>OZ005660.1:219815259-221024314 GCA_963930645.1 Salticus scenicus | reverse complement strand
CAACATATATTTATCTTATAAGATCATTTAAGAGAGCCTGTGGGACATATATGCCCCAGTGATAGCGAAAGGGTAAAGTTGATAAAAAATTTCCGTTTTATTGCTACCATAATTTTTATAAAATAATCTCAACCATATTTAATTTCGACACATTACCATAAAATACTCTAAAAGTGTTAAATAAGAGGAAAAGTACTCTAAAAAGATACTGATGTGAAAAAGAAGGGGGAATAGACAATACTACAGAATTTAATTAGTATATTGGCAAGTATGAAAAGTGACCTGGTAAAAGGGCGGGGAGTACGAGTCCCAGACCTGCCAAAATAATTCGACGGATAGTTATTATTTCCCTTTTTTCCACACATTTAATTTTTTGAGTAATTTTCTTTTAATGTATTTACGATGAATGAAGGAGAAAAATACAATTAAAAAAAAAAAAAAAGTCTGGTATAGAAAAAGGGGCGGTACGAACGAGTCTCCAGATTAGGTTTTCAGATCTCGAATCCTGTGATTAGACAATGATAATTACAATTATACATGCATAAATATAACTGAAATGTATGTGGAGAAACGGATTTATCAGTTTTATTATTATTATTATTATTAGTTAATATATGGATGCAATTTTCTTCCCAAACTTTTTAATTATTGAGTAAAATTTTTAAAGAATCGTTAAGGTATATCAAGATTCTCCCCAAACCAAAAATACTTAAAATTGATAAATATAAAACTTATTATTTCATTCCAAGTAAGTATATCTGCAAAAAAATTCCAATCGTTCTTGTTTCTATAATGAAAGGGGAAACTTTATTTTCGTACATTTAGCAAACTCCTACTCTTTTTCTAAAGCTCCGCCTTAACTTGTTTACATGGAATCAAATCCATACTTGCCAACCATCTCATTAATAACCGTACATTTGTTAACGCCCTCTGTAAAGACGCCCCTTTTCACACACAACTATATTTTTAGAGTTATTCTCTCCAAATGTTGTTACGATTAAATAAGACTAAAATTACTCTAAAACATTATTGGTGTGAAGAAAAAGGCGGGTGCTAAAAATTATACGGTTCATAATGAGATGGTTGGAAAGTATGCAAATCTTATGGAGCAGTAATCTTATGATGCAATCGCCAGTATAAGATTTAAAATGCTATTTAAAATTATAGGACTGGACTCGTATGAATCCTACTGATAGTTAGGATTGCTAAAAATAGTTAAGATTGCTTACTTACTGTGTTTGCTAAAAAAAATTTAGGTATAAATTATGTACTTGGAATTATATATTAAAAATTTATTATTCAAATTAAATATATTTTATTTTCTTCAAAAAATCCCTTTCAAATATTTTCTGTTTGTGAAAGATAAAAAAATGTTCGTCATAAAATACTTTACTAATTTTTCCTTTATTCCTTTTAATTTTGCTTCTTTCTATTTACCTGCTAAACGTTTTTAAATTGTATTTAGTTTTTCATTTTAATTTAGCACATAAAATAAATTTTCTTAAGAAAGAGGCTGTCATTTACAAATGCATTGAAATTATTATGTAATTATTTTTTTAATTATTAAAAAAATGTTAATTTGGCATATATGCATGCATACATACATACATACATATATATAGGGTTAATTCTGAGGTCATACGATAAAACTGGCGGAGAGGTAAAGAACATCAAAAAGATTTAGAACTGTATAGGAATCCATGTGCACAATTGCCATTTAAATCCTTTAAGAACTGGATGTTTTGGGATACTGTGTTCTACAAACTCCGCCTACAGTGTAAATTATTTCGTGAAATCATGCGCAATGTTCGCATTATTGCAATCAATTCGAAAATATACTTTGATTTGACAAAAAAAAAAAAAAAAAAAAAAAAAACAAGATTTATTTATGTATGTAAACATTAGCATGTACAAAAAAAAAAAAAAAATAACATTCGAGAGCTACGTTTAAACAAAAACATCTGATTTTTAAAGTGTTAAAATGATGTTTGCGATTCCTATGCTGTTCTGAACCTTTGTGATATAATTCTTTACCTCTCCTCCACGTTTGTTCCACTATACAAACACACACTCACATAAAAATATTTTTCTTTTCTGACACCGTAATCTGTTTTTCACATTATAATTATAAAATTAAACTAGAAATCAAATAACGTGATACATATTGTGCCTCATTATCAAGTAGTATCGCAGGCGTCCTTTGCGACAGCAAGCGATTGGTTTGTGCCATGGACGTACACTATGGACCGCTCACGCTGTGTTATCAGAATGGTCGCTTTTAGAAGATGGCGCTCGCATCGACTGGACTTTCCACTTCAGACTTGAGAGAGCGAGAATTAAATGAAATAATGTTAAATATCTCGAACAAAAAAACATATATCCGAAAAATTTTTGCTTTAAAATATAGCTAATACAAATGTCTAAAACTGGATTTCTGGAATTTTTGAAATTCGGTCCCCAAGGGTGGGGGGGGGGGGCGAAACGTGATTTCACATAATCCTATATAACTCAAACAAAAAAACAGATATACGTGAAGTTTTTGCTTTAAAATATAGCTAATACAAATGTCTAAAAATCGGTTTCTGGAATTTTTAAAATTCGGTCCCCAAGGAGGGCGGGGGGGGGGGGCGGCAAAACGTGATTTCACATGCGTAAAACGTGATTTCGCATAATCCTATATATCTCAAACAAAAAAAATAGATATACGTGAAATTTTTGCACTAAAATATAGCTAATGCAACTATCTAAAAACCAATTTCTGGAATTTTAGAAATTCAGCCCCCAGGTGGGGCAGCAGGGGCAAAAACAATTAGAAATACAGTTAGGCCGTTCAAAATTGGTACAGATAGGTTTTAAAGGCCTGCAAGACGAATGGGGATATTTTCGATTGTGTAAAGTTATTAGGAGGGGCAAGAAGGGGAGGAGGGGAGGGGGGCAAAAAAATAAAAATAGTGTCAGATCGTTTAAAATTGGTACATAGAGGTTTTCGATACTTACAAATCGATTGCGGATATTTTTGAATTTTTAAAATTATTAGGAGGGGCGGTAAGGGGGTTGGGGCCGTAAGGGGGGGCTATGGGCAAAAACAAATAGAAATACAGTTAGGCCGTTCAAAATTGGTACAGACAAGTTTTAAAGGCCTGCAAGACGAATGGGGATATTTTCGATTGTGTAAAGTTATTAGGAGGGGCAAGAAGGGGGGAAGGGAGGGGGGCAAAAAAATAAAAATAGTGTCAGATCGTTCAAAATTGGTACATAGAGGTTTTCGATACTTACAAATCGATTGCGGATATTTTTGAATTTGTAAAATTATTAGGAGGGGCGGTAAAAGGGGGTGGGGTGGTAAGGGGGGGGCTATGGGGCAAAAACAAATAGAAATACAGTTAGGCCGTTCAAAATTGGTACAGATAGGTTTAAGAGGCCTGCAAGTCGAATAAAGATATTTTCGAAAGTGTAAAGTTATTAGGAGGGGAGTGAAGGGGTGGGGAGAGGGGGGGGGGGCAAAAAATAAATCGACCTTATTCCCAAATCCAATAAATCCATAAACCGAAATACAGCACTTTTTGCCTTTTATCAATATTTTTCATTTTAAAATTTGCACTTTAAAAAGATTTTTAATCTGTATTATTTACTACTCATTTAAAGCAAATAATTTATTCAAAAAATAAAATTAACTTATATATATATATAAATATGCGCGATATAAAAATCAATGTAATGAAAAGCAGAGTCAATCATAATAATTTGAGCATTCCCTTTCAAAAAGCTAAAGGAGCATTTTTTTAATTAATTATTCTATTTATTTATTTTTGGAACCAAAGCCCATAATACTGTATGGGGAAATTTTTTTAATTCTGAATATTTTCTTCTAAAGGATTCGAAACTGCTTTTAGGTCATTCATCTGACTTTACAGCTTAAAATCAATGTTGGTGTTGGAGATTAAAGCCAGATGACTGCATTAGGGTCCAAGGCCTGGGTCTGCCCACCGTGGCGGTCCTTCTAAAGGGCCTTTGTCCCCAGAAAATGGGGACGTTTGGTCAGTATACTCTTTTTCCAATAAAAATTCTGGTCACCTTATACGTAAAAAATAGAGTAAGTTAATCATATTTTGTGGCAAGTAACTTTTTTTTTCAGCGAGTTTAATCCAAGTTGAAATTTCGGGCCCTATATATATATACATAGAAATATTTTTTTTTATGCATACGATGATTTTCTTTTACTCTATTATCAAAAGTAAAGACGAGGAATCATGTAAAAAATCTTTTATTATATAAGAAAATTAACATAAAAAAGGAATGAAAAACAAGTTACATAGAGTTTTATTCAATAAAATAAAAAAGTTACATCAACAAAATAATGAATTATAAACACTATTTACAAAATTTTATAAACACTATAACTGCAAAATTTACAAAGGTGCAAATTCAATTATAAAGCTTAAAAATTATCTTTCTTAAAATACAAAAAATATTCCTTTAACATAATAATAATATACATATTTGAGAGTAATAAATAAAAAAGCCTTTTTTTTTTTTTTTTTTTTTTTTTTTTTTCTCTAGCAAGGGAAGCTTTTACAGTGTTCGTCATACTTGAAATTAACATTAAGCACATTTTATACAGTTTTTAATTCTTACTCAAAATATGTAATCAGTTTTTTAAAAAACTTATTTTTAATGGAATTATGACCCTCTTAAATTTGATGAATTAGCGATTTCTCTCATCATGGAAGAAAATTCCAGCACATAATATTTTCTAATTATTTAAATGCATTATTTACCTGTGGCTTACAGAATGAGTGAAAAAAAAAATATTATTTGTTAGTAAAAAATAATAAATCTTCTCGATAGATTTAAAAAAAAAACAAGTATGAAATTTTCCTACATTTCTTTTTTTTTTTCGCCAAATATGTTACCTACACTGATACTCAAATATGTTATTAATATAAAATCATCCATATATTATCTTGTTGAAATTCTAAACTGCCTCAAATTTTGAGTTTAAAATTACAGCATTTATGATAATTTTCTCTTTAGTTATTCAAGCTGAAAATGTTTGCATATGAGTATTTATTCAAAATTATATTTTCTAAATATTTCTGTTACACTTTTTAATCTTCCATAATTATAAATGAAAACATATAATTGATGTTAAACTATAACAAAAATTTCTTGAAATTTTTCTATAAAGAAAGCCGCAATAATAAAAATGTTTTCTCTTATGATGATACTTATTCGAAAAATTCCTGCATCAAAAGAGCACACTTTGGTTTTTTCCTAAATTGTCAAATTTTAAGTTGTCACTGTTTCTCAAAAATTGCGTTTTGCAAAAAACTGATTACATATCCTGAAATGGCATTAGAAACTTTATAAAATGCATATAGTATCGATTCAAAGTCAAGTCAACGATGTGCTTCGGAGTACCTGCAATTGGTCGCAACCAATGCTTACCTCCAACGAAAAATGCGAAAAACATAAAAATAATTTTTCATAAAATAATTAAAAGCCAAATGGGTGAATTTAGAATTTTGATCTCTGAATAAATCTCCGCGTGAGCAGAGACCAATCAGAGTGAAGCACTAGGAGTTAAAAAAAAAAAAAAATTAAAATAAATAATAAAATAAATAATAAAATAAATAATAAATAAATAACTCCTTGAAAAAACCTAAGTGTAACAGTGAAACTGTTACGTGCGTTGACGAGACGGTCTGGACGGCGAAAAGGAATTAAGAGTTGGGCAGGGCGTCCAAAGGGGCACAGGAAACCGCTAATAATAATCAGAGTCCCGCAATTAATAAAAAAGCAAAAGGGGGCCATACATTTTTTTTTTCCTATCATAATTAAAATTCAGGAGGATTAAAGTGAAGTGCATGCATGAATCCTACGAAAGTCTCAGTGTCCAGCCAGAAACTAAGTTCTGAGCTGGATCTGCGGACCTCTCAGAGACACACATAGCACTCACAATCCTCACTGAAAGTAAAAAGAGCAAAATCGCAGAGGATTTTGTCCTGAAACTGAAAGCCAATCAGAGGCCAGGAAATCGGCCAATGAGAGGAGACCTCAGATCCCTACACTACAAGACAATAAAATTAATAAAAAATTAAAAAATAAGCCAAATAATAAAAAAATATACAGCAATTAGGAAATTTTGATAAAAAATTAATTAAAAAAGAAGTAACATTTTCACTAGTAAGAAGGTTCAAAGCTCGCGACTGACAAAGTTCAGTAGATAAGCCTGATACTAGGGTTAGTCAAAGCTAGATGAACATTTCGTTCAATCTAGGGGAAATAGAATTTTGGATGGAAATACTAAGTTAGGTTACTCCGGAAGTTATACTCCTACGCTTTTTAGAGACGGGGAGAAAATCATCCCCTCTGATTAAAATAGCCAGAGGCCGTTTTTTACCACGACCGACTCTAGCGTCGTATCTGTGAATAGAGTCCAACAGAGGATTTCCAACAGTAGGAATGGATCTGTGAAACTTCAATGCAAGTTTCCGAAATTGAGCATAAATAGGCTTAATTCGGAGATCCCGATGAATAGTATCATTACGGACGTAGCGAGTAGCTTTCAAAAACCTGCGCAATAGCTTGTTTTGAAACTTTTGAATTTTATCCAAGTTGGTTTTCGAAGCAGATCCGTATATCATACACCCGTAGGTTAGGATAGGACGGATCATCTATATTAATAAAATCAGAGTTTTGTCTGTAAATTTGTCGGAATCGAAAAATTTTGCGATATCTTCACGTTTCACACCCCATGAAAGCCGAAAATGACTTCAGAAAATTTTGCCTGTGTGTGTATGTGTGTGTGTGTGTGTGTGTGTGTGTGTGTGTGTGTGTGTGTGTGTGTGTGTGTGTGTCATCGTGTCCGAATGTCGCTTTTTTTGTCCGGGCATCACTTGAGAACGGCTGGACGGAATTCAACGACGCTTGGCAGGAATTTAGGTCTTCACCCAACCTAAAATTATATCTATCAACTTTTCGGAAATTCCCCCCCGTTCCCCCCCTAGGGGGTAAAAGACTAAAACACGTTTGTCCGGGCATCACTTGAGAACGGCTGGACGGAATTCAACGACGCTTGGCAGGAATTTAGGTCATCACCCAACTTAAAATTATATCTATCAACTTTTCGGAAATTCCCCCCCCCCGTTCCCACCTAGGGGGTAAAAGACTAAAACACGTTTGTCCGGGCATCACTCGAGAATGGCTGGACGGAATTCAACGGCGCTTGGCAGAAACTTAGGTGTTCACCCAACTTGAAATTATATATATAGAAATTTTCAAAATTATAATTAGTGTTTAAATTGTGGGTAAAAAACGCCTGCGCATGCGCCATAAATTTCTTTTCACTAAAATGCTTTGAATGAAAAAATGAAATATAAAAATAAATTTTTAAGTTAAAGACTTTTGTATTCGCGTGATTTTCACTACAAATTATGAAAAGATTGAAATGAAGTGTTGCCATCTAAGTTTCATACTTTAGTTAAATTTAAAAAATCTAATTGTCGTATCGAAAAACTGTTTACACCCCAGGATTCAGAAAAATCACCTCTTTCATTTGGTACTCAATTTGTAATGATAGGTCCGATATTTCTAATTTATTTTTCCCTTTATCCGTTTTTCCTTTGCCACTTAAATTTCATACTTTAGTTATTTTTTAAAAATCTAATTGTCTCATCGAAAAACTGTTTGAACCCCTGGATTCAGCAAAATCGCCCCTTTCATTCGGTATCAAATTTATAAATATAGGTCTGATATTTCTAATTTATTTTACCCTTTTTCCGTTTTCAACCCAGATTCGATATGGAACAGCTTTAGTATTGGATCCCTTTGGCAAAATTTGAAATTCGGCACCGAAGTAGCTCGGACGTTTCTCGCCAAGATCTTTAATTGTACAATTGAGATAGCCAATTCAGTTCATCGCAAAAATGGCTTAAAATATTTAAAGTCACCAAAGGGTTCCGATACTTAAGCTGTGCTTTTTGTATTTATTAGTGCTAGAGGCCTATTTCAGTCGGTACAGTTGTCGAATTTTTATAGGTCACTCTTAATTAGTGCTAGAGGCCTATTTCAGTCGGTTTATTGAATGGGGATTTATTGAATGAAGTCCCCCCAAGGCACAACTTTGACATGAGTCCCCCCCCCCAGGCCCAACTTTGACATGAGTCCCCCCCAAGGTACCCCTATTTCAGTCGGTACAGCGTTGTCGAATTTTTATAATACACTCTTAATAGTGCTAAGGGCCTATTTCAGTCGGTTTATTGAATAGGGATTTATTGAATGAAGTCCCCCCAAGGCACAACTTTGACATGAGTCCCCCCCAAGGTACCCCTATTTCAGTCGGTACAGCGTTGTCGAATTTTTATAATACACTCTTAATAGTGCTAAGGGCCTATTTCAGTCGGTTTATTGAATGGGGATTTATTGAATGAAATCCCCCCAAGGCACAACTTTGACATGAGTCCCCCCAGGCCCAAATTTGACATGAGTCCCCCCAAGGTACAACTTTGACATGAGTCCCCCCAAGGCCCAACTTTTACATGAGTCCCCCCCAGGCCCAACTTTGACATGAGTCCCCCCAAGGCCCAACTTTGACATGAGTCCCCCCCCAAGGTACAACTTTGACATGAGTCCCCCCCCAAGGCACACCTTTGACATGAGTCCCCCCAAGGCCCAACTTTGACATGAGACCCCCCCAGTCCCAACTTTGACATGAGTCCCCCCAAGGCCCAACTTTGACATGAGTCCCCCCCCAAGGTACAACTTTGACATGAGTTCCCCCCCAAGGCACACCTTTGACATGAGTCCCCCAAGGCACACCTCCCCCTCATTGGGAAAAAGAGAAAAAACGTTGTTTTGCGGCTATAAGACAGTTTGGACTTCCAACGTTATTTGTTACAGTATCTGCAGCTGAAACACATTGGTTTGATTTAATGAAAACTTTATCATGGAATTTAGATCGTCACGAATTAACTAAAGAAGAATTTGTCGATATTAACAAGTTTAGCAGTAGGCCTCTGGCACTAAATTAAAATCTGTCAATGTCAGATTTTCATGTTTTAAATAATGAAATAATGTCGTGTCTGTTTAATTTGTTTTATTTATTTATTTTTTTTATTTATAATACTGTCTATTAAAGACTTCTGTGGTCACGAAATTTGGTGCGTAAATTGTTTGTATGCATCCGGCACTTATTGTAACTGCATTTACGAAATTCGATATTCCCCCCCTTCTCGGAGTCGGATGGCAATAAACATGTGTAAAAACATGTTTTTCCGTTTGAATTCGCTTTGAATTATCTTAGAATGGCGAATTTTGGTGTGTGGATATTGATTAAGTGTACGCATTATGTACATTAGTGGGATTTTGCAAAACTTTGAACTCACCCGCTGAGGGTGGGGAAGTAAGAAGTGGGTAAGTTGTGCCGAAGACAGTGGGGACCAAGACTCCTAACATTGGGAGCGAGAAAACCTCTACCAATCACAGCGAGAACTTAGGTTATTAATAAAGATATGGCATTTTGACAAATCATTTAAGTTTAACGTCCAGCGAAGCGGGCAAAGCCTGCTAGTGGATTTATATAGTAATAATTTATTTTTGATGGACAGGCTGCTATTAAAAGCTAAGAGAGAATGAAGGGAATGCGTGGCTCGTTTGGCTTTACCCAGAGTTTCTGAGATGTGACGAGACCACGGAATCAATATAAACTCCTAAGTATTTATAACATGTCTCCCAGGGTATGGGTTCATTATTTAAGAGAAAGTTAGTGGAAGTGTCATAGTTTTTATTGGTGAAAAATATGGCGGCACTTTTGGAACTGTTTACTTTGATTCTCCATTTCCGTAACCAGATCGAATATTTATTGAGATAATTTTGAAGTACTTCAAACGCAGCGTTTGGAGTGTTTCGTTTACAGCAAATGGCAGTGTCGTCAGCGAAAGTCGCTAAAGTGACGTCAACATCACGCGGAAGATCATTGGCGTAGATGTTGAAGAGGAAGGGCCACAGCAGAGAACCTCGAGGAACAGAACTTAAAATAGGTGAAGGGTTAGAGATAGAGTTACCCATATTGCCAGCATATTATGCTGTAAATCTACCGTTTTTTTTTTTTTTTTTTACAGTGTAGCTACAACCATTCCATTTCTTTAACATATATTATATATATTTTAAAAAATTAGATAATTCTTAACTTAAAGAGGGGGAAATAAAGTAAAAACCTTTTTTAATTTGTCTGAATGTACAAAGTGTGAAAAAAAAAGGGGGGGGGGAGAGTAATTTGCCACCCAATTTAAATAAAAGAAAACTGTAACATTTTAATTAAAAAAAAAAGTAAATATACACTTCTTGCCACCAACTTGTAATAGTAAACTACAGTTTTTGTTTTATATCTTTCGAACGAATTATTCAATTAAACAGAACATGTATATATATATATATATATATATATATATATAAAAGAAAAAGAATACAGTACGCATTGATTAGTAACACTTTCCAACTGTACGTAATTGTTGTATCGAATAACTTTTAATATTATTTGCCTACACTATCACACAACAGACAGAAGGACTGAATAACTTACAGATAGACTAACTGATTTTAAAATTACTCTTAGGCATTTTGGAAAGTGTTAAAATGGCTTAACGCAAAAGAAAATGCAGCCATTAGATTATAATTACAGCTTTCGATCTCTCTGAATATTTTAGTGTAGCCCTGTAAATCAGAAAGATAATCATATCATATTCTATACAAAACATTATTTTAGAATATTAACAATACATTTCAACATTTTTATGATTTTTACAGTAGCAAGATTTTTAAATATAACTTTCAAAAAATTCTGTCCTAAAACGTAATGCTTTGGCTTTTTTTTTTCTTTTTTTTGTCCCTGTAAACAAACTAGTTGTACAAGACGTATTAATGTTATTTTAAATGGGGAACATTCTATAGAGAAAATATTTAAAAAATAACACTCATAGAATACAATGCTTTCGAATTCTTTTGGGTGTCCCTGTACACAAACCAGAAGAGATATTCACTCCATTTTCAATATGGAACATCCGACAGTGAACTTCAATAAAATATATCGGTTTCGAGAAATTCCATAAATATTTACAGGAGTTACCGCGCAGGCAGACAGACAGACAGACAGATACACAAACTGAAATCATATTCACACTTAAAAAATGTTAGAAGGTCTCGAAAACGCTTAACGTAAACGAAAGTACAATTCTAACCTTTTTTTATTAATAGCTCTCAATATAACTGTATATTTTTGTGCCACCCTGTAAATCTAATGCTAATCATGCTATATTCTATGCAAAGCTTTCTTTTGTGCATATAAATAACATATTTCAATTTCTTAAAACTTCGTGGAAAGTAAAGTTTTAAAAATTTGATTTATAGAAATATCTCTCATAGAACACAATCCTTTAGAATACCTTTGAGTGTCCCTGTACATAAACCGATGGTGGTATTTCCTCCATTTTATACAGGAAACATCCAATAGTGAACTTGGATAACATATTTCAATTTCATTAAGATATGTCTACAGGAAAGGTATGAAAATATGATTTATAGAAATACCTCTCATAGAACACAATGCTTTGAAATACTTTCGGGTGTCCCTGTACACAAACCTGTAGAGGTATAAACTCCATTTTCAATAGGGAACATCCGATAGTGAACTTGAATAACATATAAGTTTCAAGAAATTCCATAAATATTTACAGGAGTTAGAGCGCGGACAGACAGACAACCGAAGTCATTAACACTTTTCAACCTTGTTGGAAAGTGTTAAAAATAAACCCAAGGCCTATTTGAGAAATTCGCTTTCGAACCTGGTCCGTGAAGTTCTCTAACATACCCATATCATAAAAATAATAAAATGAAGCACACAAGTTCTGAGGTTGCAATATTTCATTGTTGCTCTAGTGCTACACGCATGCCTACTTATTTTTTCTGATATAGAACTGTATTTATTTCCAGCGCTATCTTGAACTTTTCATATTAAAAATTTTACTGTCGGTTTGATAGTTACGTTGGTTACAACATGCGGATTTCTGGAGTATTTAACATTATGAAGATTAAATAACGTAATTTTTTATATTGATGTTTTATGATTATGAGAAAATTATACCTTAAGTGCATATTTAAATCAGAATATTGTAAGTAAAATTTGAACATTTAAGAGAAATGTAATATGTATATACTTGGTTACAAATGAAATGTATACCGTATTAAGAAGGAAGTTTTATCTGACATTTGTTGGATGTCTTTGACTCTATTTATTTTTTCACAACTATGCCCATGCTATAATATGCATGATTTACTTTTTTACTTATTTATTTATTTTATATATACATATTACATATATATTATTTTAGGAGGGTAGGGAATAGCTCGATACACCGACGAGATGACACGGAGATTAAGTGAAAAGCTAACTTTATAAAAACAACTTACTTGAATTTAATACTCTAATTTTTACATAAAATCTCTAATTTTCAGCTGGAAGAACACTAGCTTATAAATTATGAAATGTGAATGTGGCACTGGTGATGAATTTAATTAAATATAATTTTTCTTTAAAATCTCCAATTTTCAACTGAATTTAGGATTTTTTTACTGTGACATCATAATTTATTATTTTTAATTTTTGACAAAACCAATTAAAAATTTCTTTTTTGTTAAAAACAATACATTTCTATAATATGGTAATAATAATGATAATAATATAACGTGATTCATCATCTAACATGAATTGGAAGTTAAAAGATTGGCAGTTTGTAAAATTAATTTAAAATGTCAATGCAAAGTGGCATGGGAAAAAAAAAAAAAAACATTTTAAATTATTTTTAAAATATCTTAAAACTCAGTAATTTTGAAATGAATTGAAAAAAGTTTGACCGTGAACTCATATCATTTTTTACCAATTTTTAACTCTTGCCAAAATCGGTTTACAATTCAAGATTTTTAAAATACTTTTTTTTTAAAGCTGCAATTAAAAAAAAAAAAAAAAAAAACGTGATTAAACAATTTAACATGATTTAAATTCGTAAGATTGCAAGCTCGCATGTGTTAGCCGAATAAAATGAAAAAAGGAATACTGCTAGCACGCAAATTTTAAAATCTTAATGCAAAGTGACCTGAAAAATTACATTTTAATTAATAAAAAAAAAATCTATCAAACAGAATTTTACTAAGAACCATCCCAATTAAATCAGCCTTTTTTTTTTTTTTTTTTTTGTATAGTAATAGAATATTTATAAGACAACAATTTTATCATTCAACAAAACATTAAAATCAATAGCTTACATTAGGTGGATGAAATAAACTTGGGTTCTTTTCACCTATTTCTTTGGTTTTTTTTTTCGAACACTTCGATATCCAGAGCAGTGCTGCCAGATTTGAGGGAAATTTTTATTCAACATCCACCGTTAAATTTTACTTATAACGGTTAGCTAATTACATAGACTATTTTTGTAAAAAAATGTTTCGAGATAATTAGCAAACCATTTCAATTAAAATTTTGTGGTGGATGTTAAATAAAAATTTCCCTCAATCTGGCAGCACTGATCCAGAGGTGCAACCCGGTGCGTAACAATGCGACATTATGAAAAAAAATCCAATATTAAAAATAAATTAAAAACAAAACTGAAAATAAAACTAAAATTTCGTTTGCGCACAATGCTATTCTACGGAGGTAGTGGACAGTCAGAGAACACATACGACCCCTAGCGGCGAACGAATAATAGCGACCATTTCGGGTCCATTTTTGAGGGAAGGCCGCCGTTGGAGAAAACGGTCCTTCTTCTCTAAGTCCGTGCTGACAACATTGAAATATGTAATACATGTATTAATTTACATCATTGACTAGGTTTTCATCTATTTTAAACTTTGCCGTATATTCCCCCTCGACTTACGACAGATTCCTCTGAGGTTTAGATTATCAGAGTTACCCTCGGGTCCACGGATAGACGAAGTTCTACTGTATCTTTTTTTTTCTTTTTAATCTCAAATACATATATATATATAGATATATATATATACATCATAGAAGATTTCCTTTAAAGGGAATGCTAGAGTTGTCAACATTTTAATTTATTCCGGATCTTTTTGAGACCGGGTACTATTTTTTAAAGAGTAAATTTTTCTTATTTCATCGTGGTTATATATTGAAGATTATATATCGTGGTTATATATAGAATTCTAAAAATTAAGTGGATCGAAATAAAGGCGGGGATAAAAATGCTCCGGAATAAATTAAAATGTTGGCTGCTATGGAATTCATAGCATGAATTTCATGTGAAAGACATATATTCATATTATAACTTTTAAAGTTTTAACAAATTGCAGCAATATGTCAAAAACAAAAAATAAATTTATAAATAAATACATGAAATAATTAATTTACTCACACCGTTTTGTTTTTTAGGATTTTCCTCGATAGATTTTAACTACGACGCCTTGCTGTATACATGATGCTTAAGAACGTAAGCTCGTGTTGTTTCGTTTGCGTTTCTACGGGCAGCTAGCGATTTGTTTGGATAATAACTTATAGTATGAGTATGTGGTTGGTGCTGATCGATTTGTAAAGAATGTCTGGTTTCTAAAGGTATAGATGATGTACGGAAGAGGCCGGGGGGAAGCTCACATACTTTTTTTCTCCCAAAAAACTGTAAAATAGCGAGAAAGTTAAGTTAAATTCAAGTAAAACATGTTTCTTGACAAGTGATGGCAACATCTGACAAAATGCTGATCTGATCTATGGCAAAATCTGACACGATATTATTCATCGTGGCTATCCGATTCTAGACTACGATCTATGCAATTTTAAACTTCTCTTAACTAGTTTCCAATAAAATAATAAAGCAAATTGTGTTTTTTGAAATAAATCCAACGCATTTACAGTAAAAGTACAAGTTTTGAAAAATCTCACGTGAGATTAGGGGGAGGGGGGTGGAGCCAAATCTCACCAGGAGAAAGGGAGGGGGTCAAAAATGTGTCAAAACCGCCTGCCGTAATTAATGGACACCCCCTTAGGGCGTCGTCTACATATTAAAAAATGCATCAACTACATTTTTTCAATGGTAACACCCATTTTTGATATTTAAAAAAAAATATTTGGATCAAATCATCGCGAAAATTGGTATAGTCTATATGTTATGCTCAATTTTTCACAGAGTTATAAGCTGTCAAAGTACGGAGATGCTAATGTTAAATGAATGTAACAAACATTAATTGATATCTACCTGAAAATAAATATATATATATATATATATATATATATTCAAGTTCTGTTTTTTTTTATGCCTTAGAATGAAGTGACCCAAACATATTCCATGCATATTTATGATTAAAAAACATTTTTTGAATCATTAAAATTATTAATAAATTCATTTTCGAAAAGAAATATGATTTATGACCTATACAAATTTTCACACAAATATAACAGGCAACATCAAAAACATGAGTTTCCAAATTTAGAGCTCATTCTAATACTATTTTTCGAGATACAGTGATATTTCATTTTTCATTGCTGTTAGGGACCGTCACATATTGACATTTGTATTGCCCAAAGAATCTGCATACAATCTGACGGAAAACTATTTTAATTTACTTTTATGTTAATGTTATAGTTTTATAAGCAGCATTTCGATGTCTTTTTTACAAATTCACTTATTTCTGTAAAATTACCGTAATTCGGACGAGAGATTGTAAAAGAAATTCAAAAGAAAACAAGCCCCGCCTTCTGCATTGCTGAAACAATTTTCAAATAAAACTATTTTCCTTATTAGTACAGGGATGGAACACGGGCGCAGAATTCATACCGGAATCCGTTTAAGAAATTTCTTTACCTATAATATCGTTGATTTAAGAGGTAGAAAATTTTCTTACATTCATAATGGTATGAATTCTGCGCCCGTGTTCCATCCCTGTTAGTATTTGACTCTATATGTGGTATGCATAAACTTCAATGGAATTTACTGCATAAATTACTGAAGACAAAATTTAAATGAATACGTAAAACCATTTTGTTTTTAAAGTAAAGTTTTAGAAAAATGTGTAAAGGCGTGGCATACTTTACAAGACTTACATACTTTATTTTTTTTATCTTGATACACTGAGTCATTCTTCTTAAATATTAAATAATTTTTCCTAGTTTTTCGACGCTAAATTTTTGTTTTATCCCTGTTCAATATTGTAGGGTTCGTACATCTGAAGTTAAATGTGATGTTTTAGAAAATGTGAATTATTATTTTTAATAGCAAAATACATTCAATAATTGTTTTATTATTATTATTATTATTATTATTTAATAATTTTTATAATATGTTTATACCGCACATTTTCTGCTTTAATCTTGTTGTCACATGTTTGCATTTGTTTACTGTATGTTTTGTGTACATCATATTATTTAAATTTTACCGCATGATGTAACATAATAAAATATTTAATTTTTATTACATTTTTTTTAATGCAGAATCAAATGTTCGATTTTTTTTTTTTTTTTTTTTTTTTTTTTAACTTATAAAATCTATTATTGAAACAAAGAACAATGTTATTTATTTTCATTAATTCTGATCACGGCGTGAAATTCATATTTATTATGGAAAAACAGAGTAATAGTATTATGTCTAATCACTTTTAAAGCTATTGATATTGATCTTACACTTTTCATAATTAACAATTCTAATTGATTGATTTTATTTAATTTTTCTAAATAATTGATTTTATTTTATTTAGGGGAATGTCGGACAAGTTGTAACTTTCTTTTAGAAAATTAAATATATTGTGAAGTGTTACGTTTTCCTGTTTATAATTGCTGTTTTCAATAGCATACATAATCATTTATCATATTCATAAAAACAACAACAACAACAACAAAAAAAAAAAACTTTCATTAATGTTGCTAGATTTAGCACAAAAAATATTTTTTTAAATATTTGCCTGTTACAGTTTACCCCGGTTTATGGCTAGTTGTAACGGATACAAAGGGAACCCTAACAATAAAAACGACAATATTTCAATTTTTTTTTCTTATCAATCATTTATTGGTTTAATAAAAAAAGGCAATTAATAAATTAATAACTAATATTAAGTAATAACCTTCTTAGTATAGTAAAAATAAATTATAGTAAATGGATTTTAGTAAAATAAAGATAAAATTAAATATAAAATTAATATCGAAGTCAATCTTAATCAGTGTTGAAATTAATTTAAGCAAATGACATTTTGTTCCTCACATACATTTAATGTGTGCTCACATTTTGCAAATTAAGCATCATACCCATTCGTCTGCTACAGAGAGGGTTCAACAGAGCTCGAATTCTCCACCCTTTTCTCAGGACACTATGATTGATGAGAAATTTCTGCTTGTTTTTCTACTACTATTTTTCTGCAACATTCTCTAATTCGTGATTAAATAATCACGGTACTATAATATAAGAACAGAGAAAATATTTCTGCATAAATGTAGTAATGGCAAAGAAGCCAAAGCGTTTTCAATTCTGAAAGATTCCTAAAAATGGGCGGAGACATCGAGCTCTGAATGTAGGCATCTCCCCAAGCCACTCCTCTAACATGTTACAACTTTACCCATCGTATGATTTTGGACATTTTGTTTATTTATAAAAAATATAACGATTTATACAAAAATTAAACAAACATTTTATAACTCAACACACAGACTAAATAAATATCTATAAACATTTCTACAAAACATTTCAAACAAAACAAAGTAAAAATTAACACACCGTTAATCAAAATTTACGAAATATTTTTTCCCCCACTAACTAGTGAAAATAAAACAGGTGTACAGAACCTATCATTAACCATTTTTTTGGAGCATCGATTGTGCTTACATTGTAAAGCGCGTCATAAGAATTATGTTCATAAAAATATTTAATCATAAATGTTACAAACTATTTCATAAATTTCCCGCTACTTCTTACACATGTGACAACTAGCACTACGCTCGCCTACTTATTTTTCATCATCATTATTATTATTACTTTTTTATTGTTTTCTAAGTATGGTTTCGTTGTTTATTATACAAATAAACCTATTTTTGTAAAATTAGCACATAGTAGGCGGGAAATTTTGATGGCATTCCAAAAGAAAGAAAAAAAAAAAAAAACTCAAATTCTGGCTTATTCTGAAAAAATATTTCGGTTTAAAAGTTTTTTTTTTCATTATTATTATTTTTATTTTTTTAGTTTTTTTTACTCTATAAACAAATGAAATTTACCGTTTCGATTGTTGATGACAAAAATTCAGATATTTAATAATGAATATGTTAAATGATTTGATGTTTTAGAGAAACGTATAAAGCCGTGACTTATTCTCAAAATAGGAATGCTTTTGAACAGTATCTCTTTTCTTGAATATTAAATATCCTTTCCAAGATTTTTACCATTAATTTTTTGTTTAAATATTATTATCTATATTTTTGTATGTTGTATATTGTAGCTTTTTACACTTCAAATTAAATGTAACGCTTTAAAGAATTACTTCCATGCGGGGCTTGCTGTACAAAATAAATATATATATAAACAACAGAGATCGATAAATTCTTTTTTCTTAGTTAGTAAACATTTTCTGATTTTTTAATGCTGTTATTATTATTATCATCATTTCCATATTAATATTTATCTTGCCACTTACATTTTTGTAACTGTATATTGTAGAGTTCATATGACTCAAGCTATTCAAATTTTAACGCACACAGCGACGTAATAAATTATTCCTTTTTATTTCTTTATTTTTTTTAAACTAAGAAATATAAGTCATTTACGCCTTAGAGGAATCTAAAATTTGATTAACGGTGTGAAAATGTAAAATCTGTCTTCCGCGTTGTACGGGATTGTTCATTGCCATGTAACGAGTACTACTCGCAATTTTTTTGTCGTGTTATATGGTAGCGCGTTATGCTGGATTTAATTTCATACTATTAATTGAGCAATATTTGTATATGTATATTTGACTGTTCTCGAAAACGGTAGCTCGGACAGTTACGTGTGTTAACACAAAGGTGCCCTCCGGAGGGTCATTGTGCACATCGAAGTCAGATTTTCGAATTTTTGATTAGTTTTCTTTTAATTAATAAAAATATGAAAATAAAACTTTCCATTTCTATAAGGACGCAAAATGAAGAATCTTAGAAGAGATTTGATTGGTTTATTTGATTATCATTGAATTGAGCATATTTTACGTTGAACTAGAGCTACGTTTTGAGGAATTACAAGAGGTTTGATTGGTTTATTTGATTTTCATTGATTTGAGGAAAGGATGTCCAGTGATGTCTTTTGGTTTTAACCCTTTGCGGCGCAAGACAATTTGAATCATTTAAATTATATGTACCACCAGAATTCATCAACTACATTAAACTAAAAGAAATTTTTAATTTTAAGGTTAATGAAACCGGTCTTTTCTGCTATGTTATAAACACATATTTTTGCTAAAAAGTTTCCGGGATGAAGTTTTGCAGCTGGATCTTAAATTTTGCGTTTCACAACGAGGACAGCGCGCGTTAAGGGGTTAACATGCTTGACAGTGACTGCTGTGAAAACGAGTTTCGTGCGTTTTCAGATTCATGCACAGCGAGGTAGGCGTGTCCAGTGATTTTTTTTTTTTTTTTTTTTTTTTTTTTTGTTTTTGTTTTTAACATGTGTGATAGTGATTGCCGCGGAACCGAGTTACATGCGTTTTCAGATTCATGCACAGCGAGGTAAGGGTGTCCAGTGATGTTTTTTTTTTTTTTTTTTTTTTTTTTTTAACGTGCGTGATAATGACGGCCGCGAACCGCGTTTCGAGCATTTTCAGATTCAGGCGCAGTAAGTTAGGGAAGTTCAGTTTTTTTTTTTTTTTTTTTGGTTTTAGCATGCGTGATAGTGATTGTCGCGGAACCGAGTTTCGTGCGTTTTGAAATTCATGCACTGCGGTGTAGGGGTGTCCAGTGATGTGTCTTGGTTTTAACGTGCGTGAGAGTGATTGCTGAGGAACCGAGTTTCGTGTGTTCTGAGATTCATGCACAGCGAGGTAGGGGTGTCCAGTGATGTTTTTTCCTTTTTTTTTTTTTTTTTTTTGGTTTTTATGTGCGCGAAGCGTGCATACATACGTTATAGTAATTGCTGCGAAAATGACTTACGTACGTTCTTTGATTCGACTATTTATCGAATAGTGACTTTAAATGTACGAGTAACAGCTTCAACTGTTTCCAGAATATTCGAAGAATTAACATTTCTATTTGACTGTTTTCGAGAATATTCGTTTTAATAATAGTTTTGTTGCACAGGTTCGAGAAGTTCAAAAAATGTTCGATATTGTCAAGGATATCCCATACTGAAACTTTGAAGAAAATAGCCGCCAATCGAAATAAATTTGTTTAAACGTTTCAAGTATTCAATTAAAAAGAAATCCCTTAAATATAGTGCCCAGCGAAGCGGGCGAAGCTTGCTAGTTACAGTTATATAGAGTTATATATAAGTTATATATAAGTTTCCAGGCAAACACATTTCTTTTTGTAGTTTAACTTACAAGCGGATAACCACAGAACGACTTCTTATGTTAACTTAGAAAAATTTGAGTACGATTCGAGTGTGTCTTGCGCATGCATAGAAGGAAAGCTGTGAAGGGATAAATAAGTGGTTTATCCCTATTTTGTTGTGTTTACATTTTTACATGTAAACAAACACGCAAATTAAGTATGGATGGATTTGGAATAATTAATATTTAGACATAATCAGAAATAGACAGTTTTATTAGTTATTTTTATTCTGTTAATCAGTTTTATAGATTTTTAAGGAGATGAATACTTTTTTAATTATCTATCTTATTTAAATATTTAACAAAAAAAAAAAAAAAAAAAAAAAAGGGGGAATAAAATTTCCAATTTTTCTTTTTCTTTTTAATAATACCATTTTTCAGTTTATAATGTTAATTTTTTTGATTAATGTGGATATACTGCAGTTATCTATACACCCATCGCAATCTTTTGTCAATGAAAAATCGCATTGATTATTTAGTACTTGTCATTTTCATAACCTTGTACTCTTGTGTATATTTTACTTCCAGCTTCAGTTGTTATTTATTTATTTATTGCCCGTTTATTATTATTATTATTATTATTATTATTATATATACATTACAAGAATTATTTATTTTCGCACAGTAAAACACGTCAATATTGATCATTGAGAAGAAATTTTACATAAACTATTTTCATTTTTAACATATCATCTCTGAAAACGTTGGGAATTTTAACGGAATGAGGGAGAAAAGTTTTTTACTTAAACTTGAAATAGGAAAATTTGAACGATTAGCATTGACAGTTAGTTTGATGATTGAATGATTTTACAATAGATTTTCAATGACATATCAATATAATGACATATTAAGTATGGATGGATTTGGAATAATTAATATTTAGACATAATCAGAAATAGACAGTTTTACTAGCTATTCTTATTCTGTTAATCAGTTTTATAGATTTTTAAGGAGATGAATACTTTTTTAATTATCTATCTTATTTAAATGTTTAACAAAAAAAAAAAAAAAAAAAAAGGAATAAAATTTCCATTTTTTTTTTTTTCTTTTTAATAATAGCATTTTTCAGTTTATAATGTTAATTGTTTTGATGAAAATGTCAAGTACTAAATAATCATCGCGGTTTTTCATTGACAAAAGATTGCGATGGGTGTATAGATAACTGCAGTCATAGTGTATTTATGATTAGTTTCAGTTTCTTTGTGACATTTACACATTTAACTCCGTTTAAACTTTTGTTATGCTACATTTTGCTACGAAATTCCAATTTTTAGCCTATAATATATATATATATATAGCTGTTATATATTTTGTGTCTTTTGGTTGCTGAGTTTTTAAAAATTATTAATACTTTATCTTTTCTTAAAAAATCTTTTCAAATATTGTTTTAAATAATTTAAGAAAATACTGGATGCCAGTTTTGTTCCTTCCATGTTAGAAAGGAATCGAATGATTCAAATTCTAGCTCACTTTTAATCAAATCTGTAGTGTGCTGTGCACTCAAATGTTCTTCATATTGTTTTTTAGTCTTAAACTTTGAAGGACAAAGAGAGCAATTTATTTGGGATGTTGGGAAAGAAGTTTCAATACCGTGAATATTTCGTAGATGTGTATATATATTGGAAGATTTTGAAAAATTCTTTCAACGATCTGGACAATCATGCAGCGAATTTACTTCTGCATCCATTGCAGAAAGAAATATAACTTTCTCCTTGCAATTTGATTTGTAAGTAAAATAACAAATAAATTCAACAAAAATAAATATAAATTTTAAATCTAACAAATGTAAAGCAAACAAATTTAAATTATAACAATTAATGAAAACAATAACAAATTAAAAAATATAAATCAATGTATGAAAAAAAAATTGTCCTCGAGAATGAACAGAAAAAAAATGTTCTTTTTTCTGGTCAAAAGGAGGGGGGGGGGAAGCAAAATCAAATCAGTTCTTACTTTAAATAATCAGAATATGATGGTACTTTATTCTAATCATGATTATTTAAAAATTACAGTGTTATTAGTATGTATTGTTCAGCATGAAAAACAGAACACGTAAATGTATTATAATTAAGTATAAAAATATTTTGTTAAAACAGAACGATTTATATGTATATATATTATGCGTAATGGAATAATTAAAAAATTTATAATTCTGAATGAAAAATAAAAGTTGCTCCTACATAACTGAAAAATATTACAGGTTAATATACATTAAATTTGAAAAAGATTATTAATAATATTTAAAATTTACAACTTATTCTTTAATTGGATTCCTGTATTACAATCACATTATTCAAAGTATGTGAAAAATATAATAACTACATTAAATACTTTATCATGTGTTACATTCGTGGTTAAATAAAAAAAGATAAATTTATACTTGATCTTTAATAAATAGAGATAAGTAAACTTACTGATTTGAAATCAATAGCTTGAAACAATCTTGCGAGGCAATCCTGCAAGTGTTTACATTAAAGCATAAAAATAAATAAAACTTTTTGCTATTAATGTAACACCAACTGGCTGAAAATATCCGAAATAGAAGTAAGAGAGACAAAACATCCATATCCTACATTTGAATACGTCCCATACATACTTCCTGGAAACATTTGACACCTTAGCGTATATTTTAATTACAAAATATTTCCGTCAATCAAGACTTCGCCATTTAACGTACAATAACGAATAAAATATTTTAAGTAATGCGATAAAATTATAAAATTTATATTGGTAATCAATTTCTTAAAACGAGTCAGAAAATTATCACAGTCAAAAAGATGTTAAAGTTGTAAACAAACATAAATATACTTAGAGGGAAAATGTATTTCTTTTCTCCCCATCCGGTACTTTTTTCCCTTTTCAGCTTTCTTTTTACGCATGCGCAAGAGACACGAACTCAAGCTAAAATTCTTTGGAAGTTTTAACACAAGTAGTCGTTCTGTGGTTATGCGCTTGCACGGCGCTTGTCAAAGTATTGTACAACCGCGATAACTTGGCACTCGACTCACGTGTTTTCAGATAATTCCATTAATGAAATAAGGTAAGAGGTTGTGTTTCCATGGTAACACAGAATAGAGTGGCTTCCAAATTTGGCGTTGTTAGCCCGTTTCTTAGTGTGAAATTAAAATTTGAAGTTGTTGATAAACTTAATGTTTGGAGGTATTTTTAATTGCTATTTAAAAGAAGAGTTCGGAGGTACTATTGTTTACAAATTTTAAAGTTTCGGCGATCAAATAACATTCAAAAAGAAATTTTGATTTTTTTAAATAAAGTAATCTTAATGGCTTCCGAGAAGTAATTTTTAAGTGCAATCATTATCAGCAGAAAGGGATGAAAGAAGTAACTTAATTAAACTTTAAAAAAGTTTCTTTCTACAATGTATGAAATAAAAGAAACCATGATTAATACCATTACAGTTTTGATAAAATAAGCATTAAATTAATTATTGTAATTGTCATTAAATAACATGACATAATCATATAATGGTTGTAATAAAAGTAGAAAGGAAGAAATTTAATTAATCACGATAGTTAATATTTACAAAACATTCAATTATGATATATTTTTAGATTTAAATAATTGAACTAATCATAATAGTGAATATTTACAAAAAAAAAAAGAAACTGTTTTAGGTATACTTCGAGAAGTTAAAAGCTAAACGAGTAAATTTTAGGGATTCAATTAATTTAAGTACTAGAAATAAACATACATGTGAACACAAATTATAAGCAATGTTTAAAGCTATTTTGTTTTATCGATTTTCTGCATATCTGATAAAAAAAAAATTATAAGAAATAATTAAAACAATATTTAAATTGACAAAAATTTAGCAATTTTCTATTGAATTAGCAACAAATGACTCTTTGACTGTTCGTATTGGTGCCAAAGAAGCTGATAAGTCAAACAATTGTTTGGCGAAAAGAACTGCCGCCAAGCATCATTTGCATTTCATTCGGCCGCCCCTTCTTCAAAATGAACTATTCCAAGGTCGTATGCCTTCTTTTCGCGGTTGCACAGTACGTACCCAGAATTGACCCCCCTGATGAATTTTCTGTGAAAACCATATTTAACTTTAGTTTCAGTGACATATTCCGAAAAGTTGTACAAATAGTTAAAAGGTGTATTCGAAAATACATTGGATAAGAGATTAAAGTTTAAGTACACTTTTATACTAATTTCTGGGAAAAATCATTTTGAGATACATTCAAAGAATTTTTTTCAGAGCAAAATATGGATACTCTTTCGAAAGAGGGAAATCCAAAGACACATCTACGCAGTCATACCAGAGAGAAGCCGCATGTGTGTGAAATATGTTTTAAAAGTTTTTCTAAAAAGGGTATCTTAAATATTCATCTACGCACCCATAGTAGAGAAAAGCCACATGTGTGTGAAATATGTTCCAAAGGATTTTCTCAAAAAGCGCATCTTCATACACATGTACGTAGTCATTCCGGAGAAAAGCCGTATGTATGTGAAATATGTTCTAAAAGTTTATCTCAGACAGCAGCACTAAATAAACATCTACGCACTCATACTGGAGAAAAGCCACATGTGTGCGAAATATGCTCTAAATGTTTTTCTGAAAAGGCTTATTTAAATGATCATCTACGCACTCATACCGGAGAAAAGCCGCATGTTTGTAAAATATGTTCTAAAGCATTTTCTCAGAAACAACAGCTAAATAATCATCTACGCACACATACGGGAGAAAAGCCGCATGTGTGTGAAATATGTTCTAAAGGATTTTCTCGAAAAACAGACCTTAATGTACATGTGCGCATTCATACCGGAGAAAAGCCGCATGTGTGTGAAATATGTTCTAAAAGATTTTCTCGAAAAGAAGCCCTTAATGTACATGTGCGCATTCATACCGGAGAAAAGCCACATGTTTGCGAAATATGTTCCAAAGGATTTTCTCGAAAAAAAGACCTTAATGTACATGTGCGCATTCATACCGGAGAAAAGCCACATGTTTGCGAAATATGTTCCAAAGGATTTTCTCGAAAGACAGACCTAAATAGACATTTACGCACTCATACCGGAGAGAAGCGACGTGTGTGAAATATGTTCTAAAAGTTATTCTGAAAAGGATACTGTAAAAGATAATCTATGCACCCATACCGAAGAAAAGCTGCATGTGTGTAAAATGGATCCCGGACGAAAGGGCACCGGAAAAAAGGGCACTTTATCAATTTGCAAACGCAAAATAATAAATATCAAATAATATTTAAAAATTAGTTTTCAAATTATACATTTAGAAATTTCAATTTATTTGGTACAACATTCATTTAGTATATACGTCGGGAAAGATGGGGGGAAAGGGGGCAGGAGCAGATCGAAAGAAAACGATTGTTTTTACATAAACTCTTACCGATTTTAATGAAACTTTGTATAATCACGTACAATTTGTGAAAAAATTATAGTAAATGTCAGGCAAACTTGAGCGGGGGGTTAAACAGATTGGTGCAGAGGAAAGTAAAATTATCTTTTATATCGCCGTTTTATGGACTTTAATGATATATTCTATAACTGAGGAGCAAACATTCAAACCGTGTTTTCTCCAAAAATAAAAAAAATGAGTTAGCGATTTTTCTGTGAACTCAACATTAAATAGCACAAAATTATACTATTATTTTAAACCAAAATAATTTTTATCACATTATAAATGCGCTTAGAAAGTTAGGGTTTCAATCAAACAGTGTTTCCTCCAGAGCCTGTTTTCAGTCAAACTGTGATTTCTCCAGCCAACCAGTCAGTACTGCTCTTTCTGGTCGCGTGACTCGTACATGTACCAGCTTTTTATGTTTGTTTTTTCGTTAGTTCTATCTTGTTTTCTTCATTTTAGAGGAGTGTACTTTATTATTATTATTATTTATTATTTTTTTTTTTTCAAATGGAAGAATTAATAGATGGTGTATTAGTGAGTACTTCTAATTATGGAACTAGAAAAATACAGAGAATTGGTGGAAAAAGAAAAGAAGCGAAAAAGAAACGATATTCAGCACCTTTAGATAACAACATTTATGCTCCATGCAAACATTCTATTGATAAATACTTTTTCATACACTGATGTTAGACCTAATGACGTTAAGAAGTTTCGGGATAGACTTTATGAAATTCCGGACAAACAGCGACAAGATTGTATTATAGCCTCATTGGTTGTTACAAAAAATGTAACTCGACGTAGACCTAATAACCCCCCCCCCCCAAAAAAAAAAAAAAAAAAAAAAAAAAATCGCAATGATCTGGCTTACAGCATGCATTTTCTGCTTCTTATTTTATTACTAGTAGCAGTGGTAGGAGAATTCCTGTGTGTAAAAACAATTTCATGGCTATAACTAAAATAGGTCGTACAATGCTAGCCAATATTGTTACTAAGGTACATGCTGGTGAACCTATTGAGGAAAAGAGAGCAGGGGATAGAAAAAGCCACTTAAGCATTAAAAAAAAAAAAAAAAAAAAAAGCAAGGTAAGAGAATTCATCTTAAACTTAAAGGCATCAGAATGGCATAGACAAACTTTTACAATTGATGTATGGTGAAGAGTGAAAAAATCAGCCTGTTTTTAAATGGTATAAAGATATTACTAATAACTTTCATGTAGAATATGAAAAAACAGAGGAAGCATGAAATTGCTTAAGTGAAGATATTGGTTTAAAAATTTAATTTCAAATTGGCTTAAAAATTTTAGCTCTTCCCTACAATTTCCATGATGATTTTTCACGCGTAAATATTTAATTTAACTTTATAATTACATAACAAAATCTGTTCTGTTAATTACATTAAGAATGTTATTTCATCAATATTCGAGCTATATACTTTTTCATTCAAAAAATGTTTTGTCCACATTGGAAACATTCGAAACATGTTTTCTCCTCTGTGTTTCGGTCAAAACATGCTTTCTCCACATTGGAAACATTCAAAACATGTTTTCTCCTCTGTGTTTCGGTCAAAACATGCTTTCTCCAAATTTCAAATACATTTTTCTAATTAACTCTAAATTTATTAGGTAAAGTAGGCCTACAGATCTTCCTAGTAACCAATAATACAACTAAACAAATGATAATTAGAGTCTAAGAAGGGTTATTTTTTAACTTATCAGTTTTTTGTGTTTTCTGAAAAATTGCATTTGAAGGAGAAAACACGGTTTGAATGTTTGCTCCTCAACTATCACTTACTTTTTATGAAGATCACAGTGAGTGTATTATATACCTGGGTGGGCAAGGGGGGCAGATAGAAATAAAATATATTCTTCAAATTACTCTATTATTGATTAAAAGTTTTTTTGTACAATCACGTAAAATTTATTAAAAATTTACAATAAGTGTCAGACATACTTAGTGTGTGTGTGTGGGGGGGGGGGGGGGAACAAGGGAGAGGAAAATAAAGTGATTCTTTATATCACCATTTTAGCCATTTTAATCATATATTCTATAACTACCACTTAATTTTCATGAAGATTACAATGAGTGTATTATATACCTGGGGGTGAGCAAGGGGAACCGATAGGAATAAAATATATTCTTCTTTAAACTAAACTATTATCGATTTAAACACAAACGTTGTATAATAGAGTACAATTTGTGAAAAAAATCACAGTAAGGTCAGACATACTTGAGGGGGGACAGAGGAAAATAAAATTTATTTTTATATCACCATTTTATCGATTTTAATGACATATTCTATAACTATCACTCACGTTTTATGAAGATTAAAATGAGGGATTAAAATGAAGATTAAAATATTGTTTAAACTACCGCATTGTCAATTAAAAAAAACTTTGTATCTACGCAATTTTCTGCTTATGAAAAATGACATTGAGTGTACACATATCTGGCCGATTTGCTGAGGGTGGGGGGGGGGGCAGAGTGTAGAAAATGTTTGTTTTTATATCACCATGCTACCTACTTATAGGAAACTTTGTATCACTATCACTTTCATTTTATTAAAATTATAGTGAAAGTTAACTAAAGTTGATAAGGGAGAGGGAGGGGGGAGGGGGACAAATAGAAAATGCAATATTTTTTTTAAACAACATTTATTATCGTTTGTTTTTTTGTTTTATTTACATTTTGTGTAAATATCAATTACTATTACTGAAAAGTTATACTGAGGTATGCAAAAATTCAACATCTATATATTAATAGGCAAGCATAAAATTTGTAGTCCCTTTTTAACATATTAATTATGGGAGTAGAGGGTTGAAAATGGTATCATTCGAAAGGTATGGTTAGCCGGAAGGTGCGAATACAAATATTATTTTCTTACGATGTCAAGAAGGTATTTAAAAATACTTTTATTTTTTGAGCATTTTCCCCCATTTTTTCCCTTTTATACACGTATTCCTTTACATTAAAAAATACCTAAAAGTGGAAAGTTGTTAAATCTGGCAATTTCATAAAACTCAAATAAAACCATAGACACAGTAAGTCGTATAATGTAGCATCACTATACGCAAGCGAAGTTATGACGTCACTGGCCATCCGTGGAGCTACGAAAAATATTTCCTATGTTTATCGTCCATTGGATTTTTTTTTTTTTTTTTGTAAAAATTATTCAAAATTAACGGAAATTATCTCCCTATTTTAATTCCATATTTGGGTATATATATATAAGTTACTATCTAACGTAGATTGAGTTATTGTTGCTGTAAAATTTATAAAATTTTAATTTAAAATTTAAAACTTTAGAAAAAAAAAAGAAAATGGCAAACTTCCAGTTTTGATTGTAAACATAACATTTCACTTCAAAGGGTGATATTTAAAAAAGTTGATTTATTACTAACTGCTGCATGTATAAGAAGAAAATACTATACAGAAAAAAATTCGATATCCGTTTTTCGCTGAATTTACATGTTTTGAGCTTTCCTTACGTTTCAATTAACTGAAATTTATTACTTATTTTTAAAAAAAGTTGATTTATTGCTTGCTTTTGTGTGTATAAGAAGCAAGTAGAAGATACGGAAAAACTTTTGATTTCCGGTTTTCGATGAATTTACACGTTTTGAGATTTCCTTGCATTTCAATTAACTGAAATTGACTACTTATTTTTAAAAATGTGGATCTATTATTCTTTCCACTGCATATATAAGAAGAAAGTATAAGATTCAGAAAAATTTTAGATTTTCGGTTTTCGATAAAGTTACACGTTTTGAAATTTCCCGAACTCAATTCGACCATTTTTGCAAAATATCTGTCTTTTTGAGTTCAGACACTGTACTTTATGAACCAATTTAATTAATTTAACAGAATTTGACACTTGGGGTTTTCACGTTGCGCTTTTCTGTTATTTCAGAAAAGGTCTCAACATATACAAAGAGAAATATAAAGTAAAACTCTGCTGATTCAGTTAGAATGTATATCAGCAAACAATTGCAAACAGCTGTTTTGCAATTTAATTCCGTTAAGACAAGGCAATAACTTTGCTTTGCCTTGCTTTGCAAAATAAAAATGGTCGAGTTTCGACCACTGGGCGATACTAGTATGATTTAAATCACTAAACAAAATATTCAGAAATGAATTTTCTTCTTTTAATCTCTCTCTTTTGTCCTTACCCCCATGTAGATATAAAACATTTACACTCTCGTTGATGTTTAGCATCCGTTTTGCAAGGAGAAATTTTAAAAAGTGCCCTTTTTTTCCGGTGCCCTTTTTACCGCAATCCAAAAATTCAATACATTGTTAATATCAGATATTAATTTAAAGTTAATATCAAACATTGGTAAAAGATTATTCTAAAACAGAATTTATTTCTTTTATCTGTCTCTCCCCCTCCCCTCGTAGAAACAAAAAATTTTTGCTATCGTCCATGTTTAACAAGTATTTTACAAGTAACAATTAAGAAAAGTGCCCTTTTTTCCGGGTTGCGGAAAAAAAGGCACTTTTCTCAATTTCTCCTTGTAAAAGTCATGCTAAGCATCAACGACAGCGTAAGTTTTTTCTTTCGACGTAAGGGGGGGGGGGACAAAAGAGACAGATTAAAAGAAATTTCATTTTTTAGCAACTTTATTACAGATTTAAATCATACATTGAATTTTTGAGTACCTCCCTGTAATTTTTCATTAATACTAACTGATATTTACACAAAATGTAAATAAAACAAACGGTAATAAGATTTTTTCATTTGCCCCCCCCCCTCCACTTCAACTATAGCTAACTGTAACTTTAATAAAATGAAAGTGATAATCATACAAAGTTTAATATAAATAAGTAGCATGGTGATATAAAAACAAATATTTTCTTCACTCTGCCCCCCCCCCGTAGCAATTCGTCCAGATATAAGTAAACTCACCGTAAATTTTCATAAGAAGTAAGTTGTATGTATAATAAGTTTTTATTTTTAATCGATTATACGGTAGTTTAAAGAATAATAAATTTACTTTTATCTTCTCCCACTTCCCCGCCCCCCCACAGATGTGTAATACACTCATTGTGATCTTCATAAATGTCAGTAATATTTATAGAATATATCATTAAAGCGATAAAATGGTGATATAAATATCATTTTATTTTCCTCTGTCCCCCTCTTTAACCCCCCCCCCTGAAGAATGTCTGACACTTACAAGGGAAATATTAATCAGTAAAATTCCTATTGAACCCAAACCAATCTTAAATTAAAGAGCATGGTCTGAAACATAGGGTAGCGTACAAATTTCTGCAACAACCCCCCATGGAGAGAGAAAACGACCCTAAAAGTTTTAGCTGTTTCCATCAAAATCAACGAAAGAGAATCAATTAACAAGACGGCGTGGCGTAGTGGTCAGAGTGTTAAGCTTGAGTGACGAAGGTCCTGAGACCAAATCTCGGTGACGGCACGCAGTTTTTTTTTTTTTTTTTTTTTTTTTTTTTAATAAATAAATATAAATGAAATACAATATGAAAATATATGAATAATTTCAGGGAGGGGAACATGCATTAAATTCAATTAAAAAAATATAAATAATGATATATTTTTAATTATTAAAGTATTTTATTTCAAGTACATTTTTAATTATTATTTTTTTTTCTTTAAATAATTTTAAATAAATGAATAATTTAAGGAAAAATAGTTTTCTTCATTGTACTTTTTTTTTCTTTTTTTTTTAAATTAATATTTCACACCAAAGCCTCTAGTAGGAAATGCTTATCGCCTGCTTTTAATATTGTTATTTTTTATACATAAAAATAAATATTCTGTTAAATTATTAAAACATTTTATTTCAAGTTAAAAAATGTTTCTCAAATGAATAGTTCAACGGAAAATATTATTTATATTGCATTTTTTTTTTTTTTTCGTCTGCTTTTAACTGCGCAATTATTCATACGTAAAAAAAGAACTTTTACTTATTGTTATTATTCTGTTGGCCCTTGCATATGTTTACAGCTTGGTTTACATACATTTCAAAAATTTAAAAATCTAGTTATGCATGCATTTTGTAAAGCTGGTTATCTCGAAGAAAAACCGAATAATTTCCAAAATGTTCGCTTCAACGTTGAACAAGATTGTAATGAAATTAATCGTGATAAATTTTCTTTTATATGTTATTCTCATAGTGAAAAGTGCTTATGATTTGATCATTTTCTTACTTCTAATCACAGCCATTATTAACTTGAAAATAAATTCGTAAATTGTAATGTGATTTTTTTCTACACGAAGAGGTAATTTTATCCTACATATTTCTTAATAGTATCTTTATATAGAGTATATATATTTATTTGTTTATTAATTCTTAATTAAGTTTAATAATTATTTTATCTAAAGTTATTCATTTATTTTAATGTTTTATTTCATTAATATTAAAATAATAATAATAATAATGAGCATTTCGTCGGGGTTTAAACTCAAGTAAACTTAAGGAAAAGACAAGAATTTATAATAAAGAAAATTTTTAAATTATAATATATATATATATATATTAGTTGAAATAAAATATATTAATAATTTTAAAATATATCATAATTTTTTTAATTGAATTTAATACATCCCCCCCCCCTGAAATTAATCATTTATTTTTATATTGCATTTCAATTATATTTATATATAAAAAAAAACGACGAGCAGTCACCGGGATTTGATCTCAGGACCTTCGTCACTCAAGCTGAACACTCTGCCTTCTTGTTAAAGGATTCTCTTTCGTTGGTTTTGATGGAAACAGCTGAAACTTTTAGGGTCGTTTTTTCGCTCCATGGGGGGTTGTTGCAGCAAATTTACATGCTGCCCTATGTTTTAGACCATGCTCTTTAATTTAAGCTGGGTTTGGGTTCAATAGGAATTTTACTGATTCATACTTCCCTTGTTAGTGTGATTTTTTCACAAATTGTATGTTATTATACAAAGCTTTTGTTTAAATCTATAATAGGGTAGTTTAAAGGAGAATATATTTTATTTCCATCTAACCCTCTTGTCCTCCCCCCCCCCCCCACCACCAAGTATGTAATACACTCATTGTAATCTTCTTAAAAATTAAGTATTAGTTATAGAATATATAATTAAATTGGCTAAAATGTTGATGTAAAAATTCATTTTGTTTTTCTCTGCCCCCCCCCCCCTCCTATCCTTCTCCCTCCAAGTATGTTTGAAACTTATTGTAATTTTTTCATAAATTATACGTGATTACACAAAAATTTTCTAATCAATAACAGGGTAGTTTAAAGAAGAATATATTTTATTTTCATCTGCTCCCTTTGCCTCCCCCCCCCCCCCCCACAGGTATATAATACACTCACTGTTATCTTCATAAAAATTAAGTGATAATTATAAAATGTATCATTAATTCGGTAAAATGGGGATTAAAAAAAAATAATTTTTTTCCTCTGCCGCTCCTCCTCTTTAACCCCTCATCCACCCACAAAGTATGTCTGACACTTACTGTAATTTTTTCACAAATTATACCCCAGACAACACAAATTCGTCTAGATTAAGTCAAAATACGTATTCTGGATGTACAGACATGTCAATATTTCAGTCTGTATTTCATCAGATTTTGTAGATATTATGTAGACGTAAAATAGACGTATACTGAACATAATATAGACATGTCCATATTACAGCCAGATTCAGTCTATATTTCATCAGATTTTGTAGATATTATGTTGAAATGTCCCCACCTTTTACGTAATAAGTACATCTTTTAGCTGTACAAAATAACATAAAATGGAAATGGACATACGTGAACATAAAATAGACATGTCCACTTTCGTTCATATTAAGTCTAAAAAGTACCCATGTTAGGTTTCATTTCAGAAAATTTTGAAGTGGAAGGCAGATTTTTTTTTTTTTTTTTTTTTTTTTTTTTTTATACCAACTATGTGAAAAATATCAGAGCCGGGAATCGAACCCAGGCCTTCCGAAAAAAAAATATATCAGCCTTCCACTCCAAAATTTTCTGAAATGAACTTTCATGGTTTTTGAATAAATTTCAAATTAAATTACCCATGTTATTCTTAGATTTATTTATTATAGATGCTGGCAAAATGAAATCCTTAGTGAGTGCGTTTTTTTTTTTTTTTTTTTTATATAACCTAATACTTAGTGTAACTGTCACTCTAGGCAAAATCTGCGTAATGAGCTTTCTGTGAAATATACAGAAAAATTCCAAATAATTATTTTAAAGCCTTAAACACACACACATATATATATATATATAATTGAATAACTAGAAAGCTTTAAAGTATTATTTTTAAAGTTATCTTGAATAAGGTAAAATTAGAGAAAGGGAAGGAAAAAAAAAAAAAAAAAACTTCCCATGTGATTTCTTTTTTTGCACAAAATATTTTATATTTTTATATTTCATTCATTGCCAGCATCCACTTATGTATAAATCAGTTTTTTATGGAACCTAACTAGGATTCATACTTAGGTTCTTTGACCCAATGAAAAATTATTCCACTAAGTGATGTTCTCAATCATTATTTGACTTGCTTCACCACTCCTATGAAAAAGATTTCATCTTTTCTTTATGCAAATTGATGCAGAATTACAGGGTTTTTTTTTTTTTTTTTTTTTTTTTTTTTTATATATATATAATCACATGATGGTAAGGAAACGTTTAAGGCTGTTCAATTCCCTCTTGTGATTTCTTCATCTCTAGTCACCAAATCCCATATAAGTTTATGGCACGATTTGTTTATAGAATTACTCTTCACCTAATTGAAATTATAATAAATTGATAATGTGCAATTCTATAAACAATCTTACCCATAGAATAACATAGGCTTTGGGTGATCTGTGATGTACCCCTTGAGTTACAACTTTGTCTATATACTTTACACACACATTTAAACGAAGGCCAAACAAATTTTTATAAGAATGAAAAATAACCAGGTGTTGCACTGGCTTAAATACTGGACTGCTAATTTTTTACTCTTGTTCGGTAAAAATATACATAACAGTTACAAATGAAATTATTCATTACTTAATTTTTAATAATAAAGTTAAATATTTCCTCCAAGAAACCTCATTCTTCTGATGTATTTAGAGAACAAATGGTAAAGCATTAGCTTTTTTTTTTTTTTTTTTTTTTTTAAACCGTGGCTAGGTAATTTTCGTAAAATTTAATATGGCTTTTCCGTTTAAAATGTGTTTTATAAATGTACACATTTTATTATTCATTTAACAAAGTACATGGGACACTAAAATATTTTTTTAATTTTCTATGTTTAAGATGTTCCACAGCTTTTTTTTGGCATAATATGAAACACTTGCTAGTTTATATGTATTAATTCATATTCTATTTAAAAGTTTTCTGTATACATATTTATTCTGTGTGCATAATTAAACAATTGCATTTTATTGAAAAGGAGAAAAAAAAAATCATTTAAACTTCTATTTTTACCCCACAATATACTTGAATATGTTTTTTGCACTCTGTAAACAAATCATAAACAGTATTTTATATTCTGTACTGTAGGAAACACTTTTGTTCATCAAAATAATGTATGTTGCTTTCATTGTACTGTGTAGTATGAAAATATATTAAAATATGCTTAAAGCCATAATTTATTCAAATTCTTTTTCGAGTCCTTCTATTGATCTCTCATTATTCATGTACAAATATATAAAATAATATATTTTTTCCTTGAAATACAAAACAAAAAAAGCAAGCTTAAGCCAGTAAAATAATTTCTTGAACTCCATAAAGTAAATTCAAATAAAATATTTTAATCAAATTTGTTTCAATTAACCTGGCAGGAAATCTTTATTGTTTAATAAAGTACCTTGAAATTAAACAGGACTATACATTTTTGTACATTAATTTTCACATTGCAAGTATGATCTTGATATGCATAATGATTGCATGATTCGTCTACACCTCCCCCCCCCTTTTTTTTTTTTTTTTTTTTTTTTTTTTCTTTGTAAATTTACAAATAAATAATTGCAATGTGAAAATTAATGTACAGTCGGTGAAAAAAAAACGCAACACTCAACGTAACTTCGTTGCTAATCGATGTAGAAAAATGTAATAGGTATCATTCGACGGGGAATTGTGAGTAGTTTCAGAAAATGAACTGAAATTTTGAATTAGGGGTCGTCTACATATTAAAACGCGCACCAACTTTGATTTTTTCAATGGTAAGGCCCCATTTTTATTTTATATTTGAATTCCTGGGATCGCGACAACGCGAAAAAGTATATTGATTATATATTTTACTTATTTTTTGACAGAGTTATAAGCGTTCAAAGTTTGAAGGTGCTAATGTTAAATTCATATTTCAAACTTTTATTAATATCTTCACAAAAAAGTAACTTGATCGATATAATTTTTTTTTTACAAGATACAGTGAAGAAACCCAAACATAATCCATCATTACTTTTGATTCTGAAAAATATTTTTAATTCTGAAAAATATTAATAAATTCATATTCATAAAAATTATGAATTATGACCTATATTAATTCTTACATAAAATTAATCCTAATGCTGAAAAATATGGGTGTGCAAATTTGCAGCTCATTCCAGTTATTAGTTTTCGAGATATAAATAAATCGTTCTTTTGGAGTGGCTTAGGGGGCCGTCTCTTATAAAGTTTTGCATGAGATAACGAATCAAATCTTAAAAAATAACAAACAAAATTAAACAAAATATTTTTATTTTTTATTTACGGGTCAAATTATACAACAACAACGTCACACGCAAAGAAATGAAACAAAAATGATGATTTTTAGATATTTGTGTTAGCATCAAGAATTCCTGTTTCCTAAAGAAGACCAGCCCCGCCTTCATCGTTCTTCAAAACAAAACAATCCAGGAAAAAAAAAAGTAAATGTGACATTGAGTATTCGTGTTAAACACCTTATTGTATGTTGACAAAAATACGCACAAGTGGTATTTACTTCATCGATTAATTGGTGATAAATTTTGAATCTTTTAAACGAACACTAGAAGAAAAAAAAAATTAACTAAATAGGCGGGGTTTACTGTTTTTAATAGAAAAATAGGTTTAATGTGAATTTGTCAAATATAAATAACGAATGGAATTGGAATGCAAGACAGACTTGTAAACTCGTTTCTTAACTACTGTCATAGTTAAAAAAAAAAGCTTAATCATTTGCTTCATATATTGCTTTATTTTATTTATTTACTTATTTATTTATTTTATAGGGGGGAGGAATATTATTTTAAGGACACTTAAGTCTTTAAAATTTTATTAATATATTTTAACTTTATACATTTTTAAAAACATTCTTTAACTTTTATAAATATATTTTAACACTTTTTGCGACCGCAGGATTTTGTCTTTTTGACAGTAAGACCCGCCTACGCGCATTATACTCTCAAAATATAATATTTTAGAACAAATTTTCTGTATTCACGATTATATTACAAATGGATATACATTATAATTATATTCTTTCTAATCAATATATTTCTATCCGTAGTAAATTTTATTGCAAAAATATGAACACTGGGTACACACTTAAGAAATATGTAACACACAAATTACGAAAGAAACGCCCACTGACACAGTTACAGATTTTCAAATGGCGTGAATCTACGTCAGCAGTCGCGAAAGGGTTAATTAAGAAAATATATTTTCATAGAAATTATAAAACGAATCGTACAGTTCCAAAAAGTTCAACTGACCAAAAACTGGGAAGTGCGATTAAAATTGTTTAATATTTACTTCATGAACCCTTACAATAATTTATCCGAAAAGGTTTAGCTTGGCGTTGTTGTATATATATGTATATATTATTTCATTTCGTTTATTATGTTACCTACGAAAGAAAATTTAAGCTTTATTGGTGATCAGTACAGCTATAATAGACACTTTTACTTGAAAAATATTGGACTTTTTCAAAGAGTACTGTATGGACTAATCGCAAGTATAATGTATTTAAATAGACCTAAAATTATCTAAAAAAGTACTGAAGTATACACAAATCTAAAAAATTGAATTCAGGATAATTAAGGAACTGGAAAACTAACAAAGTTTCATTAATTTTTATAATTATTTTCTTCCTGAAAGATTTCCGGTGTGAAACTTTAAAATTTTGTCTAATTCTTATAGGATCTTAATTTTATTTTTCTACATTTACAGAATGCGAAAATGAAGTCAAAATTGGGTGTTGCTATTGAAAAAATCAAAGTTGGCACTCATTTCAATATGTAGATGACCCCTAATTCAAATTTTGATGACATATTCAGAAAGTGCTTTTAATTTCCTGTTGAATTATGTCTATTAGATGTTCCTGCGTCAATTAATAACGAAGTTACAGTGAGTGTTGCGTTTTTTTTTTCCCCGACTGTACAAAAATATATAGTCCTGTTTAATTTCAAGGTACTTTATTAAACAATAAAGATTTCCTGCCAGGTTAATTGAAACAAAACTTGCTTCCGGATAACTTTTCACATTAACTCAAAAATAAAGTTTTTAAAAGACAAGTATTAATTTAACAATTGTGAACTTTTTCAATGGTTTAAAGTATATTTTTAAAATGTGGAAATGAAGCACTTTTGTGTTTAAGGTTAGGCATTGTACACTCTTAAGTAATAACTTTTCAACAACAGAGAAAGTTTATCTAAATTTGAGCCATGCTGTCCAGAGCACTTTTAAAAGATAGATGAACATGTGAAAAATCATTTGCAGTAACATCTTAGAATTTTTTTATATATTTAAAATTAAAATACCATATTTTACTTTTAAAGCACAAATTCTGAAAATTCAGTCCATCGTCAAAAAATTTATCAAGGTTATGTATATATAAATATATTAAATAAAGCATAAAAATTTCAATTGATTAGTCTATTTAAATGACCTTTTCTTTTAGTTTATAAAACAATGTTTAAGATGTGCAATATATTTCGGTAGATTTAGAGGGGAAAAAAAAAAAAAGCTATATTTTTCATGCATGAAATATTTTTTAAAGCTTAACCCCTTAACGCGCGGTGTCCTTGCTGCGAGGACGGAAAATTTAAGATCCAGCAGCAAAAATTCATCCCGGAAATTTTTTAGCAAAAATTTCCGTTTATAACATATTAGAAGAGGCCAGTTTTTTAAACCTTAAAATTTAAAATTTCTTTTAGTTTAATTTAGTTCTAGAATTCCGGTCGCAGTATAATTTAAATGTTTCAAATTGTCTTGCGCCGCAAAGGGTTAAGAAGCTTTAATGTATATTTTTAAGTTAAAATTCTATGAAAGTCCCGATTAATTTCAAGGTTCACACAACATTGCCATGTAGCGATAGTTATTGTAAAGTCATGAACAGCCACTAAAAAAGTCCCACACAGGCAACAAATTTGTCATATAAATATATATATATATATATATATTTTTTTTTTTTTTCAATAAGCTTTCTTTCTATTTTTTATTACATTATGATAAAGTTAAAAATTTTAGGAAAAATCCATTTTAAAATCTTAATCTATGTACTTTAAACAACTTTTTAATCCCAATTTGAATTATTTACTTGATAAACATCATTAACAATTCAATAGATGATTTCAAATGTCTTATATCTTCAGAGTTCTATATCATTACTAGGTTATTTCATGCTGTTAAATTACATTGTTGCTTTTACACTGCGCTCATGCCTACATTTATTTGCTTGAAGAAATATCATGCACATTATTTCAACTTCAAACACTTGTGTACTTTTCCAATTTAAGGTATTTTTTCATCTTTTAACACTGGTCCTTCCAATATATTTTACTGGAAGTAGTTCAGCTTGTTTGCATAATTTATGTATTTAAATGATCTATTTGTAATAATTATTTATACCTCTGATTGAATAATTATTAATAAAATTGAAACACATTCAGATTGTGTTCAGAATATTTAACAATTAAAGTATTTCTATGGTCTTAAGTTTTTTACTTTTTTTGGGGGGGGGGGGGGAGGGGGTCATTTAAAACTCTATAACTGGAGTTAATCCTAGGTATTATAGATTAAATGAATATACTAATGTTTAATTAAAAAGAAGCACATACACAAATTTTTTTCAAGTATAAAACTTTATTTATTTTTCTATTATCCATTCTAGCTTTAGCATGACGTAGTCAATTGGCAATAGTTTTTTCAATCTGCATTTCCGATGATTGATGCCAAAGGATATGAGTCTTAACAGCACCTATGGACGAAAGATAAAAAGAACACAACCATAAAATATGCATCCAAAATGATATATACCGTAAAAACCGGCGTATCGGCTGTATTCACATATGCGTTGCAATAATGTAATTTCAGTTCCAGAAAAAAAATTAAGTTTCACAGAATTGCCACAGTCTGTGTAAGGGTCACACTTCGAAAAATAAACTAACATAAAAGAATTCCATAAAGGTACAAGAAAATAAGTACTACTATTTAAATATTCATCGTTAATATCATATATCGGCGAGGTGCATTGACACTTTGTTCGCCTGATGAAGGGTTGTGTTTTCATTTGACCCGTTCCCAGTTCTTGCATATTATGCTGTTTATTCAAAGTTTTGTGAGTATTGCTTTTTAACGCCAGTTCTGTGGTGCTTTTCCTTTTGCTTCTTTGGGATTCTTGCATCAAGTAAATAGTTTTGTGAATATTTTTTCTTTTTATTGTTTAATTTGGTAAATCCCTCCCCCCCCTTCTTTTTCCTCATTTATTGCGCCTTTCTTCTCCAATTTTTATTTTACCGATTGTGTTTTAATTGTTTAACCCTGCCCTTTTCCTTTTTTGATTCTAACTCCACCAACATTCGGGTTTTTAATTTTCTTTTTAATTTATTTTTAAGAGATGCACTGCTGCTTTGTATGCAGCACTCATGCGTACATTGTTCATCTGACAAGGGTCATATTTTCTTTCAACTTTAGACCCGAAACAATTGTTGAGAGTTCTTGCATTTTATGGAGTTTAATCAAAATTTTGTATTAATTACGATCATATTACGTAATCGATTCTAGCTGCTGGCCGAATAGAAATGTTGTTTACTTCAAATGAAGTCTTCTGCCTTCCCCCCTCCCTTCCCTTTCGTTTTAATTAGGTTCTAACAACCATGTGACTTTCTTCTTAGAAACCGTACTTTGCTGAAGGACAGCGCTACTTTTTCCATGCCTTTGGAAGCTTAGTAGTCGTATTTTGTTTATGCTTTTACAAATACATTTACAACACTGTGTTACAATAAATTTTTAACACTATTCCGCAATGGTAAAATGGGTCAGTAAGGTCAACTGTCCCTCAGCATGACGTCATCTGTTAGAACTCTATAGAAACAAAATACTTTTATTCAGCTTTGCAGTCCACACATCACATACTCATAGCTCAGGGATAGACACTACCCGAATCCCGAATAGGAGACAGTTATTTGCATTTTTTTTTTTTAATTTATCTGCCTTCCTTCCTCCCATGCACACACTGGAAAAAAAGTTTATTTTTAAACATTGGGATAGCAGAAGGAAAATAAATGGTGTATCAGCGGCACTTTTTGTAAGGGCCTCAACCAAGAAAAAATAGCTTTTTTTTTTTTTTTTTTTTTTTTTTGTAAGCAGCGTGGCTCATACACCGGTTTTTACAGTAATACTGAAAAGAAGAGATTATATATAAATTGATAGATTAAAGTTCTTCCTTCCTATCAAAGTTAAATTCAGAAAAGAGGCAACACATTTCTCAAAAAAAAAAAAAAAAAAAAAAAAAAAAAAAAAAAGGAATAAGTTTAAATAAAACATCTTGCATTTACAAGATTGTTAAAATTTTTCATAAATATATACACTCAGTGGCAGAATGTTTTATAGCTGTCTGTGACATGCTTTTAAAATTTCATAATCTGTCTGCAAAATTTGCATGTAATCAGGTCAAAATGGCTTACACTGAAAAAGCCTGAAAGCTGATTTGGGAGGGCTTAACATCAGTGGTGATCTCGTACAACAATACACGAATACAATTTTACTGCAAAACAATATAGTATAAACAATTGTGTGTATTCATTCAATTCATCTCATTCAATTAAATATTTTATAGCAATGTTTGACACAACACAATATAGTTAATTATAAATAATAAAAGTATTAGTTTTGATACAGAATTTTTTTTTAAAGTGAATTGTTATTCGAAAGTTACAGACAAATTGTTTTATAGGTGCAGACAAAAACTGTCCGCAAGCCGTTTTCTGTATCCGCGACTATGTCGCCGTGTTTCTGCCACTGGGTATATACATATAAATTGTCTTCTTTGTTTTTCGACTTATTATTATTATTATCTTTAATGCATCCTCTCTAATTTTTTTCTTCTTTTTTTTTTATTTTTACCTTATGTTAAAACACTCAAAAACAAAGTTTCTTATTATTTGGACTGTGTTAACTCATGCTAAATTGAAGCAAAATATTTTCTGTATGATGAAAGTGAAAAATTTACCTTTATTTTGTCCACCAATTCAGCACATGTGAACATTAACCAAAAGATCTGCTATTTTGGTAAAAATTGTTTAGGGCCAAACAAAAAAAAAAAAAAAAAAAAAAAAAAAAAGAAAAAAGAAAAGAAATTAGAAGGTATGCAATATTGAATTTTTTTTTTTTTTTTACCCATATAAGGGAACACTAACACACATCAAATTGCAATTCTTTAATATAATACTGATGCTTACAATGAATTATTTTGCAGATCTGCAAAGAATTGAATGCTTTTTTGTCTCTAACTCCCTGATAGCTGAATTGAACTGCCAGTTCGTCAGTCAGCACTTTCTTCAGCATAACTTTTGCAGCCTGCTCACAACTATGTCCGCCTAGTTTGCTCAAGAAATTTATCTGAAATTAAAAATTATTTTGGAAAAAAAAAAAAAAAACTTTATTAGATAGAGAAATTATGTATTACATACACACACACAGGTGGACTAAACCTGAGTCTTTTGATATAAAAATAACATGTTATATCATATCTATGTTTTAGTACAAGTAATGACTTTCAACTTTCAACTTTTTTTTTTTTTTTTTTTTTTTTTTTTTTTTTGAGAAAATGAATAGTGTTTTTTCACGTATATCGATCACATTTTCGAGATTCAAAATTAAAATGTGAGTAAAACCCCTTAGCGTTGTGCACTTTTATCAAAGTAGCTGAAAATAAAAATGTTTATCGCTGATATCTTTTTAAGTTTTAACAATATTTGGTTGGTGATTTTTTCAGAGTTAGTCTGTACATTTGATTAACAAATTTCCCCAAAAGAAATTCTGCTACTGCTTGTGCAGTTAAAAATTTAGTAAAAATGTTTATAATTCCTCAGATATTTTTCATTCTAACTGCAGTATGTTGTATTTTATGTAGTATGTCAAGTTTTCTAAAAGTGATATTGATTTGGTTTTAAAACTCTGCTTGTTATAAGTAAAAAGTTAATGAAAAATCTATATTATTAAAGGAAATTTTGTATCTCTGTCAATATGTGCAATTTTCATATAAATTTATATCTACAATTAAAGTAAATAAAAGGCTCATAATCATATACTACAGCTACAACTAATTTCAAGCATTATTTTTACAGGGTGATTTCCTTTTAACATTTGGGAGAAAAACTTTTGCTGGAATATATGCGTAATAGAATTTTCTTCCCCCCCCCCCCTACAGTTTCATGTGAATTCATGAAGTATTTGATTAGCTATTCCAAACAAACATCTAGATAGTTTCTTATTTATTGTCTTCTGTCCTTAGGTGTTATCGACAAATGTGTTGGCAAGGGGTGCGAATCGGGGACTTCCGTGTGTATACACACCTTCAAACTCGGGACACACACGCAAATGGGGACGTCCCCAATTGCCAAAATTTAAGATTCGCATCTTATACTATTTAATAATGGATTTTTAGTATCTGGACATTAACAGAATAAAAAATTTAGGAAGTCTTCATTTGGAGGTATTTTGAAGCAAAGTGTGTATCTAGATTGTGTGTCGCAGAAGGAAGGGAAAAGAAGTGTGTATGATAGAAAATCTTAGGTCCTCGTTTGGTCGGTAAAAATACATATCAGGCGATTGATGAATGAACAGGTGGGAAACCTGTTTCGAAGGAGGGGTTAATAATTACTATTTACTACGTTGTAGTAAACTGTACTTTTTTTCCCACGTTAATAGTAAAGTAGTTTTTGAAACCTACTTAGTTTGGGGCTATTATGCTTTCTGTAAAGTTCTTTAATTCTTTGCAAAAAGAAATCTCAACATAAAAGGAAAAGGAATAATAGAATTTGCCTAAAAATGATTTTATAAATGCTTTTTTTATACTTAGTTTAGTATTTAATTTTTACATGAAAATTTTAACCTTGTTTATTAAAGAATGTAGTCCGGTTATATGAATTTGTTGATACTTATTTAATATTTATATTATCAGTAGTGCTGACATATGATTTTTTCATGATACTTACTGTACACATTTTGTAGGTTTTATGTTCATATACACAATAGTTATTTAACAGCTAGATTTAATACCTTTTAAATATTTTTAATCAATAATTATTACAATATTTTATTTTAGGTAGAAAATTATCAACTGTATTTAATAATTAATTTATATGAATAAATAATATTTATTAAACGTAATTATTTATAACCATTTTATGAAGTGAAATTAGTGTTTTGTTATGTTTAAAAAAAAAAAAAAAAAAGAAAAAAAAAAAAGAAAGAAAGAAAGAAAAAGAAAAAGAAAAAAATTCCAGCATCTCTTACGGTAAAAATTTTATTAAAATTCTTGTTATGAAAGGATTTATGATATATTGTGCATTTAAATGGTTGAATGGTTTTAATGCTATTTTAACGTGCTTCACAGCGCCCCTAGAGGTCAAAATATGAATTTATAGTGGACTATAAATTTGTGGGTGCCTTAGGTTTTTTACAACTATTATAACTATATTAAATAAATTATGATGCATGTACTCGGTAATTTTCTTTATATTTGCCTGTGAAAATGGAATATTTTGTAAAATTTTCATCATTAAAATAAAAAGAAAAGGGGGGAAAAAAGGCATTTGTTTGAATTCATTTTTATACTTTATATCGAAATGAAATTTTAGCAATAATAAATAATTTACGTTTATAATAATATTTTTATACGTATGGTATATTTGTATGTTGTTTTTGAACTTTGTTTCCTAGGGTTGGCAAAAACTTACGTCATGAAAAAAGAACACCCCCCCCTTTATTTATTTATTTTTATTTTATTTATTTATTTATTTATTTATTTTATTTATTTATTTATTTATTTTTGAGGAGGGAGGGGGTAAGGGGGAGAGGTTATTTACTATTAAATGTTATGCAGAATGGAAATTTTAGCGATGATAAATTATTTAATATTTTACTATAATGATTTTAATTCAAGTTATATAAGTGACTCGGGCGCAATACATCAGATTGGTAAGATTAGCAATTAGAAATATGAACAGTGGGGTTTTTCAAGATACGCGAACAGTCTGGTAATGTCTGTCAAGGAAAGAAAACACCACGGACATTTATGAACAAGAGTTTGCATTAGAGTCAGTATTTTTTATGGCACACCAAAAGCCTGATAATGTTTATCATTATTGCAGTTCATTAAAGCAAAACACTCGATTAGTGCTTATAGCCCTACAAAACTCTCGAGTAAGAAACTTGCACTGTCATAAGTTACATGTGTAGCGAAACAGTTCCTCACTAAAAGCGGCTAGTGTGTAATAAAGTAAAATCAATTATTTGGTACCATAAAAAGTATTTAGTGTCTAATATCCAGAATAAGATCTTTTTTTTTACACCTGAAATGTCAAAAATAAATAATTTTACGGACGCATAAAGGGCAGCTCAGTTATTTATATAGCATTGTATAATTGTACAGATAACTACATATTTTAAATGTAAAACTATGTATTTTATTTAGCTTTGAGAGAAAACGAAATTGGTAAATTAAAAATATGGTGACATGCATAAAATTAATGCACGGATTATATACTGATAAATACAGCATAAAAGAAAAATTACACACGCCGCCCTTTTAGGATCTAATACACACCGGCAAGTTAAGATCTTTTACACACAGGCAAATGAAGACGTGATACACACCGGCAAATCAAGACCTTTTACACACAAGCAAATGAGAACGTGATACACACCGGCAAGTCAAGACCTTTTACACACAGGCAATTGAAGACGTGATACACACCGGCAAATCAAGACCTTTTACACACAGGCAAATGAGAACGTGATACACACCGGCAAGTCAAGACCTTTTACACACAGGCAAATGAAGACGTGATACACACCGGCAAATCAAGACCTTTTACACACAGGCAAATGAAGACGTAATACACACCAATCAAGACCTTTTACACACAGGCAAATGAAGACGAAATACACAACGGCAAATTAAAATCCATTACACACCCGCAAGTAAGAACATAATACACACATGCAAACAAGGACATAGTACATACCACCAAATGAAGACTTATTATACATCGGCAACCTAGGACGTAATTTACAACATACCGCACCTACAAGCCAGGACGTAGCAAATACAGAACTGTAGTAAGCAGGGGCTAAAAGCAGAGCTGGAGAGTATGATGAGGGCTTGGTCACCAAATTCGAAAGAGTGGAACCAGAAATACTGATCACGTAGCAAGAAACACAGAAGTAAAAAATGTGGTACTTGATTTTTTATAATTTCCGCACTTTCTGAAAGCAAAGTATTAGCAAGCCATGGCTTTTCATAGTTAATGCTGTAAGATTAAAAAACAAAAGAATAAACAAAATTTTTTGATTATCTATATTTTACTAACGGGAACGAGATTTAATAAAATTTTGCCAAAACGATGCAGTACTCAAAAGTAAATTTTTTAAATGTTTAATAGATAGAGGCTGAAATTAAATTTGTGTGAAATTTTTTTTTTCGCAATTTAAAACTAACAAATAATACCATATACATAAATAAATAAATATATAATTATATATATAATTATAAAACATGAGTTTAAATTAAGAATAATGTATGTATATATTTCGTATGGTTGAAATTCATTTTGCAGGTTTATTTGATTAAACTACTTCGAAATTGAGAATGCATGGTGATGAATTGAATGCTATTGAAATTCAAATGAAGCAGTTATGTGTTACATTATATATTCCGTCGTTATATTATCGTCAAACATCAATATCAGCCTTTATCATCTACTGCAATATGAAAGCCTCTCTTAGGTGATTCCATACTGCCCTATTCTCTGTAGTTCATCTCCATTCTGCTCGTTCTAAACTTCACAATATCATCACTCCAACGACACAGTGTCTCTTCCTCGGTCTTTTCAAATCTCTCGGCATCCAAAATAAAACTTTGGTGATCCATCTATCATCATTTCTTCTCGCAAGATACCCAAACTAGCTCCATTTTAACTTCTTGACTCAAGAAATATCGTCAGTAACTTTTGTTTGTTTCCTGATTCAAGTGTTTCTGTTTTTGTCTCTTCGGGTGAATCCTAATATGCATCTCTCTATGCTTCTCTGAGTTATTTGAAATTTTTGTATAGCTTTACATGCTAAAGACCAAGTTTTTGAAGTATAAATTAAAACAGGCAAAATGTACTGATCAAAAACTTTGCTTTTCTAATAAATTGGAAGGTCACTTTTTAAAATATGTATATACATACACATATATTACATATAATAATAAGCAAGAGGCCTTCCAAACTGTATGAAGTACGACCACTCCAAAAAAAAAAAAAAAAAAAAAAAAAAAGATTCTGGAACACGATTCTATTTTGATAAAATAAACGTCGTGTTATACCAGGTTTTAATTAGTTAAAAGAAAACTGTTCCATCCATCGCTACAAATGTTGGCATACTTATCAATCCGACGAATATATATTTAACGTCGCAGTAAGATACTTAGTTCTAAAGATATTAAATAAAATCCCATTTTAACGTTAAATTTTTTTAAAAAGAAAGAAACAATGTTGCCCCCAAAACAGTTTTTTAATACGGGTCACAAAATCCCCACGGACAAAATCCCCGCCGGACAAAGCCCCCACCGGACAAAATCCCCACCAGACAAAAGCCCCGCCGGACAAAAGCCCCATCGGACAAAATCCCCACCGGACAAAATCCCCACCGGACAAAATCCCCACTAAAGCTCAAATATACATGGGGGGGAGGCTAAAGGGGACCACAATGAGTATAGCAAGATAATATATATATATATATTTAAGATATTAATGAAACTTTGTTTAATTATCATTAGAGTTTTAAGTAATATATACTGAGAGTTACATATTTCTGATAGGGAGGGGTTTCTGCTAAAATTTAGCCATCATTACTGCTCGTTGTATGTGTAGATGAATGTATATGGATGCTTTTAATTTCTGTCAAAATAATTTGTGTGTGTATATATGATATTATGTGAAAGATTATACACAAAAAATTAAAAAATAAAATATATATTAAACACATCTTTATTTATTAAAAGTGAAAATTTTTAATGTTTAAATTAATTTGTTTAATAGAACTATTTGAGCTTTTTAATGGAAAACCTATTTTTTAAAAAATTAATATATATATATTTTTTTTCTATGAATGATTAAAAAGTAAAATAAAATAAATAAATAAATAAATAAAAATAAGTTTTAAAAAATTAACTAAAAATTTTAGAAAACTAATTTAACTAATATACATATAATCTATGCATATAATAAATTAGTCGAGATTATTTAATACTATTGTTTTGGGTTTTAATAAAAAAAAAAAAAAAAAAATCTGTTTTAAAATACTTTTAATAATAAAAGTTTATATATATATATATATATATATATATATATATATATATATATGAATGATTATAAGGAAAACCTAGTTATAAAAATATTTAATGAAATATTCTAAGTAAAAAACTAATTTATTAATTAAAAATAACATTTTTAAGATTTCAATTAAGTGAGATTGTTTAATACTGTTGTCTGGACTTTCAGTTAAAAAGTTTATTTAAACATTCGAGCGGTAATCGATGCTAGTAGAATGGGAGTGTTAAGTTCGATCCGAAGTCGCGTTCGTCGATCAAGCCGTTGAGAGTTTCCCCTGGTTTTCTTCGAAACTTTCGCAAGTATAGGCTAAGGCTCCCGCCCCCTATTCCCACCCCGGAGAGCATTTCACGCAGGTGTAGGGCACTCAAGTTATCAACTGGCTTTAGCACTACCACAATCACCACGAAGATTTTTTTTTTTTTTTTTTTATATATAAAATGATTCTTTTACTATAAATGATTATATATATATATACATAATTTATAGCAATATATTTTAATTAAAAATTAATTTAATTATTAAAAATATTTTTTTTTTCTTTTAAATAATTCAATTAGTTCAGATTGCTTAATACTATTGTTTGGTCGTTTAAATAAAAAAAACTATTTCAAAATGTTCTTAAACATCAAAAGATTTTTTTACTATCCATCATCATAGAAATAAGGAGCTAATTAAAATTATTTAATTTAAAAGACCTAATTGAAAAACTAATTTAATTATTAAAAATATACATTTCAATTAAAAAGAGAGAGAGAGAGAGAGAGAGAGAGAGAGAGATTGCTTGAATAATAATGTTTCAGATTTTAATTGTTAATCTTATTGTAAAATATTTTTAATAAAAAATTTTTAAAAGAAAAAAGAATGCTTATATATATATATTTCTGTTTCTTTTTTTTCTTTTTTTTTTTTAAGGTTAAAATTCATTTAATAAAATATTTTAATTGATAATACGTAATTTAATTATTAAAAATTTTTTTTTTTTTAATTATTGAATTATTTAAGATAATTCAATATTGTATTATATATAATATTACTGTTTGGATTTAATAAAAAAAAAATTTAAAAATTTTTTTAAAAAAAAAACGTTTCCTACTAATAATTATCGAAAAAGGAACTAATTAAAATAATCTGTATATTCTATGCGAGGTACATATTTAAAGCACAATTTGGTACCTTTATACTAAATACGATGCAACAAAATTAATATACATATATTTGATGTATACAAAATAAATTTTCCTGTAAAATAAGGGCCCGCTAGCACTCGAGAGGTTCTGTCCTGTAAACTGGTAGACGTAAGATTACGAGTTCGATCCCAGGTCGCTCTCGTCGACCATGCCGTTCGGTGTTTTCCGTGGTTTTCACCAAAACTTGTATAAAGGAGCGCTAAGACCCCTTAGAAAGACCCCACGGAAGGCACTCCTCTTCAGGTCTAGGACCTTAGTGCAATCTTTCGCCTTTACTCCCAATACCAATAGCAATATCTGTAAAATAAGATATGATTAGCGTAATTGATTGACTAACAGGGTGTCACAAAGTATTTCTGATATAAATGGGAAAACTACTTAATATTAATTTTCAGTGTTGTACGAATTTTTTTTTAGTACATCATATGGTGTGCATGTACAGTTTACACGATATATATTCGACATAAAAAGTAATCTGTTAAATGCTTTCTCTTATACATACATATGTATATATGTATTATGAATGCGTTTTCATACATGCATAAATATACACGTTTCACACACCATGGAAGCCGAAAATTATTTCAGCAAATTTTGTCTGTGTATTTGTGTGTGAGTGTCAGCATGTCTGTACGCGTAGAACGCTATTTTCATTATTATAAAATATTCCAATATTAAAATATTAAAATATTAAAATCAGGGCGCGAAATTTCCGCTCGCCAGCTCGCTATTGGCGAGTGGAATTTTTACTGTGGCGAGTAAAAATTTGGTCTAGTTATGGATAGGATTCTTACACGATACGGTGACAGAAAACATTCTTTTTATAGATTTAAATATGGCAAAATCTTGCCGTCTTATAACCTCATAACCTGAAAAAGGAAAAATGCTTAGTGCATGCATAAAAGTTTTAATCTCTTCGGCAGTTTCGTTTCTCCAACTGTGATTTCTCCAAGCAGAGTGAGAATAGACGAGCAGAGAACCTCTTTGCCCCTCGCCCACTGTCCGAGAGAAGAGAAATGTGAAAGTTTGCCTATGCGATATTGGCGCATGAAAATGAACCCGATCCCTTTTAAAGATACTGCCTACGTTTATTTTGTTGAATAATGATAAAAAAAACAGTTTACATTTTCCAGTTTTTTACTGAAACTCCAAGGATTTGCGCTTGTAATGATTTGCAGAAGGTAGGCATGTAAGAAAGGATTTTATCGAAAAAGTTATTCTGAAATGGCTATTTCAAATGACAACAATGAACAAGATATACACATCGACATTCCGTCTGATTACATAAATAAAATGGACGAAAAAGGCATTTCTGATGTAAAAAGTTAAATAAATAAACAGGTAAATGAGGAAACTTAATCTTTCATAATAAAAAGATTTTCACAGGATATTATTTAACAAAGAGTTTTTTTTTTTCCTTTTTTTCTTTAATGACTCTTTGCATTTATGTTATTAGACATTTTAATCTTTTTCAATTCTCAAATACAATACATTATAATGATTTTTAATTATAAATGATTATGAGACATGATGATAAACGGCACACTTTTAATATATATAATTTTAAGCATATTTGTAAAAGCATTTCAGGAAACATTAAAAAAAAAAAAAAAAAAAAAAAAAGACAACTCTATTTTGTGGCGAGTAACTTTTTTTTCGGCGAGTGTAATCTGAGTTGAAATTTCGGGCCCTGTTAAAATATTCTCATTCGATTTGTAGACCCCCAAAACAGTTATATTCCTATTTTGAACGATCTAACTCAATTTCTATTTTTTTGCCCCTTCGTCCCTTCCCCCCCCCCCAATTTTAAACGGTCTTACGGTATTTTTACTTTTTTGCCCCTTCGCCCTCCCTTCCCGCTCTTCTTAATAATTTTACACTCTCAAAAATATTCTCATTCGATCTGCAGACCCCCAAAACCTTTATGTACCTATTTTGAACGAGCTAACTCCAATTCTATTTTTTACCCCTTCGCTCCCCCCCCCCCTTTCTGATCTTCCTAATAATTTTAGACTTTCGAAAATATCCTCATCCTATTTATAGGCCCCAAAAATCTACATGTACCAATTTTAAGCGATCTCACGCTAATTTCAATTTTTTTTGTCCCCCCCCCTCCTCCCACTTTTCGAGCCAACCAATAATTTTGCACTTTCGAAAATAACCTCATTTGATTTGTAGACCACAAAAACATAGTAAAATTAAGAATAACAGAAGATTAAATGTCACCGAAATCCACGTTAACCAAAAAGAATTAATTTGTAATTAAATTAATAATAACCCGTGAAGAATTTAGTACAGATAAGAAAACAATTAACAGTTAATATCTTTAATAAACTATGAACGATCACACTGAGTTTCTAGTGGGAAAAGTAACAGATTTATTGAATAATTTATTTTATAGCGAGTTTATTAATTTGAAATGTTAATTTTATCCAAAATATCATACGTAGGGCCTTTGTCCGGGCTAAGTGGGGTTTTTGTCCGGTGGGGATTTTGTCCGGTGGAGCTTTTGTCCGGTGGAGCTTTTGTCCGGTGGGGATTTTGTCCGGTGGGGATTTTGTCCGGTGGGGCTTTTGTCCGGTGGGGCTTTTGTCCGTTGGGATTTTGTCCGTATCCCGAAGAAAACATCATTATCCTCATTTGCAGCAGGACATCATCTTGAATTTTGTTTATTATGAAGTAATCTATTATACAATCGAAGAAGTTATAAATTTCTAAGAAAAAAGCTTGAATTAAAAGTAGCACGTGAGTACTAAATTAAATTCTATAAAATATATATATATATATTATTATTATTTTATTTTTTAATACATTAACTGTAATTTAATAGTTATCTTTTGATTTAAATATGTAAAAATGAACAATATAAACCGATTCTTCTCTTTAAAATGTGAATTTGCGTTCCTTACTTGTGGTTACCACATTAATTTAATTTTTTATTTAATTTTAACTTTTTCTTTTAAACTTTATTTATTTTCTTACAGCCATCATACATATATAATTTCAAATGATGTAGACACAATTATGTGTCTTCTTTTAATATTATTACTATATTTATTTATTTATTTAACGATTTGTTGTATTGCACGAAAGCGGATAGCTTAATTTATGTAAAATTATTATGAAATTTCTCATGAATCATTTAACTTATTTTTGAATGCATCTCTCATATAATCCATATAATCATTTTGTGAAAAAAAAAAAAAATCTCTACAAATTCTTGTTTTCTCTCTCTCTTTCTCTCTTTCTCTCTTTCTTTCTTTCTCTTTTTTTTTTTTCTTTTAAATCTTTTCTCTGCTATCTTCGCATGCATTATTTCGATAAATTCTCGTTCTTTGTAGAAATCGATATAAAATTATAGCTTTTCCTGTCTTTTGTATTACGCTGCGACTATTATACTCAACAATATCATAAGATGACCTTATTAAATATGAATTTTTAGAATAAAACAATAGGCAAGTGAATTGGGTGGTGCAAAGAACTGCTGAGTGTCCAGTCCGATGCTTTGCTTTCTAGTAGAGTGTTGCCGCGCGCGATGTGTATTTTTTTTTTTTTTTTTTTTTAGTGACGACATCAGACTTTCGATAGGGAAAAAAGACAAACATAGGGCGGCAGGTATATTTTCAAAAACATGTGACGTCTAGTTCTTATCTATTCCATCGATCTGGGTTAAAAATATTAATCTTCCAAATCAGTGGACAAATATTTTGTTTCCAACACAGTAAAAATACATAGAGCTTTACTCCCTCAAGAAAGTTCCATTACTTTATGACAAGAGAAGAATAGGCCTGAAAGAAGTCAATAAAAATTCTAAAACTCTTTAAATGAAGCATATAGCTTCTATTCTCGTCACAATAATCTAGATGTATATAGAAAGAAAGAATTCCCAAGAAATTATTTTCTAAAATATGTAAACTGCTGTTTGTAAAAAATACAACACAAAGAAGGAATGCAAATATCATAATGATATTATTGAAATTTCAGGAAATTTGGAGTAATATGTACTGAGAAAACAGTACATAAAGCAGCGACCTCTGTGAGCAATAACTGCACTTACCTGCCTACGCATTGAATCAAATAGCGATTGGATGACGTGTGCAGGTAAAGCATTTCATGAAGCTTCAACACGATGCCATAATTCATCGATCGTAGTTACTGGTGAGTGATGGGGGTCACTCGCTTTTCAACGATTAAACAGTCATTTTCATTGGTGCAAGATCAGTAAAACGGACCGACCAGAGCAACAGTCGGACATATCCTGTATCAAGGATGATCCGGACAATACTTACACTTGCGGTCGTGCATTGTCTTGCCTAAGTACTGCGTTTCGTAGGCCTTGAATTTAGGGCAGAGCGAAGGGCCTTAACTCGTCAGAAATGTAATGGCTGGTATTCAGAGTGGTGGGAATCAAAACAAGAGGTGATCGAGACGTATATCCAATTGTACCACATACCATCACTCCAGGTGGTGGCCCAGTATGCGGCTACCAAAATTTTGATTACTTTCAAAACTGCATCTCTGATAAGGGCGCCTTTAATGTGTGATTAATGATGAATCTGGACGCAGGGATGACGTGAAGTCGCCTTTCAGACAAATCACAATCCTGTTTACAGCATCAAGATTTCCTTATCCGTATTTAACGGCATTGTCAATAATGCACAATGTCAGCTGGGATTCGGCATCGTCACACTCTCCGTCGCTTGCAGTGATGGTATGGGGTCCCATTGGATACACGTCTCGATTACTTCTTGTTCGCATTCCCGGCACTCTGAAACGCGGCCATTAAATTTCTGGTGAGTTAAGGTCCGCACCTCCTCTCTATATTCAAGGCCTCCGCAGCGCCACATTTAAGCAGGATAATGCACGACCGCAAGTTGTCTGTATAGTCCGGACCTTCCTTAATACATAATGTGTTCAACCGTTGCTCTGGTCAGCGCATTCTCCTGATCTCGCATCAACGAAAATGACTGTTTAATCGTTGAAAAGCGATTGGCTCCCCACCACTCTTCAGTAACTACGATCGATGAATTGTCGCATCGTGTTAAAGCTTCATGAAGTGCTCTACCCGTACATGTCATCCAATCGCTGTTTGATTCAATACCTAGACAGATAAGTGCAGTTATTGCTCACAGAGGTCGCTGCTTTATGTACTGTTTTCTCAGTACATGTTACTCCAAATTTTCTGAAATTTTAATCAATTGTTCTTCTTACTATAATGGATGTGCCCAATAAATATCAGTATGATATTCTCATTCCTTCTTGGTGTTGCATTTTTTACAAACAGCAGTGTAGAATATTATTATTATTATTATTATTTTTAAATAAATGAAAATACAACGTTAATAACTATTTTTTTCCCCTTCTTTTTTATTATTGAGTAGCGTTTATGCAAGTAATGAAGCATACAGCTCAAAGAGTAGTTTTTTATCTTATTATTTATTTATTTATTTTATTTTGCGGTATTTAAACTATTTAGCTTTAATTTCGAAAATTTGTGTACATAGTATATGTACATAATGCTTGATTAGATGCTTGATTACGGAGGATGGGTAGTGTTTTTTGGCTGGACGGATGGGAAGGATTGGGGGGAAAAAAGGGAGGAGGGGTCATTACTTTTATTTTTATTTTTCACTTTAACAGATAGCGCTCATTTCTCTATAACATATTCTTTTGCATCCATGAAATACTTCTACCTCAATATATTTATGAATTGCGAATTTACGTAACTCAAATTAATTTCTGTAATAAATTCAAATTTAATTAAATAATTAAAATTTAACATTAAGGTTTATTTACTAAAAATTAGAAGATCTATTTACACTAAAATTTAAACTAAAAATTATTTTACTTAATCGTTGAGTAGATGAATTCATTTCCCTTATTAATTGTGAATTTAACTGTTTTCTGTCTTATGGCTGTTCTGGAGTGTTTTACCTTTTTCGGCATGCTTTTCAAAAATAAAGAAAGTTAAAATTTAGTTTTACTAAATTTCCTTAGGGTTGATTTATTGTGAAGGGATTGGTGTTTTATGTTTAATAAGTTTATTTCTCTCATGGTATTTTCCACTTCAAAGATTTATTATGAAAAAATTGGTGTTTGAAGTTTAGTATGTTTATTTCTTTCTTGGTTTTTCCACATATTGTTTGAAATTATTTTCAAATCTTTTATGTGATTTCAGGCATTGCATGCTGTAAATTTTTAGCAATTTGCATACAGCATGACAGAAAGATCACCTAATTTGCATATAACATTCATTCAGTGTCCTTGAAAAAGTGGTGAATTTGTATTCTTCAATATCGGGTTGCTTATTTTTTCTTTTCGTCAACTTCATTCATTTTTTATAGTTGTTTGTGTGATACTTGGTTTTATAATATGCAATGTTTGAAAGGTTTTCAATATATATATATAATATTATATATATAATCTATATATACATTTACCGAATCTTATATAAGTTATTATTTGATAAATATATGAAATTCTGATATATGGATACATATCTAGTAACAGTTGCATAAATTATACTCTTAAACTTTTGAACAAACATGATATAATAAAACTTTACAGCATAGAATGAAAAAAAAAATATATATATATATATATTGTAGCATTTCGAAAATTATGAGAGGGGATCAAAAAATTTTATTTTAAAATTGACTCAAAATTAATCTTAATAAAATAAATTAATAATTAGGTGTTAATTAATATTCACTAATTATTTGTATCAATTATAAAATATTATAAATTATGAGCATTTATAGCGCATTAATTTTGGTTTTAATTTGGTGATACTTTTATTTGCCAATAAAAAAAAAAAAAAAAAAAAACTTCGTAATAATCAATAAAGGGTGTCTTGAGCATGCTGAGCCCTCCCTTTCCTACGTCGCTTTTGTATTCGAAGTTCGATCCAATGTCACATTCGTCGGATTAGTAGTTCGGAGATTTTTATGGTTTTTCTTCAAAACGTGCGTGAATACGGACTAGCATCCCTGAGAAAAATCTCTCATTTCTGCCGAGGCGCAGGTCTCTATTATAGGCTAGGGTTAGGTACCAGGGATTTTGACTTTTCGTTATTATCGATAAAAACACTACATAGTAAAACAAAGAATGTAGTGTGTTGTTTAAATTATATTTAAATATCTATTTATATATATATATATATATATATATAAATTGATAAAAATCCTTTTAAAATATTAAATACTGATTGTTTCTTCAGTGGGGTAAAATTTTTAATTCCATATGCGACTTCTAAAACTATAGAGATTTGTAAAGTACCATAAGCAGAAATACTTCAAGGAAATGGGTCCACCAGTGGCTGAGCGGTTCTGCGCTCAAAGCTGGTAGACGTGAGGTGCCAGGTTCTATCCCAGAATGCTCGTCGGCCTAGTCGTTCGGAATTCTCCGAAACTTGCGAAATACGGGCTAGAATCCCTTAGAAAGACCCCCTCAGGCCTAGGACCTACAGCAGTTAATCGGCCTTATTCCCAAAAATCCTTCAAAGAAATGTATGCAATATTCCTAAGAATAATTTTTATTGTGGGATAGCATTTAGATAAATGTAGCTTCTTCTATTTTTATTTTTTTGTTAATCGCGGCATGGTATACATTGCAAACAAGTAAATATATGGATTGTTGTTGTTGTTGTACCGAATAAGGCCGATTGACTGCACTAGGCCTGAGGAGGAATTCTCTCTGTGGGCTTTTTTTAAGGGGTCCTAGCTCATATTCACGCAAGTTTCGGAGAAAATCACGGAAAACTCCGAACGGCTAGGACAACAAGCGCGACTAGGATCGAACCCACGCAATAAATGGATTGAACTCTTCTCATACTAAGCCAGGTCATGTCTGAAAACGAAGGTGATCTGGATTCGCATTTGGCACCTTCCCCTTGTCCTAAAACATGCATATATATATATATATATATATATATATATTATTGTAAATGTTAGTGGAAGGATCTTCAGGAAAAATTATCGTTCACTGGTAATTCGCAATAAATCTGGTAAGATTACGGCAGAAATTCGGTTTTCTTGAAAATCGCTGTAATGATTTATATGCGTGTATAAATATAGTGTTAGAGGTTTTTTTTTTTTTTAGATGAAAAAAAATCTGATTATTAGATAATAGATTTAAATATTAGTAGTCGCTGGTGTCCGGTGCTTTTCCTGGAACAAAACTTAGCAGAAAGCCTGTTTTCTAGGAAATTGCTAGATTTAGGGATTTGAGATGATAATTCGTTTTGAATTTGTTTTATCTCAAGGAAAATTAGATTTCACTGGTAGCCCGCACTCCATCCGAGACAATAATATATATATATATATATATATTATCACATGGCCTTTATTATCACATTTTCGAAAACGAATCCCTATATTACGCTACGAGTAATTTTTACAACGGAACTAAGTAAACAGTCAATCAGGGACTGAATATAAAAAGAGAAAAAACTGGTACAGGTTATTAAAATGCTGTGTACATTAAGGTTTAATTAAAACAGTGCTTTACGCTAAATATTTGGTTAGTTAATAAATAATAATAATAATATCAATAATAATAAAGCTGCTGATTTCACAAGTAATTGTCATTATATTATTCTAATAATTTATATCTTTTATCATAAGATTCCTATTAAAAAAAAAAAAAAAAAAAAAAAAAAAATCGTCATCTAAAAGAGATAATTAAAGTTAAAAAAAAAAAAAAAAAAAAAAAAAAGATTATTATGTGAAGTTCTGTTCAGCCGAGCAATGTTTAAACTGATTTTACAAACTATCACCATCACTTCTAGAACATTTTTCATTATTTATAACTATTACTTACTTTTCATGAAAATCGCAATGAGCGGATTTCTTTTAAATTAAGTTAAAATATAATGAGAAAAAGTTGTCTTAATATTAGGGAATACCGTATTTCAAACGGAAAAACTAAGAGCAACTGTGCGTTTCAACTTTTTAGAAGGTAAATATGTATAATTTTCATTTTTTGTGACTATAACATTTAATCTCTTTGCAGTATATAAATATATATATATATATATATATTTATAATAATAAAGCATCAATTAACCTTTCATATGTATTGTGAAAAAATAATTAGAAGCTTTGTGAGAGAAAATTAAATCAGTCCAATAGAAGAGGTATATCCTATATCAGTAAAAAATATTTCATTTTATTTTTGTCTTAATCTTTTAAATATTACCTTTTATATGCATTTAAACATCTTTGTGCCGAGTTTTCATAGAATAAAAAGGCACACTCTCTTTTTAACCACCTGCAAAAAACGCAAAGGCGCTTCCTATGTTATGTTCAGTATAAAATAAAATTCTTTTCAAAATACCGATCATGAACTTTAATGCATCAGAATTTTTTTTTTTTTTTTTTTTTTTTTTTTTTCAAGTCCCTCTACATACATTAGTTGCGAAAATTATACAATTTTCAACAGAAAATATCGATATGCCATAGAAAACTTGAATTAGGTATACCAGCTCCAAGCCCTTCAATAAATATTATCGGGGAAAAAAAAATCTTGATCACAGAGGTTAATAGACAAACAGAAAGACAAAATGAAGCCAACTAATTATTAGATATTCTTAGATGCTTTAAAACGCATTTTTATTTATTTTTTAATGGGTTTTTTCTGGGGACTTTTTTTCCTGGGGACTTTTTTTCCGGGGACTTTTTTTCCTGGTGACTTTTTTTCCGGGGACTTTCTTTCCTGGGGACTTTTTTTCCGTGAATTTTTTTCCGGGGATTTTTTTTCCGGGGACTTTTTTTTCCGCCATTCTTTCTTCATATATGTATTTAAATAAAAGCAGAAGAACTATTGTTATTATTATTTTTAAAGAGGGGGGGAAATAACCTATAAAATTATAAAGCAAAAAATTAATTAATAAACAATTGATCTCGACACATAGAGAAAAATGCTTAATACATTTTTCAGAAAATCGATTAATATAAAAAGAATAGTTATAAAAAAGAATTATTATTTTTATTATGATTATTATAAAGCTCTCATTAAGCATAAAAATGAGAAAAATTCGCGATTTTAGGGGTGCAGATTCCATCAAAGGTGAGATAACTAAATGACTGACATGCCCTCAGGCAAGATAAGATTTGTCCATCTGTTTTGAAAGCATTAACAGTGCCCACCTGTTTTTCCGGAATCCCTTCCTTTCCGCTAACTGCTGAAGCAAGATTCTAGTTCTATCTAATGACTCTTTTACAAAAGAATATCCTACACTGCGAATTTGTATAGAACTATTTTTATGTATTACTTTTTCTCTCAATCTCATTCTTTCTTTCTTTCTTTTTTTTTTTTTTAACGAACATGATTTCAATATTCTTTTCACAAAACGTTTAAGGGGGAAATATCATTTCATTGAAAGCATAATCTACTTTTAATAATTTGACTTTTACATGATATAAAAAAAAAAAAATCTATATATAAATAGTAGTTTTAAATTTTTTCTGAAGTTTAAAAATAATTTCATAGACTATACAAATTAAAAGTTTTAAATAAATTTGTTATAAGATTAAACAAAAGCTTCAGTTTGTTCAATAAACTGTTTCAAGTGATGAAACTGTTTTTACTTTCCAAACATACATATATAACGAAAGTATTGTGTCATCCTCATCATGACAAAAATACGAGTGAGATTTTTGTGTTTCTACAAGTTTTGAGGTGCCCTGAGTTCACTTTTGCTATTTTTGCAGTGATGCATGCATGTAAGTACATGATTGAACGCAATATCGTTTAAACGTTTTGATCAATTGAACTGAAAGTTGGTGCATATATATATTATAGGAAACAAAAGAACGAACTCTATTAAGTGAATCTAGCACTTATAGCTTTCTTAGAGAGACATAACGAAAATTTCTTTATCATTATGGCCTATAAGATCAAATTGTTTAAAGTGCAATAGCGTCTTAATGCCTTATTAGATTGAGTTGAAAATTTAGGGAGGCAGAAAAATGGTTAAGTGGAAAAAATGATTAACGGAAAAATAGTTAATGGGAAAATGGGTAAGCGAGAAAATGGATAATGATAAAAAGGATAATTTGAGAATTGCTACGAATCATATACTAAAAATTTTCAAAATTATATTATACATATTAAAACTATGCATTAAATGCTAAAAACTTGATTTATGTGCACAGTGGATCTCAAAACGTAATATTATATGTATATATATATATATATATATATATGAGTGAAAACTTAAAACTTCAAAATATACTTTGTTTACACGCAGAAAGGGGCATGAGAAACTAATTTTTTTTTTTTTTTTCTGTTTCTTTCTTTTCTTTTTTTTTTTTTTTTTTTTTTTTTTGCGAGCAGTGTTTATCGACATAGTAGAAGGCAGACAAACATTTCATCAATTATATTCAATAGAAAAGAACGTTTAATTTAATTTTTGATAGCCCTGTATGTTATAAAAAGCACCACAGAACTGCCATTTAAAACAATAAGAAAAAGAACTTTGTATAAAAACCATAAAATGCTATAACCTGCAACAACTGTTTCGGGTAGAAATTAGACACGACACTTCGTCAGGCGAACAATGTAGTCACGAGTGCTGCAATACGTAACCGCTTTGATTGAAGCACTCGTGACTTATAGTGTTTTCAAAGTTTTGATATTATTAGCCCTGCACATTCTCTAAAAATTTTATGCACGTTACACTGCGTAGTTAAATTTACTCTTATATGAAAAACACGTAACAGAAAATGATATACACATCCAGCAGTTTCCAAGTACAACCAAATTCTATTCAAATACTTTGGGAGCCCTGTAAACGATGAATGAGTTCCATATACAATTTATACAAAACATACTTTTTGTGCTTAAAAAAAACTATGTTAAATTTTGTGTGATGCAGCGTATAGATGTTACACTGTACTTAAAACAATTTTTTTTTCATAGACTTAAAGTATTTGCGTTCTCGTGGATGGCCCTGTACATGAACCCTTTGCTTGATCTCAAAGAAAGGTTTAGTGTTTGTAGCATGATGCATATACAGAATACCGAGCTTGGACTTCCTGCTTCCATTTGTTCTTGAGATGTGGTGATAAGAGACAGACACACAGATCAAACGAAAAAAAAAAAAAACATGATTTTTGGATTCAAAGAACTTTAAAACATGTAGCTATAACAAAAGCTCCATTTCGAAAATTTAATCTCAAAATAATATTTTCTCTACCGTGTGTATGGTTACGAAAAGTGAAAAAACAAACAAACTTGTGTATAGTTAAAGCAAATAGATTGAAGCAAAATAAAGACATTTAAAATCGCAGATTCACACTGAGAAAAAATATATATACCGCCTTTCTCTAAAACGAATAAGTGGCCATTTTCTAAATCCCTAAACTAGAAATATAGATTTCAGAGCTATGCGCATAAGGCACGTCAATAAACTGAATAGACGAAATTATCGAGAATTTCTACAGTACACATTTCTAGATGGTAAAATAATATTCTGAATACTCTAAATATTGCAGAGTATTCATTTATATTGCAAGAAATTCTCGCTTGATTTTCTAGAATTTGGTAATGAACCAAGATTATAGTTGCAGAAACCTGCCTCTTGTAGTCTCATTTATTTGCAGAGATTTTTAAATAACTTTGCCCTCAAAAATATAAGGAAACACTCTATAATTCTAATGAGGGCTTCTAGAACTCGCTTTCCAAAGGGACTAGAATTTATAAGGCTGACATGGAACTATTTTTTCTAGAGCCACAATTTAGATTCTAGATATCAGTTACAGAATTTTTTCTCAGTGCAGGAGAAAAAAAATTACACTTATTTCTTATTTATTTATTTTAGTGGAAAAGAAAATGAAAGTAAAAGAGAATACATTAATTGTTTCCATATTTAAGCATTTTTAAAAGCTTTACACCCTTTCTAATAAAACATTTTACAATAATTAATGAAGCCCGCGAAATGACGAAAATTTTTTGTATTTTACATTTAAAACGGTATTGTATAGACTACTAACATATGCCACTAATTAAGTTGTTTGGAAAACGATATTGGATTTAATCTTATTTATAATAAAATCCCGAAATTCCTGAAACTAGCTTTTAAAATGATGTAATAGCTAAAACAGGGCATTAAATTAGAGAATTATAATTTTATTCATGTTTTCAATGTGTGTATTTAAGCTGATTAAAATAATGAGAAACAATAATTTAGCTGAATAATTTGCATTACAAATGTCGTCAATACGTCATGAGAAATTAATAATAATATTAAATATTAAATAAACATGTGATTGTAAAATAGGAATTGAAAGATTACAATATAATTTTAAATTTTTTGGAGACGTTTAGACCTCAAAACATAAATATCATGCAGGACAGCGTAGTGTTCAGTAATTTGAACTAGCAAAGAGAAATAAATTTTGGAATACCTGTGTAAAAATCGAGCGCGAGGCTATCGTCGTAGGCGGGTTAGTAATCATATAATAATGGAACTTATCTTGATACATAAAACTTACTTAATAATTGAATTAACTACAATTCGTGTTTAAACATAGTTGATGTAGGAAGAAAAATAATTGATGTTAGTGTTTCCAGATAAAACAATGCTTTGGTCTATGGATTTTCAGGATTAATTTTAATGTCATATATTACCTGAAAAATTAAATTTATATATAAAAATGAAATTTATAGTACAATATTCGTGAACTTACCCATTTGAACAAGACATTTTTAAAAATTTATTTTAGTTTATATTTTATTAATTTACTATACATTTGTTTATCTTGTGAGAAAATAGGGAAAGCACTATTTCTTTAATTATTATTAATTTATTTTATTGATGTTAAAAAATTATTCCAATTCAACGATATTTAGGGGGGAAAAAAAGCAATAATTAAGAGCAAAAACTATAACTGCTTAGCTGTATTTTTCAAATTGTTTATTTATGTATTTATTTTTTAGTAATTTTATATGGCATACTTATAAAATTGTCAGTTTCATGGAAATATTCTAAAACAAAGAAATGTATCTAATCTAGAATGTTTTCATTCAATATCATTATAAATCTCAATGAGATTAACAAAATGAAAGTCCCTGCATAAATAAAAGTCATCACATCTAAAGTTTTTTGCATTTATACTCTCTAGAAGTTGATATATAGCCTTGACGCACATGAATTTGAATTACAATGCCACCACCTATGCCTTGTCAGGCGATACATACCTAAATTGAAATAGTACATGTATACATATTGTCAATTTCATAAATCACATATTGTCAATTTCAGGTTTTATGCCATTATACTTTATTGAGGCTGAGATATAGCCTTCCGTAAATAGTAAAAATTGCAGTACAAAAAGCTCCACCTATTGGACGAATAACACCGAAATTTGATAAGCACTAATTTCTTTCAAGATGTATTTAAATATATGACAGGCCCCGGAAATAATTAAACTGACAGTGTTCACAATGTTCTACAGCGCAATCTAATTTCGAGAATGGCGGTAAATGTTATGCGAAGATTAATAAAAACAGATTCCGTTACGAATTCCTAATACGTAACGAATTTCTAATAACGGATATTCCTAATTATCCTGGATTTCCTAAAATTCCCTACTCAGGAATTTCTAAAATTCCGGAAATATCCTAAGAATTCCTAATAATGGAATTTCTAATAACGGATTTCTAATACGGAAGATTAATAAAGACAAAGGATTCCATGATAAAAAAAAAAAAAAAAAAAAAAAAAGTTTTAAAGTTCCCACTCGGAGAATATACGGTGCTGCGTAATAATAAAGAGAGTTCTTAAAAAAAAAAAAAAAAACTTTTATTTTAAGCAGAATTCAATTTGAGTAATTTGCCTTTTATAGTACACAATAAAACAAATATCACTTTTAAAAATTTTATAAGTTTTAAAAATAATTTCATAGACTATAAAATTTTAAAGTTAATGCAAACTTGTTGCATTACAAAACCAAATTTTTAATTTGTTCAGGTAACTTAGGTGAAATTATATTTTAATATTAATGATAAGTTTCATATATTGTTAACTGCAAATTAATACGGGGTTAACAGTAAACTACAGGTAGTAGAAATAAACATCAGTTCGATTAGAAGAAATATGCATTTGGGGGTGGGGTGGGGGAGGGATTGTATGAAACTGCCGTGTGTAGCAACAATCATCTCAAAATTGCGTTCTTTAACTTTAATATTACTTGAAAATATAGGATACCAGAAAAAAGGGCACCGGAAAAAGGGCACTTTTTCAATTCGCAATTCGAAAAATAATAAATATCAAATAATGACTTTAAAGAATTTAAAGCATGACTTTCAAATTACATTTTTAGAGATATCATTTGATTTGGTACACAATTCATTTAGTATGTACCTCCTGGGAGAAAGGGAAGGGGGGGGGGGGCTAGCAGCAGATTGAGAGAGAACAATTGTTTATATACCACCTTCTTACCGATTTTAATGAAAATTTGTATAATCACGTACAATTTGTGACGATCACAAGGAGCGTATTATATACCTGAAAGGCAAGGAGGTGGGGCAGATGGAAATAAATTATTTTTTAAAATACTCTATTATCTTTTTTTAAAATACACTAAACATATTCTTTTTAAAATACCCTATTACCGATTAAAAAAAAAAAAAAAAAAACTTTGTATAATCACGTACAATTTGTGAAAAAATTACAGTAAGTTTCAGATATACTTGGGGGGTACGGAGTTAAAGAACGGGGGGGGGGGGTGCAGAGGAAAATAAAATGAGTTTTTATATATTTATTTTACCGATTTTAATGATATACTAGCGAGCTCCGCCGGCTAGCGGGTCATTGTTTTTAAATGAATCACTATAATTAATGAATCACTAACAGTAACTTTTATTCTTAAGAAAAGGAAAAAAAAAAAAAAAACATTTCTGATCAGGTAAGAAGTTGCCTTCGGCAGCGCAGAAAACTAATGTTTGTATCACTACATTTTAATGAAATTTGTTATAAATAACACTGAATATTTAGGAAAATTTACGCTGATTTATATATATATATATATATATATATACACATATATACATATCGGGGGAAAAGGCAAAAGAAAAAAATGATTGTATAAGTATCACAATTATCAATTTTAATTAAAATTTCAAAGAGTGTTACATACATGTTGGAGAAGGGGGGGGGGGGGGAAATTGTTTTTAAATCACTTTGCTTTATATTTATAGGAAATTTTGCATAAATATCTGTTATTGTTTATCAGAGAGGGTTACACTACCTAGTGAGGGCTAGGGGTACATGGAAAGAAAATATTTTTATGCCATCTTGTTGCCGATTTAATGAAACTTCGTTGAAATATTACTTCTAGTTTATAAAACATTACAATGAGGGTTAAGTATCAGTTCCTTTCTCTTCCTTTGTACGGAAAAATCCAATATATGATTTGAATTTCAAAAGTTACTCAAAATTAAATTTCTTCTTTTAATCTGTCTCTTTTGTCCCCCCCCCCCTTCGTAGAATATAAAAAACTTATGCTCTCGTTGATGTATAGCATGAGTTTTACAAGAAGAAATTAAGAAAAGTGCTTTTTTTTTCCGGATCACGGAAAAAAAGGCTCTTTTCTTAATTGTTACTTGTAAATTACTTCTAAATACGAATGATAGCAAAAAATATTTTGTTTCTACGAGGGGAAGAGGGGGAAATGAGAAAGATTAAACAAAAAAATTCTGTTTCTGAATAATCTTTTACCAATGTTTGATATTAACATTTAATTAACTCTATAATTCCCACGGCCTGGAAATTCTGAGGGCCTCAGGATCCCAGAAACACAGCCGAGTCTTGCGGTCACTACTTTCCCCTCTTTTTATTGTTCACTCTGCAGACCATGTGCCCTGTATAAAATGGAGGAAATACCACCACCGATTTATATACAGGGACACTCAAAATTATTCCAAAGCATTGCGTTCTATGAGAGATATTTCTATAAATCAAATTTTAATAACTTTACTTTCCACGAAGTTTTAAGAAACTGAAATATGTTATTTAAATGCACAAAAAAATTCTTTGCATAGAATGTAGCATGATTAGCATTAAATTTACAGGGTGACCCAAAAATATCCATTTATATTAAGAGTTATTAATAACAAAATGCTAGAATTGTACTTTCGTTTACGATAAGCGTTTTTAACGCTTTCTAACATTTTTAAGTGTGAATATGATTTCAGTTTGTGTATCTATCCATCTGTCTGTCCGTCTGTCTGTCCGCGCTCTAACTCCTGTAAATATTTATGGAATTTCTCGAAACTGATATATTTTATTGAAGTTTACTATCGGATGTTCCATATTGAAAATGGAGTGAATATCTCTTCTAGTTTGTGTACAGGGGCACCCAAAAGCATTCGAAAGCATTGTGTTCTATGAGTGTTATTTTTATAAACATTATCCCTATAGAATTTTCCCCATTTAAAATGACATTAATAGGTCCTGTACAACTAGTTTGTTTACAAGGACAACAACAACAAAAAAAAAAAAAAAATGCCATTGCATTACGTTTTAGGACAAATTTTTTTGAAGTTATATTTAAAAGTCTTTCTACTGTAAAAATCATAAAAATATTGAAATTTATTGTTAATACTCTAAAATAACGTTTTGTATAGAATATGATATGAATAACTTTCTGATTTACAGGGCTACACTAAAATATTGAGAGAGATCAAAAACTGTAATTATAATCTAATGGCTACATTTTATTTTACGTTAAGCCTTTTTAACACTTTCCAACATTCCTAAGTGTAATTTTAAAATCAATTAATCTATTTGTATATTTTTCAGTCCTTCTGTCTGATGTGTGATAATTTAGGCAAAGAATATTGAAAGTTATTCGATACAACAATTACGTACAGTTGGAAAGTGTTACTAATCAATGCGTACTGCATGATTTTTCTTTCTTGTTTATTTCTCACTTCAAATAATTCGTTTGCTAGCAAGCCCGTGCGAAATTTTCGCACTTTATTTATCTCTTCGTTACTTTTAAAATTTAAAATTACTATTATTTTTTTATAGACGTCATTTTTTCATATGCATGAGCAAATTAAATATTTTATTTATTTATTTATGTATTATGATTATTATTATTTATTTATTTATTATTTTTTTCACGTGAAAGCATATTTCATTTTATGCTGAAAAAAAAGGCAACAATTAAAAATCTAAATGCCTATTTTAAAGCTATTTCTATATTTATATTTTTGTTAATTTTAAAACATCTAATCAAAAATTTGTTACAAATAAGGTACCAAATGAAAGGGGCGATTTTTCTGAATCCATCGGATTAAACAGCTTATTGATTTAGATTTTTTAAAATTACATAAAGTATGAAAATTAGGTGGCGGTTCAAACACAGATAGTGTCCAAGGAAACTTCTTAGCCTTGACAGAGTCGGTCAGTAAGTGATGAGCGTAAGTATATATGCTGATAGAACATGTGCAAAACTTAATTTGGAGTAAGAAATTGCAGTAAAACTATTTACATCTTACAAGTGATTCAAATTTATGATTGTACATAGAACATTATTAAAAGTAGAAAAATAAATTTGTAGGAAGAAATGACAATGAATAATGTTGTAAATAAAATTTAAATTATAAGAAAAAAAGAAATAAAAAAAAAAAATGAAAAGAATTTATATATATAATCAGAAATACACTGTCTACCTTACAGTATTTGGATACTTTCAAATTTAGACGTTTTGTCAAATATCTGGGAAAATTCTTTAGGAATTATCTCGAAACTTTAAGAGTATAAAGAATATATACAAAATATTCTAATGTTCTAAAATAATGCCTTATATATTTCAGTTATTATTCAGTTCAGTTATTCCTTATATATAAACTAATGCCTACCTTATATGTTACACCTCATACATTTTAGCAAAAGTTTTGTCCTGAAGAGGAAAAGAGGACTAGTAAAAATTAAACAAAAATCAAAATGTTTTGTGTCACCCTGTAAAAAATAATGTTTCAAATGCGTTTTAGCTACGGTATAGGATCCTTCTAATTATCTGTATAAAATTTTATGAGGCTGCCATATATTTTCATGGCGATAAGAGTTTCTTTAAATAAACATTAAAAAAAAACTTTCTATCATAATACGTAGGGTGTTAGACCCAGCGCAAAGCCATTTTTAGGAAACTTGGCATACAAAATTAGACCTAGTGTATTGCAACCAGAATGTAAAAATGTTACATATTTTACAAAATATGAGCATTTTTACTAAATAATTTTAACTTCGTATGCGCAAGCTTTAATAAAAATTTCATTTGCATAATTTAGCAGCCAAAAACAGTGAGCTACTTACATGAAAACTACAAAGAAATATCGTGGGAAAAAAAAAAAAAAAAAAAAAAAATATATATATATATATATATATATATATATATGAGAGATAGAATGGATAGAATTTCAGTCCCCCCCCACCCCCCACCAAATAAATAATAATTAAAAAAAAAAAGAAGAAAAAGAAGAAAGAGAAGAAGAAGGAAGAAAAAATGGTGATAAGGGGTTTAATCAATATTTATTTATACTCAGCAAATACTGTATTGTCATTGGACCCTGACTAAATAAAAATAAAAATTTGAATAAAATCCCCCTCATAATATATGGCTTTTATTTTGAGAGGAACTAAAATTCTGCTTATTCTGTCGCTCACAACCTGATTGTTCTTTCATATAAGTAGTTCAATAGGTTTGGCTAATAAATAACACCGATGAAATTTTTCAAAAACTTCCGCATGCGTAGTTACAAATAATTTAGTAAAAATGCTCATGTGTCGTAAGATATTTAGCATTTTTGCATTCTATTTGCTGCATGCTGTGTCTAATGTAGTAAATAAAGTTTCCTAAAAATGGCTTTGCGTTGGGTCTAATACCCTACGTGTTACAACTCCCCCCTTTCCCCCCCAATTTTTCAAAGAAACTGTTATACTTCTATGAATATAAATGGCAGACTCATAAAAAGTTATACAGGTAATTAAAAGCATCCGCATAATCACATAGTACAGTGAAAACGCATTTCAAGCCTTACTTTTACAGGGTGATCTAAAAAAACATTTGCTGAAATATATGAGGTTTTACAGGTTCTTTATACTTCTAAAATTTCAAGAGAATTCTAAAGCATTTTCTTTGATATTTAACAAAAACGTCTAAATTCGAAAAACCAAGCATATACTAACCACATACTTAGGCGGCTATCAGCACTAATTATACATGTTACTATATTTTTAAAGAAAATTACTTATATTTTACAAATGGTTATAATTTATGACTATATATAGAACATTTTTGAAGGTACAAAAATCAATTTGTAGGACAAGATGACAAAAAATAATGATGTACATAAAAACAAAATTATTCGGATAAAAAATAATTAATCTCTCTCTCTCTTTCTCTCTCTCTCTCTCTCTCTTTATATATATATATATATATATCAATCAGGGCGCGAAATTTCCGTTCGCCAGCTCGCAATTGGCGAGTGGAAATTTTACTGTGGCGAGTAAAATTTCGGTCTAAATGTAGATGGAATTCTTATAGTATACGGTGCTACCAAAAAAAAAAAAAAAAAAAAAAAAAGGAAGAAGAAAGAAAGAAAAAATCGACTTTGAAACGTAAAATCATGCTAATCTTAAAAGTAAAATTATTTGAATAAAAATTAAATGAAATCAATGCAAAAAAAAAAAAAAAAAAAAAAGAAAAAAAAAAAAATGTTCGAAACACAAACTGACCACATATTATTCAGCAACCAACACTAATTATACATGCTCCTAAATTAATATATATACATTGTACAAATGGTTTTAATTTATGACTATATGTAGAACATTATTTAAGAGGTACGAAAAAAGTTTTAGAGAAAAAAATGAGTAAGAATAGTGTTGTAAACAAAAATAAAGTTATTCAGATAAAGAAATAATTTAAGGGAAAAAACGATTTTTTTTTCATTAGAAATATAAACAACCTAGACAATAATATAGGCATTTGTGTTGCTTAGTTAATAAATGTATCAGCATTTTATTCTTTTTCCTTTTTTTTTTTTAGGTGTTCATTTTCCTAATTTGGGCCTCAATAATATATTTAGGATTTCTGATTGACATTGATCGTGGATGACGAGGATCTATTAGTTCAGGAAGAAGACGGTCCAAATAGAAATTTTTTAATTTTGATTCCATTTTATTTTTCCAAAATTCGTCATTTTTTTTTTCAATTTTTTCTATTTTATAACCTTTCTTTGTCCACATTATAAAGACGCAATATTCCCTGTTAGTTATGTGAAGTTGTCCCTGTATTTGATAATAAAATTTATGGTTTGTATTTATATTACCAATTTCATTTCTTTGTTTGTTAAAAGTCCAAAATGTAAATTTTCTTGATCGTATTCCTTCCTCTGGGGTTAGCATGTTTGTGAAATACTCCAAATCTTCAAAATGTAACCAACAGTACGATAAGGAACTTGCCTCGGGGAACTAGTACAAGTAGTTCTTTCAGGTTTCAATTAGAGCCTCCGATTCACATCGAGGGCTCTAGTTTCAATTAGTAATAAGAGAGGGGGATTTGGAAGCTGTCAGAATCAGTATATATTCGTTTCTCCTTTTTTGAAGTGAAGTGATGATTAAGAAGGATTTTTTTCAATGTCTGGAGTAAGAAGATAGTCTTTTTTCCTTTCATCAGACTCTGACATAAAATTACATCCCCTCAGTTAGCGTATAAGTAACAGATAAGAAGAGAAATCGTAAACATATGCGTTGTTTAGTATTTTATTATTTAAATCTATTTTAGAGAATAAATAATTGAATTCGGGGTTTAAATTTCAGAATTATAATATCAAATAAATTGATTTGTTATATAAATTTTGATTTGCTTCCGCAAAGTAAAGAGAATATGACCGATGTAAATAGCTCGGAAGTACATAAAATTTACAATTATTTTCAAAATGTAACATGAAAATAATTGTAAATTGTTTAAATTGTACAAATTTTAATAATTGTTTCAAGAAAACAATTACATGAAAATTTATTAACAAAGAAAAGGAATTCATCTAAAACAATTAATTATAAACTCTAGCGAAAATTAACGGGACCCATGTAATAATCTTTTTTTTTTTTTCCCTTACAATAATTTTACATTTTTTCCCTTTTTATTATGTCAAGAGAAATTTACTCCATATTATTTGAGAAACATGCTGAGCTATCGGTAGTTGATATTCATGAGTTATAATTATAATATATGAAATATTTTAAATCGGAGTATGTATGGTGGGGTATAAAATAAGGCTAATTGTCTGCATTAGATACCCAGGTCTGGGTAGTTACTTCCGTGGGTCGTTCTAAAGGTCCTACCGCATATTAATGCGTGTTTCGGGGAAAACTACGAAAAATTCCGAACTAGCTCGATCTGGGATTGAACCTCTCGGCCACTGTTGAGCTTTGGGTATCTGTGAAATAAACTTCAGGGACTACTTCATAAATTAAATTTCTGAATACTCTCCCTTAAAATGTTTATTATCACATTTTAAAATTACATTGAATGGATAATTAAAATGTTCACCCTTCTTACTATTAAGCAAGTTAAAGTTATATAGGTATAGCCATAATTTCGACAATATAATTTTGGCAATACAATTTGGCAATACAATTTTACTAAATTTTAAAATATAATGACTTTATACCTACATTTAGCGAATTCTTTGTTATTAGTCTATGATTTATTTTATTTATTTAATTTTCCTTCTTTCCTCTTTTTTTTTCCTCATAATGTTAAATGATTTTATAGAGGAAAATGATTTCACCAAGAATATATGCACAATTTAAAACAATTCATTACAGATACAATTTGAAAAGACAGAAAGAAAGAAAAATAAATAAATAAGAATAAAGAAAGAAAGAAAAATACTTTTTTTTTTTTTTTTAATCCGTCTTTTCTAATACTTTCTAACATTCTGAGACAGTTTTTTCTTTTTCTATCTTTTTTTTTTTTTTTTTTTTTAAATAACGTTTTAATAGAAATGTTTTTTATAATTTTAAATATTTCTAAAAAATAAAAATCACTTGAGAAAAAAAATTTAAAATATTGACACATAATGTTAAAATTCAAAAGAAAGATTGAATTTTCAAGCTTAATTTTTTACTGTTAAAAGTTTAAAAAGCCCTGAATATGAATATGTGTATTATCTGATGCAATTACTTAGAAATGATAAATGCTTTCTTTTGCTCTTGCATGACAGACAAAATGTCGATTTACAGGCCAACTTTTGAAGCAAGGTTTTGGTTAAATTACACGTTTTGAGTTCCCCTGGTTAAAAATATATTTTATGGGGGGGGGGGAGGGGAGGAATTGCATAGGAATGATAATTTTCCTTTCTTGCTTATAAACCAAGATTTATCTGTTTCATTTCAAATAATGAAATTTCAAATATGTATATGGTAAAATTTAAGTTTTCAATATGCAATTTAATTGTTTGAAGTTTAATTCAAAATTTTCTACTAATGAATAACACACATGCTTTATGAATGTGATGTTTTAAGAATTACTATTTTAAATTATTTTATATTGAAAATAAATGGACTATTTTTTATATTCATATTCGTAGATGTTTTTGCTTATTTATTTATTTATTTTTCATGGCTTAGATTTTCTTTGATAGTATTAAATTTATCACAGTTTTATCATTATGGTCTGTTATTGATATAAAAGAAATTACATCATATCATATTGCAATCAAAAGCAGTCTTTGTATGAGCAAATTTTGCAAATCTCACATTCCCATAAGTTCTGCACAATGTGTCCTAATTTTGTCTTTTTATTCTTTTTCTAAAAGCCATTTTGCATTAAAAAAAAAAAAAAAAGATCAAATTTTTTTTTCCTAAATATCTCAAAATGAAAGTTGTTGTCTTCGAATGCAAAGTGAAAGAAGCAACACGATTTTCAACCAAAGAGAAATGACACTTGTTTCGCTCTCTTTTGTTAGCGCTGTCCATCACTGACCTGTTCACACGCCTCCAAGACTGCCCGCTCCTTATCGGTAGGGCGGATGAATTTTTTTGAGCTATCCTCGGCTATAACGGGATTCAAGTAGCTCGGATGATTTCGGCTATAACGGGATACAAAAGGTTAATGTCTGATGTGAACAATGCATTGAATTTTTGCATACTAACTTAGAAACAGAAAGATACTGCGATACGTAACCCTCTCTAAAAATTTTCATAAGCAATAACGGACATTTATACAAAATTTCTTATAAATATGAAGCAGTTTGATTTAAAAACAATCGTATCCCCCCCCCCCCCTTGTCCCCCAAAAATATGTAACACTCACCGTAATTTTTCATTAAAGGAAAGGGATAGTTGTTAAAATTTTAATTAAAATTGGTAACATTGTGATATTTATACAATTCTTTTTCTCCTCTGTTCTCATACCCCCCAAGACATATGTAACAATCAGCGTAAATTTTCTTAAAAATTAAGTGATATTTATAATAAATTTTATTAAAGTGCAAAGCATAATGATATAAAACTTCATTTGTATATTTTTGTATCCAGCACTCCCTCCTCTCTCCCAGATACATGTAACACTCACCGTAATTTTTGATTAACAGTAAGTGACTTTTGCACAAATTGTCAATAAACAGAAGTCGATAAGAAGTGTTATTTAAACAGATTTTGTTATACATCTGTCCCTCGCCGCTGCTACACACACTTGTCCCCTTTTTCAACTACAGGTAACTTTCATTATAATTTTAATAAAATGTAAGTGACAGTCATACAATTTTTTTTACTCTGCCCCCTCTTAGCAACTCCCCCCCCCCAAAAAAAAAAATAAAATAAAATAAATAAATAAAATATGTGTAACACTCACTGTAATTTTTCTTAAACAGTAAGTGGTATGCACACAAAAATTTATTTATATCGATACTAGGGTAGTTTAAAAAATATATATTTTATTTCCATCTGCTCCCCCTTTGTCCCCCCCCCCCCAGGTATAGAATGCACTCATTGTGATTTTCATAAAAAGTAAGTAATAGCTATAGAGTATATCATTAAAAACGGTAAAATGGGGATATAAAAAATCATTTTATTTTCTCTGCCCCCCCCCCTCTTTAATTCCCCACCCCAAAGTATGTCTGGCACTTACCGTAAAATTTTCCCAAATTGTGTGTGATTATACAAAGTTTTTTTTAAATCGTTAATAGGGGAATTTAATATATATATATATATATATATATATTACTTCCATCCCCCTCCCCCCCCCCTTGCCCCTTAGGTATACAATACGCTCATTGTGAATTTCATAAAAAGTAAGTTATAGTTATAGAATATATCAATAAAATCGGTAAAAAGGTGATATAAAAAATCATTTTATTTTCCTCGGCCCTCCCTCCTCTCTTTAACCCACCCCCGAAGTATGTCTGAAACTTACTTTAAATTTTTCACAAATTGTGTGTGATTATACAAAGTTTTTTTTTTTTTTTTTTTTTTTTTTTTTTTTTATATCGTTAATAGGATAGTTTAAATATATATATATATATATATATATATTACTTCCATTCCCTCCCCCCTTGCCCCTTAGGTATACAATGCGCTCATTGTGATTTTCATAAAAACTAAGTTATAGAATTATATCAATAAAATCGGTAAAATGGTGATATAAAAAATCATTTTATTTTCCTCTGCCCTCCCCCCTCTCTTTAACCAAAACCCCCCGAAGTATGTCTAAAACTTACTGTAATATTTTCAAAAACTGTACGTGATTATACGAAGTTTTTTTTTTTTTTTTTTTTTTTTTCCTTATCGATAATAGGGTAGTTTAAAAAAGAATATATTTTATTTTCATCTCCCCCCCCCACCCCGCCCCCTTGACCCTCAGATATATAATACAGTCGTTGTGATTTTCATAAAAAGTAAGTGATAGTTATAGAATATATCGTTAAAATCGGTAAAATGGTGATATAAAATATCATTTATTTTTCCTCTGCCCTCTCTCTCTTTAACCCCCCCCCCCTCTTCCCCGTATGTCTGACACGTACTGTATTTTTTTCACAAATTGTACGCGATTATAAAAAGTTTCATTAAAATCGGTAGGAATGTGATATAAAAACAATTGCTTTCTTTTGATCTGCTCCTGGTCCCCCCTCCTTCCCCCAGGTATATACTAATTGAATGTTGGGGAAAATCAGCTGAGATTTTTAAAAATCGTAATTTTAAAGTCATTCTTTAAGTTCATTATTTGATATTTATTATTTTGCGATTTGCGAATTAAAAAAGTGCCCTTTTTCCAGTGCTTTTTTTTCCGGGTGCTTTTTTTCCCGGGCCCTTTATTTCCGGAATCCGAAAATATATTAGTTAATAAGAATCTAGAAGGAAAATATTTTATTTTGGAAGAAAATAGCTAAGCAAAATAGATAGAAAATTTTGGATAAAATAATTTTTAAACAATGACACTTTTGAATTCAGAAATTTTAATTCATCAAACTGGAAATTAATTTTTGATAGAATGGAGTAAAAGGCTGATTTTTATCAACTATATGAACGACTGAGCTACCCTGGCTGATAACCAGCTCGGCACTTCTCACATAATTTACGTTGGCAAGGTCACCGAGTCTGAATTAAAGCAGCTATATCAAGTGACAAATTTAAACATGGCATAACTCCAAACGGCCACGAAATTTCAATTCAGAAATTACACATAGTTGGTAAAAATCAGCCTTCTACTCCATTCTATCAAAAATTAATTTCCAGGTTGATGAATTAAAATTTCTGAATTGAAATTTCGTGGCCGTTTGGAGTTATGCCATATTTAAATTTGTCACTTGATATAGCTGCTTTAATGCAGACTCGGTGACCTTGCCAACGTAAATTATGTGAGAAGTGCCGAGCTGGTTATCAGCCAGGGTAGCTCAGTGGTTAGAGCATCCGCGCGTTAAGCGGAAGGCCCGGGGTTTGATTCCCAGCTCTGGTATTTTTCACATAGTTGGTAAAAATGAGCCTTCTACTCCATTCTATCAAAAATTAATGACACTTTTGATAAAGATAATAAACGAATATTGAATCAAACATTCAAACTCACATTTTCTGAAAAAAAAAAAAAAAAAAAAAAGAAAAAAGAAAAATTCTCCCGTCAGTAAAAAAAATATAGAAGCTATGCAAGAAGAATATTACATTTTATTTTATTTTTTCTCCCTCTCTCTCTATGTATATATTTAAAAAATATTACTGTCCCTGGCGCGGTTTAAAATACGGTATTTAAACATTTCCTACATAATTTAAACAACATTTTAAAGTTAGTTATAGAAACAGTTTTATTTGATGTACATTCCTGTGTGAGAGTGGCATTAGTCCCTTGTCATTTCCCTTTTTTTTAGATATTGGAGTTACGTTCATTGAAATATAAGACTCTCATTAACTTTTGAAGAATATTTAAATTTCATATCATTTAGAGAATTTTTACCCACACCGCTCATTGAAACACATTCGACTAATTAAAAAAAAAAAAAAAAATCTGTTTTATCGTATATCAAATAAGGTAGTATCGCATAACAATAGTATCGCATAAGAATTCGCATACCAAATAAGGTACTTAAATTAAGCACAACATACGCATATGTATAGAAAAACAAAGTAGTAGGGGGAAATAATGATCGTAACCCGAATGTGAGTGTAACCCGAAAGAACAAATAAATAATTAAAACAAAAGCAACTAGCAATATTTTTAAAGTTAATTTTTTTAAATAAGTATATTGGAAAGAAGAGCGGCAAAGAGTGTTGCCGCTTTGTTTGCAGCATTCGTGTCTATTTTGTTCGTCTGACGAAGAGTGGTGTCTGTTGCGGTTTCTTACATTTTATGGTGTTTATTCATAATTTTGTACTTATTACTTTTAAACGCCAGTTCTGTTGTGCTCTTTTTTACAATTTTGAAAGTAATTTTTATTGTATTTAATTTGTATTTATTTATTTTTTAAATAAATGTTATATGCAAATGATGTTATTGTTATTATGGTTAAGAAGTATATGAAAATAAGCATTAAAATTTTTTACTTTCTTTTACTTCAAACTCGGAATAAAATGAGCCGGCAAGGAATTAAACTGTGCTTCTTAATTTTATTTGATCCGCTCTTATGTATAAAAATCGGAGACAACAAAATTATTAATATTACCAACTAGTTTTAAAGGAATATGTATGGTTAAAATTCCTCTATGCTCTATGTATTATAATTCAATGAAAATGTTTTGAATTATAATATTTAAAATTTTGTTTTTCTAATGTTTAATTTAGGATTTCTTTTACATCATTTAAAATTATAATCTTATGGTGCTGATATAAAAATTACACTTTAAAGTTTAAGAATAATTATCGTAAATTTTAACTTTCTAAAAGTTACAATAAGAATTTTAAAATCAATATTTAAATAATGCTATTAAATATAACCTATTAAATATTTTAGCTTTCTCCTTCAAATAATTTATTTAGTTATGTTAAAGAAATTATAACACCAGCTTAAAGCGGCAGGCACATTTGCGATTTATTTTTTAATCACTCTCTTTGTATTTTTCCCCTTTTCAGTTAACTTTTCAAGGTAACTATTCTTTACAGGCAATATACGTTTAAATGAATAGTAAACATGTGTTGTAAACATCTGGTTTTACCAGAAAGGAGAAAGCGAAGTCCTGTCGCCAATTTCAGAAGGATAGGAGGACTTTCAATGCTATTAACGATAGGGAATCACAATGAGGATTATTTAAAGAATTCTAATTGGCTTTTTTCTGTTTGGCTAGGGATAATGGAAATGTCAGACTAAACGGATTAATTTAGAAAATATCGACTTTCAGATTTTCTTTCATAGTTTAGAATCAGTCATACAATCAGTGGGTTATTTAGCAGTGCTTAACATCCTAAATATCATGCTAATTTATTCTTACATGCTTTAAAAATATGGATAAAATTTCTTTCTTTCATTCTTTTCTTTCTTTCTTTTTTTTTTTTTTTTTTTTTTTTTAATAAGATTAAGGAGGGGTGTATCTAGAAAACGGTGGGTGATTTGGCAAAATGGTGGTCATATTCGGATTCAGGAGGATATTTTACATAAAAATCTGCAATAATGGTATCAGATCTCGATTTTTTTTTTTTTTTTTTTTTTTTTTTTCAGAGCAGTGTAATTACTAATTTATAAACTATGAGAATCATCAGAATAATAAAAATGTTGATAAATAATTTTATAATGAACATTTTATCTAATTTATATGTTAGTATGATTTTTTTTTTTTTTTTTTAAGTTATTCACATGCAAAAAAATTAAGGAAAGAAAAAAAAAAAAAAAAAAAAAACAGAAAAGTGAATACAGGAAGAAAAATCTGGTTATAATCTAACATATGGACTTATAAGCATCATCACTGTCTTTAATGCATCCTTATGGCAATTTTTCATCAGGTTACCCTTTCTAAAATTGTTATTTATTTATTTATTTATTTTTTTTTTTTAAGTTTATTTTTGAAAAAAAAAAAAAAAAAAAAAAAAAAAAAACAAGATTAATTATTTATTTTAAAAATTTTACATAAAAACGATTTATAAAATTTGATTAATTATATGATAATGAATATGCCAGCCAGATTTTATGTTCCTATGCTTATTTCTTTGAAAATTACGTGTAAAAGAAGAAAATGGGAAAGTAGATTGTTCCTTTAATTTTGCATGTATTTGTCAACTTATACAAAAAGACAATTTTTTTTTTTTTTTTTTTTTTTTTTTTTTTTAAACATTAACATGATATATTTCTTTTTTAATATTTAATAAGTTATTATAAGTTTAAGAAGTGGATGAAAGTAATTAGAAAAACTTCATTGGAGATTTAATGAAATAAAATGTGTAAATGGCGGGAAAATATGTAATTATGCAGTAAAGTGACACTGTAGTAGGGTGACTATACAGCAGTGACTATGCAATAGAGTGATATAAATCTATTTGCTTTTAAAACATTAGATCACGCAAGATATTTCATAAACTTAAAATCTCTTTCTCAAATAATTACTGGTTTTGAGAATTTGGTCGTATTGTCGTGGAAAAATCTATTAAAGTGACAAATAATAGTGAAAATGTTTAACATCAATGTTAGAAAAAAAAAGTACTCCCATCAGTGACCGAAAAGTTTTGCTTTGTAGGCTTATTGGCTCAGCCATTCGAGTTTCCCGCGATTTCTTCCGAAACTTCCATGAATAGAAACTAGAAATCATTCGAAAGTCCACTCGTGAAAGGTATTTTTTATTTATTTATTTATTATTATTATTTTTTTTTTTTTCATCGTTTAATTTGAATTTCCTATAATAATAATTTTGAATATAAAATGATGAAAATTTCGAACTGTTTAGAAATTAGGTTTAAAAATAAATAAATAAAGAAGTGGGGGAGACAAATATATAAAGGTTTGAATTTTTATTGAAAAAAATAAGGTAAACGTTGCTAAAGAATTAAACTCTATATTTTATTTAAAGCAAATATTTTATTTTTATTCTTTATTTACGGTTTTTCTATACTTGAATGAAAAATTAATATTATATTGTATTAAAATTATACATACAAAACATTTTTCTTAAAAGAAAATAAATTTAGCGCTGGAGTTCTGTATTAGATTCGAATCTTTTCTCTTTACATATTTATAAACTCTAAGTCTGTAATGGACTATTTCTTATTATGCAAAATTTTAAGGGATTTTAAGCAAATTGTCTAGGTCCATTATGTAGTCTCGAAACAAATGTAAATCCATTTTTATTTGATGTTTATTCACAGATTTTAATTTTATATATGATAGATTTAGTATAAAGCATAAAACCATAATTTCACAGAAGTTATGTACATAAATCTGCATAAGAGCGATTTTTTTTTTTTTTTTTTTTTTTAATAATTTTTAAATAAATAAATAAAAATCTGTGTAATTTTTTAGTACTTTGTGTCCCTGGTGTGTGAAATTCATTAAATTTCAGTCTGCCATCTCACTCGTCTATTTTTGAAAACAGACAAAAATGTAGTGAATTTCCCGCATAAAAAAATACTAAAAAATAAAAATAAATAAATAAATAAAAGAAATTAAAAGTTTAAGTCAAAATTTTAAAAAGTCATTCGATCAAAATAATACATACGTATATGTTTTTTTTTTTTTTTTTTTAATCGTAATTCTGTTTTTCTGTCCAGGAATATGTCAGAACTTCATACTACAAATATGGAAAAAAAAAAAAAAAATATATATATATATATATATATATATATATATATATTATTTTATTTTATTTATTTATTTATTTTTGGAGAAAAGTATTTTCTTTAAATGAAAAAAGGAAAAGTCATGTGATTTTATAGAAACTGAACTAGTAGGTCTAATTTTTACGTATGAGAAAGCATTTTTTTTTTTTTTTTAATCTAATGTCAGAAGGATGTCTGAAATTCAGGTTCTCATTTGAGAACAACATCTCGAAATATGTATATATCTATATATACATAGATGCAATTAAACTCCAATTCATGGAAGTTTTAAAGATTTAAGAATTATTACAATAATAATACATTAAAATAGTGAATTTAATTATTAATGAAATCTCCCATTTGTAGAACCTTTTTTGAAATTGGGATTCGTCTCGATTATAATTTTTCGTATTTGAATAGTTCCCTTTGCCAACTTGTTATGTGTTACTCTCTGAGTTTTGTGTCTGAATAACATATGGATAAATATTATTTTTCTATCTTTGGTGTGTCCCAGTACACGAAAAATAAGCAATATATAGACCAAAAATTATACAGATATTTCTGCATAGCCCCTAAACATGTAAAAAAAGTCCCTAAAGAAGCCTGTATTATAAGCTTTCTAATGATACCAATTTTACACATCTAAGTTAATTAGGGAACAAAATTTGATATTATGAAAACACTGATGGAAAGTTACATTTTAATTTATAACTCAGTAACCTATGGTCGTCCCATGTTTTTACAGTTATTATAGATAAAGTAAAAATAACGCATAATTTTTTTAAAAATTATTATTATTATTATTATTTATTTATTATTATTATTATTATTATTTATTTATTATTATTATTATTATTATTATTATTTTTTTTTTTTTTTTTTTTTTTTTTTTTGAGATATTGAACATCAAAGGACAAAATGTTTGACTTTAACATTAAAATATTAAAAAAATTATACATGTGATCTATCATTTGAAAGCCTGTATTATAAGCTTTCTAATGATACCTGTTTGTTATCACTAAATTTAATAGGAAAGGAAATATATGGGTACATTTGTAGTAGAATAATTTCGGAAATTTGCACTTTTTACCCATTTTTGTAGCCTTGTATATCAAAAACTAAAAGAGATAGGGACTAATTAATTAGTATACATTCATTTCTCAATAGGACAGATAAATGAGCCCAATTTCATAAAAATCTGAAGGGTCAGGTTAAAAATGCTGTTTTTGTTGTTGTTGATTTTACTCGTAATGATTACAGAGAGAAAACTTTGGATTAATTCATATTATTTTAACTATTCATGGATATATATTTCTTTTGAACCTTATTGATCGATTGACATTTGATCATTTGTTTTACAATACCGGCTTTCTATTATACATTTCATAGCTAAAAAAAAAAAAAAAAAAAAAATGAAGAAACGGAATATTTAATTAAAATAAATAAATAAATAAAAATTCATGTAATGGAAGCTTAAAATACTCGACACCCATCAGGGGCATTGATTGAATATTGTAAGCATAGAACCAAAAATATTTACAGACAGAAATGACCGATTTATTTAAAGAGTGAAAACAAATGCAAGATATATTTAAACCAAAAATTAATATGAAGGCGAATAAAACTATATATATATATATATATATATATATATATATATATATATATATATATATATATATATATATATATATATATATATATATATATATATATATTATTTACTCATAGAACAACACACACGCCTATATATATATATATATATATTATAATCCTTCATCTTTATAATGATCAAACACAAGGAGTGAAGACTTGAATTAGCAAAGTATCAATCCTTTTCTTATATTAAACGAGTAAATCGCTTGACATGTTATATTTATTTGTCCTGAGGAACATCTCTACGATATTCATGAAACATGAAATTTTGGGGTTAGGGGTTTTTCGGGTCCAAAAAACAATTGGATTTAGCCTTCAGGAAACTTCACGTTCTCTGATAACCCTTAATCAGTTAGCTGCAATATATATAGCAGAATTTGGGTTTACTCACAAATAAATACAATGATTTTTGATGAAAGTTTGGGGTTAAGCTTTTTTAGGAGCTAAATTTATTCCACATATTCAGTTCTTCTGGAAAATTCGCGTTCGCTGTTAACCCTTTATCGGCCAGTTGTACCATATGGCGGAAATTGGTTTATTCGAAAACGGATGCCATGATTTTAATGAGTTTGGCGATAAGTCTTTTTCATGAAGTTAAATCGAGTGAACATATCCTCATTTTCAGGAAAATTCGCGTTTGCATTAATACTTTATAAGCCAGTTGCACCGTATGACAATAATTGGGGTTTAATCGAACATGGATGCAACTATTTTAATGATAGTTCAGGGTTAAGTGTTTTTTGAGGAGCTAAATCTTTTGGACATATCCTCATCTTCAGGAAAATTAACGCTTGATATTAACACCTTATCGGCCAGTTGCACCACACCACAGAAATTTTGTTTACTATGAAATGGATGAAACGATTTTTATGAAAGTTTGGAGGTTGTTTTTAAAGTTGCTAAATCGGTGGGACATATCCTCATTTTCAGGAAAATTTCCGTTCACTGTTAACTTTTTATCGACCAGTTGCACGGCATGATAGAAATTGGGTTTATTGGGAAAGGGATAAAACAATACAAATGAAAGTTTGGGGTTGAGGGAGATAAATTGGATTCACATATGCTCATCTTCAGGAAAATTCTCTTTTGATATTAACCCTTTATTGATCATTTGCACCGTATAACAGAAATTGGGTGTGCTATGAAATGGATAAAACTATTTTAATAAAAGTTTGGAGTTAAGTGTTTTTGAGGTAGCTAAATCGATGGGAAATATCCTCATTTTCAAGAAAATTCCCGTTCGGTGCTAACCCTTTATAGGCGGGATGCGTCATATGTCAGAAATTCGGCTTACTTGAAAATGAATATAATAATTCTGATGAAAATTTGTGGTTAAGTGTTTTTTGAAGAGTTAAAGTGATTAGAAATATCGTCATCTTGAGGAAAATTCGCATCCGTTGTTAACCCTTTATCGGCCAATTGTAAAATACGGCTTTACAGTCGGCAGCAAAATCATTCGAGCGCTGGCAATAATTCCTATGTAAAAAAAAGTACACTTAAAAGTATTTTGTTAAATTAATCCTTGTCGAATCATTTTCTTAGGGCCGTATTCACCAAGCTTTATTGATCGCGGATTAAACCATGGATCTGGAAATCCGAGAGTCAAAGCTAACACTGGATTAAATTCCTACGGTATTCACCATCAACCGATTACGTAATCCATGGATTAACTGGAAGAGAAATGAAAGCTTCGTTTTGATTGGCGAAGAACGAAGATGGATTCCCCGTTCGGCTTCAATTAACCAGGGATGAGAATTTTCAGATTTTTGTAGGAATTTCAGACTTTTCTTAATTTTTTAAAAACAATTTTCAGGTTTTTGCTTCTAAATATTCTTATTTTTGTTCAATTTTCTTTCTTTGACTGTTTCTAAACAATTTATTTTCATATATTTTCCAATTTTGCTTATAGAAAGTATGATTTTGTGTATTTGTTTCTTCTTTTATTACTAAAATTAAATTATCTTTGAGTTTTGCTGATACTTTCAGACTTTTTTTCTATTTCCCACTCTCATCTCTGATTAACTAATCAATCTGATTTGAAGGTTAGAAAGGGTAAAAAGCAAATTGGCACGGCGAAATACACGGTTTTCACTCTTGTTTACTTCGCTTTTGTTTACGCACGGATTAAGAATCAATTTTACTTCAGAACATTTTTTAAAAGAATAATCACGCAGACGACAACTGTTTACGCTACGATTTAAAAATTTTGATTGTTATGGATAAGAGAAAAAAATTATCCGAACTACGCCCCCCCCCCCCCCCCCCCTTACAAGCAATGCCCCTGACTGTAGACCAATTACAGGAGCTATTATCAAGCAGTCTTCACAAATTAGTGATTTTTTAATTGAAAATATTTTTAAATAACTATAATTAGTTTTTTTTTATTTTAGTTATCTCATTAGATTACTTAAAAATTTGGAATAAGTTTTAAACTAAAACATAACCAAACAATGCAAATGAAGATAGCTTTTCCCTTGTTTCATTTGTTTACCAATTTTCAGTCGTTATTTCGGGTACATTTCTAAGTAATTAATAAAAAGGTTAAAAAATATACAAGTTTATTAAATAATTTTATGCGAAATTGGGGAAAATATATAAATTAATGAAAACTTTATAAGCTAAAACCATAAATTATGAAACACGCAACAATTGTTTCCGTCGAAGTACAACCTTTTATCAGGCAGAAAAAAGTAAGCACGATAATTCGACACGATATTACTGTTGCATACATTTGTAATTTAAAGTGCTAGTTTACAAACTTCATTCAACACAAATCATTTGGTGCATTTTCTATACATTATAGTTATATCATTATATCAAAGATATTTGTTTAAAATTTCTGCTATGCTACCCATTAAAATAAATCAATTTGTGAATTAATCTTTAGCGATTAAGCTCATGAAAATGAAGGCGAAGATATATATCTTTATTGATAGCAAAAATCGCTTAATCAGCAAAATTTTATTTGACATGACAGAACAGAGTACAATGTCGTCAGAATTGATATTAACTTAATTCAATTTTAATTAAGTAAAAACACAGTGATAAATGTGTATCATTACAAAATTAAAGCATATTTTTTTACTCAAACTCTTGGTCAAAATCAGGTATTTAAAGACTGTGTTTCTTCGTAAAAGATTAAAATATAAAAAAGATATTAAAATGATTTTAAAAGCAATTTGCTGCTAATAAAACAAAATTTATATTTCTTTCATGTTCAATGTTTACGAAGCTGAGCTGTGGAATGAACATGCTTTACGGAAAGATCCGAGAATTATCTCTGTTAATCCTCCGATATTAGAGGATCAAAAACGAAGTGTTAAAGTAGCCGGTGAACTGCGGATTTTCGTTGGAGAATACCGATTTTCGTATGATCGAGCGATTACCGCTGATCCGAGGTTTAATCCGAGTGTTAAGAAGTTGGTGAATACGGCCCTTAGTCAGTCTAAGAACATGATTCGACAAGGATTTATTTAACAAAACTGACTAGGCGTACTTTTTTACATAAGAATTATTGCTAGCGCTCGAATAATTTTGCTGTCAACTGTACTCGTAAATGGATATAATGATTTTGTTGGAAGTTTGAAATTAAGTGTTTTTTAAGATGTAAAGTCGATTACAGATTTTCTTATCTTCAGTAAAATTCCCGCTTCTTATTAACCTTTTATCATCCGGTTGCAAATTACGGCAAAAATTGGATTTACTTGGTTGTGGATGTAAAGGTGTTGAAGAAAGTTTTGGAGCAAGTTTTTTGGGGTACAAAATCAATTAGGTATATTATCACCTTCGGGACAATTCGCGTTTACTCTTAATTATTTTTGAAAAACCTTTCTCATATATCCGTATTTCTAGGAAATTTAGCATTCATTGCTGTGTTAATCTTCACTCCACCGTGGCAAAGTATGGCTTTTTTTTTTTTTTTTTTTTTTTTTTGGGGGGGGGGGGGGAGGGATTTGCTCGAACGATTTTGATAAGTATTTAAGGTATGGGGGTTTTTAGATGACAATTCAATTTGAATTTTCTTCATTTTTAGGAAAATTAACGTACACAATTAGCACTCACTCTGCCTTTTGCAAAATTACGACAGAAACTTTCAAAAAATAGCTCTAACTGTTTTGATAAAAAATTAGCATTAAGTTTATTTTTGAGAGCAGAAACCCATCTGATTTATCTCCATCTTCATAAAAATTAGAGTTTACTGTAAACCTTCGTTTCATACATAGCAAAATATGGAAAAGATATGGTTTTCTAGAAAGTATTTCAATAATTTTGATAAAAACTTAGATTTAGGGAATTTTTGAGTTTACAAATGAATTGTAAACACAAAAGTCTGACATTCTCTTTAGAACATTTAATATTTATCGGTAAACCGCACTTCCCCCAGGAAAAATGGCAAAAACTTCGTTTTTTTTTTTTTTTTTTTTTTTAACCCTCGAATGTCTTTAATAAATCTTTAGAGTTGATGTGTTTTTGAGATGACATTTTAATTTGCGTTTGAATAACACTCATCTTCATTGTAATTAGCGTTCACTGGTAAACCGCATACCACAAAAAAAGGCGGCATAACCTTTTTTTTTTTTTTTTTTAATAGAAACTGTTGAAAGGATTAAAGGAAAAATGCTAGAGGTTATTTTTAAAACTAAAAACGGCTTCATTTATCATCATTTTTAGAAAAGGGAACCGTAACTGTACTAGAATAATGTGTAGCAGAAATCTTGTCTTTTAAGAAACTACTTAAATGATTTTGATAATAAACTGTAGTTAGAGATTTAATATGATAATTGGATTTGAACTTTCCTTATATCGAGGAAAATTAGCATGCATTGGTAACTCGATCTTTACAATGAGATTTTTTGCAATGAATAATTTTTTACAATGAGACCGAGTGAACTCGGTCATCCAAGTACTAAGTTATTATATATGGAAATGAAGCATAGAAATAAAAGAAAATAAGTTGAACAATTCAATTAATGTAGAAAAATAACTTCGAGATTGTCCAAAAATTGCTAACAACGGCATTTACAGTAGCAGGGTTAAAAAATAATGAGCTGTTTCTGAGACAGTGATGCATTAAATCATGTAAAATCACTATTGTCGGGGAGAAGGGGAGTAGAGAATACGATGCGCAGCACAGAACTCTTGTGTGACGGGACGGAGCTGATTGAGTCAGTCGCCGAATCGAATCGAAAAGAGATGCAATGCATCTTAAACCGAGAAACAAAACTCTTTCTAAATCATAAACTTTATTAGTTTTTATTGATTTTCCATAACATAAGTTAGGATTGTAACAATAAATCGTTTGTTAAGCAGATATTAGATGTCTGAGTCTATGCATTGGCATTATAGTTACTAATCCCGGGAAATCTGGCAGAGAGGGTAAGTAGATTTAAACTTATTCTCATTTGATTAATATGCATGTTATTCTGATTTGTGTTTGGGTAAAAGTTGCAGAATTTGAATCGAAAATAAATTCGTTAGAAATTCTTAATCCGAGATTCTAAATTTAATCAACCCTAATTCGAAATTCATAAATTGATACTTAGTCGAAATTCATTGTTGGCTTCAAAACCATAGTGGTCCATCGATTCACGGAGGCTTAATTATCTATTAATTTAATTAGATAATATAATTAATCGTAATTCGTTAAATTAAAAAAAAAAATTGAAAATTGAAAAAATTCTTTTGTTTACGTAGTATAAAACTTACTGTATAAGAACGTTAAAGGAAATTAAAATTTATTTGTTGAAAATAAATCATTAATATGAAGTTAAATTGTTTTGATATAAAACGTAATTCAAAGTAGTTCGGGTTTAGAAGTTTTGTTTTGAGAGAAAACGTAATTCAAAATAGTTTGGTTTTCAAACCGAAAGTTTCGGTTTGGAATTTCAGAAATAAACTTTCATATTAATTAATTGTTGAATAAAGGAGTGTATGAGAATGAAAAGGGTGCATTTAATATTTTATTAGTTTATTTATTTCAGTAAAAAAAAAAAAAAAAATTCTATATGTGTGTTTCTTTTCATTTGTTCTTATATTTTTGTTTTGTTTTACTTCCTGATCTGCAGAATAATAATTTAATTCGATCGATTAATTCATATTTAAATTTAATTGTTTGTAATTAGTTTGCTAATAAGATGGGTAGAAAGGGTGAAACAAGGGCGAATGACGCCGAAAAGAGTGCGTTGTTCCCAAAATCTAATGAAGTGATAAAATTTGAAAATGTTATTAGGGAAATAGAATTTATAAAATCGAAGGTCAATGATTGCGATAAAAGCGATCAAGCCAGATTAAAGATCCTAAAAGATAAGGTAAATGTACTGGAGATTAAATTCGAGGAAATAGTTACAAATTTTTCCGAAGAGGAAAACGATGAAAACTTTGAAGAAGTGATGAAAAATCGGGACATTCTGTTGGAGTTGTCTGTTGTGTTGGAGAGTAAATCGCAATCAAATACCCCAAATGTAAATAATGAGGCACGTACCAAACCAGGGACTTCTGTTAATTCGCATATTAGTCTTCCCAAACTTGAAATTCCTTATTTTTACGGGGATAATGAATTTGGTTGTCATTTAAAAATTTATTTAAATCATCTATTCTGGATAATGACAACCTTAGTGAGGTTGAAAAGCTACAATACCTCCAATCGTGCGTAAGAGGTAGTGCATCAAAACTTATTCGCGGATTTTCGTTACAATCGGAAAATCTTAAACACTGTTGGGAAATTCTTACTCAGCGCTACGAAAATAAACGTCAATTAGCTATAACTCAAATAAATAAAATCTTTTCAGTAAAGGTAAACAAAGCGGATGATCCTAAATCGTTTTTCAATTTAATAGATACTTGTAACGAAGCGGTGCGAAATTTATCGACCCTCAGATTGGAATCTAATCCTCTTAGCGATCTTATTCTTATAAATTTCATGATTTCAAAATTGGATTCATCCTTTAGGCATAGGTGGGAGCTCAGTCTAGAGAATACGCAAACTATTCCCGATTTAAATTCGTTTCGTACATTCATTGAAAGGGAGGCGTCGAGTCAAACAAAGCTTGAAAATAAACTGGGGATGTTTAAGAAACCAGTAGAAGGTAGTAGTGTAAAAAAATCTTGTATCAATAATTCAATACTAGTCAAAGAAAATAAATGCGTCGCCTGTTCTCAAGTACATCAATTGTTTAAATGTCCCAAATTCAATCGAATTGGTGTTCAGGAGCGATGGGACTTAGTTAAATCAAAGGGATTGTGTGAAAATTGTTTGCGAACTAATCATCAAGTGCGACAATGTAGAATTAATATTAAATGTAAGGTATGTGCAGGTTCACATCACACTCTTCTGCACATTTATACACAGAATTCTGCAGATCAGGGAGGCGGCCTTGTTGCTACGTCGGTGGCCAACAGTTCACAATCTAATGCAAATTTTAATAACCAAAAGGTGTTATTGGCTACTGCCCTTATAAAGGTTAGGTCACCTAGCGGTAAAATTATTCAATGTCGGGCGTTAGTTGATAGTGCCTCACAAAATAGTCTCATTACAAAGGAGTGCGTTGAGAAGCTAAATTTGCCTTTGTTTGGCACTTCTCATCGACTTATAGGCATAAACGGTCTTTCCGCAGAAACTGTTTTAAATTTTACGGAATTCTCATTCTCGCCATATTTCGCTAACGAGTATAGGAACTTGAAAGCGCTAGTAGTAAATAGGGTTACTACCCCTCTGCCAAATTTCCGGGTGAAAACGACGTCTTGGCCACATACAAAAAATCTTCAGTTAGCCGATATGAATTTCTTCAAGCAACAACCAATCGAAGTATTATTAGGCGCAGATATTTTTGCGTCACTAATTTGTGGCACACCAGTATCGGGAAGGCCAGGAGAACCATCTGCCAATCCCAGTTCACTTGGATACTTACTCAGTGGCCCCCTCTCAAGGGATGGAATGGAACCAGAATCAACATATAGCTCCTCGTTACACTGCCTTAACTTGAACGAGTTTTTTGACAATCAGCCAATAATATCTTCTAAGAGTGAAACCGAAGCCGATCCGGCTGAGGAACTATATAAATCTTCCACCAAGCGCAACCCTGAAGGGCGCTATGTGGTGAAATTACCCTTCCATGATGAGATAGATTTAGGTGAAAGTGCCAACTGTGCACTAAAAATGTTTAAGAAACTGGAAAATCGATTTGCGCAGAATCCTAACCTAAAAAAGGAGTATGCTCAGTTTATGTGTGAGTACTCCGATCTAGGTCATATGACTCTACTAAGAACTGAGGAACTTAACAGTCAACCCAATTATTATATGCCCCATCATGGAGTTATTAATGAAAATAGTAACACTACCAAACTATGAGTAGTGTTCAATGCGTCGGCCTTAACTACAAATGGCAAATCCCTGAACTCTAACTTGCATAAAGGGCCAAAACTTCAGTCCAGTATTTTCAGCAACTTAATCAGATTCCGTTTAAATAAAGTCGCCCTCTCGAGCGATATCGAAAAAATGTTTCGACAAATTCTAGTCGCAGAGCCTGATACAGACTTTCAAAGAATATTTTGGAGGGCCAATGTTTCAGATCCACTCAGAGTGTATAAATTGAAAACGGTTACTTATGGCACTGCCTGTGCTCCATTTTTAGCCCTGCGTACCATATTACAGCTATTAAACGATGAAGAACCCAATTTTCCCGTAGCTGTGCAGGCTGCCCGCAACAACCTGTATATGGACGATTTCCTTGGAGGGGCTGAAACAATCGAAGCCGCTCAATCTTTGGTCACAGACCTTCAGGCATTATTTAATGTTGGGAGCTTCAAGCTGCGAAAATGGGCTTCAAATTATGTGGAAGCTCTAGTTCAAGTCCCAGAACCTCTAAAATCAACAAATCAGGAATTATCCTTAAACCCCGATCAATCCCAACGTATTTTAGGACTAAACTTGAATTTAACATCGGATACACTGCAGGTTGGCGTCAACACAGAAGAAAACGTCACAACAAAAAGACAATTATTGTCCGTAATTGCCCGCATCTTCGACCCTTTGGGTCTGTTATCCCCTGCCACTATTCTTTTAAAATTGCTTCTACAAGATGTTTGGAAGCTAAAACTTGGTTGGGATGATCCTTTACCACCAGAAATTCAAATCAGGTGGAATGAATTCTTTGAAAAAATTGAATCCTTTAAGGCCATGTCAGTACCCAGATTTTTAGACCTGAAATCCGAACCTATTTACCAGATTCTGGGATTTTGTGATGCGTCAACAAAGGCATATGCTGCCGTAATATATATACGCCCAAGTCAGAACTCATCTTTAAAATTGATTGCAGCTAAAACCCGTGTAGCTCCTTTAAAACCCATTACCTTGCCTAGGTTGGAGCTATGCGCGGCTGTATTACTATCGGAACTTTTGTCAGTCGTCCAGAGCTCGCTGGATTATCAGGATGACGAAATTCTCCTATGGACAGACTCAACAATCGCCCGTAGTTGGATCTTAAATCCACCCTTAAAGGGCAACACATATGTCCTACACCGAGTAAACAAAATTAGAGCTCTCACAGACCCAACATCATGGTATCACTTACCAAGCAAACATAACCCAGCAGACTGTGCAACCCGTGGGCTGTTACCCGACAAATTAAACCACTTTAACTTGTGGTGGTCTGGACCTGATTGGTCAAAGATCCCGGTCTCAGATCACGAGTCCAAGATTGCTACCTCAGTCCCATGTACAGTTGTGGGAATTCCTGGACTAATAGAGTCAACTCCAATGCATGAATCCGTTATAGAGGATTTGGTTTCAAAATTTTCATCAAGTAATAAACTTTTTCGTGTAATTGCATTTATGAAGAGGTTTATTTATAATAGTAGAAATGCTACAAAATTGAAAGGACCAGTCTCAGTACAAGAAATTTCAGAAGCTAGAAAAATTGTTATTAAATTCGTCCAACAAAGGTCCTTTGCTTCAGAAATCGCCCTTTTGCAGCGCGGCCAACCCGTGGCAAACAGCAGTAAATTAAAATCTCTCAATGTGTTTCTTGATTCAGAAAATCTATTGAGAGTGGGAGGTCGAATTGATAAAAACATCACTCTGCCCTATGATACTAAACATCCAATACTCATACCTAAAAATCACCCTTTTACATCGACATTAATAAGACATTTTCACATGTACAGTCTTCATGGAGGTGTCGACCTAGTATTAAATTTCATTCGCCAGTCTTACTGGATTCCTGATGGTAGATCCACTGTGAAAAAAGAGCTTCGTAAATGTGTCACTTGTGCCAAAGTCCAACCGACACCAATTCAACAACTTATGGGTGACTTACCCAGTGCAAGAGTCAACCCTTGTAGGCCATTTCAACATGTCGGAATTGATTATGCAGGTCCTATAGAAACTAAGTGTGACCACAAACGGAAAGTTACCAAATTTAAATCCTATATTTGCCTTTTTATCTGCATGTGCACCAAGGCAATTCATCTCGAATTAGTAACTAGTTTATCTACCGAGCATTTTTTATATGCCCTACAAAGATTCATAGGGCGTCGAGGTTATCCTACTGACATTTACTCCGATGACGGACGCAACTTTGTTGGTGCCCATGCCCATTTGAAGAAACTCGTGACACTTTCAAAAACCAATACTATTCAAGACTTTGTCGCAAATAGACAAATTCATTGGCATTTTATGCCACCTTACGGGCCTAACTTTGGCGGCCTATGGGAATCTTCCGTTAAATTGGCTAAACGCCATTTAATTAAAGCGTGTAAAGGCAGTTGCCTATCGTTTGAGGAGTGTGCTACGATTCTCACAACTATTGAGTCTTGCTTAAATTCACGACCCTTAGTCCCACTTTCCACCGAGCCCAATAATTTCTTAGTACTTACACCAGGACACTTCCTAATTGGGGCTCCGCTTCTTCAGCTTCCTGAACAATCTCTTAACCAAACTAATCAATTTTGTACCAGTTTTTCTTCCAGATGGAAACTCCTTCAGCAGATCAAAAGGTCCTTTTGGAACACCTGGACGAAATCTTATCTTACCTCTCTACATTCTAGAGCCAAATGGAAAAGCGGTGTTACCCATCTGCATTCCGGAGAACTAGTTCTCGTCTTAGAACCCTCAATTCAGCCAGCACACTGGACCCTTGCCAGAATTCTGGACGTCCATCCTGGTGAGGATGGCATCATTCGAGTTGTTACTCTGAAGACGCCCTCGGGAATAATCAAGAGACCAGTGAATCGGATTGCCAGTCTGCCATGCTCAGCCCCCCCCCGGAGGATGTCGGGGAGAAGGGGAGTAGATAATACGATGCGCAGCACAGAACTCTTGTGTGACGGGACGGAGCTGATTGAGTCAGTCGCCGAATCGAATCGAAAAGAGATGCAATGCATCTTAAACCGAGAAACAAAACTCTTTCTAAATCATAAACTTTATTAGTTCTTATTGATTTTCCATAACATAAGTTAGGATTGTAACAATAAATCGTTTGTTAAGGAGATATTAGATGTCTGAGTCTATGCATTGGCATTATAGTTACTAATCCCGGGAAATCTGGCAGAGAGGGTAAGTAGATTTAAACTTATTCTCATTTGATTAATATGCATGTTATTCTGATTTGTGTTTGGGTAAAAGTTGCAGAATTTGAATCGAAAATAAATTCGTTAGAAATTCTTAATCCGAGATTCTAAATTTAATCAACCCTAATTCGAAATTCATAAATTGATACTTAGTCGAAATTCATTGTTGGCTTCAAAGCCAACTATCATTGTCCAAAATCGCAAAGATTTCTACTAGGAGTTGAAATAAATGTAAAAATGTGCAAATAAAAAAAAATACAGTTATTATGCATTAATATATAGATTTACACAAAGGAAGAACAGTTTAAGAATAATAAATACGATACAATTATCTATATATTCATTTATGCTAAAAATATATATACAAAGTATTTCATTTTCAGCACTCTAAAAACATACGTTAATAATATTATATGGAATGTAAATTAACATTATTAAAATGCAATCTATGATCTGTAATGTAGCGACAAAAAATATACAAATAATTCAATGTTGCTTGTGGGCATTTGAACCAACTTTTAAGCAGGACCTATATAACACGGGCAAAAATTTGATTATAAATATACAGTCAGATCTCAATATTATCAGATCTAACTGGGAATAAACCTGAAAAATACATTTTAAAGAACTCGTCAGCAGCCAGTGGATCATTCAAATTTACTCATAACTTTGATGAAATCTAATTTAGAAATTTATTCATCAAGCCTGAGAGTTCATATCAGAAAGTTATAGAGTGGAAGGCTGATTTTTTATACCAACTATGTGAAAAATACCTGAGCCGGGAATCGAACCCGGAACTTCCGCTTTACGTGTGGATGCTCAAGCAGAAGTCCCGGGTTCTATTACCGGCTCTGGTATTTTTCACGTAGTTGGTATAAAAAATCACCCTTTCACTCCATAATTTTCTAAAATTGATGAAATCTTTTTTTTTTTTTTTCCCCTGACCGAATGAAAATGAGTAATCTGGTGTATCACTGACATTTCTTTCCGTTATCCACATTAGTGCAGAATATTACTATAGTTTAATGTGTAAAATGTTATTTATTTCAAAATTTCTAGAGTAATTTAAAATCATTTAAAATTAATTTAAAAAAATTGTTTCTAAAACCTTTCTATTTTTAATGACATGCATTTCGGTTGAAAGACTATAGCCTCGCCGATCCACAACCCCTGTTTGAATATTATGTACACATTAACAAAAAATATTTAAGTTGTTATTAAATTTAAAAATATGTTTCAAATTGTCGCTCACTCACTTCGTTAAAACACATTAGACTATTTTAACTAATCCTGTATATCAATGAGTAAAAAAAAAAAACTTTTCTGTCAACATCACAAAATGGAATAAATCGCGGCAAATGTTCCGAGTTTAAGGTCGAAATAAAACTGTGACCCTGAGTCGGGCAAATAAAGTCGGCATGAAAGTAGCAAAGCGGCAACACACAAAAATGATCCAAGAGACAAGCTAAATTAAAATCAATAAAGATCTGGTGTGATAATTATATAAAAGAACAGAAAAAATATCAAAAATAAATTTAATCAAAAAATAAATTTAATCAAAAAATAAATGGTAACATTAAAAACAACAACAACAACAAAAAGAAAGAAAAAAGAAGAAAGAAAGAAAAGATCGACCATAAGAAAATTATGTGAGTAATTTCCAAACATCAGATATGAAAGGCGTTGAAGAAATATTAATAAGATTTTTAAAAATGTAAAAAAAAAAACTTCCAAGAAATCCAGATTGGAAGAGGGGATAGGAGAGGAAATAATGCCAATTTTAGAAATAAAAAAATAAAAAATAAATAAATAAAATAAATAAATTGTAAAAATAAAAATACCCATGAGACCAATAAGGGAAAGTAATAGAAAATTTGGAGATCTTTTCATCACGAGCGTTTAATTTATTTTAATTTTAATTTTAATTTATTATTTTTAATTTTTTAATTAATTTATTTATTTTTAATCATTTTTGTGTGTGGGCTTATTTATATGATATTTTAAAAGGCTTCTAATTTATCTGTTTCAACAAATAACTTAGGTATTATTAAACACCACGTCAATTCTCAGTTGGAATGGAATTTTTAGGAAAAGTGAATTTAATATTGTTGACGAGTTTAAAAATGTTATTATTTCCAAATTGTGAAAAAATTGTAGATACTCTGAAAAAAAAAAAAGGAACAATAAAAATGTAAAATTATATGATTGAAACATTGGTAATTCAAGTTAAAAAGAGAACATTTAGAATTTTTGATTTTTAGAGCTCTATCGATCATAGAGGGACTATGGCTGGAGAAAGAACTTTAAATGTTAATTTCTTCCCAAAATCAGACGAATCAGAGAAAATGAAAGCAAATGAAGCCGGTAAGAATAAATACAGAAAGCAACCATTTTCTGTTAGGGTGGGTGATTATAGAGATTATGTGGAAGAGAGACATAATAATGTTTTCTGAAGACAACGGTTAAAATCTAGTCATTTTATATAGAAATCGAAACGTCAAGGTAAAATAGAGAATTATTCTTTTCAATTTTGAAAGTAAACTGATTTAGAAGGCGTTTAAAATATCGTGTAAATTTGCGCACCGAAGGAATGCTCCTAACGAAATAAATCTTCCCTTGCTTTCCACTGTTGGGATCATTTTTGATAAAAACGTAGTTTTAGAACGTTTCTTAATCATTTCATCTTTTTTTAATTTCGAATTTTTTTAAATATCCACTTAGAAAAAATATAAATCAGAAGTTATATGAAATTTGAAGTTTCTAGATACATTATTACTGTAGGAAATATACAAAAGTGTGGTTTTCCAGCGGGGTTTTTCTCACACCCTCCCATTGTGCGTGTACTAAAAATTTTAACCCGCAGTGATTCAAACATTGTGATAAGCACTGATTGTGTCGTTTGGTTGAAATCGGTTCAGGGGTTTAGGAGATGAAAGACATACAATCATATATACAATGACTTTTATTCATATTAATAAAAGTATTTTTATTCTTCATGGAAACTAAAACCTGTTGAACCACCTGTTAATTGGCTAGTTATGGCTATTGTTCATAAAGTTCTGCCTTATAGGTGTACATTATTTCCTCGCTTGGTGGCGAGCATTACATCCTAAATTGTTGATGTGTATTATGTCTCTGTTTGCCTGTGTGTAAAAGGTCTTGACTTGCCGGTGTGTATCACGTCTTCATTTGCCTGTATGTATCACGCCTTCATTTGCCTGTATATACAAAGGTCTTGACTTGCCGGTGTGTGTCACGTCTTCATTTGTTTGTGTGTAAAAAGTCCTGACTTGCCGGTGCGTATCTTCATTTGCCTGTGTGTAAAAGGTCTTGATTTGCCGGTGTGTATCACGTCTTCATTTGCCTGTGTGTAAAAGGTCTTGATTTGCCGGTGTGTATCACGTCTTCGTTTGCCTGTGTGTAAAAGGTCTTGATTTGCCGGTGTGTATCAGGTCTCCAATTGCCTGTGTGTAAAAGGTCCTGACTTGCCGGTGTGTATCATGTCCTCATTTCCCTGTATGTAAAAGGTCTTCAATTGCCGTTGTGTATTAAGTCTTCGCTTGCAGGTGTGTATTATGTCCTCGTTTGTCGGTGTGTATTACGTCCTACCTTAGCACGTGTGTATTATGCCGTTGTTTGGCGGTTTGTATTATGTTCTAGCTTGCCAGTGTGTATTATGTCTTAACTTGCCACTGTGTATTCATCTCAGCTTGTCGATGTATATTATGAATTGGTTTACCAGTGTGCATTATGTTCTTGAGTGTCAGTTTGTATTAACACAATTTTCTTACCTGCTTTTTTTACCAACAGGAAGCACTGTGAAACACTTTTAAATTATTCTTAAAACTATTCAATTACTTAAACACATAATGTATCTTAATCTCGCTCAAATTCTTTCATTACAACACAATCAGTTAAGATTCCTGATGTTATGAGGCACTGTAAGCATTTTAACACAATAAAATCCTGATTTCACATCATGTGATGAACATACTTAATCATGTGTGCGAAATAATATTTATAATAGATTTTATGTATTTTGATCGCCAGAGAAGCTGAAGCACACTTTAAAATAGGATGAAAACCATACACTTACTTAAACATGCAATATATTCTAATCTCAAACAAACCCTTCGAATACAACACTGTTAATATATTTTTCCCATTAGGGGGCGCTGTAAATTATCTTAACCATAGCCTTCTAAACTAGATGCCTTTCACGTGGCTCGGAAACATTGTGGTAGGCAGCGCCACCTGGTACAGATTGTGCGACTTTTATATTCAACAACCACCAAAAATTTTTTTAAGTGGGATTTGATATACATAAAAGGTGAACAGAATCGAAGAAACGTCGATTATATATATCCAGGGGTCGATCCAGGTTTTAATTTTTGGGTCCCTTTTTTGTGAAAAACAAAATATTTTTGTGAAATTTTTATTTATTTTTGTGAAATATAAAATATTTTTGTGAAAAAGTGAAATATTGTGTAAAATTTTTCGTTTTTACAATCACTTTATGTAATGTTTAATATCAAGTTAATAGTTTCGTTGAGCCAAATTAAGGCATTAATTAAAAATAATACTGAAAACATTTAATAAAAGGATCATTTTTATAAAAAAATCTTGTGAAGGGACTCATTTTATGAATTTGAATTTTGTGAAGGGTCCCTTTTCATGGATTTGAATTTTGTGAAGGGTCCCTTTTTATGAATTTAAATTTTGTGAAGGGTCCCTTTTTATGAATTTGAATTTTGTGAAGGGTCCCTTTTTACTATGTGTAATTTTGTGAAGGGGCCGCAAAAGGGACCCAAATTTTGCCTGGATCGACCACTGATATCATATATCCGTTATGAAAATTATTGGTGACAGTTGAATGAAAAAGTCGCGCAATCTGCATCAGGTGGCGCTGTTTACCGCTTGAACTGCTGCTAAGTTTCCGAGCCACGCGGAAGGCATCTAGTTTAGGAGGCTATGTCTTAGCATCAAAGAAATCTCAGCTTCAAATTGTGCAATATCAATAGGCTTACAATACAATATACTTAATATTGTATACGAAATATCATTTATTCATAATAAATTATAAATTGGTATTTTGATGATCAGGAGCCGCTTTGAAACTCATTAAAATACTAGTAAAACTATTCACTTGCATTACAAAAACTGTTCACATAATTACAAATACTTTCGTTACAACACATTTAAAGAAAAAAAAAAAATCCCCGAAAACTTTATGCGGCATTTAATTCGCCATCGTGCATCGTCAGTCACTTAGCAAATCTGAGCGTTTTTATTATTGTAAAATATTTTCTTAAACTATGTGCAACATGTATTATATGAATTGCAGCATAACATAAAAAAAGAAAAAAAAAATCTCCATGTCCGCATTTGATTGTGTGTATCAACACAGTCAATGTCCTCATTTGATTGTAAAATTACAAAGTCCTCAGTTGATTGTGTGTATCGAGTTCGCTGTGTGTGTTGCGGTGTATCGAGGTCCCCATTTAGACGGTAAAAATACATATTGAGAAATATTGGAATTTTATGAAAAGTCAAAGCTGATTCATAATTGAATGAGTTTTATTAATAGTTATTTATCAAAAATATGCTTTTAAGTCAATTATTTACGAAGTCCCCGATTGGCGGTGTATACACATAGTCCTCAGTTTGCACGTCTTGCCAACCTGTGTGTGTGTGTGCATGTATGTATACATACATTTTAATTATTCCAAAAGTGAACAATAAAATCAGTTTAAATTACAAAAGATTAGATTTTAATACAATTATCCCATTCGTTGATAATATTTACCATTTGGTTAGCCATTTCTTGACTGTTTAACTTCGCCTTTAATCTTTCCAAGTCTGATAAATTGCTTAATGGAATCGAATTTACAATTTCAATAGTAGCAATATTACGAGTGACATTTTCAATGTTTGCTTTTTGTGCATTTAAATATGTCATAATTGAATCAACTTTCTCTATAATGCTCTTCTGATTTGTTTTAATTACAGTTAGATCTCTTTTAAGATCTGTTTCAAATCCTATAAAAATAAAATGCAATACATTAAAAAGTAAAAAAAATGCAATGTTTACATTCTACACAAATATACATTTAAGTATAATTTTTTATTAAAATGTTAATGCTGTTTATTTTTCAAAAGAATATTTAGCTGACACACACCTCCGGCACTTAAGAGAATACAGTTTATTTATTTTTTCACCTTTCACTTTAAAGAAAAAATAAATTTGATGGTGTTCATTTGTCTCTTAAATTCTAAGATAGTAATTTTATTTATTCTCTTATATTTCTGTAAAATATAAAATGTATAATTCAAATTTTCTTTTGAAGTTCATGATGTAAGGAAGAAAATATGCAAAATCGGCTAACATTTATTCAATATTTTCTTAAAACAGCAATTAAAAAAGCAATGTTAACAGGTTTGCACTTGGGCACATTAAACACATTTACTTTATGGCAAATATTTTTTATACTGTCTGCAATAAGCCTCATTCATGAAAACTTTCTACAAGATGATGTTATTTAATAACAACATATTTTCTGATCTACACATAATATACAGTAGAGGATCTTTATAACACACATCTTGGGACCATAAGTCGTGCATATTATAAAATTTTGCATTATATAGATAATTTTAAAAATTGTAAAACTTATCGAACAGTCATGGTCAATCAATGCCTGGAATAGATTATGATAGTTACATTTGAGAACCATTTCAAAGGATTTTTTTTTTTTTTTTTTTTTTATTTATTTATTTATTTTTTTTATTTTTTTTTTTATAGTATGAAATACAGAATTCAATAAATTTTAAAATTTACATAAATGATTATTTAAATAAATTAGCAGCAAATACTTTAACAGTATACTTAGTATTATTCTTTAAATCAGGGCACGAAATTTCCGCTCGCCAGCTCGCCGTTGGCGAGTGGAATTTTTACTGTGGCGAGTAAAAATTCGTTCTAGTTATAGATGGAATTCTTACACGATATGGTGACACAAAACATTATTTTTATCGATTTAAATGTGGCAAAATCTTGCCAATCTTATATAACCTCATATTTAACATCCCCTTTTTCGCTTCTCGGAGTACTGAGTCTATCCGACAATTGCCCCAGCCTCTTCCCCTGACTCACAACACAGGGAGAGGAAAAATGCTTGCATACATAAAATTCTATTCTCTTCAGCAGTTATGTTTCTGCCACTGTGATTTCTCCAAGCAGAGTTAGAATAGACCTTAGAGGACCTTAGTATTTCTCCTCTAAGGAATAGGCGAACAGAGAGCCTCTCTGCCCGTCGCCCACTATCTGAGAGAAGAGAAATGCGAACATTTGCCTATGCGATATTGGCGCATTAAAATGAGCCCGAGCCTTTTTTCAGATTCTGTTTATGTTTATTTTCTTGAATAATCCTCAAAAAACAGTCACCATTTTCCTGTTTTTTACTCACACGCCAAAGATTTGCACATCTAATGTTTTGTAAGCAAGTATTTTATCGAAAAAAGTTATTCTGAAATGGCTATTTCAAATGACAACAATGAACAAGTTATACACATCGACATTCCGTCTGATTAAAAAAAAATGAAATGGACGAAAAAGACATTTCTGATGTAAAAAGTTAAATAAATAGGGAAGTTTAATCTTTCATAAGAAAAAGAATTTGATAGGATATTGGCTGACAAACAGTTTTTTTTTTTTTTTCCTTCAATGACTCTACACATTTAAATTATTAAATATTTTAATCTTTTTCAAATCTCAATTACAATACATTAAAACGATTTTTAATTATAGATGATTATGAGATATGGTGATATACGACACCATTTGAATACATATAATTTTATGCATATTTGTAAAAGCATTTCGAACAGTTAGGAAGGGAAAAAAGAAAAAAAAAAAAAAAGAATATGTCAACTCTTTTTTGTGGCGAGTAAAACTTTTTTCCGGCGAGTGTAATCCGAGTGGAAATTTCGGGCCCTGCTTTAAATCATTTAGCAGTATTTTATTTTCTGCAGCTTTGTTGAATTTTTATGATTATGAAATTTAGTTTTCTAGTTAGAACTTCTCTTTTTAATAAAATTAAAATATTTCAATTCTTAATAAATTAAAAATCATTCTCCTCCTCCCTTTTTTTTTCTTCTTCTCTCCTTTAGATCTGAATATGTTCTACAATGGCTGTTTTTCTGTGAATTTAAAACAGAGGAATTTCTTCCTTAATCATACATGTATTTAAAATTTCAAGTTACTCATGTGATATTTAATTCCAACATAACTTCATTTTTTCTTATTTTAATGCATGTGATTAACAGTTTTTGCTGCTCACTGTAATAATTGTATCCTTTTTTACATGCCAGATAAATAAGTTACTCTAAAGAAAATTTTTAAGGTTTTCATTTGAGTAGTAGTGTTTTATAGATCATTGTGTTATATAGATTGGCGTTATAAAGATCTTCAACTGTTAATATGTATTTAATTATACAAATATGAACATTTGTAATACATTGTAGACAAATTCTAAATATAAGATATGCATTTTTATTTTCTACCTGAAATCTAGGAATATTTTCCCTTTTTTATGAGCAAATCTTTCTACGAACAATTTCTTTTCTCAGATAATACTGTTGTGTCATCTGAATTCTGTCATAGGGCACATGTATGTATATATTAGAAGCTGTAGAAAATGAAAAATTTTTAAAAAGATTTTCTTTATACTTACCAACAGTTTTTAAGAGAGAAGAACCGCTTCTTTCTCCTAATGGTGCTCGTCTATTTTCTTTCTCATTTAACAACTCTAAAATATAAAAAGATAAAAATTAGTAATCTTTTTTATAATTTCTATGTGTACATATTTATAATCCCACCCTTCTTTCTTACACAGTAAAGGTTTCAATGTTTTAAGTTGTTAATTTTATTACATGCAATAAAATACTACATAAGTATACTGTATGAAACAAGATTTTATGTATGTATATACCATCAGTTTTGAAGAGAGAGGAACTGCTTTCTCGTAATGGTGCTTGTGTATTTCCTTTTGCATTTAACAATTCTGAAATATAAAAAGATAAAAAATAGTAATCATTTTATTTATAATTTTAATATATATATATTCATTTAATATTATCCTACTTCATGACGTCAAAATTCACAGGCTGACATTTCACTCTTTATTTTTTATGCCAGCGATATTTCCATGATAAAAATATTAACAAATAACACATCAAAAATTTTAGACGCTATCTACATACCATACTATAAAATTTAAACTAAACAAATATTAAACCTTATGCACTTTTTAGGTTGTTTTGAAATTAAAAAAAAAAAAATCCCAAGCAATTTTTCGTAATCTTCTGTGATACACCCTCTCTTATTTTGTATCCCAGTAAAAACTATATCTACTACACTCATATAAAGTTGCATGCTCTTGCAATGATAACCTGTAACATGCTTACCAAAAAAATTAAGAAAGAAAAACCTTCTTACATACTTCATGGCCTTGGCCGTAACACGTATTCGCGGGGGTCCCCCAGCTTGGTCACCGGCATTTATGGTGATTGAAGTCTTACACGTGAAACACCACACATGCACAATGAGTACCAAGTTCAGGGACCTTAGCGAAAACGTGTTATGGCCAAGGCATGAAGTATGTAAGGAATTTTTTCTTTATTAATTAATTTTTTAGGATAGACTTCATATAAAGTATATCTTTTAAATGCTTACCAATTTATACCTTATGCAGAGTTTAGATGCTAGAGCATTTCCAATAATTTGAGCCTACAGTTTGTAATAAGGAATTCTTTTTTGTAATATAAGTTTGTTTTCTTTTTTAAATTAGTTCTAACATTTTAATCAAGCAAATATCATAAAATGTACTATACAACTATACATAGCATTTTGTTTATTTACATGAATTTGATTTTCACCCAGTATACTTTGTGACTGATATTCTGAAAAAAAAAATAAATAAATAAAATAAATAAATAAAAGTAATAATAATAATATATAATTAAAGAAAATACTCCCCAACATTGAAATGATGTAACTGTGAATGAATGGCAAGGGAAGTAATTATTAATGACATATTTTATTTATACTAATAATAAATGATTTTAATGCAATTAATGGACTTTTTTCACTTTTATCATGAAAGTTGTGACAGTTAAAAAAATATATAAATATTTTAAAAATATGTAGTTTTACCACTTTTATGATGAACCGTCCATATACATAAATTAAAACTGTTTAATTAGTTTCCAGGTTAGTCTTGTTCATAAAGCTAGCTTTACAATTGTTTAGAAATCTGAAGTAATGAAAAAAATATAGACATATTCAATATAATAATCAGGGGTTGATACAAGTCTTAATTTTTAGGGTTCCATTTCTGACATATATATATATATATATATGTATGTATGTATATATTCGTGTGTGCAAAGGGGGAAAATGTAAACCATAGTAATTTAGCAGTTAATTCTTATGTTTAGTATTAAGTTAATGGTGTTTCAGGGCACCAAATTTTGCCTGGATTGAACCCCATCAATTATTTATTACAAAAGAATAATTTTCATGAAAGAATAATTATCATTCACTCTATAAGTTATCAAAATATTTACCATGTTGAAGGAGGACATTTTCATAATTTGGAAGGTCAGTTGAGAATGTAAGTGAAACATCAGTAGGAACTAAAATAATCAAAATAAAGAAATGGAGAGTAAAAATTAGATAAAGCAATATTACCGAAATTATTCAGTTTAAGGAGCAAAATAAATTACGAAACAAAATATACTTTACCAGACTGAATGACATTGTTCAAATTTGTCCCCGTTGAAATTGTGAATAAATCATCACAAGTATCTATAGATGTGAAAATTAAAATCAATAGAAAGATTGCAAACAACAGAAATACATAAATATATATATTTTTAAAGAAATTTATATATTTTAACTACAAATTAATTTTTCATGGAATTTCTATCGAGTCTAAGTTAGCCATTTAACACACACATACACATATATATTTTGCATATCCATAAAAACAGGTTATGATTATTTGTAGGCTATTCTTTTAAAACTAGTTAGTTGTAGGGTGATTAATGCGCCTGTTGAAAAATGATCATTTCATTTTATTTATTTCTCACATCAAATAATTCATTTACTAGCAAGCCCATGCGGAATTTTTGCACTTTATTTAAAATTGTTATTATTTTACAGCCGTAATTTTTTTCATATGCATGAGCAAATTTAATTTTTGTTTTTTACGTGCAAGCATATTTCACTTTATGCTATTAAAAAAACAGAAAGAAAGAAACTGACACCAATTAAAAATTTAAATATCTATTTTAAAGCTATGTCTATTTTCATATTTTAATTAATTATAAAATGTGTAATCAAAAATTCATTACAAATAAGGTACCAAAGGAAATGGCTGAATTTTCTGAATCCGTCAGATTACACAGCTTATCGATCGGACAATTAGATTTTTTAAAATAACTAAAGTATGAAAATTCGTTCACACACAAACTGAGTTGAAGGAAATCTCTTAGCCTAATTAAACCTACTGCGATAAGTGTAACTATATATGCTGATTGTTTTGAAATATATTATTTCTTTTTTAATTTAATATTTATAACTTTCTAAACTAGTGGATCTGCAGATCCGGATCCTCAACGTCCAATTTGCATTACACATTACTAAGCATAAGCAGATCACTTTTATTTATTCCTAAAATAATTAATATACACATAAACACACTTACATTTAATAAATTCCCCACTTAATCAATGAAAAACGTTTCTGAGTGGGGCTACACCCTCTTCTTGTGTCTAACTGTTTATAACTTTCAACCCAGTGGCAGAAAGTTAATGAAACTCCAAGGATTTGCACTTGTAATTATTTGTAGGCATGTAAGCAATGATTTTATCGAAAAAGTTATTTTGAAATGGCTATTTCAAATGACAACAATGAACAAGTTATATCAGGGTTTATACTCAAATATGGGAAAAAAAAATTCCCTGAGTTTTCCCTGAGTTCCCAGACAATTTTCAAGAAAATATTAGCGACATATTACAAGAGACGCTCTTCTAGACAAGACAAAATGCTTCTACTTCCACTGTATGATGTCATATTACTAACAATCATAATAGAAATTCAGGTAGAAATCATATTTACATGCGTACTTTTACAATAATTCATTATTTAAATTTTGATACGAAGCTAAACAAGAAAAACATAACTTGAGAGAGAAAAAAAACAATTGTTTTTCCAGGTTTTATAACTGATTTTCCATGGGTTTTAAAGAAAATTTTTATTTTCCCTGACTTTTCCCTGACTTTTTTTTAACAAATTCCAAATTCCCTGTTTTCCCTGAGGAGTATGAACCATGTATATACATCGACATTTTGTATAATTACAAAAATAAAGAGGACGAAAAGAACATTTCTGATGTAAAATATTAAATAGGAAAATAAAGAAGCTTAATCTTTCATAATAAAAAGATTTTTACAGGGTATTGTTTAAGAAAGAGGTTTTTTTTTTTCTTTTTTTATTTAATAACTCTTTGCATTTATGTTATTAGACATTTTAATCTTTTTCAAATATCAAATACAATACATTATAATGATTTTTAATTATAGATGATTACGAGACATGATGATAAATGCCACACTTATAATATATATAATTTTAAGGATATTTGAAAAAGCATTTCAAATAGTTAGGAAAAAAAACACTAAAAAGAAAAAAAAATGACAACTCTGTCTTCTGGAGAGTAAAACCTTTTTTTCGGCGAGTGTAATATGAGTTGAAATTTCGGTCCCTGGTAAAGGCATATAAAACAGTTTTCATAACGAGATTAAAAAAAAAAAATTATATATATTAGAGCCTTTTTTGAGACACCATTTTCTAAGATCTGAAACTGACTTATGTAATCAGGATCATTGTTTAAAAGGGGACTTACAGAGTTTCCTCCATCAAGAAAGCATTGCGTCCTACCTACCCTTTGGTTAAAAAAAATAGTGACCTTCTTGACCTTTATTTTATTATTTAAAAAAATGTACTTTTATTGCATTTTTGTACTAGAGTACAAATGTACGAGAAAACATCATACAAACTGAAAAATAATAAATATTGTGAGGATAAATTATATGTACATATGAATAAAACTATTAAGTATGACTACCACATTTATTTATAACAAGCAAAAGCAGGAAAGTTGAAATTAAAATTATTATATGTGTACTTCTAACAGAATTTTGTAATGATTCAATTTTAAATGCTGGCATAAAAGTGTAAATTCACCTAAAAGCCTGAACTTTTCAGAGATATGGTTAGTCAGAAGTTATCTACCCTCCTCCCCCACATACACCAATTGCTGATAAACACTTTTTTGGCCACAGGAGACTTTTAAAACATGTAAATCAGATTAAAACTTAAAGTTTAATAAAGAAGCATCACAAAACTGGCGTTGTAAAAATTATTACTTACAAACTTTGAATAAACACCATAAAATGCAATAAACTCGCAACAATTGTTTCGGGTCGAAAAAACCACGACCCTTCATCAGGCGAACAAAGTAAGCACGAGTGCTGCGTTGCCGCTTTGATTGCAGCACTCGTGCTTACTTTGTTCGCCTGATGAAGGGTCGTGGTTTTTTCGACCCGAAACAATTGTTGCGAGTTTATTGCATTTTATGGTGTTTATTCAAAGTTTGTAAGTAATAAAACTTAAAGTGCATTTTTTGACTAAATATAATAAATATTCTTATTATTTACTACAGTGGAGTAATGAAAGTAAAAATGCAGTGATGGTGCAGAAAAAAAAAATCGCCTGGAAAAAACTTCTTGTTAAAAAGTCTTCATTTTCCTGAAAATAGTAGCTTTTAAGCCACTTTTACACAAAAATAGTTGCCATAGCCTGGGGTTAATTTTAGTAGCAAATAGTCATTTTTCAGTGTCTGCTGAGAACCCTGCAATTGATATGTTGATTAGTGAATTGTAAAAATTCCGTAGTTCATATGGGAGATAAAGCAATTATTAAGTATGTGATTTGTGCTGATCATTTGCTAAGCACTCAGCTTATTACACAGAATGTAATAATAATTGAAATTATACAATCATTAAATAATAAATCATTGAATAAAAGAAAAAAAGGGGTTAAACTTAATTTTTTAGAATTCAAACTGTCTGATAGCACAAACTTATGTTATTGTCCAAAGATTACGGATTTTCTTTGCAGGTTAGAGAAAAAAAAAAAAAAAAAAGACATAAAATAAATAATTTTACTGTACTGTTGATGAGACACTTTAAAAATCTAGCTAATTTGCAACTGTAATAAAATGGATAAATATTGTCTTAAAATTTGAAAATTTTAACTAAAATTATTTATTCTTTTATTAGGCATTTTTTCAGCATTGTATTTATAATACATAAATTGTTTAATGATTTGCCACTCAAATGAAGTTCTAGAATGTAATTAGAAGAAATTATCCTAAAATCTGCAAAATTCAGAAATCTGCTGAACCCTTCATTCTTAGTCGTGCAAATTTTTGAGAGTTTACTGACATACAATTTTATATAATGATGTAAAACATATATAATATATATAGAAAAAAAGAAGGACAATATGATAAATTCAAAATATTTTTAAAGCAAGAACATAAAACTGTTTTAAAACTTAAATGATTTGCTTAGCATCTGAATGTAACAATGGATATAAAATACTATGATTATTATATTTAAAGCATACATATTTTCTAGCAACTTCATTTAAAGAACAAGATGATATATTAGGGGACAATATTTTAGATTTTAAAATTCCTAGCATCGATGAATTTGATGGTTTCTCATAAAAATCTACTGGCTTCATGAACTTCTTGCCAAGAAAAATTTGATTGCCCATTTCGTCCTTAACAAAATTACAAATTTCAATAATGCTACCATCTTTTAAATAGCACACATTATCAGGTGGCTTAACACATAAAATAAAGTTTTGAAAAATTGCTTTTTCATATTGAGTGCCTTTTTTTCTTAGAAGCGGCTCCTTAATTTCCTTTGCTAGAATTGGTTGCACAGCATTATTCATTAATCTTTTTTCTAGAATTCTAAAGTAAAGTTGCTGTAACGGTTTATCACTTTTACGGATTTTCTTTTTTAAATGCTGGAAAAAATTTTCAAATGAAAAAGCACTAAATTGGTCTAAGGGGCCAAAGTGCTTCACATCTTTTACTAAATGTAGCAGTCCATGTACATTGTAAGAAACATTTTCTTTTCCATAAATTACAATAAAATTCTCAATAAAGTTTTTCAATAAGGATTGGACATAATCTTGAAAATCCTCATTTTGGTCTGGCATGCATAAGATTGATATTGCAAAATGCAATGTCATAAAGTGATTATACAGATGGGTAGGCAATGGCGTTAATGCAAGAGGGCCAGTATACAGTAAAAGTTGGCGGAATTCAGTTGCTTTCCAATGATCCAAATCTTTAAGGGATCTCGGCTTGCGACAGAAATCCTGGGCAATAAATTTCCGAAGATTTAGCAGATTGTCAGATACAGTCAACTCTCAAAAATCCGCAACCCTAAAATCCGCAATACTCTAAAATCCGCATATCATTTGCAATGCAAACAAACATTGTCACAACTGATTTGTTGATTAGTGGATTGCAAAACTTCAACTGTATTAAGAGATAAATCAATTATTAACTGGTACTGTTGAATCACCAATCACTCAGCATATTACAGGGGAGAAAATGATACGTGCAATTATGTATAATTATCAAAAAATAAATTATATTAATTTAGAGGAAGAAGGAGAGACAGTTTCATGAAAGATTTTCTCACATGAAGATAAATATTCAAACTTTCTCATAGCACACCAAGAATTGCTGACTTTTTTGCCAGTTACAGGAAAATAAATATGTATGAATATTCTTACTTAAACTACTATTGATCAGACTTTTCAAAAATCTAGATAATTTGTAATTATAATATGATGTATAAAAATTGCTCTTTAAATTAAAATTTTATTAAATATTTGAACTTTTATTAGGAACACTTATTTCAGCATTGTATGTATAACAAATAAATTGTTTCTTAAAAATCTTCTACTTAAATGAGGTTCTTAGATGTAAATAAAAGAAATTACTCTAAAATCTGCAAAATTCAGAAATCCACAAAACACTTCGTTTTAAGCTGTGCGGATTTTTGAGAGTGTACTGTATTTCATTGACTGTTGCAACTGATATTCTGTTTTTTAAATCTCCTTTCAACCAGAGATTAACCAGTTTCCGCATAACACCCAAACAAACTAAATGCATGTATTCATACAAAATCTGGGATACAATGCCAATATCTAACATTTCTAAAACTGAATTTTCAGTATGATGCTCCTCTTGAAGGCGTTGTTTAAATGATTCATGAGTTCTATCTGAACAATTCAATTCTGGGAAGCACACTCGATTTTTTATAAAATCCCCTTCTTGGATACATTTCCCACAGCCGAAATACCCCGAATGACCTTTAATGTATGTAATGAATGCCCTCGCAGGTGCATCACATATAATGCCCTTCAGTTTTATATTGTATTTTTTATCTGAAACATAAATGCCATGCTGCATCAATTCTTTAAATTCAATAACAAATTCATTTAAAAATTCATTTACATCACTAGGCTTTGTTTTTCCATGGAAAACTGCTACAGGAAAAATTATAGTTTCTCTTTTATCATTTAAAGAGCATAAAATTGGCCATATTTGGCTGCCTGAACTTTTAGCAAGAGGCAAACCATCAACATTAACAAGTAACTCGAGGTTATTTGGAAATTCACCATTTTCAACAACATGTTTTAACGATTCTGCAATTCCAAAATTTCAGAATAATCCAGATGCTTTTTGTTGTATAACAGCATTTCTTGGAGTTTTTAAGAGAGTTCGTGAATCACGAGGCAGTTTATGGAAACAATCATGTTCCTTTAAAATATCAAGGAGTTGATTCAAATGGGACTTTGCAATATTACATTTAATAGCCCAACTGACATTTTTTTGAGCAAAATTATTGATACCAGACTGCAGACTGTCCAACATATCATCAGACAAATTACTGCAATCGCTCGAATTACTTTCACATTCTATATTACAGTTTGTGGAATGATTACCATCACTTATATCATTCTGAAAAAGGCATCCACACCTGAAGCACACGATATGAATTGCTCATCGTCATCAGTATTAAAAGATGTATTTGTTAGTAATTGTGAATCATTAAAATCAATTATTGCGTCCAACTGGTTTTTCACAGTTTCGTTTAAATGTCTGCGCTGCTGGCGCTTACACAGTTTTTTGCAAACATAATTACATTAAGTGGAGCTAATTTTTTACTTTTGCAGAACTTCTGGAAGAATCAGCAGTATTGTATTTGGTGCAAGGATCATCATAATTTTAGAGCATCTATAAATAAACATTTAATGAATGTAATTGATTATGGAATGTAATTGATTATGGAATGTAATTGATTATTTGGTAGCTATATCAAAGCCATTTTTAAATAATATTTTTAAACTGAAATGTATGACAGAGGGTGCCAGGGGCATTAGAGAAAGAAATACAAGTAAAAAAATAATAACAATAATAAACATCCGATTGAAATATAAAACTTGTGTTTTAAATGATAATTTGTATTTTTATAGAATAATAATTATTTTCATATTTATTATTAAAATTTACATTGTGATGCGATAAAACGCTCGTTTACATTCTTTCCTCGTGTAATATGTTTAACTTTCAACTAAAATTTATACCCGAGATCCTTTTCACGTGTAAATGAAACATATTACATTTAATAGCAAGATTTTTACTAAAACACCGATAGTTTGATTAATAATGTAAATAATATTATCTATATTATTATTCAAACTATCAGTATTTTATAACATCGATTATGATATGCCATAAATAATAATTATACTACTAAACAAAATATTATGGTCTTATATGCTTGAATGCGAATTTTTTAGAAAATCTACTATTTGACACGTTAAGTCATTTCATTTCTCACACGTGTGCATGCTTTTATTATTATTATTATTATAACTAAGGGAAAAATTAATGCATCTACAATCGAATGCGCAATATAATTCTAATTAAATAAAAAGTAAAATATCGTGATCAACATTCACGTGTAATGTTGATCACGATATTTTACTTTTATTTAATTGAAATTATATTGCTTATGCAAAAGTATATTCCGTACGGATTATCTAATTATTATTTTATAAATTTATGTACGATCAATGTCAACACTCACATCACAGAGATCAAACGCAATTTACACACGTGGGCATGTTTTTTTTTTTTTTTAACTAAATGAATAAATAAATGCACTTACCTTAAAATGCACAATAATTCCAATTAAGTAAAAAAGGAAAATGTCCTGAACACGAAAATTACCAAAAGATAATTATTTTTTCATAAATCTAAGCACAAGCAACATCAACAATACTAACACACTGCTGTACACTCACGGACTAACGTCGACGTGAGATAAGATAAACCAAGAATGGACCCAAAAGCGACCTGACTGGTTAGTTTTAGTCCCATTATTGACATAAATTGGATTAGTTCAGTTTTCATTCAGTTTACGTACCAAAATTGACATCCAAGTTTTGTACAATTTTCGTAGATACGTCTACGTCGAAAATTTCACATATTCTAAACATATTTCAGCTGAAGGTCTACGAAGACGTACGCTCAAAACTGGTCAATAGACGTACTTCGGACGCGATAGATAAAATGTGAATGTAATATAGACGTATGTGTTGTGTGGGACGTGATTATACGGTTTTTTAAATCGATAAAAGGTTATTATAAAAAAGAATGAAATCTATTATCATATCCCCCCTTGCCCCCCCCCCCCCTCCCCACTATATAATGCACACATTGTGATCTTCATGAAAATGTAAGTGATAATTTTAAAAAATAGATTAAATCGGTAAAACGGTGATATAAAAGATAATTTTATTTTCGTCGGCCCCCTTCTTTAATACACCCCCCTCCCCAAGTTTGACTGACACTTACTGTCATTTTTTTCACAAATTGTACGTGATTATGCAAAGTTTCATTAAAATCGGTAAGAATTTTTGTAAAAACAATTATTTTCTTTCGATCTGCTCCTGCCCCCTTCCCCCCTTTTCGCCGAGATATATACTAAATGAATGTTGTACCAAATCAATTGAAATTTCTAAATATGTAGTTTGAAAGTCATTTTTTTAAATTCATTATTTGATATATATTATTTTGCGAATTGGAAAAGTGCCCTTTTTTCCGGGATCTGTGTAAATTATGTTCCAAAGATTTTTCTCGAAAAGGATACTTGAATACACATGTACGCATTTATACCGGAGAGAAGACACGTGCACACAGAAAAATGGAAAATCGAAACTTGTCAAGAAACGTGTCATCTTAGTGATAGTACACGTTTTCCTAGTACATTGACAAATTTGCACAAAATTACGCAAAATTTTAAACAATCAAAACACTACCTGACAATCCCATTTAGTCATGAGACACAAAAGTCGTTTTATTTTACCATGTATCTTTAATGTGTTGCTTCGTCTGATGATCCGTTTTGCCTCTAAAACTTGTCACATGACTAATTTCCCAGGAACAGTTTTCATTTTCCTCAAATTTGACCGGTTAGTCAGATGAGAGAATAAAAATAAATTGTTCCTGTTTTGTCAATTGACTAAGAAAAATTTGTTTGGCTAGTCCAAAAGCTCAGCATTATTATATTTCTTCTTCGTTATTATTTGTTTATTTATTTTTTGTCTCCTTCTGACAACTTGAGTTAGTCAACCGAAATCGAACAATTTAACCTATCAAATCTGGCGGCATAATGCTATCGCAGAATTCGAAATTCAAATACTTAGAAAGCTGAAACTGTGGATCCGTTGATGTCGTTTCGGTTCCGTTTCCATATTTGTGATAATTTTCATTTTAGAAAGAGTCCCAGAGATTTTAATTATCTGCGAATCGAGTTCACGGTCAAAAGTAAGCGCTAAATACTTGATTTTATTGTATATATATATATATATATATATATATATTATTGTAAGCTTTGTTAGAATTGTAAATTGTAAATTTGTAAAATTCTAAGCTTTAGCAATCTTCTAACAATATCAATCGTATTTAGAATTTGTTTTAATTTATAAAGTTGTTTAAAACGTATAAATTTTAAAATACGTTACTATAAATCTTAGTTTTGCGTATCGTTGTATTATAAAAATAAGTATTTTAATTTGTCTGAACTATAGTTTTTTACATATATTTTTAACATTAAGCTCATATTAATATTTTTATATACAGAATAGTAACGCTTTATTTTCCCCTAAAGTTGGTTCAGAAGGTATTTGGATTCCAAGAGATAAAAATTTAAAAAAGATATCGAAAAATGCTATTTATAAGGATTTTGAATAACTCCGAATTCTAAGGTATGTTTTTAAATTATCTTTTGCAACATTTTATCTATCTTATCTCAGAACAATAAAGAATAATATTCATACTTTTTATATTTAAAATTTTTAATGAGATGATTTAAAAAAAATTAAAAGGTTCCTCGTTTATCTGTTATTTGTTCTATTTTTTTTTTTTTTTTTTTTTTTTTTTTTTTTTAATTTCTAGTTCTAAATAAATAAATATATCTTTATAATTTAAATATTTTTGGCAAATGGTTGATAATTGTATGTAATAAAAAATTTCTTTATTTATTATTAAATGTTTGATAACAATTTTTTCAGAACAAATTTGAGCAAAAATGATATGAATTTAATATCACATACTATATTCTTTTCTCAATTTAAAGTTAAATTGTTCTTGTGTACAATATTAGTTATTAGCGATAAATAATAGATGTCTTAGTTAAAATACATATAGATTCAACTTCATGCTACTTGTTGCATTCAAATGATTGATGATTGTAATAAAAGGTTGATATTTTTAGTTATTAAAAAATTGATATCATATATATATATATATATATATATTCTTTAGAATAAATTTAATCAAAAATAATATGAGTTTAAATTATTAGATACTATTAAGTATTCGTTATAAACAAAAGATATCTTGTTAAAAATATGTACTTAATTTCATATTATTTGTTTCATTGAACAAACTGAAAAAGTAAAAGTTATATGCTATAAAAATGAGACAAATTACTATAAAGATACAAAATGCACAAAACATGGGCAAATTTTAACCTTGAACAAAACGAGCCATATAGTCTGAGAACATAGTGTTCAAAAGTTGAATGACAGAATCTGCAGCTAACAAACATTTGTTGATATGTATCATTACAAAAAAAAAAAGGTATAAGAGTTTAAAGCCTGCCTTTTTTCCCCCCCCAGGGAGAAAAAAAGAAGGAAAAAAAAATGTTATGTTGAAGCAACCACAAAACTAACTTTTTTCTACATTTTCCTATATAAAATCATGTAATGGAAATTATTTTTTATTTTTATTTTTATCCATTATTAATGCAGACGATTTTCATATCAGAGAGGTAGTCTAAAGGTCCAACGGAAGTAAATTTTTACCATGCAGATGATCACGGGGAAAATTGCAGTATAACAGCGCCACATATCGCCTATATACATCCAATTTAATATGCATTATGTATCATAATGGCCTTTTTATACATTAAATATTGTTCGATTATACAAATTAGAACGTGAGCTATAACTTTCCCTTGAATTGTAAAAATAGCTGTATAGCAGCTTCACCTGTTGAGCGATTAGCACTAAAAGTTGGCATAAACTAATAATTTATGTTAAGGTGCATCTACATATAATTTTATATGCAATTCTGTGCAGTAGTTCCTAAGATAGAGCCTTTCCTGAAATTGCAGAAATCGACGTATAACAGTGCCACATGTTGTGCAATTGACACCAGAAATTTGATAGGCACTAACTTATGTCAAGGCGCATCTGCGTACAAATTAATATGCAATTTCGTGCAGTAGTTTCTAAGATATAGCCTTTTCTGAAATTGCTGTAGAGCAGCGTCATCTGTTGAGCGATTGGCACCAAAAGTTGATAGACACTAATTTATATCAAGGTGCATCCGTATATTAATTTATATGCAATTCTGTCCAGTAGTTCCTTAGATACAGTAGCCACAAAACGTTTTGTCACATACAAACATTTTCTATGGTCAAAACATGTTCTGGACCTCTCAAAACGCGTAAATCCATCAAAAACCGAAAATCGAAAATGTTTACGAATTCAATGCTTTCTTCTATTGAATACAAAAAAAAACTAAAGAATAGTATGTGTGTTACTGTAATGCAAAATAATTTTAAATTGAAAAAATAATATAAAAAAGCTTAAGCATAAGTTTAGATTAATAACAATTAATATGAAATGATTGGGCTTCTATAAACATCCATAAAAGAACAACAGAATTTTTAACTAATTGTTAAAATTCTTATGTGAAAACTAAAATTTAAGACACAAAAAGAACCAACTCATTCAAAAATTTATGTTTTGTCACTCACAGCTAACTGCTCAAGTTCTTTTTCTTTCTTTCTTCTGTTTTATTTATTATTATTATTTTGTGTGTGTGTGTGTACGCGCGGGGTTTGGTTGCGAGTGGGGGGGGAGAGCAATTGATGAATGCACAATCGAAACTGAATCAGACTCAAAACTATAAAAAAAAAAAAAAAGTTCCCTCCCTTTCTTATCGGCTAAAGTAAACAAACACGTAATTTTTCCCATCCGCCGGTCATTAAAGTGTTTGTTTATTTATGTGAAGCATTTTAGTTTATTTAAAAAAAAAAAAAAAAAGTTGGAGATTTGTTATTTTCTCTAGCTTGAATGAATCACTATATATCACCGAACTTCAAATACTTAACTTTCGAGGAGGGGGTTTGAAAGGGGGGGGCAGGGGATGTAAGTAACAGGTATTTAAAAATATATATATACTTGTAACAGAAGAAAACAGCTGCCAATTTGTTATTTAATATTAGAAATTTTGTTTTTTCAGTATATTTTTACTCTATTACCCGACTACCGTAGGTAATGGGAGTATTGTATTCGGTCCAGAAATTCGATATCAAGATTTCATCTGATTTACATGTTTTAAGGTGCCCTGAGTCCAAAATGTGTTTTTTGGCAATTGGTCAGTATACGTGTGTCTGTGGGGGGGGGGGGTATCCTCTGACTATGATATCTCCTAAACTAATAAAAATAGAATCTCGAAACTTCAGAATTGAGACAGGTCTGGTGTACATATGAATTTTTTAAGTTTTGGTGAAAATTGGAAAAATAGGAAGTGGGATATCCGAAACCGGAGGTGAGTTCGTAAGCCCGTATCTCAAAAACGGCTCCAACGATTTTCTTCAAAGTTACTGTATAAGTACTCCATTAGATGTCCTTTCGAATGATATAGTTGGTTAGTTCAGGACAATTCACAGGCGCACTGTATGAATAGCTCAATTTCAGGTACTGCAAGTGCGTTCCTTCCAAAACGACTGTATGTATTTGTTTCAAAGTTGCAATATTAACCCTCTTTTAAATATACTTTTGTGTGTAATTGTTGTTTTCCGGTCAAAAATTGAACATGCCAAGTTTTGGTAAAAGTCGGTATCTCAAAAATGGCTCTAACGATTTTCTTGAAAATTGTTACATAAACCCATTTTAGGTATCCTTTCTCATGCTTTACGTGGTTATTACAGGACAATTAATAGTCATCCTGATCAGTTAGATCTGTTGTAGATCTTGGAAACTGGTGTTTCAAAAACTAAAAAAAAAAAAATAATAAAAATAAAATAAAACTACCCCCCCCCTTTTTTTTTTCTCTTATTTTTTTAACTCGCTATGTAAACTGTGTTTCATATGTCTTTACGCTTGTATTAACTTTCTCTTACTGGGAAATTTTTAGTTGTCTATTTCATTAGGTCATTTTTTTTTCCGTTTTCATTTTTATTTTATTCTAAGAAAATAAGTATTCAAAATTTCCCCCGAACATCGTTCGCGCGTTCGGACATATTCTGCACCCCTGGAAATATGTTAAAAGGCACTTTAAAGAAATTCCTTCCATAGACTGTACTGTATTGGACCTTTTGTATTTGTTTGAACATACATAAATTATATAGATAACATTTATAATATGGTTGTCAGCTTCCAAATATGTTTAACAATTGTGTACTAACAGCGATATATTCCTTAAAAAAAAAAAAAAAAAAAAAACAATAAAACCAGATCGATTTAAAAAGAAATCTTGTGCGTGTGTAATCAAGTAGTAAAGTAAGTAATCATATATATATATATATAAGAGTATATAATAATGCATAGATTAAGAAAGGTTTTGATATATGCAACTTCCTAACTAAATGCAACCTATGCAATGAGGTGAAATTTACACCTCATATAACGTACTTCTTAGCGATATCCTAATGACTTTTTTTTTTTTTTTTCCTTTTAAGGTTTGCGAGCTTCATTTTAAACCTGATGAAATTATACAAACAGTAACATATTTTAATAAAAAAGAAGAAAAGTTATATCAAGTCCCAAGAAATAAACCAATTGTTAAAGATGGTGCTATTCCTACGATTTTCAGTGATTTGCCATCATATCTATCAAAGCCAAGTACATGAAGACAAAATCCTGTGGAAATATTTCTTTTCTGCTTTAGAGCTATTTAGATTTGTAAATAATTAAGTTGGAAAAAGTTAACAAATAGTCACTAACAAAAACTTGAGAAGTATTGCAAAAGCCAAGGCAAAAAATTTACGTTTTATTACCTAATGATATATGTGCTTTTATATCATTATTATGATTAATTTTTATGCAAATTATAGAACAATCTTCTTTATGTATATGAAACATATTTATAATTTTCAAAAAAATTATTTTTTTTCTTGATTTTTGTCTTTTATGTATTATTTTAATTACTTAGTTTCTTATTTAAATAAGCAAATAAATCTATTTAAAATCTTGATCTAAAGAATGTTGAAAGTATAATATCAGGTAAGTGAGAGTTATTTTGGATGATCAAAATACCTGTAAATTATTGTTATACATTAAAATTTCTCTGTGCATAAAATTAACAGTGATGATTAAAGGAAAAAATTCTTATTATATACGGTAAAATGTGTTTTTAATGCAAATTTTATATCCACCCTCACCTTAAAAAAAAAAAAAGTTTATCATTAATATTTACGATTTTAAAACTTTAAATAACCGGAAATTTGGAGTTTGATGTCATTTATAATTTAGTACATTGTAACTTCTATACTTTATATATCGTTTATATTGTCTATATCAATACATTGTATCGTCGTACCTGTTTATAATTTTAATCTGGTGAAAAAAATCCATTATTTAAAAAATATATGCATATATTCAGGTGGCTTAACCCTTTGTATCCCACCGGGACTTTAAAGTCCCACCAAAAAAATTCCTCAATATAGCCTAAATTTACTACAGGCTTTCATTGGAACTTCAAAGTTCCTATAGTTTAAGCTTTCTCTATTGTTAAGCTATAGTTTAAGATAAATTTAATATGAAATGTTTCTCTTGCAGCAAAGAAATATAATAAAAAAGTTTCAAACTATTTTTCCAAAAATAAGGTGATTTGGTATATAAAGGGTTAAGTAAATTAACTGTTTGAAATATTTTTTATTTTATTTTTTAATGTTTATAATTTGTATTTTAATTAATTACAACATGTATGTTTTCCAAAATTTTGATATTTTTATTTGTTGAAAAGTTATGATTATTAATGGCATCAGTGGTTATATTAAACATAAATAAACACCTCTCAGTTGCTTTGTTAGCTATATTAATTCGTACTCTGCTATTACTCCTATTAAAAAAAATATTTATATATATTATCATTGAAATAAATTTATGGCTAAATATAAGATTTATTGTTTTATGGAGGGAAAAAATTGGGAATGAAAGAGGTAATATTAAAAAAAAGAACTTAAAAAAAAAAGGTTTATATTTATTTTTGTAACCACAGCGTATAAAACGAAAGCACCGAGGAGAAATATATATATATATATATATTTCTAAATCCATATATGAGGATGTGCATAAAAAATGGACTAAATCATGTGGCGCCACAATCCACTTGGAAAGTCTTGATAAGGTGTTGGATAAATGCGTGCGTTAATCTATAATAAATAACAATAAATAAATGTAGGGAAGAATGTTTAAAACAGCGAATTCTTTGTTTCAGTGGTTTGTTAAATTTCCAGTACTCATAACTGCTAACTTTTTTAATTGATTCCGGAATGTTGTTAGTACCGCCCTTTTTTAAAACCATATTTTTTGAGGAGTAATTTTCTTCATATTTAATGGTAATTACATGCTAAAGAAAATTATTCTAGAAAGAATATGGTATGAAGAAAAGGGCGATTGTTAACAACTTTCCGGAATAATTTGAAGTTGGCAGCTATGAGTATTTTTTTCCGAATTGATAGACAAGTAATATTTTTTCAGAAAGGTTCTTTAAATGTATTTTCAAGGTTGAACACCTTAAAGGGGGGAAAAATTAAACAATTACAAAAGTAAAGAGGTTAAGACTAATAACAATGCTTTTACAAAAACCCCTGCAAACAAGCATGAATCTCTTATTCCTCATAAAATATGAAGGATTTTAAACAATTAAAATTTTGATTAATCTGCATACTTGCCAACTCTACTGTTTTTACCAGTAGACTACCGTTTTTTTTAGCTATTTCTACTGGTCAGCTGTTTTTAGGAACTTACAAGAAAAATCGTAAAATTGAGCAATTTTACTGTAAAATATATAGAGGAAAATATACAGAAAATAAATATAATAATGAAATGAGGCTTATTAAATGTATGAGTAAAAATTACAATATTGATTTTAATTAACTCAAAACAAACTTAATTTTTTGGGTTTTTTACTTCCATCACCTAACTACCGTAGGTAATGGAAGTATTGTATTCGGTCCAAAAATTCGATATCGAGATTTCACCTGATTTACACGTTTTAAGGTCCCCTGGGTCCAAAAAAGTGGTTTTTAGCAATTGGTACGTGTGTGTGTATTTGTAGAATCTCCTGGCTATCATATCTCTGAAACTAATAAAGATAGAACTACGAAACTTCAGAATTAAGACAGGTCTAGTGCACAGATGCATTTTCCAAATGTTGGTAAAAATTGAAAAACCGGAAGTGGGACATCAGAAACCAGATGTGGGACCGTAAGTCCGTATCTCAAAACCGGCTCTAACGATTTCCTTCAAATTTGCTATATAAAAATTCTATTAGAAGTCCTTTCGAATGATATAGTTGGTTAGTTCAGGAAAATTGATAGGCGTCCTGTATAAATAACTCAATTTCAGGTCTTGCAAGCGCGTTCCTTTAAAAACATCTGTACGGATTTTTTTCAAACTCGCCATATTAACTCACTTTTAAATATATTTTTGTATGTAATTATTGTTTTCCGGTGAATAATTGCGTTTTGGTAAAAGTTGTTATCTCAAAAACAGCTCTAACGATTTTGTTGAAAATCGTTATATAAACCCATTCCTTTCTCATGTATTACGTGGTCATTAGAGGAAAATTAACAGTCATCCTGCTTAGGTTGGGCAGATTTAGATCTCGGAAATTGGTGTTTCAAAAAATAACTCTACCATTTTTTTTTTCTTATTTTTTATCTCGCTAATGTAAGCTTCGTTTTATATGTCTTTACATGTGTATAAAATTTCTCTTACTGGGAAAAATTTTAGGTTTCTACTTCTTTAAGTCACTTTTATATCTTCTGATCACATTTTCTCAAAAAAATCTGGTATGAAACAACCACACGGCTTCCATTACCCACTATTATACGTATTATATGCATTTTTTAGAAATAATGTGGTCAGCGAAGACGTAAAATTGACCTAACGAAGTAGACACCAAACAAATTTACTATAAGAGAAAGCTAATATATATATATATATATATATATGTGTGTGTGTGTGTGTGTGTGTGTGTATGTGTATGTGTATATATATATATATATAAACATGAAAACAGAATTTATATAGAGAGTTAAAAAATAAGGGGGGGGGGAGGGAATGAGTTATTTTTTCAAACACCAATTTCCGAGATCTAAAACTGACCTACCTAATCAGGATGACTGTTATTTTTCCTGTAATAACCACTTAATACATGAGAAAGGATATCTCAAATGTATTTATGTAACAATTTTTGAAGAAAATCGTTAGAGCCGTTTTTGAGATACTAACTTTTACCAAAACTTGGCATACTCAATTATAGAACGGAAAACTATAATTACATAGAAAAGCATATTTAAAAGTGAGTTAATATGGGGAGTTTGAAAATAATCCGTACAGCCGGTTTTAAAGGTACGAACTTGCGAGACCTGAAATTGAGCTATTTATACAGGGTGCTTGTCAATTTTCCTGAACTAACCAACTAAATCATTCGAAAGGAGATCTAATAGATTGTTTATATGGCAACTTTGAAGACAATAGCTGGAGCCGTTTTTAAAATACGGACTTACGGTCCCACTTCCGGTTTTTCAATTTACGCCAAAATTTGGAACAGTTATCTGTACACCAGACCTGCCTCAGTGCTGAAGTTTCGTAGTTCTATCTCTATTAGTTTAGGAGATATCATAACCAAAAGATTTCGTTCGTACATACACACACATACACACTATTGCCAAAAACTACTGATTTGGAATCAGGAGACCTTAAAACGTGTAAATCAAGCGAAAACTCGACATTGAATTTTTGGACCAAATACAATACTTCCATTACCTACGGTATTCGGGTAATGAAAGTAAAAATGCATATAATTCGTGCAATAGTGGGTAATGGAAGTCGTGTGGTTGTTTCACACTAGATTTTTAAATAATGCTTTGTAATTAAATAGTATATTTACATAGTCATTGTGAGTGTATTTTCAGTCAGATAAGATAATTAAAAACTGAATTTTGATCCTCATTGTCTGATAAAAATCTGGAGAACATTTTAATTTCTAAATGCAGTGAAAATTTAATTTAAAATTGCTATGAATAAAAATTTAAATGTTCTTTTCTTAATGAAGCAAAATCTGCTACGAATGTAAAAATTTGTGTTTAAGTAAATATCATTGGCAATATTTTCTTTTTCCCAATTTTTAGGATTTGAAATTAATTCTTGAGAAACATAATCTCAATATTTTATCTGTTTTCGTTTGAAAGATGAGTGATTTTTATTTAAAGAAAATTTTTATTTATGAAAAATATTTTGTAAATATTTATATATTTTTCTTTTCGTCTACTATATATTTATATAAATTCAGTCTCTATTGTTAAAAATGTCAATTTACAAAATCTACTGTTTTTTTTTTCCCCGATAAAATCTACAGATTTTTAAAACTGATATATTGGCAAGTATGTATCTGTCTCAAATTTTATGAGACAGGCTAGTCATTTTTTTTCCTAACTAATCTTCCTCCACAAATATTATGAGGCAGCTTAGTCAAATAGAGACTAGTTTTCCTCTTCAGATATTACCAGACAGGTTAGTCAGGCAAATAATCTTGACTATCCTGCCTCTTCAAATATTCTTTAAAAATTGACTAGCCTTCTTAGTCAGATACCTGGGATCTGTTGACTAACTTTCTTAATCAAGTGTAGATTCTGACTAACTTGCCTTGTCTGGCAACTGCGGTTGTTGACTAACCTTCCTGGTCATATAATTATGATTATCGACTAGCCTTCTTTGTCTAATAATATTAACCTTCCTAGTCTGGAGTAGTGTTTTGGTGACTAGTTTAGCAAGTACACTTTTTAGTTTTGGAGACTAGTTCAGCAAGTACACTTTTCAGTTTTGGTGACTAGTTTAGCAAGTACACTTTTCAGTTTCGGTGACTAGTTCAGCAAGTACACTTTTCAGTTTTGGAGACTAGTTCAGCAAGTACACTTTTTGGCTAGTCAGTTATTTTGGTTAGTCAATTCTGTATTGTCAGCTGAGCATTTTGGCAGGTCACTGTGACCAATTTATTTTTCTGTGTGTGTGTGAAATGTGTTTTATATGATTTATTTAAAAGAGCGACCTAAATAGAGACCTACGCACTCATGTTGAAGAAAAGCAGCATGTGTATTAAATATCTTTTAAAAGTTTTCTTGAAAGAAGTTGCCTAGATATTCATCTATATCAGTAGTGGCACGAGAAATTCCCCGACGGGGGGGACACCAACTCCCCGAGAAGGGATCACTATATATGGAGAGAGTTTATTATATGAATATTTATCGAAAATCTTGTTAAGAATATTACTGTTAATATTTGTACCATTCTATTTGTTAAAACTTCTCGTGGTTTTGGAGATCATCGTGCCATTTTCTCAGTGTATACTATTTTCTTTGCATAGAAAAAAGTATGTACAGGGTGCCCGAAGGAATATTCTTAAGAAACTATTCTTATTTTCGTATCCGTTGATCACAGGTATATATACAGTGGAATTTCCGTAAGAGGGGTGCCACCCATCGTGCCATAGAAAATTGGCTCTCCAGAGAGGTGGCATTTCAATAAAAGTTGTCTTCCTATTCGCGGAGTACATTACAGAACATCAGCGCCACTTATCAGCTCATATAACCTAAATTGCATCAGTATATTGTTTTAAAATAGCCCTCTCAAATACCAAGTTTTATGTAATTATATACTATAGAATCTGATATATATCCTTCCCGTTCAAGGGAAAAACTGACGCACACGTGCGTCACTTATCCGGCTATATGTGCTTAAAATGATTCCACTTAATGTTTCACAATTTCCCTGCCCTGTCCTATACAAAGTTACTAGTGATATACAGTAGAGTTTCCCTAAGGGGAGCCGCCCATCGTGCCATAGAAAATTGGCTTCCCAGAGAGGTGGCCTTTCAATAGAAGTTATCTTCCTATTCGTGGAGTAAATTACAGAACATCAGCGCCACCTATCAGCTCATATGAACCTAAATTGAATCGGCATATTGTTTTAAAATGGCCCTCTCATGTACCAAGTTTTATGTAATTATATACGCTAGAATCTGTTAGACAGCCTTGCCATTCAAGGAAAAATTGAAGCACAGGAGCGTCACTTATCTGGATATATACGCTGAAACTAATTCTACATAATGGCCCTGTCCTATACAAAATTATATATATACAGTTGAATTTCCCTAAGGTAGGGCACTCTTCATGCCATAGGAAATTCGCTCTCCAAAGAGGTGGCCTTTCAATAGAAGTTTTCTTCCTATTTACGGAGTAAATTACAGAACATCAGCGCCACCTATCAGCTCATATGCACCTAAATTGAATCAAAATAATGTTTTAAAATGGCCCTCTTATACACCAAGTTTTATGTAATTATATACGACTAGCAGGCTACGCCCACATCGCTGGTCCCTATTTTTAAATGAATCGCTATAATTAATGAATTCTCAAAATTGCATTAATTTTTATCATGTGAAAAAAAAAAAAAAAAAAAAAAAAAAAAAAAAACAGAAAAACAAATCTTATCAGGAAAAATGTCGCATCGGGTTCCCACTGCCTTCGGTAGTGCAGGCCATTGTGCACTGCGAGTGCGCATTTATGTTCCACACACTCTTAATGAATCGCTATATTATCGAAAGGGAAAAAAATATAAAAAATATTCTTCCCTCATCGGTGGGATAATCACTCCAGACCCCCACTGCCTGCGGCAGCGTATACCTGCCCGCACCGTGCGATTTTTCCTGCGCCTGGCTTTCCCACTCCGCTTAATAATTTTATACTTTTCAAAATATCCTCAATCGATTTATCGGGCCTTAAAATTAATAATACTAATTTTCAAAGCTCTAACTCTTATTTCTATTATTTTCCCCCATCTCCTCCCCCTCCCGTCTATCCTAATAATTTTACAAACTCGAAAATATTCGCAATCGATTTGTAGGTATCAAAAACCTTTATGCACCAGTTCTGAACGATCTAACTCTATTATTATTATTTTTGCCCCTCCGCCCTCCCTTCCCGCCCCTTCCAATAAGTTTATAAATTCGAAAATATCCGACTTGTAGGCATCGAATATTGACTTGTAGGCATCGAAAACCTCTATGTACTAATTTTGAACGATCGAACTCTATTTTAATTTTTCCCCTCCCTTCCAGGACCTCCTAATAACTTTACATTTTCGAAAAATCCTCAGTCGACTTGCAGGCCTCTAAATCCTATCTGTACCAATTTTGAACGGCCTAACTGTATTTCTATTTGTTTTTGACCAATAGTCCCCCCTTCCCGCCCCTCCTAATAATTTTACAAATTCGAAAATATCCGCAATCCATTTCTAGGTATCGAAAACCTCAATGTACCAAATTTAAACGATCTAACTTTATTTTTATTTTTTCCACTTCCCCCCCCCTTCCCGCCCCTCCTAATAACTTTACACTTTCGAAAATATCCCCATTCGACTTACAGGCCTCTAAAACCTATCTGTACCAAATTTGAACGGCCTAACTGTATTTCTATTTGTTTTTGCCCCATAGCTCTCCCCCCCCTTACCTCCTAACCAGGGTGCTGAAGTTCTAATATTCCAGAAACTGGTTTTTAGATATTTGTATTAGCTATATTTTAGAGCAAAGATTTCACGTATATGTGTTTTTTTTTTTTTTTTTTTTTTTTTTGAGATATATAGGATTATGTGAAATCCCGTTTTACGCATGTGAAATCACTTTTTGTCCCCTTCCACCCCTTGGGGACCGAATTTCTAAAAGTCCAGAAATTGGTTTTTAGACATTTGTGTTAGCTATATTTTAAAGCAAAAATTTTACGGATATCTGCTTTTTTGTTTGAGATATGAAGGATTTTGTGAAATCACGTTTTGCCCCCCTCTTCTTAGTGGATGCCTATGTCATAGAAGGAACATTGTTACAAAATTTCGTGCTTCAAAGTCCAGGGGTTTGGTCTGGCCGATGATGAATCACTCACTCACTCAGGACGAACGATTTTATATATATAGATAGAATTTGATATATAGCCTTCCCGTTCACGGGAAAAATTGAAGCACAGGAGCGTCATCTATCTGGCTAAATGCGCTGAAACTGATTCCACATAATGTTTCATAATGGCCCTGTCCTATACAAAGTTATGTGAATAATATACAATAGAATCTGAGATATATCTTCCTAGACACTAATTTATGTCATGGTGCAACTACATAGAAATTTATATGTAATTCTGCGCTCTAGTTCTTGAGATACTGTTAAAACAAAACTTTTGTCACACATAGACAAACATTTTCTAAAAATATCATGGTCAAAATGTGTTCTGGACCTCTCAAATGTGTACATTCATGGAAAACTGGAAGCTAAAAATTTTTTTACGAATCCAATACTTTCTTTCTTCTATTGAATATAGAATGCAAAATCTGGGAATCTCCAAATTTGTAAAAGGAAAGAAAAATGCTGTTAAAGGATAAACACTGTAATTTTTTTTGTTCTTTCCCCGACAGATTTTTGGAATATGCCCCGATAGGGTGTCACGGACTCCAAGACGGAGGGAGCTGTGCACCCCTATGAGCCCCTAGCTGGCGCCACCCCTGTTCTATATTCTAAAAAAGGCTTATAAAGAAATCACGTTATCCGCGACCAGCATTCATGATGATTCTTAAGACTTGGAGGAGTGCCAAATTGACTGACATGTGGAGATTTGATAATCATTCAGCTATTTCTTTTCCCTATCGTCATGGTAAGTGAATAGTCTTTCAATGGCAGTATAGGACAAATAATTCCGTATAAATGTACATAATGAGAGTTATTCTTAACCTGTGATTGTAAAATTAATATGAATTATTGATAATACTAGTAGTTAATTAGTAAAAAAATTTTGTGCATAGGGGGGGTATCGCTTCCAACCCCCCTGGGGGAAGTACCCTCGGGAAGGGGGGGGGGTAAATTTTCAAGATGGGTATCTTTCGAAAGGTCTCGTCATTACCTTTAAAACGAATGGTTGAACTATAAATATGTGATAATTTAAAACAAAGGTATCGACTTTTTTTAATTTTAACGAAAAAAAACTTGGAAAAATATCGTAATTTTCTTTAAAAACTGTTATTGAGTGAATTTGTATATGAAAATATAGAAGAAAATATTGTGGTGGCCACAACATACTAGTTTTTTTTTTTTTTTTTTTTTTTCTTTTTTTTCCTATCGTCATGGTAAGTGAATAATCTTTCAATAACCAAAGAGTTTCGCTAATTTTCATTACCTCTAAACACGCTGCAGAAAAAAATATGAAATAAAGTACGGCTTTTAGAATAATATTCAATTTTAGCAAAATGTAAAAATATATTAAAAAGCCTGAATAAAACAGAGACAAATATTTCTATTTTGACAGTTATATAAGAGGTATTTCTGAATGCATTCAGAAAACGGTATTTATTCCATTTCAGAGTCGCTTTAATAAAAAAACATTTTATTTATTGTGTATTAATTAATCAATTAATGGTGTGAAAAAAAAGGAAGGAATACAAGTTTTATTCTAAAATGTTAGTATTTTGGATCCTAAGATATGTTACAAATTTTCTTTTCATTCATTCTTTTTACAATCAAAAATGTATTTGACCCTTTAACAATAAAATCATACTTTTTTTTTTTCATCAATCAACAATACTCAGCGATGCATTAAGCTTAATTATACAGGTTCAAAATTACCAGTTTTATGCACGTTAAATGCAGTATTTTAATAGTTACAGTACATACACTTTTAAAAGTATAAAAATGTTTTGTATTTTTCTCTATATATTGGCGTTCTCTTTTGGTTGTGTGTTTTATATTTGCAGGGGTGCAAGTATGCTGTAGTTTTTTGCCACTATTCCTGAATACTGATCTTTCTTCTTATTTTTCCGTTCAAGAGCTTTATAAAAATTTAATGTTCCGAAGCAGTGGAAGTAAATTGTGTCAGTATTTATAATCAATTCACAATCACAGACAATAATAGCTCTCTAACTTATTTGGATACAAGAGCAGATTTCTTACAGAGCAAATGCCTGAGCATTCAAATTAACTGCTTTTTGAAAAACAAAAATACCTATTTTTTTGTTTTTCAATTTTTCTTTCCCAAACATAAAGTTATTATTGAGAAAATCATATGCCAATACTAAACTGCACATATTGTCCTCCTCCTTATATTTTCACACTAGCTGGCTACGTCCGCTTCACTGGTCACTATATTTAAATGAATTTTCAAAAGAATTGGATCAGTATTTATTTTTTAAATCACATTATAAATAAAAACTTAATAAAATAATAATAATAATAATTTATATATAAATAAATAAACATTGAAAATGCTCTAGACCTTGCTTCGAGTACCCGCTGCGATTGGCAGCTCTTTTTTCCGCCCGTGCTGCATCGGGGGGTCCAGGTTCTCACTATCTGCAAAAAAGTCTTTCCCGGGCACTTCAATCTGGGTATTTATTGACGACATGTGGATCTTCTGTTTTTTAAGAACTGCGATTTTAAAGATGACTGCATCTCAGCATCTATTATATGTTTTTGTTTTTGAACCATGTGTTTTATAGTCCCGTTATTTACACTGTATTACGATTTGATTCCGACCAGTATAACAAAATAAAATAAAAAGTAGATTTTCTTTTAAAAGGGATTAAATACATGAAAAACAAATAAATTTTATTCAGTTGAATCCTTTTCCACTATATACTACCATTTTGTTTCCCCAATAAATATTATAAATTAAAAATAAAAAATAAAAAATATATTTTAAAGGAATTAATTTAAAAGGAAAAATAAAAAGTTGTTATACTATAAAAAATATACATAAACAGAACAATTTATTTATATTGCATTAGCATTTGATTTTCAAAAAAAAAAAAAAAAAAAAAAAAAAAAAATCGCCTTCAAACGAATGTATTAATTCTATATAAATAAAGAGTGTGTGTGTCTGTGTGTGTGTCTGTGTGTGTGTCTGCGCTCTGGTGCTCACACTCAGTCCCTGACTAACACCAGGGCATGCGGGGCAGTTGCCTTGGGCCCCCCTTCTGAAAGAGGCCCTCTAACAGGCATAAGCAGAAATTTTTGTAACCTAAAGACCTCTTATGCCACTGAAAAGGGGCCCCCCAGAATAAGCTTGCCCCGGGGCTCCAGGTAGTCTAAGTCGGGCGCTGCTCACACTATTGATCGCAGAGCTTCCAAATTTGGCATATATGTATGTACCTGGGACCCTGCAGGTGCGCACCTCATCGAGATTTTTTCGAATTTGAATTTTTTAAATTAATGTTTTTTTCGATTTTAAATAATGGCTTTAATGCTTCATTTTTCATAAATTTAATTCTTTGAGTGTAATCGTCTGCGTATCTTAGTAACGGTTATTTCACTATTTATTTTGTATTTAATACAATCATTTGAAGATGAAATTCTTTTTTTTTTCTTTTTTAATTAATTATATACATTAAAAATCAAATGGTAATGTAATATAAATAAATTGTTATGTTTATGTATAATTTTTATAGTATAATTTTAATATAACAACTTTTTATTTTTCCTTTTAAATTAATTCCTTTAAAATAAAAACCTTTTATTTTTTTATTTATTTTTTATTTATTTTATTTATTTTTTTAAATATTTATTGGGGGGAAAATGGTAGTATATAATAGAAAAGAATTATACTGATTAAAGTTTATTTGTTTTTCATGTATTTAATTCTTTTTAAAAGAAAATCTACTCTTTATTTTATTTTGTTGTACTGATCGGAAAAAAATCGTAATAGAGTGTAAATAGCGGGGGCTATAAAACACATGGTTCAAAAACAAAAACATATAATAGATGCTGAGATACAGTCATCTTTAAAATCGTAGATCTTAAATAACTGAAGATCCACATGTCATCGATAAATACCCAGATTGAAGTGCCCGGGAAAGACCTTTTTGCAGGCAGTGGGAACCTGGAACCCCCTATGCAGCACGGGCGGAAAAAAGAGCTGCCGTAGGCAGCGGGTACTCGAAACAAGGTCTAGAACAATTTCAATGTTAATTTATTTATTTATCTATAAATTATTATTATTTTTTTTTATTAAGTTTTTATTTATAATGTGATGTCAAAAATAAATACTGATCCAATTCTTTTGAAAATCCATATAATATAATGACCAGCGAAGCGGGCGTAGCCTGCTAGTAAAAAATAAATAGTAAAATAACCGTTGCTAAGATACGCAGACGATTACGATCAAAAAATTAAATTTATGAAAAATGAAGCGTTAAAGCTAATATTTAAAATCGAAAAAAACATTAATTTAAAAAATTCAAATTCGAAAATATCTCGATGAGGTGCATACCTGCAGTGTCCCAGGTACCTATATGCCGAATTTGGAAACTCTGCGATCAATAGTGTGATCACCATTGCGCGCACACACACACACAGACACTTCTCTTTATTTATATAGATCACTTGTTAGAATAAGGGAGGGTGGGGGGGATATAATCTTACAATCTTGTAAATTAGGTTTTCCGTATGAACTTTTAACTGGAAAACAAAAACAGAGCAATCTCTTGGGGGGGAAAAAAAGAAAATGTTTTTTAATTTTAGGAGATTTTAATTTGTTTGAAGGTAAAGATTCCTTTATAAGCTTCTTTTGCCAGTGTGCTGTAGTTTGCTACCACTATTACTGAATACTGATCTTTCTTAATTTTCAGTTGAGTAGCATTAAAAAAAAAAAAAAAAAAAAAAAAAAAAACTAGTGTGTGAAAATTGTGGCAAACGTCTGAATTTGTAACTAATTCACAGTGAGAAACAACAGCTCTTTGTCTTATTTGTATACAAGAACAGATTTTCCATAGCTGTTTTTTGAAAAAAAAATAAAAAAGCTAAAATTTCATTATTTTATCTTTTCTTAGTATTATTGAAAAAATTACCTATCAATATTAAACTGCAAATATGAACTGTAATAACAATCACCTTCTTCATTCTATTTTGATAATGGCGGTTAGAGTGAAGGGGGCTGTTACAATCTTAATTAAATTAGGCTTTTCTTGTGCACTTTTAACCTGAAAATAAAATAGAGTAATCTCTTAAAAAAAAAAGAAATAAATAAACAAATGTTCTTTAAGAGAATACAATTTATTTGAAAAGATTCTTTTATATATATATTTTTTTAAATAAACTAAAGTTGTTATTTAATCTAAATCATTAAATATTTCATTACGTTTTAAAAACAATCATATATATATATATATATATATATATATATATATATATATATTGAGAGAGAGAGAGAGAAACAGAACGTTCAGTAGTAATATAATATTATCAGTGCAAACATTTGAAATTTATAGGTGATTTAATTTCATCAATCAAACAATTATTCTGATCAAGAACGAAGACCACTCAAATCAAACCAAAAAAAGAAATAAAGTAAAATCTAAATGAATTATGTCAAATTGGAATGAGAAAAAAGTATTATTTGCATTTTAACGTTATCAAGGGCCTGGTAGAATGCAAATATGCTAAAAATTGTATGTTTTTCTGTCACAAAGAAAGCAAAAGCTAAGAATTTCTTTGTTCTAAGGCCGAAACACCCATTGTAAATTAAACAAGAAAAAGCGAAGATAAAAATAAAACTCATCACTGCAAATGATAATCCAATAAACCATTTAAAAATTATTAGTGATAATACACTAATAAACGTTGTAATTTTAAGCCCCAAACAATCACAAAGAAGCATGAAAGAAGCAGCACAAAATTTATTAAATACTAGTCACATGTAAAATATAACACGCAGATGAAACACCTATTGGAAATAAAACAAGGAAAAACGTAGATCAAAATAAACTCCCCACGACAAATGTTAATCCAACAAACCACATACAAAATTATTATTGATAAACGCAATAAATATCGTAATTTTAAACTCTCACAAGAAAGCAATAAAGACGCAACACAGAGTTAATGAAAAACGAGACACATGTAAAATATAACAAGAAGATATTAGTTAAAAGCACAGTTAGTCAGCACAATGTTAGCAGTGAACATGGAGTAAAACTAGAGAAATCACAAACTGAAAAAAGTTGAATCCTTACGTAAATTCCCACATAACACATACGTTCATTTTACATTCATATTTCCTCCATCACGTCTGAGTTACATCTATAGACGAATTTTGAACATAGGCCTCAAGCTCAAATATGTTCAGAATATGTGAAATTCTGGACATAGACGAATCTACGAAAAACGTACAAAATACGGACGTCAATATAGGCACATAAACTGAATGAAAATTGAACTAATCCAATTTACGTAAATACTCGAGCTAAACTGCACCTGAAGGTCGCCATTTTTTTATGTAATGTGTAGATATGGTATGGTAATCAACAAATTTAAGAAAGTTCATCTTCTACAAAGTTTTTCGATTCAAATTTGAATTTTACTTATTCAATGTTCAGAAGGCTGCTCTCTCAACGTATCTCCATGGTTCTGTGCATGGAAATTGAAGAGAATTACCCGAATTACCATGGTTTGTTTGTGTTTGTATCCACGGATTATTTACATAGCCTTCAACCGTATTTGTGTTGAAAATTGTGTTTGAAAAGTAAATATGTGTTCTGCGTAAACTATGTTCTTTGAAAAACATATTGTTATAACATTTTAATTAATATAAACAACAAACCTTTAGGCTTTTAACATTTCATAATGAATTGTTATCATCATTCAAAATATACTGTGATACGTTCACATGTTACTACGAAATTTATTTATAACTATGCTTAATATGGTATATGTTAAACTTAGTTTTGTGATACTTTAAAAATATATCTGTTTTTAATAAGATATTATTTATAAGTATCTTTTAAAAAGTAAACAAATTTATGTTTTTGGAGAAACATTATTATGACATTTTGATTAATATAAAAACAAAATTTTAGGCTTCTAAAAATTCACTATTTATAAATCATTGATAGGCTATTTTGATGATAAATCAATTTATTTGTAATATAACATTGTATATTCTTAATTTTTTTAGTATTATGTATTTAGCAAAAGTAAATAAATAAAATGTATAGCCTAAATATTTTGCATTCAATTATTTTATAGATTTCTTTTTTTTATGAGTTGAGATTGTGAGTTTTTAAGAAAAAGCATGAATTCTGAATGTGTTGTCTGCTTGAATTGCTTTTCTTAAATTTTCATAATTACCATAAAGCGAGAAATATGCATGCTTTCTGGACATGTAAAAATTATTTAACATTTACTAGTACAGATTTGTTTTGAATTTATTAGTTAAAACCATAAACAGGTACAAATATTTATACAATCAGTAATAATATATAAAACATTAATAAGTTATACGCGTAATAAATATAGATTATATAATTACTTTAAAATTCATATTAACTTACTATCCACTTATATTATGTTTTAGATTTTTTTTTTTTCATTGTAATTTTAAAATATAACTTATTGTTTATAATACACTACACATAACATTTACATTTTTTAGAGTGCATACAGCTTCAAGGATTTAAAAATGACACACCCCTTAATTTTAGTAGCATAATAGCCATTTCTGGTACTTTAATATTAATCACATACTGACAGTTTATCCTTTAGTATTAACAGCATGCCATTATATGAAATGAAATAATACAGTGCATACAAATATTTATATAGTAAGTTTAATGCTTTATAAAAGTTCAAAATAAATATTAGTTCATCATAATTGTGATTAATTGCTGGCATGCAGTTAATACAAAAATATCTCATTCGTTTATATTATTAATTTGTCATGTTGTAGTTGTAGGTGTATTCTACATATTTATTATTTTCTCCTCACGTATAAAAATTCAACATAATAGCAAAGAAATTTTTTTTCTAAAAATAGAAATTGTTTTATTCAAGCCTTGTTTTGTCGATGACACTGGAAAATCATTAGGTTATTTAAGCATCTCCCCCCCCCCCCATTTCTAACAAATGTATTTAAATGTTGTTAAAAATTCTTGTAAGTGATTTAACTCTTTAAAAAGTTGTCAGTTGAGAAAATTATGTCATTTTCATGTAGTTTAATAGTTAACTAAAAGGTAGAGCTAAATTATAGTAAAACTATACATTCTCATCCAGCAAAAATTAAATAATACCTAAAAAAAAGTAATGAATACTGTGTCTGTATTTACAGAACAGATCAGAAGATTCCATCATTCTGAGGAGTTAATATTTTACATGTTTACCACTGGTAACTTAATTGCTAAAACTGATTAGAATCAATCAGTAATTCACATCTAGAATTAAACAATAAAAAAAAATTTAAATAAAGATATGTGCGTTGATAGGGAAAGAAATGAAAAATTGCTACATATATATTTTTATTTAAATTTTTGCAGGAAGGAAGAAAAAACAAAGCAAGGGAAAAGAAATTTCTTCACTGGGGGAGGGAAAAAATGTTTCAAAACGATAAATTACAATTTTAAAACCATCTGCAAGTAATGTGGTGAAATTAAAAAAAAAAATGTAATGTGGATCTGTATTTAAGAAAAAAAAAAGAAAGAAAGAAATATATAAATACCAAGACAAAGTCAAATATTATTAAATGAGAAAATCATTTGGAACACGAGTGAATTGGGCCAAAGGACCCAGGACTGTGGCCGTCGTTATTTTGATCACGTGATGTCACATTCCGACTTTTGATTTGACGACTGTCATTGTTTAAGGAAAGTCGCTATGGCAGTCAGATAGGAGAATAGATGCCCAGGTTTAAAACCTGGTGAGATTAAATACAAAAAAAAGTCCTTCTGGTTTATTCGGAAGGGTAAATTGATTTCTTTTTCCATATGACGTAGCTGTCATTTTGAAACAAAATGGCAGCTACGATTTATTTTATTAACAGACTCGAAGTTTAAATATTGATGAAGGCTGAGTTTTAAGCAAATTGGTTCATAAATACCTTTTCTATACGAGTTTGAAATTTTCAAGTGGGCAGCACTAAAAATAAGAGAGAAGATTAAGTTTGCAAATGAACATGTCAAATGCATTTGTAAGATGAGTCTACCCTGCAAGTTTATTTTTATTTAATTCAGTACAGTCAAACTTTGTTAATGTGAATCTCAAGGGAATAAAAAATTTCTTCATGGTATCAGTAACTCAAAAACTAATCTTCCTTTTAACAGGGATTGTGGAAACAGTTCATTTTAAAAGTAATTCATGTTAAGGAGGTTCGACTGTAATAAGTACAAAACTTTGAATAAATGCCATAAATTGCAAGAAATTCACAAGTTTCTTGCATTTTGTGGTGTCTATCCAAAATTGTGTACCTATTTTTTCAAAACATCAGTTTTGTAGTGCTGTTTATTAATGAGGTTTGACTGTTATATTAACAAATTTTCAAGCGATTGCCACTTGGAAACAAAATGCCAGGAGCAAGTTGCTCACTTAACTAATTCAAGATGTTTGTAAGATAAGTTTACTGTTCGATATTGATGAAGGCTGAGTTTTAAGCAAATTGGTTCATAAATACCTTTTCTATACGAGTTTGAAATTTTCAAGTGGGCAGCACTAAAAATAAGAGAGAAGATTAAGTTTGCAAATGAACATGTCAAATGCATTTGTAAGATGAGTCTACCCTGCAAGTTTATTTTTATTTAATTCAGTACAGTCAAACTTTGTTAATGTGAATCTCAAGGGGATAAAAAATTTCTTCATGGTATCAGTAACTCAAAAACTAATCTTCCTTTTAACAGGGATTGTGGAAACAGTTCATTTTAAAAGTAATTCATGTTAAGGAGGTTCGACTGTAATAAGTACAAAACTTTGAATAAATGCCATAAATTGCAAGAAATTCACAAGTTTCTTGCATTTTGTGGTGTCTATCCAAAATTGTGTACCTATTTTTTCAAAACATCAGTTTTGTAGTGCTGTTTATTAATGAGGTTTGACTGTTATATTAACAAATTTTCAAGCGATTGCCACTTGGAAACAAAATGCCAGGAGCAAGTTGCTCACTTAACTAATTCAAGATGTTTGTAAGATAAGTTTACTGTTCGACTTTGATTCGAACAAATTCAATATTTCAGAAGTTACTGTGATAACAAAATTTCAGCTATTCTTGTCGAGTCATGTTCTTATATAAGAACATGACTCAACAAGGATTTATTTAACAAAGCAGTATTAAGTGTACTTTTTTCAGGTACATTACGGGATGAAATTAGAAAGTTAGATGATGATTCCCCCCCCCCCCCCCCCAGTAAAATGTAATTGTTTGCTTATGCACACAGATTAAATATATATTACAGAAAACTTTTAAGTGGGATATGAATTCATACTTATAAATTAGCAAGCATTTTGTATTTTGCCATAAAAAAACTGGAACATATAAAACAAAAAAAAATATTTAAGTGCCTCAATATTAATGCCTTGTAAAAATTTGTTTGGCTTTTGTTTAAACATGTGTGTAAAGTATATAAACAAAGTTATAACTTAAGGAAGTACATCACAGATCATCCATCAAGGTCACGCAAAGCCTATGTACCTATAGAATACTATGGATAAAATTGTTTATAGAATTGCGCATTACCCAATTATTATTTCTAAATTTCCTTTTCACATTCTAAAAATACACAACCATTAAATTAGTACTCATTTTCCAAAAATTTAATTTTTATATTATAATTTTGAGTTAAAAAATACGAATTTTCACTAAATGCATTATTTCTCATTTTTTTAGCCGTAAAAAAAAAAAAAAAAAAATATTAAAATTTAAAAAAAAATCAATTTTTGGAAACAAGTACTAATTTAACGGTTGTAAATTTCTCTAATGTGAAAACAAATTTTAAAATTTCAATTAGATAAAGAGTAATTCTATAAACTAATTTCGCCATAGACTTACATGGGATCTGGTGACTAAAGACGGGGAAATCCCAAGAGGAAGTGAACAGCCCTGAACTTTTCTTTGCCATCATACTGTAATTGTATCTATTAAAAAAAAAAAAAAAAACTGTAATTATGCATCTATTCGCACAAAGAAAAGATGAAATCTATTTCATAGGAGGGCTAAGGCAAGTCAAATATTGAAGGAGAACATCACTTAGTGGAATAATTGTGTATTGGACCAAAGGACCTAAGTTTGAATTCTAGCTACACTGTTAAAAAAATTTTGTAAATTTAACGTAAATATTTATCCAGAGTCTCTGTAATTTACAGTAATTCTTAGTCAAAAGTGAATAATCGAGATTCTCATTCTATATTCTGTATTTTTACCTAATTTTATTATTTAATTTAAAAAATGACTGTTTCTACTTCAGAAAAAGCATTCTAAGTACGAAATATATTCTCAACAATAATTAATTAAATTAATATTAGTTATTAAAATGAATGTATAAAATAAGTTTTTTAATATCTCCGTTTATTTTTCTAAGTAATTTTATGTAAGACTTAAGATAATAGATTACACACAGTTTTCTGTTGAAATTTTTAACAGTGTAGATTCCATAAAAAATTTATTTAGATACATGGGTGCTGGCAATGAAAGAAATTTAAAAATATTAAATGTTTTGTGCGGAAAATAAATCATGAGAAGTTTTTCTCTCTCTTTTTGCCTTACTCGAGATGACTTTAAAAATAATAGTTTAAAATTTTTTAATTGTATTATTAAATTATTTAAAAAATAAATAAATAAAAATTTATGCTTTAAAATAATCTTTTCGGCTCTTTCTGTGGATTTCACAGAAAGCCCATTATGTAGATTTTGCTAGAGTGACATGTGACACTTAAAAAAAAAAAAAGACTGTATTCATTAAGGATTTTATTCTGCCAGCGCTATATTTACATAAATCTAAAAATAACATGAGTAATTTTTGGATGTAATATGAACACAAATGGACATGTCTATATTATGTTCACATATGTCCATTTTCCGTTATTTTGTACAGCTAAAAGACGTACTTATTACATAAAAGGTGGGGACATTTCAACTTAATATCTACAAAATCTGATAAAATATAGACTGAATCTGGCTGTAATATGGACATGTCTATATTATGTTCACTATACGTCTATTTTATATCATTGTTTTCACCTAAAAGACGTACATAAGACGTAACAGGTGAGGACATTTCTACATAATATCTACAAAATGTGATGAAATATAGAAGTAATCTGGCTGTAATACACTCTTAAAACTGTACCTCTTATATATAAGGCACGAGCGCACTGTGCCTTCTATTATTATAATATAAAAGGCACATTACCAATGTGCCTCTGATTTTAAAGGGAAACGTTAAAGGCACGACGAAGTGAAAGGCACAGTCAACGCAACGAATTATATCAAAGGCACAAAACTTCATTTGTGCCTTTGAAAACAATTCTTTCGAGTTTCAGAGGTACAGAATCCAAGTCGCGCATGCGCAACTTCCATGTAACCATCATGCATCGGGATATTTTGGTCGAGAAGGCAGCCATTATTTTCTTGTGTCTCGTACGGTCGTTCGCTTCGGTTTATTATGATTATTGTGTTATTTTTTATTGTTTTTATTTTCTACAAATTTTTTTTTTTAAGACTGAAGTAATCGTCCTCCTCCTGTTGAGCATGAGGTACAACATGAATTGTGTGAACAATTATTGAACAAGAATTGTGTGTGAATTCTACAAGTGAAATAAGTAAGTACATTAAATCAATTAATCTTAATGGGCTTAATACTTCAGCAGAATTTGCAAGAAACATTTATTTCGGATAATAATCATTATCCGATATCTGCAAAGTCATTAATGATATCACATAACCATTGTCAATACACTATTGCCATTGTAAAGCTAGCTTTTCTTCAGCATTTGTGAGCTTTTGCACCTTAATATTTTAGATGTGGTAGATAAGTCACCATATGTGCTAGTATGATGCATTAAAAGTGTCTTTAGTAAGGAAGAAGTAGAACAATTACTTAGCTACATCTCTCTTATTTTCAGGCACATAATGAAATCTCAGACAGATACTTTATTTTGTTTATTCCTGTCTTCATCAGCTAATGATAACACACTGGAAAAGAGTTTTGATTTAGACTTTACAGACAGGAACAATTTCTTTTAGTTTATTTTATATAAGAAAAATTTAGATTAAATCAAAACTTCTGTAGTGAAAATAAAAACAGATTTAATTTAGATTTGAAAATTTTAAAGCTTTAGTTGGATTAAGAATGGATTTATTCAATTTTTTTTTTTTTTTTTTTTTTTTTTTTTTTTTTTTTTAATATGAAAAATCACTTTAAAACATATCTTCTTATTTGAAAAAATATAAATATTACATTATCTCTTTATTTTTTAAAAATAAAAATAATTTGTGAACTAAATTTCCAAAATCTCCTCCATGCCTATTATACATTCCCTAATTAAAATAATGCTTAGAATTGTTGAGTAGATTATATTGTGATAATTAGAAGATAAAAAATATGTAGTATATGTGAAATGAATAGAAGAGAAATCTTGAAATAAAAATAAACCTGTGCAAGCAACAAAATGTAGTTTATATGAATGTAACCCCGAAGAACATGATGAATTGGTTCAGTGTTCTTTAAAACTGTGTTGTTCGAGACGGGAAAAAAAAAAAAGGATTCAGTTTTGAATTCATATTGGTAAGCACTTCTAAGATATCTTATATGTAGTGACGCATATTCTCTTATTATTTCTTCGTTCTTTTTTATTGTACAAATACTAGCCTCATTCAAGTTCTCTACCTTTGCAACAACTGATAATTTTTGTCCTTTCTTTAGTCGGTTCAAAATTTATACTTTAGTTTCAAGTGTGAAATTGTACACCTTTTTCGAACTACCTTTTGACTTTCTGCAGACATTTTGTAAATTAAGGATTAAAAAAAAAAAAAAAATTGGTTGAAATTATTAAAAATTTGAAACTCAGGATATCCTGCACTTTATGCTCAAATGAGTTCAAACTTCCATTTTATGAAAATTTCAAAATATCTATCAAATTTATACAAAAAAAAAAATTATGGTTGACGAGTATTTCCCTTATTTTTCACAAAATAAATATAATGGGAAAACGTAAACAACATGGAATTTCAAAGAAATATCGCAACGAAATTTGAATTGCATACTTACATATACATTTGTAAGTAATGTGTATTTATTTCAATTAAAATGGAATGGAAGCTCTCTAAGATTAAAAAAAAAAAAAAAATCCATACTTTGTATTTATTTTAAGTTGAAAAATAAAGTGCAGTATTGAACTGAAAAAACTTTTCATTTGTTTTACAGTCAACTCCCTCTAACTCTCAAAAGTTTTGTCCAGAGGTTGTGCAAATAATAGGAATTTTCAAATTAGAGATCATTGCCTCTGTTTACAGTTTTCTTTTGCAGATACAAAGTCAGTTATTATTAATTAGACAGACATCAAAACGGAAAGAGGATTTTTAATAAATTTTAGAATAAATATTTCTTCAATATTAATAAAACTAATCTATCACATTCATATATGATGGTAAATAATTTAAGCATATTCAAATAATTGGTACCTATAAAATGTAAACAAACATATTTCAAAAATACGAAACAAAATATTTTTGAAAGTCTGGAAATAATATTCATCGCTGATTAATTTTGTTAAACATTCATGTAATAGTGGTTTATTTTCAGCGTTAGTCTGTATGAATTGCAGGATAATAAATATAAGACTGTTACTCTCCCCCAACCACCCTCCTCCATTTATGTTTCAAAGTAAGGATTATGCTAAAAGTTTGATAAAAAAAATAATTATATAAGATTTAAAAAAAAAAAAAAAAAAAAAAAACTTTTTATATACCATGTTTTTAAATTTTCTGATGAGTCATTAATAAAATACGTGAGGCTAAAAAATAATATTTAAGCACATGGAATCAGTTCAGTGAAATAATAATAATAGTGGAAAAAAAGTTGGTTTTAAAAATATTACTCCTTTTAGAACAATGTATATTAGCATCGTGCATTAGCACTTATCAATGTGTATAAAATTTTTAAATTGATAATGACGTCAATTTTTGTGAAATGCATAATTTAACTTTTTATAATTTTTTCACATTCACATTGAATTAAATGTATTTATTTTTATGTCGAAAGAAAATGAACTTGTAATTTTTTTGCCGGCAACAATTAAACTATAGCTAATTTTTTTAATGGCTATTTATTGCTATTAAGAGCTTATTATTTTCATATTTTAATTAATTAAAAGAAAACTATTCAAAAATCTGACTTTGAAGTATTGTGTTGTCACCAGGTTCTGAGTTACTGTGAAAGTTTCAAATGTCTAGCTAGTAGGGAAATTAGTTAAAAATAGATTGCAAGATTTGTACCGGACAAACAAACAAACAAGAATTGAAGTTAATAAAAACATGGTAATAAAAAGTAAAAATGTGAGAAATGTGAATTTTTTTGAAATATGAGATGCAAATTTCTTTTAGATTAAAAAAGGAAGGATTTGCAGATTAGAGGGAGTTGACTGTACTGTATGTGACTATAAGGAAAATAAAGTTTTTATGACATTTTGTAATACAGTAAATAGTAATTATTGCATACTGGTTCTTTTAATTAACTGGATTACGTTAAGAGCTGTCTTATCAGAAAGTATAAGCAAGTGATCCAAATTATTATTTATTACCAGTTAAAGAAACAAAATTGTCTAAATTATAAAACTTTATACTGTTTAAATTGAAATTGATTTTTTTTTAACTGGATTTTGAGTATTTTGGAATGTGATCATCAGATACCGAGGCTAATTAGCTCATTTTGATAAAAAAAAAACTCATAATTATTAACTAAATATGTTATTAAATTTGTATAGGTATATTTAAAGTTACTTAAAGTTCTTTATAAGATCAATGCATCCATTGTATCTTACGAATCTGCAATTTATAGAATAAATTTTTAAGAAAAACAGTTTCTTCCATTTCTTCCACTTGGAAGAAACCTATTTCTTCTGGCCGGTTTTTTCCGCTTTGGAAGAAACTTGCCAACTCTGTTTTTTTGTTTGTTTGTTTTAATGCTTGCGAAGCAAGCATACAGCAGCTAGTGTACTGATCGCAGCCTATACAAATTTTCATGCATTTACTGTCTTATGAATCGCTAATTAGGGGTATCCAGTGATTTATTTTTGGTTTTAATGCTCGCATGGCGAACAAACAGCAGAAAACATTGAAACTGCGGCTCCATCAATTTTCATGCTTTTACTGTTTCATGCCCCATGAATTAGGGGTGTCCAGTGATGTTTTTTTTTTTTTTTTTTTTTTGTTGTTGTTTTAATCAGGGTACGCCAATTTAAATCAACTTGATTAAAATCACTTTGATTAAAAAAAAAACAAAAATCATTGATTTAAATCAAAAATAAAATTTTACAATTTTGGGTCAATATGTAGTTTTATATAGTCTTAGAACATAAGAAAACTTGAACTTACTTGTTATTTACATCAAATACCCCCTCCCCCCAAAAAATAAATAAAATATATGTGTTTATTAATTTTTAAAATGATTCTTTTAATTTTTTACAACTCTATTTTTATCTTCTATTCTTATTTTGAAGCTAACTAACGTTCATTTGCAGCCAAATTTTTTTATACAAAGCCTTAAATTCTCTGCCCTGAGTGTTTTTTTTTTTTTTTTTAAGGATAATAAATATTGTATCATCTGAACTGAAGCATTTGATTTGTCTGTCACTCTGTCGTTCATGTTTAACTTTTCTTATATCTAATTCTGATTACTATGTTTTTTAACTGGCCAAGACATTCTTAAGCAATTTTTCCCTTTTTACTTAGCTTTTATAAAATTAGAAATGAAATGGTAATGGCCTGGCTAGTTGTTTCAGTTTTCTTAATTTTTTTAAAACTTTAATCTTTTGAAAAAATCTTAGAATTTATATGTATTTTATTGGTAATAAATTGCAAATACTAATGTGTGTACCCAGTGGCAGAAACACGGCGACATAGTCGCGGACACAGAAAAACGGCTTGCAGACAGTTTTTGTCTGCACTGATAAAAAAATTTGTCTGCAACTTTTGAATAACAATTCACTTAAAAAAAAATTTCTGTATCAAAACTAAAACTAATACTTTTATTATTTATAATTATTTATATTGTGTTGTGTGAAACATTGCTATAAAATATTTAATTGAATGAGATGAATTGAATGAATACACACAATTGTTTATACTATATTGTTCTGTAGTAAAATTGTGTTCGTGTATTGTTGCACGAGATCAGCACTGATGTTAAGCCAGGACACCCCCCCCTTCCCGTCCCAAATCAGCTTTCAGGCTTTTTGAGTGTAAGCCAATTTCACCCCTGATTACACGCAAATTTTGCAGACAGATTATGAAATTTTAAAAGCCTGTCACAGACAGCTACAAAACTTTCTGCCACTGGGTGTGTGTATTATATATATATTATAATATACACATTGAATTTCCTTTAATTGAATAATTATTCTCTAAAAAGTTTCTCTTACAAAAATTTGTTAATGTGATATTCAAGATGTTTTAATATGTATATTTTAATGACAATAATAATAAAAACATTTAAAAAAAAATTATCTTATATGCTTTTAAGCTATTTACACTTAATCATTTATTTATTTTATTTTTATTACTCTATATTATATCATTATTTATTTTTCTTTTTGAAAAGGGGGGGGGGGTTGAATGTACCTATGTTGGCTAATATTAATTTTTTATTTATTTATTTACTTTTATATATCCTCATATATATTTTTTAAATTTAGTTTATTTATATTTATTGCTTCTTATTAGTGTTGACTCTAGAACAAAAGGGCCGCTGGCGGGAACTCGATAAAAGGGTACTTTAATATTCTGAAAAGGGGCACTATAACATCTTCATAATATATCACTTACAAAATGTAGCCCCCCCCCCCCCCAAAAAAAAAAAAAAAACTTACTAATTTTTTTTATAGCAGCAATGTATCCAAGGTATAAATAAATAAACAAAATAATGAAATTTTAAAAGAAAAGAAAAATCAGATATAAAAAAAAAAAGCTTGTATAGATAATATTATATCATAGAATGTGCCAAGACAAAATCAGATTTTTATGAGAAACAATTTTGAAAATTTTTACATTTTTGAATGAAATATATCATTTACAAAATGTAAGGGGAGGGGGGGAGGTAGAATTATGTTTTTACCGTTAATTAAATAAATATGCTGTTTTTCCCGTATTTGACAGAATTTACGACCGATTGCCGAAATTCGTAATTATTTCACTGCAAATTTACAAAATCTACGTTTAATAGCAAATAATTGCTAATAATATATACTATAGTTTTGAAACTGATTGGTAAAATTCACTCTTCTTTCAAAGCTGATTTCCTAAAATTCGTGATATTTTTGCAGTTAATTATATAGAAAATAGGGTTAATTATTAACGAAATATACAATTATCTGGCTGCTAATCGATGAAATTTGAGCCCTTTTTAAAGCTACATCTCCCAAATACCAAACTTTTCTGAAATACGCAATTATTATGCGGCCGATTGCCGAAACACGCTGTTATTTAGCTACTAATCTATTAAATATGCGTTCTTCTGAAAGCTGAATCTTAAATACTCAACTATTTTGCCACTAATCAATGAAATTTGCATTTTTTTTTTTTTTTTTTTTCAAAGCGGAATGTCGAAATCGGGAATAATTTTGAAGTAGATTTCGCAAATATGGGATCGCTTACCCACTAATAAAAATTTACTTATTATATGCTATCATTTAGCTGCTAGCCAGTAAAGGGGTTTTTTTTTTTTTTCCCCAGTTGATTTCAGTAAATCACGATACATTTGTAGCCGATAACAGAAACACGCAATCATTTTGCCGCTAATTAACAAAATTTATGTTTAATCACAATTAATCGCTGAAAAAGGCTTTTGATACTAATCGATGAATTTCTTGCTTTTTTCAATCATGATTTGCATTATACGTATAATTTTGTGGCTTTTTATAGAAATACGGAATTATTTTACAGCTAATTTTTAAAATTACGTAATCGTAAACTAATTGCTAAAATAGGTGTTATTTTTCTAAAAATGTGTAATTATCTAGTCATAAATCAGCTTCTTTTTTTTTAATTACTGAAATGTCATTTTTTTGCGGCTGATTTATAAAATACGCAATTTTCTTGTGCTATTTTTGTGACAAATCCATTTTAAATTCGATGATTTTTGTGAAAGTCCCATTTTCAGATATGAAAATTTCTTAGAATCACCCATGCACTGTAAAAACTAAGTTATCGTGTATTCAGTTATCCCAACAAAAAGCACAGAAAATATTCTTTTTCTTTCTCCAAACAAGGTAGATATTTGGTACGATAAAGTTTGAAATTTTCCATGATTTTCTCAGAAACTTGTATATTAAAACACTTAAGAAAGTTTCCTATTACAGAGGACAATTCCTCCGTTAAAGTCTGGCTTTATACTGTTTTCTCCAAAACTCGCGTGATTACGGCCTAAAACACTTTAGAAAGTCTCTCACGGAAGATACCTCTTCCTGGTCTTAGATTCCTTGCGTTGTCAATTGTACTTAAAGTTCAGTAGCTTTGAATCCATTATTTTTATCGATAAATAATTAAAATAAAAAATTATTTCGTTAGAAAGTATTATTTTTTAGCAACGTATTAAGCATTAAGATTCTAACTGAAACATTGATATAGTTTAAATGAAAATCAAAATACCGCATAATCATAGCATTCGGTTTCTTTCTTCCCCCCTTTCAGCTTGTGGTTTTAATTAAACACACTCATAGCTAATGTAAACAAATATTTGTTCCCATTCTGAGTCAGCAATATTTCGATTACACAATGCCTAGCACTAGATTTTTTTTTTCTTTACTTTTTATTTATGAATATTGTACGATGAAGCGTGTGGTTCTTCAGCTAGAATGTAAAAGTTAGTTTTGTTATTTTGTGATTTTCAAGAGGCGTTGAAGCGCTTTTATAGATAAATAAAAATTATACAGACACGACATTATTTCATTATTATTTAAAACATGAAAATCTGACATTGACAGATTTTAATTTAGTGCCAGAGGCCTACTGCCTTGGGGGGGGGGGGACTCATGTCAAAGTTGTACCTTGGGGGGGGGGGGACTCATCTCAAAGTTGGGCCTGGAAGGGGGGACTCATGTCAAAGTTGGGCCTTGGGGGGACTTCATTCAATAAATCCCCACAATAAACCTACTGAAATAGGCCCTTAGCACTATTAAGAGTGTATTATAAAAATTCGACAACGCTGTACCGACTGAAATAGGGGCACCTTGGGGGGGACTCATGTCGAAGTTGGGCCTTGGGGGGACCTCATTCAATAAATCCCCATTCAATAAACCGACTGAAATAGGCCTCTAGCACTAATTAAGAGTGACCTATAAAAATTCGACAACTGTACCGACTGAAATAGGCCTCTAGCACTAAAAATAAAATTCAAAGAATAATGTTGTTTTATGCGGCAACTGTTGAAAATGCAAAATCAAAAGTTGATAAAGATTGGATCGCGATTTCTGTCTAGATGTGTGCAAGGCAAAAAGAAAGAAAAAAGAATAGTATATATTTTTTTTCAGTGTCTGCCACTATTCAGTTTTATGAATTTAATTAAATATATTTGGCTAGGTGGTCAAGACTGAATTTGCGGAGCATAAAAATAACTCGCGGAGTTTTTAAATTTTTTCGGAGGAACTCCGCAGAAATCGGAGCAGTTGGCAACCCTGTGAAAAATACAATTGAGGGCCGCTGGGAGCTAAAAATGAGTTAGTAACGGCCGCGGGGCGCTAGAAATAAGTTAATAAGGGCCGTGGGGCGCAAAAATGTGTTAGTAAAGGGCCGCCGAGCGCTGCGCCCAGCTAAATCGGCCTAGAGTCAACACTACTTATATGTATTCAAATTTAAATTTAAAAAAAGTTTCATGCTTAATTTATTAACATTTATTTTTAGTCGAATAATGTAAATAAAACAAAAAAATCTGTTTTCTTTTATTTAAGAAAAAAAAAAATCATGATTTTTTCACACCCTGCTTTTAATGCTCGTGACGCGAGCAAACAGCAGAAAACATAGTGACCACGGCTCCATCAATTTTCATGCTTTTACTGATTCATGCCTGATGAACTAGGGGTGCCCAGTGATGTTTTTTTTTTTTTTAGCAAACAGCAGCAATTAAACTGACCGCGGCAGTTCAGAGGGATACCGACCCCTGCAATGTATACAGAATGAAAAAAAAAAAAAAAAAGTCTTAATTTAAATATTTTTTTTTTTAATAATATATATTGTAGTACTATTTTTATTATATTGATTGCCACTTTTGTTGGTGCGATCCACGTCAGCTCGTTGATGTGATTTACATTTAAAAATGCCGTTTGTTGATGTATTTTGTATTTAAAATTCCATTAACGATCAAATTTTTTCAATTTCATTTGCAGGGAAAAACGATTGTTAAGAACGTCAACAGCCACCATCTTGGAAAATAAATCACGCCTCCAAGCCGGCGGGAATTGTGCCAACAAACCGCCTATGTTGTGACAAGCTAATGAGTCACCAGTGCACGATAAAAGACAACCATGAAAATTACAAATTCCATCTTTTGTGTTCAGAAATATACCCTCAACAGCAAGATGATGAGAGTTTAAAAAAAATCCTTCAACAGAATAGATTTTGATTCAGCTGTTTTGACTGAACTGGCATGTGCCACAGTCATAGAAGATGAATGTGTGGCAATTGTGAACGTAGGTAAATTGGTATGTTTAAGAATACAATATAAAACATAGTCAACTTACCCTTTCGGGATCGTTTCATTCCCAGTGGGTTTGCTATTTCAATATCATCATGATAAAGCATCATAATAAAAACATTTTTTGGGTGCTCTAATAATACAGGATGATTATTATATTTGATGCCACTAAAGTAATCAAATAAGAGCCCATTTTTAACATTTTCTGCACCTTTATATGGATTATAAAAATATTTGCTATATCCAGGACTTTCTAGCAAATTTGTAATCAATTTTTTCAAAGGAATATAATATCCTTTTGTTCCACAACCTTTAAAAGAACATTCTTCTGGTTTTATGTAAATACCCAAAGAGGAGAAATATCTTTTATGTTTAAAGTTTCTGGATATTTGGTCAAGAACTAATTCTGATCCACAGGACTCCAGAAGATATTGAACTTTTGATACTACAGCATCAATTAATATTTTGTGCTTTCCCTCTAACTCCACACACAGATCAGTCATTATACTAACTGACCTGTTTTCGGAAACAATTTTTTTGTTGGTGGCAAAATGTCTAATGCAGTATTTAATGAAGCTTTCATTTGCGGAAGGACATTTGTTACTTCTTTTTTGCATTTATTAATGTGCAATTTATAAGCTCCTTTCGAATATAAATTTTTTTGTAGTTTGAGCACTGCAAAAAGTATTTTCCTTTATGGAATTTATTAAAATGCTATATGAATGCATTAAAGTACTTAGTTTCAAAAGAGCAAGAGTGACATTTATGAATTAGTTTTTCTACCTGGGTGTTATCAGCATTTTGCACTGGACTTTCAGGAATAAAACTGCAGCTTGGTGCAACATCTATTGGTTTTGATGCCCATATTGAATGGCGATATTTTAATATCCAAAAACCACGCCATGCTGAGTTCGTTATTAAAAGACGAACTAATTTCATATCTGAAGTAAGTATTTTCCTTTTTATTAAAGATCACATTCCATTGTACATTATCAGGCATGAGATTTTTCTGCGGATAAGCGATTTTCTGCTTTTATGTGATTTCCATTAATTCAGTTTTTTTTTTTTTTTAAATCAAACTCCAATAACCAGAGATGAGATTCTTCAGACTTTAGTAGGAATTTCAGACTTTTTTAATTTTTTAAAAGTAATTTTCAGACTTTTTTATTTCAAAACATTCTTATTTTTGTTTAATATTCTTTATTTTAACATGTTCTTGAGCAGTTAGTTTTAATTTATTCTCATATTTGCTTATGGAAAGTATGATTTATTGTCTCTGTTTCTTCTTTTATTAAAAAAATTTAAGTTATCTTTGAGTATTGCACATATCTTTAGACTTTTTGTCCATTTCCCACTTTCATCCTTGAATAACGATCATTGTTCAAACGCTCCACGAAAGACTTTAGATTCTCAATCTTTCTCCATCCAAAATATAAATGTCAGTATTCATTTTAAACGTGCTTTATCAGATTCTATAACTTATAAAAGAACAGAATTATTCAGTATTTCTCACTCATGTAATTTTTTTTTTTTGTCCTGCTCCCTCCCCCCTTTTTTTCTCCATCTTTAACCATCACCGATCAGATCAAACATTCTGCAGGAAACCTTTTATTTTAGAATATTTATCCATCCACAATAAAAATATCAATATTAATTTTAAGCTTTCTTTATGATATTCTAGAACCCATAAAGAAGTAGAATTGTGTTCAATATTTCTCACTCATGAACTACTTTTTACCCCCCCCCCCTTTTTTTTTTCCTATCACTAATCAGTGATTAAATGTTGATTGCTAGCTAATTTTTTTTTTTTTAACACGCAAGTTTTATTGTGTTAATGTGCAATTATTCTTTTAGTTTAATTTGTCACTTTAAAAATATTTTGTATAGTTTTTCCCCGCGCGCATTATTTTTCATTTGAAATTAATTTTATGAACATGCGTGTTTCCTCTTTTTTAAATTTTCTGCACTCTCATGCCTGATTAATGCAATTTTTAAATTCATATATATGTATAAATATTTGAATTTCTTTTTTTTTGTCAGGAGAACCTTATTTGTAATGGGAATGCTTGTGCCTTAAGATGGGAATATCAGAATCTAGGACAATCCCTTGCTAAAGAAATCACAAAATGATTTGGGATTTACCTGTAAACGACAGAAGAATGTTCGAAAAGAAAACACTCCAATTTACGTAAGTTGCTGCTCTTTAGAATGCATCATAATACTTTTTGTTGAGGAAATTTGTTTTGCAATGTTAAAGAAGTAAAATTGTAATTATCTGTAAAGTGTGTTTTAATCAAGTTGTTTATTATAAAACTTTCTTACAAGAACATTATCTTAACTATTGGATGTGTGAAGAAATAATTTCAGAATAAAATATTGAATAATAAATAATAAGCATGGAAAAGAGAAATTATGACATAAAATTTTATAAACATTTTCAGAAATGAGTGTTAATTTTTTTTTTTTAAATATAATTTTAAGTAAAGCACAGTCGAACCTTGTTAACGTGAATCTCAAGGGGAAAAAAATTTGTTCAAGTTATCAATAGTTCATACTATCAGTAACTAATCTTCATATAACTAAACTAATCTTCATTTTGACGGGGATTCTGGAAACAGTTCATGTTAAAAGTAATTCACGTTAACGAGGTTCGACTGTATTATATATTTACTGTTTTTATTATATATTTGCTTTGAATGATGAAATATTTACTCTAGCGACTATTATAATCTCTTGTCACAATTTAGCATGTGTTTTTACAATGAAAAAATTCATCTTTATGCATTGAATTTTATAGTTTGAATAAATATTTAATATATAATAATAAAAGGAAAGGTTTGTCTGCCTGTCTTTCTATACGTTCAGCCTTTATTGAACATAGAAGTACAAAAATTGACATATGGATGCCCAGGAGTCTTCCCAAGGGGGCCCTTGAAAACAGAATTTAAAAATTTTAATTAGTCATGGAGTCAATTACGTTAACCTATGTCAATTAATAAATGAGTCAATTCTGACATTAAGCAGCATTAGATGCCCCAATAAGTTAAAAATATCGGTCTAATTTATCATCGTCTAGCTCCCTTTAAAAAATATTAGATCCATAAAAAGAAAATTCTCTTATTTATTATCCATGTTTATTCTAAATTATTATTATTTTTTTAATATATAAATTTAATTTTAGAATTCAGGGACTTGAGATTTTTCAGCTTCTCTGGAGAATTCAATGTTTATACACTACAGATTTATTTTTAATATTCTTATAATGGTGTAAGTCTAACAATTTTCGTGCTTTATAAATTAAAATTTTTATTTTCTTATGTGTATTTTTGTTGCATCATCTTATTAAATTTAAGGTTTACATGTTGATATTAGTGAAAACAGTCATTTAATAGTCAAAATAGTTATTATATTTAAATATATATATATATATTACATATTTCAGTTTGTTATAAATAAATATAAAATATTTAAAGATCTTAATTTTCTTTTTAGGGTGACTATTCTGAAGAAAGTAAACGACCGGGGCCAAGTATTTTCTTTATCAGTAAAAAAAAACATTATACTGTGTGGCGAAATAACAAAGTTTAGACAATTGTACACTAGAACTGGCACTAGAACAAAAATGTTAATGTGAAAGTAAATAAAATATAAGTGCATTTGATTGGTTTGTATTTTATTTCTATTGTGTATTCTTAATGCTTATATGGATAATAAACAGTGGTCTAGTGAGCATAACTGGCACCTGGGATGTGATACCTTTTTAATGTCTCCCCAACCCTAAAAACCTGTAGCAATATCTATCAAACCTGTAGCAGCAACCTGTACCCCAGAGGTGACACAATGTCTATTTTGTGAAAAGGGTTAAAAGTATGTTCTTTAAATGTATTTTATTTATTTACTTATTTTTTTAATTATAGAGGATTTAAGCACTAATGTCAAGTTATTATAAAGGAGAAAAAACAGTGAAAAGTAAAACTGTGTTAGTTTTCTTTATTCGTGACAACTTATTTCATTGTAACACATCAGACATAGTGGTATTAACTTTTGACAAAATGACATGGTATCTTTTACCTCTGGAGTACAAAATACAGAGAATGAAATTGGGTAATATTAATTTATCCCTAGCAAGTATAATGCCTGGGGTATGATCAACCCTTCTGTGTCCCTCAACTCATATTTATATAACTGTCACCAAAACTAATGTAAACTCTTACATTGTTTTGTTTAATTTGAAACAGGATATAATTTTCTTTTTTAGGTTTAAAATAATAAAAATAAACAGTAATATAAAATAGCCTTAGATAAATATACTATATAGATATAATAATGAGTTATACATATGGTAAAAGCCAAGCAACAGATACAATATCACTGAAACAACATAGACCAATAAGAATGCGGTTTTTTCAAGTAGGAGAAGCACAAAAAAGGTGAAAAAAATTCATCAGGGGAGACCTTTTTCACCCTTAAGCACCAATGTACGATTTTGTTCAGTGGCTATAATAGCAAATCACATTGTGGGACCCCCTATTGTACATGAAATTAATTGAAGTGAAATTTAAAATGGAACAGGCTATTAAATACAAATTAACAAAGAATTTAACAGAAAACAACCTTAATAAACAGACAATACTCAGAAGATGATACATTTGGAGTCACATGGATGAAAAATGTATATTAAGTCAGGAGTTTATTTCTTTATGGAGTAAAACAAGCAAAATTCAAGGTTTAGTGGTTCATAACTGATAAAGAATAATGAAACTTTATAGCAATATGAATTTTAAGAATAGTTAACTACTCAAATGAAGAAATTGAACATTTAAAGGAATAAGAAATAATGCATATTTATACTACTGCAACAGGCCTGCTTTTAAAAAAAAAAAAAAAATTTAATTTCACATTCCAATCCAGCCAAACAACACGACCCATCTTCCATTTTCCATCAGTAATAAAGAAAAGGGTTGTACAATTGAAGGTGTTTTTAAAGTATTGCTTTTACAGTCATTTGCAAATATTTTTAATTTAATGATAACCAATTTCATAAAGATGATAATATTGAGTTTTTTTTTTTTTTTTTTCCAAATAATAGTGAGAAATTAGACTTAAATTTTATTTATTTATACAATCTACTTATTTGCAGAATTGGCATGAGGTTTCCAAGGTAAATGAGATTAAAAAAAAAAAAATCCTAGCTCTAAAACACAATTGCATTGTATATAAAATGCAATACAAACAATATAAATTTTTATATATTCTAGGATACTAAAAAATATGTACACAAAAGTGTACACGATGAAGCCGAGGTACAATCTGTAAAATAATTAATGCATTGATTAACCACTAACTAAGTTTATCACAGCCATGCCAACATTTTAATTTATTTCGCAGCATTGTAAATTCTTGCAATTTCTTCATACCATTATGTAGTGAAATTTTCTCCAAAATGTAATTACAATTAAATAAGAAAAGTAATATACCCTTTAGGAAGAGAGGTGTAATCATTATAAGATAAAAAAAAACTTTCTGTACCATGTTCTTAAATTTTCTGATGAATCATTAATAAAATATGCAAGAATAAAAAATAATATTTAAGCACATGAACTCAGTTTAGTAAACTAATAATAATAATGGAAAAAAAAAGGCTAATTTTTTAAGGTTCACATTTAAATGTATTTATTTTTTGTCGAAAGAAAATGAACCCGTAAATTTTTTTTGGCAACAATTATAGCTAATATTTTAATGGCTATTTATAAGGATTAGGAGCTTATTATTTTCATATTTTAATTAATTAAAAGAAAACTTTTCGAAAATCTGACTTTGAAGTATTGTGTTGTCACTGTGTTCTGAGCTACTGTGAAAGTTTCAAATGTCTAGCTAGTAGGGAAGTTAGTTAAAAATAGATTGCAAATTTGTATCAGACAAACAAACAAGAATAGAAGTTAATAAAAACATGGTAAAAAAGAAAGAAGGTACTTAACCAGAACAAATTAAAATGTTGCCATGTCTAACAGTGTATTATACTAAATTACAAAAAATGAAACAAGCTGTATATTTCTTTGTTATTTTTTTGTCTCCGTAAAAAAATTAATAAATAAAAATAAATGCTTGTTTTTTGTTGAGTAAACCACTTCTTGATTTCATCCTTTGCCTGCATCTGAGAATAATTTGCTTTCAGATTTTAGAGTATGTTTTCTTTATTTTAATCTTTAATCTGTCAGATAAACTGAATACAAAAGTAAAGCAACACACACACACACACGATATATAATATATATTGTGCAGCTCATTAATATGAATCTCAAAGAAAATAAAAAAATTGTTCATGCTGTCACTAACTTTATATAACTAAACTAATCTTCATTTTGACAGGGATTATGGAAACAGTTCATACTAAAAGAAATTCACATAAATGAGGTTTGACTTTATTAAATAAAAAAACTCATAAATAAATGCAATAAATGGCAAAGACACAAGTATTGTTTTAGATCAAAATTATTAAACGTTATCTATTATCAGCCTCCCACACCTCCCCCTCCCCCTCCAAAAAGAGGAAAATTGTGTTGGCTGGATTGTTTCAAGAAGTATAATTTTTATACGGCATGAAAGCTACAGCACATGTTGTAGCTTGCATGCTGCACTTACTTTTTTTTTTCCTTAAGCAGTCTAAGCATATTTTTATTATTCTGTGAAGAAATTTGTTTTGTAAATTACACATTACCAAATGTATATATTTCAAAATTCTATTTTCATATTTAGAAAATTCATAAATGTTTAGCTACTTCTTGTTTTATAAAAATTCTTTTTTTCACTTTACAATTTTAAAACAAAATATTAAAAAATATTTTTATTTATTTATATTTTTTAAACAGAAACATTATAATGATTGTGAATTATCCAAATGTGAAAACAGAATTAAAAAAATATACACTATATAAATAATGTATAATTTATAAATAAAATTTTTCTTTAGAATAAAATGAAGTTAGATTTGTTACGTTTCTGGTCAACTTTTAGGTGAAGAGTGAATAAACAATATCATCTTGCTAACAGCTGTAACCCATGTTGTTCTATGGGAAAGCTTGTTTTCATTACTCATTACCTAATATATTTTTTAAATTGAGAAAATTCAAAATCACTAAATTAGTATAGTATTTTTAAATAAATTAATTTTTCACATTTTTAATATTTTGATTTGGTAGCTTAAAAAAAAAAAATGCCCATAGTTTTTTTTTTTTTTTTTTTTAATAACATTAACTTAAAATTATTATTATTATCATTATTATTTTTGAAAAATCAATTTTTCAAAATTGAGAGCTAATTTTTAATGGTAATTAATTTTCTTAATGTAAAAATTGAATTTTAAAAAATATATTAGATAATGAGTAAATTAAGAAACAACCTAAAATAACATGGGCTTGGCTGTTGGTGGGAACAGTATTGCCCTCTCTTAAGCATGTATTTTTTGTATCTGATCCATGCAAACTAACACTTAAACTTAGCCTCAAAAATTGTGGAAATATATGAGGGGCAGAAAGGCACCAATGCAGCATGAAAGATGCAGCATCAGGTTGCTGCTTTTTATGTTGCAAATCTTTCTTTCTCTCATTCATGTATAAATGTTGGTCATTTTTTCCATAAAAAAAATTGAGTAATGTACCCCATTCTCAAGAAGACTCGTCAGCCAACCAAATCACATATTAATATATGGAAAATAATCACTTGTTATTCATTAAATATTGTATCTCCATTTTCCCATTCAAAAGTATCCACCAGTTTTAATCCTTTGTTTTCCAAAAACTAATTTTTTAATATTTTATTTCAAAACTGTAAAATGTAAAATTTTGGATTTTTACCACCTTAAAATAAATTTAAAAAATCGAAAAGATACTTTTTCTTCTTTTTTTAGTTTTGTTTGAAAACAGAAATTTATTTAAAAATAAAAATGTGTGTGAATGTGAAAACAAAGTTTTAAAAAGAACGAATAATGATTGTTTCTTCATGTTTACGACATTTAACACACTGTGAAACACTGGCTCTTAATAAAAGTCATGGAAATTAATTTAAAATAAGATTTTTTATTTAAAAGCACATTATGTCTCTTCAGAGAGTAAGTGCATAATATAATGTTGCACCTCTTAATTTCAAAGGCACAAAAATCATAAATGTGCCTCTTAATTTCAAAAGCATCATTTGTGCCTTTTAATTTTCAAAGGCACGAAAATTAAAATTGTGCCTCTTAATTTCAAAGGCACCTCTCGTGCCCTTTAATTTTCAGAGGCACAAAAATGAAAAATGTGCCTCTGAATTTCAAAGGCACTGTTCGTGCCTTTTAATTTTCAGAGGCACGTGTGCCTTTTAATTTTCAGAGGCACGTGTGCCTCTTATTTTTCAGAGGCACAAAAATGAAAAATGTGCCTCTGAAATAAGAGGCACAGTTTTAAGAGTGTATGGACATGTCTATATATCCAGATTACGTACTTTGACTTAATTTGGACGAATTTGTGTTGTCTGGGATATGCTTACAAAAGCGAAATTTAATTATATTACATTTGAGCCTTTTCGTTAAATATATATATATATATATATAATCCACAGAGAGAGGATAAATATCAGTTGAACTTTTGATCTCCGACTTAGTAACTGATAAATTAGAAAGAGTCTGATCCTCTTCAGAACTAATCTCAGTTTTCTTTTCAAATTCGAATGACTGTTTGTCTTTAGACCCAGTTACTTGCTGCATTTTTCTACATAGAATAATGTGGTGTTTTTACCACAACACAAGCAACCAGCTTTCAAATTGCAATCTCGGACTGAGTGCCCAGATTTCAGATAGGGTTGCCAACTTCTTAAAGTCTCTAAATCTTTTTTGAAAATCCCCAAAAATATCCTCAAATTTTTTGCTCAAAAATTCAAGAAAATTGTCTTTTATTTTTATGAATCTGCTTCCAACAATATAAAAATGCCAGCCCCCCCTCCCCCCAAATTTTGATTAGAAAACCTGGTGATATAAAATATGTGAATTTGTAGTAATATTTTATGGCGCACTTTTGTTTAAAACATGCCAAATACGCTAGAAGAGGCGTGAAAAATCTCTCTGTGTGCATGCAAATTCTAGAGACTTACTAATATTTCTGCTTAATTCTAAAAAAATATGTGATAATAAAAGTGCAGCAATAGTTTATTAACATATTCATTTTAGTTAGATAGTAGGAATTTTAAGTCATTTTAGTTAGATACAGGCCCTGATTAACGCCAGGGCATGCTGGGCAGTTGCCTTGGGACCCCCTCTGAAAGGGGCCCCCCAACAGGTATAAGCAGAAATTTTGCAACCTAATGACCTCTTACGCCACTGCAAGCCCCCCTCCCCCAGGATAAGCTTGCCACGGGGCTCGAGGTAGTCTAAGTCGGACCTTGGTTAGATATTAGAAAAGCAGTTCGACATTTAAATTTTAAGTGAAATAAATTATAATCCTTATGTATTACTTACAAATTTTGAATAAACACCATAAAATGCAATAAACTCGCAACAATTGTTTCAGGTCGAAAAAGCACACGGCCCTTCATCAGGAGAATAAAGTAAGCACGAGTGCTTACTTTATTCGCCTGATCGCAGTTTTTCCCCATAGCGCAGCTTTTCCCCACAAACAAACGGAAACTCCGCCTCATTCTAGTCGTCCATTCGTAAGTTGTCCGAGAATGAGAGGCGAATCTTGCAAAAAATTCAGTAATTTATTCACAGAAAGTTCCAGAAAAATACAGGTATATAAATCACGTATCAGCTTCAATTCAGCAGGAAACACAGCTTAAATAATAGCCGTTAACAGCAAAACCACAGTACAAAATTTATAGCAATAACACATAAAGCAAGTCTCATTCAAAGAGGCTGAAAGCAATGCAAGCATTTGACGGAACTTACTGACACAGATCTGAGACTGAACTGCTTTGGCGTAAAAACGCTACTTATACACTCACGTAGAAAAATCCAGGAAAGTGTGGAAAATTCGAGAAAGTGGTCAGCCTATCAACTTACAGCTTCCATATTTGGAGCGTGTTCAGTAGAGCGCCCGAGATGGATCAGTGCGACCGGGCGATGACGTCACTGATCCTGGATCGGTCTTGGACCGGGCCAGGCGTCTACTGAACGATTTGGAACAATTCTGACGTAATTGGAGCAGCGCCATCATCTAATTTGACCTGTATTAGCAAGTTATTTATTGTATTTCTGTTGTTTATTTTGTCTGGACTTTTAATACGTAATTCCATAAAACGCTAAACTATATTACGTTTTTTCTTTAAAAAAAAGAAAGAAAGATCTTTTATGTAATAACAATTTTACTTCTTTCTTCTTAATGTAGAATTCTGTATTCTGCTAACAAAGAAGCTATTAATTGATTGCGCTGATAAATTACTAATATACATTACTTTGGTTATGATTTTTCTAAATTCACGTATAAATTTTAATCATGAAAATGTTAAAAGTGTTACGTTACATTTATTTTTAATGGAGCAGAGTGGATTTATCTTAAATGAGCACTTTTTGATATAAGAAAACACCTTTCTTTCTCTTCAAATTTTATTATGAACAGAAATGTACAACAAAAACGTTTTTGAAAAATAAATAAATTATATAAAATATGAAATATGCTGTTTAGTTAATATAATGGATTTATATAAAAAATAATCTTACTTTATTTTTTGATTTATGAATCAATATAAAGAGCTTTTTCTCTTATTACCGACTGAATATTAAAATAAACTAGCAATGTAAACACTGCATAATTTTATAGCTACTTTTTTTACAGCCTGTTTTGTTCATTAAATTTAATAATTGACATTTTAAACTTATTTTTACCAAAATTAAAAATATGTGGAAGGATTTTAATTTATTTACTTATAGTTAACTTATTGTTTTAAAGGTAAAAAATACAATCGTTTACAGACTTTTCTATCTGTAAACAAAAAACAATCGTATGAATGAAAAGCTTTGTCTGAAAAAAAAAAAAAAAAAAAAAAAAAAAAAATGAAATAATTAATTTTTCCCAGCTTATTTTTATATATTAAATTAACAAAATATGATAGCTTCCAAATTAAAAAAAAAAAAAAAAAAAGGATTTTTGTTTCAATTGAAAATTGTGTAAATTTTTGTTTTAATTTTATGTTCAAATGTTACGTTCATCAATAAAAGAAGTTACGTATAAAAAATCGTTATAACGTAAAAAATCTTTTTTACACAATAAATAAATAAACATAATATAGTTTAGCATTTTATGGAATTACTTACCTTTTTTCTACAGCACAAACAATGCATATAAATAGGTACATGTGTATTAATCCTCAGCTAATTAAACAAATAAACAATCATTGTCAAAAACAGATGTTCATTGTTCAGGTTTTTACTGCGTAGTGTCAGTCAGAGCCTGATTTTCATCCTACTGCGCATTTGATCCATCACGTGACCCAATGGATCAAGAAATTTTCCTGGGCTTTCTGATCCACGACCGGTCGAGATCGGTCCATTCCACTGAACGATGTGACTCTGGATCGGTCGACACCACTGAACGCTTTGGCTCGGAATCAATCGACCGGTCGTGGATCGGGCGTTCTACTGAACACGCTCTTGGTATATCCATAATAAGGATTTTCTCGCCAAGGTCACCAAAAAAAAAAAAAAAATCGACAAATTCAATATCTGCTTTATTGGAGATTTTTAATGCGATTTTAAATAAAAATTAGGCTATTTTAACGCTAAACCAAACTAGAAATGTACAAAATTAGCATTTTATCAACTTACTAAGCCTCTTTGAAAGAATTTATACAAAAATAAATACAATTATTTACAATTCCGTAACACTATCTATATTAATTCATTTCTTTTTTCAATCCTTTTTTTTTTCTTAAATATTTTTAAAGTTGTTTTTTTTTTTGTACCAATTATCCGATTTAACTAAAAAAATACTATGTTAGCTAGATTTTATCCTGGGCGCATTCGAAAGCATTTCCCGGTCACTTTCCGAGTTGGGAAATGACGTCACGCGGGAAGTTCGGGAAATTAGAACTACCATATAGGAGCCATGTTTGTTTATATATTTGTTTCCCGGGAAGATGAGATGTGTACGGATGTAGTTATATCTCGGTCATTTTCCGTAAGGCTCCTATATGGTAGTTCTAATTTCCCGAACTTCCCGCGTGACGTCATTTCCCAACTCGGGAAATGACCGGGAAATACTTTCGAATGCGCCCCCTGAATAATAAGTACACCAATTTCTGACTTAGGCTGAGATTGCGGTGCCTTGCGCAACACTATTTTACGCACAAACTCTGTCTCAAGATGTAAAGAAAACGCAAGTCGTATTGTAGCGCCTTACTATCTTACGACAACCTAAGAGTAGAGCCCCTTAAATAAAATAATAGGCCGGCGCATCACCGCAATTGTTTTGCCTCCGAAGAGGACAGCATTCTCGCTCGGCGTTCTTATCGCTTCCTTACTAATTATAAGAAATCTTGATATGAAGCTGATCCGGTTATCATAAGAGCAATAAGCAACAATAATATTCCTAAACACACATTTTTTTTCACAGTACATTCTCAGGATATCATTTTACTCTGCGGATATCCTATGGATGTACTGGGGTAAGATGTGTTGTTAGGGCGGTTACAGCCCCTAAATAAAATAATAGGCCGTCGCATCACCGCCATTTTTTTGCCTCCGAAGAGGACAGCATTCCCGCTTGGCGTCCTTATCGCTTCCCTAATGATTTTAAGAAATCTTGATCTGAAGCTAATCCGGTCAAGATAAGAGCAATAAACAACAACAATATTCCTAAAAATACATTTTTTTCATAGTACATTCTCAGGATGTCATTTTATTCTTAGGTTATCCTATGGATATACGATGTGTTGTTAGGGCGGTTTCTGTTTCTTTTACAAAATGTCGCCAGAACTCAAATACACAGTAATAGAAGGTCTGTGAACTCTTTATATTCACTTCTTGAATGATTATAGTAGTTTATCGCTAAAGAAACTTCCATATCATAGTTTACTTAGCTAATATTATGAAATATAATAAAACAAGTTACTCTAAAGTAACGTAAGACGATAAAAAAAATGTTTGTCGTTTGTTTATCAGAGAAACGCGCTGGGTACACGTGGCAACCCTAAGGCAACAAAATGCCTGATGCGCCAGCTCGTATATATAGGAGTCTTAAGGGCGGTTTCTGTTTCTTTTACGAAAAGTCGCCAAAACTCAAATACACAGTAATAGAAGGTCTGTGAACACTTTATATGCACTTCTTAAATGATTATAGCAGTTTATCGCTAAACAAACTTACAAATCATAGTTTATATTGTCAAATCTGTCTAAAACGGAACAGAATGGAACTATTAAAACTTTTCGTTTTAGACAGATTTCCATTTTATGCAGATTTTCCATGTAACTGCCGTAAATTTGCCGTGTCTAACAGAAAATCGACTTTCTGAAGAAATTCTTAACTTTTAAATCATCAAATTACTACTAAATTAAATTATAATTATACAAAAAATAAAATTGATGAAAGCCTTTATCTCGTATACTATTTTATCATTTATAAAGGTTCCCATAGACTTTTGAAGGGACTGAAAAAATTTTCCGTTTTACGCAGGTTTCTTTTTACACAGATTCCGGTTTAGGCAGATTTGACTGTATATACTTAATCATAGTTTATATATAATTATATATACTTAGCTAAAATTATGAAATATAACAAAACAAGTTACTCTAAAGTAACGTAGGACGATGAAAAAAATGTTTGTCGTTTGTTTATCGGAGAAACGCGCGGGGTACATGTGGCAACCCTAAGGCAACAAACTGCCTGATGCGCCAGCTCCTATATATAGGAGCCTTACCTCAGAGCTATAGAGTTCTAACAGATGACGTCACGAGCATGTTTGCTGAGGGACAGTTGACTTCACTGACCCATTTTATCAATGCGGAATAGTGTTACAAATTTATTGTAACACAGTGTTGTAAATGTATTTGCAAAAGCATAAAAAAATTCGACTACTACGCTGCCAAAGGCATGGAGAAATTAACGTTGTCCTTCAGCAAAGTACGGTTGCTAAGAAGAAAGTCACGTGATTGTTAGAACTCTATCTTAAGTCGCGTCGTAACTGGATGCGCGCGCAATCACCACATAGCTCGCTCTGTGTCTCCCTTTGGCTGGCTTCATTCTTTTACGAGGACACGCGGATTTACGCTTGAGGCACCACAATACCAAGTTAAGATCGCACTTAACCACGCCTACTCTACGAAAGATTTAAGATTAGACTTAAGAACGAGGCACCGCAATCGCAGCCAAAATCAAGTAACCGAACAGATACAATGGCAAACAATCAGCATTCTATATTTAGATAAAATCAAAACTGTTAGTAGATGCATTCAAGGTGAAAGATAAAATCTGGTAAAAATGCTGTCAGTAAGAAAAAGTACAGTTTGTCGTTATGGGGGAAAAAGAAAAAGCTGAAAAAATCTAGGAAGCTTTAAAATGAAACTTGTACGAGAAATCTCACTTAAAGCAGTTGATGAGGTTTCTGTTTCAAGCAGACGAAAACTGATTTCCCTGTCCACTCTCCATCTAATATTAGAATTAATTCAATACTCTAAATATCAAAAGTACTAGGTATTTAGTTGTTGCGGGGAAAGTAACACACACACAAAAAAAAATCACCAAAATTTTGAAAAGACTTCAGCATAAATTTAAAAGTCCCAAAAAAAGCCCCTAAAAATATTTAGCCCCCCCAAAAAGTCCCTAAATTTAGGGGCTAAGTCCCCAAGTTAGTAACCCTGTTTCAGACATACAAAACAGTTGCGAATGTTCCCCTAGATCTTTAAGAGCATTTTTCACACCCTACGGATTTTCTCCTGTATGAGTGTGTAGATGCATATTGAGATGCCCCTTTTGAAAAATCCTTTAGAGCATACTTGACTTTTCTTTCGTATGGACTCGTTGGTGATTGTTCAGATGTCCCCTTTGGGAAAATCCGTTAGAACATACTTCACACACGTATGGTTTTTCTCCTGTATGGGTGAGTCGATGAATTTTCAGAGTTTTCCTTTTAGAAAATCCTTTAGAACATATCTCACACACGTACGGCTTTTCTTTTGTGTGGGTGCGTAAATGATCGTTCAGATTACTCTTTGCAGAAAAAATTTTAGAACATACTTCACACATGTACGGCTTTTCTTTTCTATGGATGCGTTGGTGAATTTTTAGATATTGCTTTTGGGAAAATCCTTTAGAACATACCTCACACATGTATGGTTTTTCTCCTGTATGGGTAAGTCGATGATTTTTCAGAATGTTCAAATGAGAAAATGCTTTAGAACATATCTCACACACGTACGGCTCCTCTTTCGTGTGGGTGCGTAGATGACTGTTCAGATTTCCCCTTTGGGAAAATCCTTTAGAACATATCTCACACACGTATGGTTTTTCTCCTGTATGGGTGAGTCGATGTGTTTTGAGATATTGCCATTGAGAAAATCTTTTAGAACATACTTCACACACGTACGACTTTTCTTTTCTATGGATGCGTAGATGATTTTTCAGATTACTCTTTACGGAAAATCTTTTAGAACATACTTCGCACACGTATAGCTTTTCTTTTGTATGGATGCGTTGGTGTTTAGTTAGATATCTCTTATTGGAAAATCCTTTAGAACATACCTCACACACGTATGGCTTTTCCTCTGTATGGATGAGTAGATGTATTTTCAGATTTCCTTTTTGGGAAAATCCTTTAGAACATATTTGACACACGTATGGCTTTTCCATTTGGTAGGGTTACGTAGATGTGTGTTCAGTTTTCTTTTTTCAGAAAATCCTTTAGAACATACTTTTCACCTATGTGTTTGCCTTCATGCTTATTTAGATTACCTTTATGAAAAAATCTTTTAGAATGTACAACCACATATGACTTTTTGAAAATAAATGTCACTAAGTCTCTTTAAATTGTTGTATTATTCTTCTATATATTCTATATATTCTTCTTCTATTCCCAATCTTTATAAGAAGCTTCTAATGCGTGTGCTTTTTCTGGTTAGATGGGTGTCATTCATACAGTGATGCCAGATGGTCGAAAATTATTTCCCCAACCAGGTCTTCAAATTTCCCCAAATCAGGGGGGGGGGGTTTCGAAAAAATCCCCAATTTAATTTTTACTAAAAAGGGAAAATAAATTTTTTTTCAAAAAAAAATATCAAGCAGATTTTTCTATGATTTAAGCTCAAATTTTTCCCCAAATGAAGGCAATTTTTGAAAAAATTCCCCCAAATAACAATAAACCTATCGAAAGTCTCCAGTCGTAGGGATAAATCATTACGTTGCCAACATTGACAGAAAGTTGAACTCCCCAGATTTGTCCCCAAAAATTTTACAATTCCCCAAAAAAGTCCCCACAAACATTTGGTCCCCAAAATTGTCCCCAGAAGCCTAAAAAATCCCCAAAATGGGGACAAAAACCCCAATCTGGCACCACTGCATTCATATAATGGGGGCATTCGAAAGTATTTCCCGGTCACTTCCAGAGTTGGGAAATGACGTCACGCGGGAAGTTCGGAAAATACTTCGGAATGCATCTCATTTTCCCGGGAAACAAATACATAAACAAACATGGCGGAAGCCAATAGTTCAAACTTGGTTCAAGCAAGCGATGGTGTTTAATGGATAAATTGAATCGAGCAAATATATTAAAAATGGATGACAAATTCACAATAGTTTTTTTTTCAATTCCGAAATTTTGAAGTATAGTTTTCTTTTCAAAGAGAAATAGAAAACTTATCTCTCTCTGTAATGATTTAATAAATTTTATACATGAACAAATAACAAAAATATAAAAAGCAAAACTCTTTTATGATATAGAGCATAAATATTCATTCTACAATATAATTCACATTATCAGTTAATTTTAGACAAATATCATTGTTTTACCAGTAATAAACGATATATCAAAAATTTCCTTTACAAATTTTGTGATAGCTAATTAATGACGTTTCAAATGATGCAATTGTCTGATAATTAGAAAAAATTATTTTGTTTTATTTTCATTTCTAGATCACTTTCAAGGTGATATATATATTTTTTTTTAATATTTATTTTAAACTGTAAAAAATAACCAGATCACATCCCATACAGCACACTAGGTTCCAGAGACGTCTCAAGTACATCGCAACGTCTTATCTTCATCACATCTCAGTGCGCCTTAAAAAAAAACATATCTGCGATATCACGGTTGATTGTCTCTGAGATGTACTGTTTGAGACATTTGAGAGCGCCAGTTGCTGATCCCGCGCACGCGCAGATCATTTTCTATGACCTCGCAATCTCGATTTTGCTAATCAAAATTCAAATCATGCATGGCGTCTGTTTATATCGACGAACAGTCACTGGATTCTGCAAAAGCAAATGATCGGATCTTCCTGAAATTTCTGAAGTAAGCATATTAATACATTTATTTGTTTTGTGTTTTTTTTTAATACTCTCTGTTTTATGCTTTAATATCAGAAGTATTATATAACATCTTGGTACATGATATCTATTAGAAAAAATTGTGCAGTATATATCAATATTTTAAGAAATTAATATGGAACTGCGTTCTTTAATTCATATGAAAAAAATCGGAAATTTTATTAATTGCAATAAATGTTTAATATAGGTTTTAATTTCAATTTTTAAGGGTTGAATTTAAATGCAAAAATATTTAAAAGTGTGTCAGAATTTGCTTCTTAGAAGCATTGCTCAGTGATTTAGTATTGCTCAATACTCCCCTTTTTAATCACTTTTTCATTTTGCACATGGGATGACATAGCTTTTTTTCTGTTATTAAAATCGAAACAAAGTTTTACTGACTCTTAAATCACAAGTACGGTTCTTGGTTCTTGAGTAATTTATCAGAGGACAAATGAAATGGAAAACGAAGTTGAGAATAAGCAAGTTAAGAAAAATAAATCAACAATATTATTTATTTATTTTAAGAATTAAATTAGCTTTCGAAAATGCTAAAATACTGCTTATGCATTTAGCTAAAATTCTAAAGAATTTTTTTGTGTGTTAAATTGTAATTATAATAAATTAATGAATTCTATATTTATTTACTTCCTAAATTTATGTTACTACTAATTAATATTTCAAGATGGAATTTATACTCTGCGAAAGTTATATTTATTTGAATGGAAATAATTACTTTTTTTTTTCTTTTAATATAAAAAAAAATAAAATACAAGCACTCTAAAAGAATAATAATATCATAAACATAGATATAATATTGCCTTTTATTTAAATTTCGTAAATTTATTAAAATAAATATGACTTTACTGCATTTTCAAGCAATGCTTAATGCATTTTACAGTATAGTTTAAAAATACAAAGGAATAATTTTTTGTGCCAGTGAAATGTAAAACATGTATTTATTTTAACTTCCGTACAAACATTAAAAATTTGTCAGGCCAAATGTGAAGGAGAATTGTTTCCTGATTAAAAGTATTAAGTTGTAGAGAGTGATCTGGTGTAGTACGACTTAATAAACGGTGTAAACTTAGTACGACTATTTCTTTCAGACAGCAATTTTGCGTTGTCGCCATTTATTGTATTACACCTTGAATAAATATATGCAAACATTTTTGTTTCTACTTAAAATATATAATGCTGAACATTTGTCATTGTATCTACCTGGATTATACGATTTTGTCAAAATTAGCACATTTATTAATAAGGATAAAATCTAGTTAACGCCATATTTTCAGTTCCTTCGGATAATTGATCTAAAAAATATTAAGTAAAAACCCCATTTTAACTTTAAAATTATTTTTCAAAAATTGATGACAAAAATAATTAAATAAGTGAATATACTTTTTTTAGGTCAATAAATAAATTAAAAATGCACAAAGATGTTTTATTTTTTTAATAATTAAAATACAATTGAGAAAAATCGTCCCAAAGAAATGAAACAGTTTAATTTCAGAACTCCTTTGCAAAATTTTAAATTTAGCATTGAATTAGTCCGAACGTTTCTTGCCAAGGTCTTTATTGATGCAATTGCCATTTTATTTTATCTTCAAAATGACAATAAAAATTTAAAAGCCGCCAAGGGGCTGATAAGTTTAAGCTATGTCAAAGTACTTTTAAGAAATGGATATTAGTAACTGATGCTAGGGAAGGAAATACAATTATTGCACAATAAGAAATCACCACAGAACAGGCGTTTTAAAGTAATAAGTACAACACTTTGAATAAACACCATAAAATGCAATAAACTCGCAGTTTAACTCAGGCGAGTTTATTGCATTTCATGGTGTTTATTCAAATTGTTTTACTTATTAGTTACTGCATGCCTTTATATGGAAGAATAGATTAAAATAAATCCTGTCATACTAAATTGTATCCTGTTTACAAAGAATGTAATCAGTACATTTTTTTACAAAATACTTTTTTTTTTGTGTGTGTGTAATTAGTAATTTTCCCTCTGGCTTTTTCAAACTAGAAAGTAAAACAACAAACTTTGCATATTTTTTGTTTAAGATGTTTGCAGTCGCTGAATTTGATGAGGGACTGTAGTATCTAGTACCTTTAATTTGAATAAAGAAGAAAAATAAAAAAAAAATTCAGCCCAGTAGATATGCAGGTAAGTAATCTTGTAACATTTTTTGACTTGGAGTCATTCTTATCGTTTTAGTTTTCTTTCATTGCGAGATTCGATACTAGAATAGCACACACAGTTCTCATGATGTTTAAAAGTACCTTGATTTTTTTTTTAAGGACAAGTATTTTAGAGCTTGATTTTTTTTCTTTAATTAAATTATTTATTTTGGTGAATGTGTTTTAGTTTGTATAATAAATACTTAATTTTCCACATTCAGATATTAAAATAATTATGCCAAAAATTAGAGTTAGCATACTATACTAGATTTTTCTGTGTTTCCCTTTCATTTGTAAATTTACTTTTAAAATTTAGTCATGTTATGCTAAAAGAATTATTACGTATTACACATGAAACAAATTTGAAATGGAAAGGTAATTTATAATTGTATTTAAAACTGTCACAATGTCTAATTAGATGCATTAAAAGCTTAGTATGGTACGGGGAATTAATTTCTGACCATCTTACTTTAACATGGTAAAATGTTATAACAAAGCACTTCCTTTAATCATATTCAATAAAAAAAAATATTTTCCCTTCATAATTCGTAGCCCTCTGTATCTTTTCTAAACATTTTGCACGCACCATATTGTGCACTTAAATATAATACTGTATTAATAACATATATCAGGGCCTGAAATGCATTTACATGAATTTCCTAGTACTGTTCCGCTGAATTCTATTTCTTTTGTGTAGCCCTGTAAAAGTATGGTGAATAATTTTCATACCATATTCTATGTGAAATATGCTTTTATGCCTACCTAATTCATTTCATTTGGTTTACTGCAGCTTATAGATGTTAAACTTTACTTATCTTCAATTTCACCTATGTAATGTGTTTGAATTTTCTTGGATGTCCCTGTACATGAATCATTAGCTTGATGTCAACAAAAAGTTTAATGTAGCATTTCCTGTGTAATACAGATTAAGAATAGTACCGAGTTTGAACTTCTTGTTACAATTTGTTTTTGAGATATGCTGATAATAGACACACAGACCAACTGCTAAAAACATGTTTTTCAAATTCAGGGGACCGTGAAATGTGTAAATATATAACAAACATTTGATTTTTAAAATTTTGTTAAAAAATAATATTTTTTCTATTATATATATGACTAAGAGGAAGTTAAAAAAAAAAAAATGAAACTTTAGGAATATCTATTGTGTTTTAAATTTCTTCTACATTTACAAAAACTTAGGTTTATTTATATATACATACATACTAGGTTTATTTACATACATACATACATACATATACTTTCAGGATTTTTAAGACAGGGTTACAATCAGCCCTAAATTAGTATTTAATAAAATGAATAGTTAAACTGTGGAAGCATTTTGATTATTCTGTTGTTTTTTTTAGAAATTCAATAATAATAATAAAATCAAAGCAATAATAAGAATCTTAATATTATTATTTTTTATTTTAGATGCTTACAAACGTGTAAAAGTTGAAAAAAGAAAAGATAAAAAAAACACGTGGTGATATTGAGGCATCACAGTGCATAATTTCCTGCTTTCCTCCAGTACCTAAAAAGTAATCAAGAGTAGAGAATTGCCATTAATTTTTTAAAATCCTTATATACAGAAAACTGAATTTGATTTTCTTTTAGCACATAATTAAAATATTTTTTGTCTATTTAATTATTTTTATATGACATTTTTAAAAAAATTAACGTAAAAAAGCGATGGAATGTTTTTTGAAGAATCAAATGTGTATTTTCTACATTGTAAATAAAAAAAATTGTATTATATGTGTTTTATTTTATTGAACATTCTGCACAGCTATATTTTACATAACTACTTTAAATAGGTAAGATATTTTTGTACCAAATGTTTTTCAGCAATGAGTATCTTTGAATCAATATCTTCCAATCTGTATGTTATTAAATCTGTAATTTCAATTTTTTAATTACTTTAGCTTTGATTTTTATTTGAAGTGTCATTTGCATTTAATATGCATACAAATAAGTAATGATGAATGTTTTGTGCTTTGTTACATATATAACAAGAAGAAAAGAAAAAGTTAAAATTTCCATAAAATATCATTAGACATTAGTTATCAGCTTGATATGATATGATTGAGTATAACAATGTTTCTATTTCTTATAACTGTGCTAAAAAATCAGGTTTTCTTCAAATGAATATTGTGTTTCTACATCAGTGGTGGCTCATGATAGTGACTAACTTTATGCGGCTATCTCCATACAGGGTGGCTTGAAGCAGTACATTTTAATGGAATATTTATTAATTATACTGGTTGGTTTACCTATTTCGAGAAACATCATTGATGTGACGACTTTTCAAAAATCAATCAGATGAATTAACTTTTAACAGAACTGATAACTGTTTGTTTCTAGCCACCTTCAAATAAAAAGGCCCAAAACATTATTCACAAAGATTCCACTTATGAATGTATATACATTATATATATTTATTTAAAGTTGGGTAACAACATGAATACTTTTGAATTTAGATGATTTGCCAAATACAGGGATGAAACTTTTCAGGAGCTACCCCTGAATTCAGGGTTTTTGAAAACTTTGCTGTCTATGAATTTCATGTTAAATTATTTTGTTTTTGCAGAAATTCCTCATTTGAATCTTTAATTTGCCTTAAAATGTATTAAGAACTCTTCAAATATCACTTATTATAGGTAGCCATGTAATATATCATTAATAAGTGTCCCCTATGTGCATACAAGTATTCGTTTTCAGGGTTTTTGCAGGTTAGGTAGTTTCACCCCTGCAAATATCTATAGAAATACATAATATACACTTTACGTAATTAATTAGCCAAATTTTTACTGTTAATCTTAAATAAAATCTAAGCAAATATTGTGAAAACATAGAAAAATATTCTTAAAAGGGGGTGAGGGGAGCGGGGGATAATTTTGTTAGCGCATCTGTATAAGAATAGAGTTGAAGCATTTTTCTATTAACTGATCTAATTTAAAAGTAAGTTAGAGATATTTAAAATTTTCATTTCAAGGGGGGAAAAAAAAGTGATTTTCAGACTTTTTGCAATTTTTTTAATATAGTATGTTTTTTAATAACTACTTTTGCATCAAAATTTACCTTTTGAAATACTAATAGAAATATTATCTAAAATAATTTCAATAAATATATTTAAAGAAATAATCTGGTGTGGCACCCTCACGATTTTCTCTTACCCTGCATTTCAATTCTGTAAAGACAGATTCCAAATTGAGAGATAAGATAATAAGTACATTAGACTCTGTGATTCTGTAATCTGCAGCTATATTTCCTAATGTAAACAATAAAATCGCAATTAACAGTTATGTAAATTTCAACTATTTTTTAAAAAATAACAGAATAATTTTCGCAAGTGTTCAATCAAATTTTGTAAAATCGTGAGGAAAACTTCTCTTTTTATAAAAGAATGTTTGGAAAATAAACATTTTTAATTACCTTTTTTTTTACAACTGGCATGTGTTAGATCTGCATTTTTCTTATTTATTATCGATTTTATTTATTAATTTTGTTTTTATGATTAATTCCTAAATGTAATTTGTATTTTAATTTTTACATTAACATTGCAAATTTATACTCTAATATGAAGAGAAATGTGTGTAAGCAATACAATGATCTTTAATCTGCAGAAATCTTGGTCCCGAATCTTGGGATTTTCTCAGAGTTGGCTGTACTCTATATAAACATACGTTAAACAGAATTCAAATCAGGTATAAAAGCAGTTTTATTAAAAAATAATTCTGTGACTGGCTTTATCCCCATTTAAACTGTACCGACATTTATATGAAATTCCAAGGCTGTTATTAAATTAAAAAATTTATTCCAAGTTATTCAGATAGCTTTTACATGCATTATTCCTTGAAAGTTATCTATCTTGATCAAACTATGCAAGTATCAACTCCGTACGAACTTCAAAATAAAACATTTAAGTTGTCTGCAATTTTTTTTTTTTTTTTTTTTTTTTTTTTTTTTTTTTTTAAGTTATGCTGATAACAGATACACAAAATTTAACCGTTAAAAACGTTACTTTGGTATTCTGAGAACACCAGCCATTCTCTCATTCATTGAATGCCACATCTCTAGCTTTATAACATTATAGTAGCATGGCATATTATTAGATTCACTGATTTTTTCTAGAGGTTAAAATAAAATAATACATTTTACTGAATTTTTGTAACAAGACAAAACAATCACAATCAGAAAAAGAAATGTAAAAGAAAACACATCCTTATACTATTATTGTAGTTAAAAAACTATCCCATCGAATGATGCTTTGGAAATATAGTTAGTTAAGGGGTTACATAGATTCCGATGGCTAAAAAACAGTAAATTTTCTCAATATATTTTTTAATTAAATTGACTAGCGCTTGAAAGAAAAAAATGTCTTTTTTCCAATTTCAACTTATTTTACAAGGGTATATGTGAAGGTAAAAAGTACTAAAAATTGTATTGTTTTTGCATACAATTCTGCCAGAAATTAAAAAAAAAAAAAAAAAAAAAAAGTTCAACCTTAAGTAAATTTCAATTTGAAGAACTGTATTAAATTTCACTAAGATTGATGCATTAGTTTTTGAGAAATTGTGGCCACTGCTTTTCTGAAAAATCTCCGAAAACCAGGACCCACTGGCGGAATTTACCAAATTTTTCAATGAAAATTTTGTAAAATATTGTTCAAACGTCGCTCTTTTATATTCATAAAATTTTAAAACAAAAATTTATTTGTTATATAATAAAAAAAAAGAGAGAGAGAAAATATGCTTTTTTTTTAAGACTTCAAAACATCACTGAATATGATATTATTTTTACTTCTGTGATCATATAATATTTCCATCTTTTCATTTGTATTGTTTTTTCTGATTGTGACTGTGTCTTATTTCAAAAACACAGTAAAATGTATTATTTTATTTAATCTCTAAAAAAATCAATGATCTTAATAATATCCCCTAATGCTATAGATATTGTTATTAACTAGAGATACAGTATGCGATGAACTAGAGATGTAGCATGCGACATACCAAAAATGTGGCATGCGACATGCCAGAGATGTGGCATGTGACATACCAGAGATATTGCATGTGACATACCGGAGATACTGCATTTGATGTACTGGAGATGTAGCATGCGATGTCACAAAGCTGAGACATTTCCACATCCATAGAACGTATCTGAGATGTTCCATAGATGTAACAGAACATTTGTGGGACATCGCAGTGTGATGCACTGAAGACGTAGCAGTGCGATGTACTAGAGATATTGTATGCGATGTACTGGAGATGTAGCATGCGATGTCACAAAGCTGAGACATTTCCACATCCCTAGAACGCATCTGAGATGTTCCAGAGATGTAACAGAACATCTATGCAACATCGCAATGTCGCAGTGTGATGTTCTTGCGCAATTCCAGAGATGTAAGTATGCTGTATAGGTATTGAGAGTGTTAAATTATTTATTTTTTGCCCTAACATACGTCAACGATCAAGATAATCCCTCATCAATTTCTGACTCAAGCAATTTTTCATCCTTACCTTCAGTACAAAGTTGTTGAGCAATTTTTCCATCACACTCTATCAATAATTTAGCTTTTTCTGCAATTAATTTTAACTTTGCTATTTTATTTACATTATCTAATGTTTCTTCTACCCTATCAAATTCATTACAAGCTTTTGTAAATATTCTCCGATGCTGCGTTCTAATTTTCTTTAAGGCTTCCATATTATAACTCAAAATATTTATTTTAAACTTAATCTTCAATTTATTTAAATTCGTGAACAATATATTCAATTATATACATTAAATACAATAGCTCTTGTTATCAGATTCATCAAAAAAATCTTCACATAAATTAAGAAACAAATATCGTCTGCTTAATGCTATTAAATCAATTCTCTTTCATAATGTTCTTCGTTTAAAATAATTCTATCTCAAAAAATATAGAAATAGCTTACTTGCAGCCGAGTCCTGTCGCGGACGCCAGATGTCTACGATAAACCCATAAAAGACATCAACTTCGTATATTAAAAAAAACACATACAGTTTATTTACATGATCTATATACATAACTTGGAATAGTAGGTATCACACAGCATCATTATTCTTTTACTTATGCAATTCATAAGCTAATAATGAAAGTAACTCTTTAAACATATTTATAATTATTTGTAGATATAACTCTAAAAAGATTTATACTCATAAAAATTCTCGTTTTAAAATTCTTCCTCTAAAATTTAATCTCTTAAAACGAAAATAACTTCCTCATTTTTTTTTTTTTAACAAGTCAGAACATAAACTCTCTCTCATGGAAGAAGAGCATAGGAATTAAAACGAGATAGGGCAGCGAGCACGGGAAACGGAGCTTACTTTTCCGCATTAATTTAGCCGAGCGTAGGAAAACGATTCTATCGCCGCCTGGTATAGAGCATTTCCTCGTGACGTCTGGTGGTTGGCAAAAAAGCGCGCTCGACTTTCCCGCGCCCCGCCCACCATTGATTTTCCGTTGGTAGTAATCAAGTAATCAAGAGATCCCAAGCCTTTTTGCCAACCACTCATAAAAGTTGAGATGTTTGTTTACAAACAAGGAACTGCCCTATAGTATCGGAAGAAAGGGAAAGCCCGCCCCTTCAGCTTCAGTCATCTTCCGATTTCCGAGAACGACCTATGAACGCACAGCCAGAAATGTAGAAACGCGCTGATTGGTGTATTTTCAAGATCTGGTCGCCCTCTATTTGTCAGATGAAAATTACTACCTTTCCGTAACATTCGTAATACATCCTACTCTTTTAATCCGTGCTCTCTCTATTCTAGAAAAACATAAAAAAACTGGTTGCCAAAAATGATCTTTTAGTAATTTTGAAGAGACCATGGAGTCCAGATAGTCTCGCTCAATCTCTTTGATTTTATGAGAGAAAAAAGAAGCATTTCCGAACAGAAACAAGAATTTAACACCTTGGAATTACTAAACTGTTATTAACATAAATCTATTTGTTTGTTTACTTCAAACAAATTAATAATAACATTCTGTTAATGTAGTGTTTGTTTCCATTCAAAAAGGACTTAAAAACGCAAAGACATTTGAAATAACCGCCATTTGAATTTCCCGTCGTCAAACCATGTAACGCTTTCCTTCCTATCTCTTTTTCACATCGACAACCCAATAACGATAATATAAACCTGTTTTTGGCGACGGAAAAGTTGGTTTCTCTTACTAAGCTAACTCAAGGAATTCCGGTTACCCCAGCACGTTTTTTTCCCCAGCACAGCATTCTCACAACCATGAAGATAGAGAGAAGGAGGAATATCGAGCCGCTAATTCTGGTTGAAAAATGATCCTTAAAATTTAGTTGACCAAGTGTCCGCCAGAGGTCGATACTGTGAAAATAGGGGCATGTTTTACATTGAAAACATATTAGACAGCATCAATTTTTATTAATTTTAAGCCATTTAAACTACACATTTTATATAATATGTCTCGAAATTGCTTTGCTCCTGGATGTAACAGGATATTCTTCTGCCAAAAAAAAAAAAAAAAATAAATAAATAAAGCTTTAGGAAAGAAGAATCCCAGTTTATTTTCGTCCCCTAAGGTAAGTTATGACTAATTTATATTTAAGTTAAATATTTAATATCTGGCAAATAATGATTGTTTAAAGTATTCTAGAAATTATCGCCTATGTCATTTAACATGTATATTTGTTCTTGAGTAGCAAACTATTTTTATTTCTTTATAATAGCACTACAAAAAGTAGGCTTACTCTTACTATGTCACACTTAGCAACAGTATGTATATGTATGAATATTACATTTATGTTTTTATAGATTCTGAAATGTAATTTGTCATTATAAAAAATACAGATAATGTGTAACTGTTAAATAGAAAATCGGCATTTCATGATTTATCAAACACACACAAAATGCTGTCTACATTCTGAAACCTTTCTTCACAAACAAAAACATAATGCTGTCTGTATTCCGAAACCTCTTTTCCTGATTAATCGTAGTATATATTATATATTGAAGATTTTAACTATAAAGATATTTTCAAATTTTAATTATTGTAAAAAAATATATATGTATATTGTAAGTTCTGTATTTTGAAATTCAAAATAAGAGAAATCAAAGTGTGGTTTAGCAATTAATATATTCTAAAATATAATGTAATAGAAAAAAAAAAACACTGGTGATCAACACAGACACTTTAAAAAAAGGTTAAATATATATATATATATATATATATATATATATATATATAGTTGATATTATAAACTTACTTTGAGCAATTATAGTATTATGTATTTCATTAAATTTTGATAATGTCAATTATAACTTGTTGCAATGTTGAAAAAAATTATATTGAGCATCATATAATGGGAAATTTCGTGAAAGGTGTATTTCAAAAGGAATCTGTTCTATAACGTAGTATTCTTTTAGAATCTCATTATAGTTATCAAAATCTTCTGATGCGGATATAATTTTTATTATATTTGTAAAAATATGTTTATTTTAAGTGAGAACCCAACAAGAACTTGGTAAAACCTAGGGTAAATAAGAAAAAAAAAATGTACTGTGCTTTGTGTATGAAATTAAAATCTGATGCATTTATGTTTTAATTGTTTGTTAAAGATTTTTATCATTATAAATAGTACTGTATTATGTAATATTTTTTTTAGTTAATGCTTGTTCATTAAAGATTGACTGTTAAATAAAACATTATTTTTGTTTAAATCAAGTAAGGTTTAAATCACTTCTTTGAATTCAGCATGATCCTTAAAATATGTTTTAAATATTTTTTTAATAGGAGGTTGAACTTCTTGAGAAATGGCAACGAGCTATCCCTAGAAGGATAAGGTTTTTGCTCCACCTATAAAATTATGTGAACTTCATTTTGAGGAAGACTGTATTATCCGGGTTGATGAAACAAAGTTATTTGATGGAACTGTGTTTTCTTATGTACGTGAAAAACCCTGGTTAAAACAAGGTTCTGTGCCAACAAAATTTCCAAATTTACCCAAATATTTATCATCAGAAACACCTAAGAGAAAACCCCCTGCTTCTCGGAATAAGAGAAAAATTGAAACAGATGATAGTGATATGCCACAGTATAAGAGGAAATGTAATTTAGATGATAGTGAAATACTAGAGGATAATCAGAGTCAAGATAATAACACCCAGCATAATCTTTTTGAAGAAATTAAAGATATTGAAAAGCCTAATGAATGGTGGTCCATCTGTGAAAATGATGGGAGAATACTGTGTGTTAAACTTGATGCTGATTCTTGTGAACGACATATTGTAATTGATAGAGATTTCTCAGTGAAAGTAAGTACTTTTTTATGATTTTTCTCTAGGGATGAAATTACTTTAATTTAAAAATGAGATTGATTCAAATGTGTCATTTAAATTTTTATCACAATTAACGGAATGTAATTATTGTAAGAATTAATATTAAATTTCATAATATTTTAGATTTTCTTGAAGAACAAAGAAATAAAATTGTCAAATGAAAACAAAATAACGAGTGTGCAAAATTTATCACTTTTATTACTAAAAGTTGATGATTTGGTTATTTGCAAGCAATTACAATCTTGGTAAGATTTTTATTTATAAATAATGTAAATGATGTGTATTCTTCTAATATTGTAAATGTGTTCAGTAGTTTCTAACATGTTCTATGATAATTTTTACTTTCGCCTTAAGAATTAGACTTATTTTAATCATACTGTTGCTGCAAATTGTTTCAGAAAATTCTGCTACATGTGATTTCTATTTTAAAGATATTTAAAAACTGAGTTTCCTAAATTTTGTGTTTTAAAATACTTTTTTTTCTATTCTTTTTCAGAATCTTCATAATTTCTTTATGGCTGTATAAGTGTTATTGAGTGCATGTTATGATTTTCAAATTGCATGTCTCAGTAACATTGATCCGGCCAATTTATGTTCTCTTCATGATCAGCATTTGCAACTTTGTTTATTTAGTCATATACTGATGCATGCTTGCCTGATTTCTCAGTTTATTGAATTTGAATGTTCTTTTTTTGCTAATATTTATTCTCCAGTTGTAAGTATGAATGTCCTTAAACCTCCTTTTTTGATTTTGATATTTTAACAACTGTATTGCATCTTAAAATACTGTCTCTATAAATTAGATTTTATATTCTAATTCAGATGATTTTTTAAACTGATTTGTTATTCAAATCAGTATATTAATGCTGTAATACTAAAAAATATTTTATATGTGTATTAGTATCGTCAACTACTGAAGAAAATTAGATTCTAAGAAACTTGACTATTTTGAAAATTATGTGTCTCAAAATAAGAATTGTGTCTCAAAATAAGAATTATTATAAGCTTCTTTTATGCAGTTTTTAATCATTTGAAATACTAACTTTAATCAGTAAGTACATGTATATGAATGACTGAATAAGATATAAAAAGTAAATATTGTAATTAATTAATGTAAAAACTAAGTAAATCATTACAATCTAGTAACTTTGATTTGGCTTTAAGAATTTAAGTATCTCTACTCATATTACTAAATTGATTACTAAAATTGTACTATTTTCTACTTGTAATCTAGTATTTCAAAAATATGTTAAATTGTACTTGTTAAGTGATATGTTCTTAAAACTTTTTTTTCTCCTTCTTTTCAGAATCTGCGTAATTTCTTTATGGCTGTATAAATGTTATTGAGTGCATGTTATAATTTCAAATTGCATGTCTCAGTAACATTGATCCGGCCAATTTCTGGTCTGTTCTAAATTAATGTTCTGAACCATGTTGATCATATGCTGATGCATGCTTGTCCAATTTCTCTCAATGTATTGAACGGTATTTCTTTTGCTGCTATTTATTCTCCAATCGTAAGTATGCATGTCTTAAAAAGCCTCTTAAACTGATTTTTATGTTTATATTTCATTTTAACAACTCTATTGTATCTTAAAATATTATCTCTATACTTTAGTTTTCATGGGTGACTCGCATTATAACTCTGGGCTATAATGATCAAACATGATATGAAAACACTTTTAAAAGAAATCATCAGAAGCACAAAAAGAATAATTTGAAATGAAATAATTTATAAATTTATTTAAGTAATGTTTCTCAAGTGTTCAAAATCTCAAAAAAACTTGATAAATTATTTTTTTGCAAAAAATTAAATATGTGTATTTGTGCATAAAATAAAATTTATAGGAACCCACAATAGATACATGGTTTATATTCTTTCTCCTCCTACCCCCCCCCCCTCCTTTTTTTATTGTGTAAATTCTGTTAAAAGAAATTATTTTGTATTTAAAATTTCTTTTGGCACAATTGTACGAATTTTGTACAGTTAATTTAAATTGTCATCTGGAACCATTTTCATCATTTTTTTTTCTATTCTTTTCATTATTAAATAAGTTTTAATTTAAAACATTTATTTCACTTTAAAATTCTAATGCAAATCATATTTGCACATTGTATATTATTTGACAGATTACTTTAGATTATTTTGGTATAGTGCCAGTTTGATATAATGACCCAAACAGGATCGTCTCAACAGGGTTGTTATGCGAGTCAACTGTATATTTTAGTTCAGATGTGTATATATATATATATATATTATTTATTTTTCAAATCAGTATAATAACACAGTGATACCGAGGAAAATTTTATATATACACATTGTCACTGACTACTGAAGAAAATGGATCCCAGGAAACTTCTCTCTTGTCTGTCATGAAAATTCTGTGTTCCAAAATAAAAATTATTTAAAGGTTTCTTTTACACAAAATTTAAAATTGCTTAAAACAGTAAATATATTTGTGAATGATTGAACTAGCTATAAAGTCATTTTTAAAGTTGTGTAACTAATTGATATTAAAAGTTTGTAACTTTTCAGAAAATTATTTTCTATGATAGTAACTTTAAGAATTTACAGACATATTTTAGTCATGATACTGTACCATTGCTGCAAAGTTATTGAAAAAATTCTTCCTACCTGTAATCTTTATTTAAAAAATATTTTGAAAATTGTACTTGTTAAGATTTGTGGTCTTAAAATACCCCCCTTTTTTTTCCCCTTTTTAAATCTTCATACTTTTTTTTATTGTTGTATAAGTGTTAATGCATGCTAATTTTTTTTAATTGTGTGTTGGTAACCTAAATCCACCCAATTTGTTATCTTCATGATCAATGTTCGCAGCTATATTTAGTCAAATGCTGATGCATGCATCTCTGATTTCTCAATGTATTGAATGTTATATCTGTTGCTGATACATTCTGTCATTGTAAGTATGAATTTCTTAAAATATCTCTTTTTCTGAATTCTATTTTAATATTTGATTTTAAGAATTCTGTTGCATTAAAAAAAAATTATTTCTGTAGTTTAATTTTTATGTTCTAATTTAGATTACTTTTAAAATTCATTTCTCAATCTATTTCATATTGGAGGTTTCATAAAATAGAATATGTCATATAAAATAATGTTCGTTAAAAAAGTCACCAAGTCTGACTACTATAATGGTGAGAAGGCACCACCAAGCGAAAGTCTAATTTTTTCAAGGATCCACAACCATCTGGTTGCAGAATTCAGTGAAATTTTTAATATAAGCCTATTCATCAATGGTGGAATATGCTGAATAGTAGTACCACTTCCTGAATGATATATGCCCAAATGCATTCAAGAATAATTCATTAAGACGTAAAGTTTAATCTGTTGCTGACTATTATTAATTTTTCTTTTTTTTCTGTTCAAATAAAATTACACAAAGGTATTTTTTTTTTTTTTGAATCAACATTTGAAATTATTAAGGGATACACACATGCAAAAATTTATACTGTCGAACCTCGTTAATATGGATCTAAATGGGTATAAAAAACGTGTTCGTGTTATCAGAAACTAATCTTTCTTTCTTTGTTGGAGATTGTGGAAACAGTTCATGTTAAAATAAATTCACATTAACGAGGTTCGACTATATTGTATTTGTTTATTCACTATTTCCTATTTTTTATTAATAGGCAGTTATCTAAATGTTGCCTTGGGTTTGCTGACACACATCAAGAACAAGATTCATGTTCTGTTTGTCAGCAAAATAGCCTGAAACAGAAGACTGTATTTCAAAAGAAAATATTGTCGCTGTCTCAGCAAAAGTTAAAGCTTGCTCGACATAGAAAATATGCTCAGGGGAAAAATGCTCGTTTGCAAAAGAAGGTGGGTGATCTTTAAAATAATATTCTTGTGTGTGCAGGGTCGTAGCAAGCAATTTTTTTTTTTTTTTTTTTTTTTTTGGGGGGGGGGGGGTAAAGTGTTTAATTAACTGACTCAACAATGGCTCCAAAATGATTAATGTCAGAAACCCTTCCTTCTCTCTCTTAAAAGAAAACTATGATATTTATTAATTTTACTTCTATTACGTTCCTACCATAGGTAATGCAAATATTGTATTCATTAAAAAAATTGGTTAATGAGTAGATTAAAGGGGCACTTTCTGCTTGGCGAACTTCCGTAGCGATAAACTGCATTTCCTTGTACACATAACTTAAGAAATCTATTACGACGCAGTATGGAGAGATTTGATTGGTTCATTTCTTTTTCATTGATTTGAGTGTATTTTACATTGCAGTAGAGCTACATTCTGGGGAAATTAGGCTATATATAATTGGTTCATTTGTTTTGAGTATATTTTACGTTGCACTAGAGCTACATTACAGGATATTAGGCGATATTTGATTCGTTCAGTTGTTTTGAGTGTATTTTACGTTGCACTAGAGCTACATTAAGGGAAATTACGCGATATTTGATTAGTTCATTTGTTTTGAGCGTATTTTACGTTGCACTAGAGCTTCATCATGGGAAATTAAGCGATATTTAATTGGATCATTTGTTTTGAGCGCATTTTACGTTGCACTAGAGCTACATTATGGGAAATTAGGCGATATTTGATTGGATCATTTGTTTTGAGCGCATTTTACGTTGCACTAGATTATGGGAAATTAGGCGATATTTGATTGGATCATTTGTTTTGAGCGCATTTTACGTTGCACTAGAGCTACATTATGGGAAATTTTGGTCTTAACATGCGCGACAGTGATTGCCGCGGAGCCGAGTTACGTGCGTTTTCAGATTCATGCACAGCGTTGTAGGGGTGTCCAGTGATTTTTTTTTTTTGGTTTTAACATGCGCGACAGTGACTGCTGCGGATCCGAGTTACGTGCGTTTTCAGATTCCTGCCCAGCGAGGTAGGGGTGTCCAGTGATGTTTTTTTGGTTTTAACATGCGCGACAGTGACTGCCGCGGAGCCGAGTTACGTGCGTTTTCAGATTCATGCACAGCGTAGTAGGGGTGTCCAGTGATGTTTTTTTGGTTTTAACATGCGCGACAGTGACTGCCGCGGAGCCGAGTTACGTGCGTTTTCAGATTCATGCACAGCTAGGTAGGGGTGTCCGGTGATGTTTTTTTGGTTTTAACATGCGCGACAGTGACTGCCGCGGAGCCGAGTTACGTGCGTTTTCAGATTCATGCACAGCGGGGTAGGGGTGTCCAGTGATGTTTTTTTTTGGTTTTAACATGCGCGACAGTGACTGCCGCGGAGCCGAGTTACGTGCGTTTTCAGATTCATGCACAGCGTAGTAGGGGTGTCCAGTGATGTTTTTTTGGTTTTAACATGCGCGACAGTGACTGCCGCGGAGCCGAGTTACGTGCGTTTTCAGATTCCTGCATAGCGAGGTAGGGGGTGTCCAGTGATGTTTTTTTGGTTTTAACATGCGCGGCAGTGACTGCCGCGGAGCCGAGTTACGTGCGTTTTCAGATTCATGAACAGCGAGGTAGGGGTGTCCAGTGATGTTTTTTTGGTTTTAACATGCGCGACAGTGACTGCCACGGAGCCGAGTTACGTGCGTTTTCAGATTCCTGCACAGCGAGGTAGGGGTGTCCAGTGATGTTTTTTTGGTTTTAACATGCGCGACAGTGACTGCCGCGGAGCCGAGTTACGTGCGTTTTCAGATTCATGCACAGCGGGGTAGGTGTGTCCAGTGATTTTTTTTGGTTTTAACATGCGCGACAGTGTCTGCCGCGGAGCCGAGTTACGTGCGTTTTCAGATTCATGCACAGCGGGGTAGGGGTGTCCAGTGATGTTTTTTTGGTTTTAACATGCGCGACAGTGACTGCCGCGGAGCCGAGTTACGTGCGTTTTCAGATTCATGCACAGCGGGGTAGGGGTGTCCAGTGATGTTTTTGTGGTTTTAACATGCGCGACAGTGACAGCCGCGGAGCCGAGTTACGTGCGTTTTCAGATTCATGCACAGCGGGGTAGGGGTGTCCAGTGATGTTTTTTTGGTTTTAACATGCGCGACAGTGACTGCCGCGGAGCCGAGTTACGTACGTTTTCAGATTCATGCACAGCGGGGTAGGGGTGTCCAGTGATGTTTTTTTGGTTTTAACATGCGCGACAGTGACTGCCGCGGAGCCGAGTTACGTGCGTTTTCAGATTCATGCAGAGCGAGGTAGGGGTGTCCAGTGATGTTTTTTTGGTTTTAACGTGCGCGACAGTGATTGCCGCGGAGCCGAGTTACGTGCGTTTTCAGATTCATTGTTTTATACAGCCATGTTTCTTTGTTGGTTCATATACCTTAGAGGTATGTCCCAATTCATCCTTCGTCGTTACAGTGGCCAGATCCGCGAACTTTTAAAACAGAGAAGCTTTAAATTGCTACAATTAACTAATTATGCATGTATTTTTTTTTTTCAAATTAAATTAATAAGCACTAAAAATAAAATTGAAATATTAAATAGTTTACTTTCTATAATTTTTAAAAAAATTATAATAATGCGAATAAATTAAACTTTGTCTGTAGAAAATGGGGATATTTGGTTGCCGTACTCATTGCCCACAACGTAGCACTAGTTCGACGTAAAACTCACTCGCACAATCACTTGTTGGTCAAGTTTATGAAAACTAGGGAATTTTTCCCTCCGCTGAAATGTAAGTATTAATGAAAAATTCGAAACGATATGTGTCTGGAGAAATGAAAGCGTATCATTTGATAACTTGAAAATATGTTTTTTATTTTATTTGTATATTCTCATAATTTTTATACCGATGTGTTTCGATTCACTTGAATGCGGTTTTAGAATCCTCGAATGTTACGAATTAACTGAGCGCGAAGTGAAATATTTGATATGTGATTTACGTATTATGGAGTCAACAGGAATTTCAAAATGGGAAAAAAAAAAAAAATCATGTTGTATTTATTGTTTTCATGCTTTTTTAATTACTTTTAAAGTTATATTTTTATTCTGAATTTTCATTTATTTAATTACATTTATTGTGTTGTTGAAATCAATTTGCTCTTAAAACTTCGATGAGAAAACGTATATTTTGTTAAGTATTTGCTTATTTATTAAAATATTGTAGTTAAAAAGTTAATTAACCATCGCCTTTTTATGAAATTTCTTCGATAATTTTATTTAATTAATGGTCGTCTGTATTAATATTTATTTCATTTCGAACGTAAACAAACGTTTTGTAAGTTAAAAAGTTAATTAACCATCGCCATTTTATGAAATTTCTTCGATAATTTCATTTATTTTCGTTAAATAGTCGTCTGCATTAATATTTATTTCATTTCGAACGTAAACAAACGTTTTTTCAGGTTGCCATAAGATAAATTGATTTCCTTGGTTCGTTGGCGCACGGATAATATCGCCAAAATGTAAACAAACGCCAGTGCCCCTCTATTCGTAACATATGCCAAAAAATTTTATATCAAGTTTTCCTTGAACATCTTTAAGGTCTCCTAAATCTTTTTTTTTTTTTTTTTTTTTTTTTTTTTTTTTTGTGTGTGTGTGTGTGTGTGTGAGTGTGTGGTGAATCTTATGATTATTATTCCTCCACAACTAAAGAGAAAACAACAAAATGTAAGCCAAGTCAGGTGCACTGATGAATTTAGCAACTTGTGTTGAGAATTTGAAAACTGTAGGTTGTTAGGACCATATTTTAACTTCAGCTGGTATCTCAAAGACAACTCTAATGATTTTCAATGTCCTTTCATATGTATTAGTTAGTCATTGGAAATTACAGTTTCATCCTTCTGTGTAATCATCCTGTTTTTATGGGCCAATTTTAAGTCTTAAAGAAAGGCTCAAAAGATTTTCTTTAATCTTGCCATATTAATTTCCTTTTAAGTACCTAGCTCATGTTCTGCTTCAGGTATGGATGTTCAGAATAAACTCGTAGGTCTATTTGCAACTTCAAAAATCTGATCAGAATTAAAAGCTAATTGGAAAATGATGAAATGTGTTATCAACAAACAAGTCAACTAATAATAATTATTTTTTTTAAATCAGGATTTTGAATCTAGTGTATAAAAGAAATCTCCTGGTAGCCAAATAGATATTCTGTAGCATCTCAATTTAGGCGTGAATGTTCATCATGGTTTGGAATATCTTTTGACCAATTCCCCGACTTTGTTTAAAAATTTTTCGCAGAGATAAACACCAAAGGGAAGTAGTAGTGAGACAACTCACCAATAAGCCAATCAGAGAGCTTTTATTGAGCTTTTCGAATTCAAAATTAAAGAGATTTGTTTAAAGACCAAATCTTTTTTTTAGTCGGTCAATTTGTAGTTGAAAAAAATTCATCAGAAATAAAGGCCAATTTGAAAATAATCTATTGGATTATCTGTCAGTAAATAGACTTGATTGCTTTAATTGAGCTTTGGAGCTAAATTAAAAAAGTGATTTTTCCTTGTCAACCGATTTACAGTTAGAAAGCTTTCACCAGAAATAAAAGTTGTATGAAAAAATTCAATTGGGATAGACTGGATTATTTAACTTTAGAGTTATTAGCACACAGAAATAAATCTGATAAATAAAAAATTTTCAAGTCGCCCTATTTGCAGTTTTGATGGCCTTTATTTCTTGGGCCAACTGGAGAAATTGGATCTCTTAATAAGCCAACTAGATTGCTTTTATGAATCTTTAAAGCCGAAAGTAAAACGAAATTTGTCAGCAAATCAAATTAATAGCCCAATTATCGAAAAAATTATATTACACTGTAGATTTACTAAAAACAGTTGATAACTCCAGAGTTCTGAGACTCCATTCAGCTTATCAAAAGAGTTTTTCAAATGCTAAATAGGCCGACTATTATATTTGGTTTGTTTTCATTTTTAAATGTTCATCAGAATTCAACGCCAAATATATATATATAAATTAGTCAGGTTTCTGATAAGGTGACTGGAGTGCCATTAATTGTGCCTTAGAGTAAAAGTCAGATTTATCCTTCGGCTATAGATTTCTTTTTAACTGACTTATTTACATTTTGAAATGTAATGCATTAAGTATTATTAAAAAGCCAACTGGGGAAGAAAACTAATTTGGTGTATCTGTCGATAGGGCGATTGGAGTATTTTCTTCAACTTTTGAGGGGATATTGCCTCCCCCCCCACTCGCTACGTCCCTATGTGTGTGTATTCAATATACAAAAAGCTGTAATTAAAATGCTTCTTTCTAGGTATCTCATTTAAAACAAGAAGTAAAAAGTGCATGGATCCATTGCAAAAACCTGAAAGAGAATATATTGGAGTCATCAATTTTAAATTTACCTGTAGAGCAGCAGACTGCTATCAGAATGTGTGTTGCAGCTGCGAAACTAAAAAACAGGAGATCCATGCGATATTCTCTGCAGTGGATATATGAGTGCCTTCTATTGCGAATTAAGAGCAAAAAAGCATATGAGCACTTGAGGCAACATAATATCTTAATATTGCCTTCCTATAAAACGCTAACGAAGTACATCCATGAGATCAAAAGCACATATGGCTTTCAACAGAGCACATTTGCTTGTCTGGAAAAAAAAGCCAGTTTTATGGAAGCTTCAGATCGAAGGGGTAAAGATATTTTAAAATTATATTATACATTATAATAAAACAGATATAGGTGTCTAATTTTTTTTTTTTTAGGTGTACTTCTTGTTGACGAAATGAAGTTATCAAAAGCTTTGCATTTCAGCCACAAATACATGAAAATTTATGGTTTCACAGATTTGGGCAAATATACGACTGCCAATCAAAAGGGACAATTAGGTGACCATGCTCTTGTTCTGATGTTTCAGCCTTTCAAAGGAAAATGGGTCCAAGCTCTAGGTTGCTTTCTTAGTAAAGGAGCAGCCTCGGGATCAGTTCTTCACCATCTGATCATTGAATGCATTGGGCTGATAGAGAAAGCAAACTTCTTTGTGGATGGTGTAGTAAGCGATGGGGCAAGCTGGAACAGGAGCATGTGGTACCTATTTGGCATCACCGAGGAAAACGTTAGCTGTCCTCATATTTGTGATGACAATAGAAAATTATGGTTTCTGTCAGACTTTCCGCATCTTATTAAGAATGCCAGAAACACTATCACTTCAAATGGACAGTTGATGGTATGTAGTTCTCATATATAATGTATTAAATTTTATTGAGTAAAAATAATTGTAATAATGACAGTTTCTTATTATAATAATTAAAAAACCTACTTCAGCTTCACTTGGTGACTTTATAATGGTCAAGTACTTTCTGTAGGGGGATCCCCCTCATCATCGACACCAGTCACTTCGGTAGCGGTATACTCGTAAAATTTCTTCAAAAATGTTATGCTTTTTTTTCTTTCATTGAGTAGGTGGCATCAGTTGGCATCAATCTCTTTTTTAGATTTTTCGTGGTTGCATGCACACGACTGATTCAATATTTCAATTGTTTCCCTGAATAAAGCATAGTGTTTGTTATTGTAATTTGCAATTTTCATAATGCTAAACAATAGCAAAGGTTACTATATAGGAATGACTAAGAGGAAGATTAAAACCTGCATAAAAGAACACCATAGTGATATGAAATTTGGAAAATATACCACCGCACTAGCCCAAACCAACAAAAGTGAAAACATAGAAATCGATTTTAATAGCGTTAAGAGAATTGCAATAACAAACAATGTCTTATTCAGGGAAACAATTGAAATATTGAAGCAGCCGTGTGCATGCAACCATGAAGAATCTAAAAAAGGGATCGATGCCAACTGGTGCCACCTACTCAACGAAATAAAAAAGCACAACACTTTTGAAAAAATTTCACAGGAGTACACCATTATAAAGTCACCAAGTGAAGCTGAAGTACATTTTTTAATTATTATAATATGAATTATGGCTTCATTATTAAGAAAACTTAAATCACATTTTCTTATTTTCTCTTCAGACACACCGTGGTCTGATTGACATCAAATTCTGTGAAACTGTATATCAGCTGGACAATTCTTATGAATTTAATTTAAAAGCTTGTCCAAAATTAACGTGGGATGTGATCCATCCAGAACATTTTCAAAAAATGAGTGTACCAAGAGCATTTCAGGTTAATATATACATATATACCTTTTCTTTTTATGTGTGCATACAAATTGGTACATTTTAAAATATTTTTATCTTTTCTGTTTTTCAGTATTGCTGTTGCCTCAGCAATGGTGCAATACAAGAACATGCATTCAGCCCTTGAAAATGCAAATTCTTCCATTGAATTAATACAAACATTTAATTCTGGCATTAAAGCTATGAATTCTAGAACTCAGATAGATTCATTGAGATAAAATTTTTCTGAAAAAAAAGTAATTATGCAAATATTTTAAATCTGTTCTAAATATGTATTGTATGCCCTGCTAAATGATTTATTTTCTTTTAACTTCACGGAACATTAAAGAGCTTCTAGAGTTCATAGTTCAGTGGGAGAACTTTGCCAAGAACAACAATTGTAAATTCTTGTCAGGCTCAACTTGTCTTGGATTTAAGGTAACGCTAAAAGCTACCCTTGAAATGTTGTCATTCTTATCTAATGAGTGTGGTTTCAGTTATTTAATGACTGCGAGGCTGAACCAAGATTCGTTAGAGGTGAGTTTAGAATTCTGGAAAAAAAATTACTTGTCAATAATTAGTTTTAAATTTCATGGGGATTGTATTGTAATTGATCAGTTTGAAGATTAGCTATATGTCTAGTAGCTGAAAATTTCAGACAATTTGCAGAATATAAACAGTAAACACAGTTAGGTGATTATCACCTAAATTTAAAGGCATGGGTTCTGTGGATAAATCAAAAAATGGCTAAAAACTAGTAAGTTGTGGCCACCACAAGATTTTCTTCTGTATAAGTTTACAGGTTCATGCTGTACAAATTATTTATTCAATTACTTTCCATGATAAATGTAGACGATTTTTATAGATTACTGCGACTATTATTAATCATTCATAATAATTTTACATTCAACATTAAAACTAACTTTAATTATGTATTGGGATGCACTGAATAGCAGTTTTGGCAGAAAATTGAATTCAGAGAATATTCAGATAACCGAATGCTAAATATTCGGGCAAATACTGAATATTTATTTGACTAGTTGATTTATTCTTATATTCAGGTGTCAATCACGTAAATTGTGCAAACTTTTTCGGTAATTCCATTTACATTTAATAATATTTCATCTTTCCGATTATGAAAAGATATTATAAACTAATATTCAGTAAGAGTGGTTTATTTATAAAAATATTAGGAAATATTACTATCGATTAAATAATGGTGTAATGTTGAATTCACTGTCAAAATTATTTACTGTTAGGCTTCTTAATAAACACAAAAGTTTTTAAATAACACTGACTTGTCATATCCACTCAAAAAAAAAAAAAAAAAAACAGAAATGCAGCAGTTGCAAAAATCGTTTATCTACCTTTTAAATTATAATTGTAATAATATGAAATCAAAGTAGTGAAGAAAATGGAATGCACAATTTCATACACTTAATGTTTCTTCTTTATTTTCAGAGATTCTTCAGTATGATGCGCAGTTCCTGTGGATCGAACGACCATCCAGATTCTCAGACTTTTTTGCATCTATATCGGTTATTGTCCACCTACTCACTTGTAAAACCTCCGAAAGGTGCCTGTACAGCTGGTACTGAGATATTAAACATATTATTCACACTTAGTGATGTGGAGGAGAAAGAAAGTCTGATAAAAAACACATGGAGCAATTTTCTAGACAAAGTCATAGACGAAGGGACTGCAGAAGAAATTTTGCCTGCAGCTCTAGAAATGGCAGAAGACCATGACTATGACATGGTGACTTCCTCGGAATTAATCATTTCATACGTATCTGGCTTCATTTTGCGCAGAACATCCAAATTTATATCCTGTAGTATGTGCATGCAAATTTTGACAACACCAGATGCAAATGGTGATGATGCAAATGATTTTATTAAGCTAAATAGCAGAGGATATCTGTTGTATCCATCTAAATTAGTTGTCCAGTTAATAACATATTTAGAAAACAGTATTCTGGCTACTGTAAGAAAAAATAAGATTCATGCTGAATTATTATGTGATGTCATGGAAAATATTTCTGAGGGGCAAAACTTATATGTTTTAGGCTGTGCTGAAAATAAGCATCAAGTAACAGAAAAAATAGTGAAATTCTTTCTTATTACAAGATTTCATTTCATATGCAAGCAGGCAAACAAAAATGAAAATAACAAAACAAAAAAAATAAGAAAACTATCTAAAATGTAGAATTTTAAATGTTTAATAATTAGTATCATAATAATTTAAAACATATCCCTTAAAGAAAATTTTTTATTCATGAATTCATCAACCGTGAATATTTATTTAAATAAAATTGGAGTGTAAAGGCTGATATTTTTATTTATTACCAACTATGTGAAAAATACCAGAGCCGGGAATCGAATTCGGTGTATTTAAATCAAATTTGAGTGTAAAGGCTAATATTTTTATTTATTACCAACTATGTGAAAAATACCAGAGCCAGGAATCGATCCCGAATCCGGCACCTTAAACGGAGGTGCCCGGGTTCGATTCCCGGCTCTGGTATTTTTCACATAGTTGGTAATAAATAAAAATATCAGCCTTTACACTCCAATTTAATTTAAATAAATATTCACGGTTGATGAATTCATGAATAAAAAATTTTCTAAATTGAAATTTCGTGGTCTATGGAGTTGTACTACGATTATTATTGTCTCACCTGATATATCTGCGTTTGCAGACTTGGTGACTTTGCCAACGATAATTATGTGAGAAGTACCTAGCTGGTTGTCAGCCAGGGTAGCTCAGTGGTAGAGTATTCATGCGTTAAGCGGAGGTGCCCAGGTTCGATTCTCAGTTCTGGTATTTTTCACATAGTTGGTAATAAATAAAAATATCAGCCTTTACACTCCAGTTTGATTTAAATACATATCCCTTATGTTTAAATTCAAATATACTGAAACCCTGATCTATTGTTCCCATATCCATTGTTTTCCTTTATTGATCATTTTATATCTTTGGTCCCTGCACAAATTATATTTTAGTAATGTTAACAAAAACCACGTGTGTCATTCTTAAAAAAGTTGTTTTCCTGCATTCATCATTGTAAAATTTTTCTCCTGACTTTGTAAAAATTTTCTCCTGTAAAGCTAGTGGTTCCATATAGAGTTTTTATCCTAAAATTACTCTTTTCCCCATCTCTATGTAGGATCAAAATTGTGATGTCATGTCTCCGCACCAACTGCAGGCTATCCATTACTTCCGAACATACCTAATGTGGGAAAAGCATTGAAATCATGTCAAAAATCTGAATTTGAGATTTTTTATGTTTTGAGGTGCCCTGAGTCTGTTTTGCAATATTTTTACGATGATATATGTGTGTGTATACGAGAGAGAGTGAAAATACTACCATCTAAACACTTTGCTTAAATGAGGTGAATGTTGGTATGTACATTGTAAGTCACCATAGTACAAACCCTACTGATTGTGGGGAATCTAGTACTTAACAGTTTTTTTTTTACAAAGACACAGAGCAAAATTCTTTATCATTTTGGCCCGCAAGACCAAATTTTTAAAAGGACGATGCTGTCTAAACACCTTATTAAAATGAACAAAAAAATTATGCACATATTATTGGTCACGGTTGCATTAACTGTATAGATTTTGGTGATTCTAGTACTTGTAGTTTTTTACAGGGACAGAAAAAAAAAAAAAAAAAACATCATTATTGCCTGTGGGTTGAAATTTTTAAAAGTGTGATAGCATATAAATGCCTTATTAAATTGAGGAAAAAATTCCACTTTTTTTTTTTTTTTTTTTTTTTTGCCCAATTTAAAACACACACACAAAAAAAAAACCCACAGATTTTTCAATTCTGCAGTTTTTCATCATTAATTTATTGGTGGACCTAAGAGTGAAAGCAGTTAAACTGCATCAGATGATGAGGTTTGCTTTGGCTTTGTTCAAATTCAACCCTTGGAAGTTTTATGAATCTCTGATGCTCATATAACTAATCAAAAGCAAATCTGCATTTAAAGTAAAAATTTACAGTTAGTGTGAAATCATATTCAGTGTCAAATCATCTGATTAGGCCCAGTTTAAGTCAATGTCCAGTTACATACCAAGTTTGGTTAAATTTTGTTTATTGGTTTGTGAGATACAGTAACAAAACATGTAAAACTTTCACAAGCTGGAGTTTAAAATTTTCAAGAATCTGCACTATGATGAAGGGATATCATATGACATAATGACATATATTATACATTTATAATATGCATTGTTATATAATTTTCATGTAAAATGTATGCACATGTAAGAATCAGAGAAGTACTTATTTTATGATTAAGATTTTTTTCAAATAGGCATTTTCACAGCTTAGTAATTATTTATTATAAATTACGAATTTAACTGGTTCAGAGTCTCTGTGTTTTTCCTCTGTTGCAGTGGTGGATTTAAGGGGGAGGGGCTAGGGGGCTGACACCCCCCCAAAAGTACTGACATTCCCAATTTAATAGTACAATTGCAAACTTTTCATTGATCTGGAATTACATCTTGGAAAATCTTAGCCCCCCCCCCCCCCCCCAAATTTAAGTTCTGGATCCGCCACTGCTCTGTTGTATGATAGTATTGAGCACGAGACAGAAGAATCCCTATGAGAGGCATTACACTTAGCCAAAAAAATTAAAAGGTACTTGCTAGTGGCGAGTCTTGATTTTCAGCTTAATCACCACACTTTATTTCCTTTTAAACTGTAATTTTAGTGAAGAGTTTTTTTTAACCCAAATCCATCTCATGTATTACCCCCCCCCCCCCCACCCCCACCCACCCCGCACACACCTTTAAAAATGTCCTTACGCAATTGATAAAAATTCCATTTCTCCTTTTTTCAAACCAATCATACATTTATTTTTATTCCAATTATATTCTTTATAAATGAGATATGTGATTATTTTATCGAAAAATAAACCAAATTTATGCACTTTTCTAAGATTGTTAAAGCATGAGATTTGCTTTCTCCATTAATGCAATTTATGCATATGAAGGTTAGAAGAAAATATTTATAAAAACAAAATGTTTGTACGATGATTATTAAAAGAAGATAAAAGATAAAAAAAGCAGCTTAAAAATGTCACTTATTATTATTTTTTTTTATCTTTATAATTTAAATGTAACATGTTTTTGAATAAAAAAGTCCCCCTCCCCCCTCCTTTTGCATATTATGTGAAATCTCTTTTTGGGGAAAAGAAAAATAATGGCTAGTATGAAATTACATGTGAACCAGACAATACTGAATTTTTCAAGAATTACTGAAAAATTAAAAAGTGTTGTAAAACATTTTCTGTAACGTTTATATATTGTTTGGTATCAATCTGAAAGTTAATTTAAAGTTTTATTACTTATGAAAAATTTCAATTTTTATTTATTTATTTATTCATTTATATATATATATATATAGTTCATTTATTATATTTTTTGCATAACTTGGTAACTAATGAATTATAAAGTGCTTTTACTTAGAAAAAATTTTCTCTGTGTATTTAATTTTTATTTATTGTTTGTTATTTTTACAGTTGGTCAGTTTTTAAAAAAGTTAATCAGTATTTTTGGCCCTCTGACTGACTTTCACCCTTGGTTTTATGCTACTTTCATTGTTTTTATAACTGCAATTTTGGGGAGATAAGCCATGGTTTATATGTGCTTGAAATTGGCAACTGGGGCCTATCTGTTGAGAAGAAGAAAAAAAAAAATCTTACAAAAATATTTTTATTGACGATCCTTATCGAAAGAACAGTATCTTTCCAGATCAAAAAGAAAAATATTTTTCTAAATCATGTCTCATTTTATTTGTCTATTTTTTCTATGCTTTCAGTTTTCAACGTCAAGATTTCAAGTTACACGATTTATTTTCATGGCCATTTTGATAGAGTCTGTAACATTAATTTGACATCTGACATTCTGCTAATAATTTTTTAATATACATTCAGATTACAAAAAAAAGTTAATCATTTACTATCAAAAGTACAGAAAGTGTAAAATTAAGCAATTTTCTATTACAACTACATTATGTGATTCTATTGAAACTTTTCTTATCTAATTAATCTTTAAACTAAATTTAACATTTGATTTGTGAAATTTTCTAATTTATAATTTTTAAGCATCTCAAAATCTTAAAAAGTAAATTAATAATTCTGATAATCATTTGTAATGACGAATTAAGAAAAGGGGGGGGGGGGGGTAGCTGAAATATAGTTGAAATGTGAGATAAAGCTTATTTTTGACAAGATTTATCTAATATTTTAATTTAATTCACCTAATTAAAAATAGATGAAGATAATAACAAGAAAACAAATCATTGTGATAATGATTAATACAATAAAAATGTCTGCTTTTTTGGCTTAAAACAGTATAAGATTTTAATATTTTATTAACACTGACATATTAGTAGTGAAAAAAAAAATGAAATAAAAAAGATTAAATGATTAAAGAAAATGTATTTATATTTATTATAATGAATATTTTTATGATAGCATCAATTTTCCTCCTTTGAACAGCTTTGCATTGCATTTCATTTCTTAATGTCTTCATACAAGATAGTGACTTTTACTGAATATCCTGCAATTAAATTTGAACAATTATAAATTTTTCTTTATATTCTTTTTTTTTTAAGTTTAAAAACCTATAATGGTTTAGCTTTAGACATAATTAATCTGTAAAATAAGCACAACCAGCACGTGCTTTTATATAGAATAAGCAGTAACTGTTATCCCTGTCATTCTCCTGGTTTCCATTGTAATTTACGGCTCTGTTGGAGCCTCCTCTATTTTGTATCTGTCTCCCACTCTCCTTTTAGTTCCCCATCATACTATAGGTATGGGGAACTTAGGTAATCGTGAAAATTTTCGACCTCGGTTTTTTGACTTTTCTACACGTTTTTAGGTGTGAGGAATACGAAAATGACAAAATTTCTATGGTGTCTGTCTGTAGTGTGTGTGTTAGTTTGTTAGTCTGTGAACACAATATCTCAAGAACAAGTTGTTGCAGAGAGGTCAGATCAGTTTTAAAATATTACTTTCGACACTGGGAAGAACCCTATTCATTTGCAACATTCGAATTTAAAAACTTCGTAAGTTATTAGAAATCTACGATTTTCTTAACATGGGAGAATAGGACAAAAAATCACTTAAACGTGCATTTAATGGAAACTTTTTACTGCAAAAATGTCAGACCAGTTTTAAAATATCACTTTTGATGCCGGAAGGAACATCAGTAACTATAAATATGCTACTTTGAAAATTTCGCAAGTTATTGGAAATTTACGAATTTCTTAACATGGCAGTACAGGGCAAAATTTCACATAAACGTCAATTTTAGGAGATATTTTCATCGTAAAGATGTCAGACTACTTTTGAAATATTATTTAGGACACTGGCATGAATATTAATGACTATGAATTTTCCAATATAAAGATTTCGTAAGTTATTGGAAATTTAGGAATTTCTTAACATGGCTGAATAGAGCAAAATTTCACATAAACGTCAATCTTCAGGCATATTTTCATCGTAAAGATGTCAAACCCCTTTCGAAATATTATTTAGGATACTGGCATGGATATCATAGACTATGATTTTTCCAATTTAAAAAATTCGTAAGTTATTTGGAATTTACGATTTACTTAACATGTCAGAATAAGGGAAAATCGAGCATAAACTTCCATTTTGAGGATCATTAATACATTAGAAAACTTCAAAATTACGTTTATGATATTTGTTTGAACATGATTGATTACAAATATTCTAATAGGAAAATTTCGTAATTTACGATTTTATCAACATAGCGAAATTGTAAATTTTTCATATAAATATGAATTTTGAGGATTATTGCATTGGAAATAGTAGCATAAAAACTAAATAACGGAATTGACCCCGATAAAATAAATTAATAGATTAGAATAAGATGAATATATCGAAGTGAACGGTGGATAGCCTATTAGGCGGGGATTTCATTCTGTCATTGTATCAAGCTTTGGTCAAAATCATTTCTTTTAACATGATTATAATATGTCTTGCACTAGAAATTTCTGAGAACATAAATATGATGGGGAACTGAGCAGAGTCCACCTATGCCAACTAGTTTATAGGTGCCTTCAGAATGTTGGTGCCTTCAAGAATTGCTGATCCTGTATCTAACTTCATTTCTGCTTTAGTATTTTCTGTCAAAATTTTTTGTAGTATTTTTCTATGCACTATTTTCTATCCAAACCCAAAATTTTTATAGGTGCCTTCAGAATGTAACGACAAAATGTCTACAGTATCAAAAACATTTATGCTTTTCTTTTTAGCAACATTTTTGTCTGCTGATATACATATACTTTTTACATTTTTGTACAAATAAAATATTTATATTTTATGTATGTGCTATCTCTTATTTAAAATCTAATTACATTTCACTTCTTTATACCTTACATTTCTGCGACATAGTTTATTATGGTTTAAATTTTAACCATACATTTTAATTTTACCATATGTAGGAAACCTGCCTAAGGATTAAAATTAAGTCCTTATTATCCATAAAGCAGGCTTACATATAGTAATTCACATCTTATCCCTTTATATGCAATCTGTCATTAAGTTATTGAAAGGCTGGGTATGACAAGGTCATGTGAATACCACACCAGATTATTTCTTTACCACTAGTTTATTGTATCGTTTAAAAAAGTAAACCTTCATTATTACTGCTTTTACCATAGAGATTTGTGTTTTCTTCTGTGTAAAAGAAGTAATAATTTGATTATTTAAAAGTGGTTAACTTATGTAAAATATAATATATTTTAAATATCAATACTAATTTAAAAGCTTTCTATATGCATTCTGAAGAAGAAAAAAAAAATACTTTGAAGAAAAACGGTTGGAACATTTATAAATGTAGAAATATACAAGGACTGGCTTTCCTCTATCCAAATCAAGTATATTTTTTTTTAAATTAGAAAAAATAACAAAATATAGAACAGTATTGTGGAAAGTATAGAAATTATTTTATTTTGAAGTAGCAACTTAAATCACTGCTTTTTATCATTTGATTAAGCTAGTTTACATTCTTAAAAATAAATAAATAAATAAATAAATAAATAAATAATAATGTTGTGCATTGAATAAATTAAGAACGACTAGAAAAATTAGTTGTATTATAGAAATAATGCAAATTTATTTTATGCAAAAGTTGCGATTATCTCATGATACTCCCCCTCCCCTCTCCCTATACATAAAATCATAATTAGTATTAAAAAAGTAAATAGGTTCATAATTTTGTAAGATATAAATATATATATATATATATATATATATTCCTCCCCTCCCCCATCCCAGTGGCCAAGATGCTTTGTTCTCAAAGCTGGCAGAGGAAAAGTGCTAGGTTTATTCACAGGTCGCGATCAGCTGCTTAGCTGTTATAATTATTTTATTTTGAAATAAATATAGTATAATTACTTTAGGAAACAGTCAAGCTTATATTTACTAAATTTTTTTACATTTTAAAAGTTATAAAGCTTGTTTGTTTCTTCAGTTATAAATAATAAATAAATAAAAAGGTAAAAATAGGGATTTAAAGCACTGAAAAAAAATCATTGCATGAAACTTGTGGACGTTGTAAATATTTCTATAACTTTTAAATTAAGGATTAGAGGGGGGGGGGGGTTAGTGTGAAAGGTACATTTCACTCTAAAACTTTTTAGCATTACGTAACACTAAATTGTTGTATACAAAAATTTGAAGTCATTTGTACTGTCCACACGAAGAATTCATTTCTTAATTTATTATTATTTTACACATTAAATATAATTATTATGAAAAAAGATATATAAATATCTTGATGATTTTGGAAGTAAATATTTTTCTTCATTCCATTGTGAGTTTCGTTAGTGGTTGGGAGATTCTGCTCTAAATATTGGCAGTTAAGAAGTGCTTGGTTCAGTTCCCAACCGCGCTCATCTGCTTTGCTGTTCAGAGTTTTCCTTAGTTTTCTTCGAAACTCACTTAAATGCTGGCTAGGAACTCATGTTAAAAAAAAAAAAAAATGTTGTTGGCTTACCCGTCAGGAGTTTAACATGGTTTTATCGAAAACTTGCGTAAATACCAGTTAGTATACATTAAAAAGACCCACCATCCTCCCACAGAAAGAGTATTCCATCAATTACCAGAATACTTGTGTAGTCGGTTGATCTTAATGTCTACAGTGGTGGACATAATTATAAGACACCTATCTAATTTGACAAATAGTGAAAAAAAAGATTAAAAGCTAAAAAATGTTTTATCAAATACGTCAAAAACATAAATTTATTCTGTTATCATATATAATTATTTTATAATAATGATATTTTCATACAATTTAATGAAAAAACTTAAAAACATTATGGACAAAATTATAAGACACCAGCCGTTTTTTCCAAATACAGTGGTCAACATAATTAGCAGACACTAAGGTGTTTTAATTAAAATGTTAGGGTGTCTTATAATTTTGTCCATGGTATTTTTAATTTTTTTTATTAAACTCTATAAAAAATATCATTTCTGTAAAACAATTACTTGTGATAACAGAATAAATTTATGCTTTTGACGTATTTGATAAAACATTTTTAAGCTCTGAATCTTTTCTTTCACTATTTGTTAATTTAGATAGGTGTCTTATAATTATGTACACTATCATACAATATCACCAATTTCTCAAAATTCTTATATTGTAAGAGATTTATTTATTTATTTATTTAAAAGGATGGAATTATTTATTAATATTGTATAAGAAATGGTTTAAATTTATGCGGATCTTCTAAAATGATATTTAAAAAATAATATTAATAATAATTTAGGAAAAGAAAGAAACAAAATAGAATATAACTATTTGGAAAGTATAAAAATTATTTTTAACTTTTATTTACTGAAGGTTTTTTTAATATCTACGAAATTTTTTACTTTTGATTAACGAAAAAAAAAAAATAATAATAATAAATAAATAAATAAATAAAATAGTGATAAAAATCTCTGCAGTGTTATAAGTTTTAAATTAAAGTTTGAAAAAATGCAAATTTTATTCGTACAAAATTTTGAAGTCATTTGTACTTCATATGCAAAGCTTTCACTTTATAATTTACTCCCTGCCTTATACATAAAACATAATTAGTACAAAATAAATTTCTCCATAATTTTGTTTAAAAAAATCGTCCGAGTAGCAGAAAGGTTCTAATAGAAGTGCCTGGTTTAATCCCAAATTACTTTCGTTTGCTTAGTTGTCCGGAGTTATCCGTAGTTTTCTCCGAAACTTGCGTAAATACATGCTAGGATACCCAAGGAGGACACTCCAACCTTCGTGTCTTAGCAAGTTTAATACAGTTGAACCTCGAAAACCCGGAATCGGCGGGACCACGGCGATTCCGGATTTTCAAATTTTCCTGATTTTAGAGATTTATTAAAATCTAATTTTTTATTATATTATAATAGTATACAAAATGGAATTTTTATGCTAGTGAAAATAAACGACGATCAAATTTGCGAAATAAATTATAAATATAAAAACATTTTGAATTGAAAGAAGAATACATTAAACACACATATGTTATTGACAACTGATAATTCCTACTAAATAACTGCTACACTAAACTATTTATTCATTAAAAAATACTAAAATAAAACTATACCAACAAAGTTATTTTTATGTTGATTTTTTAAAAACTTTTCAGTAATTTAAAGATATTTTATTGTAGTGGGATTTTATTTTATCTTTTTATTCCGTTTTTTAACTTACCTGTTAAAAATAAATAAGTAGATAAAATAATAATAATAATAATAATAATAATAATAATAATAATAATATATATTCTTTAATTGACAATTAAAAATATAAAAATATGCAAGATTATGATTATATTTCTGTATTCAGTATTCAATTAAAAAAATCTTAAATATTTAATTCAGTTCAATGACATTCTTAAAAATTAGCGTTTAAACTTCTGAAATAAAGTTGGAAAGATTACAAAACTAATTAACTTTAGCATAGAAATATAATGCATTTATTTATTTATTATTTTTTTTTTTTTTACACAAAATTTTGAAGTTAATTTTCCTATATATATAAAAATATCTCTATAAACAGTGTGGCCGATAGGTATGCCTGTAAATGGGAAGTTCTGGGTTTAAATCCATGTTACATTCGTTATACGAGCCGTTAGGATTTTTCCGTGGTTTTCTCTAAATTTGCTCAAGAACAGACAAAGACCCTCTTAGAAAAAATCTCCCCCGGTGACCCAGTTCAGGCCTAGTGCCCTCGAGAGTTAATCAACCATAAACCTATCACAACACTACCCATTAATTATTTATAAAGTTTGTTCCAAATAAAACATAATTAGCATGAAAAAAAGAAATCTATATTCTAAATGTTGTGATTATTTTGTAAAATATTTTTTTCTTTATCCCCATAAATTATAGATTTAATATGTTTTATGTTTGAAATATAGGAAAAACATGAAATATTATTAACAAATCATTAGAATTAAGATTTAGTGGTGGCTATTGAATAAAAAAAATTCCGTCACTGCTTTTGTTGTTGTTGTTGTTGTCGTGTGCCACTCGGAAATTCCGAGCCCCGGAAGTTTAACGGTTACATCCAGTCTGAAACATTGTGATCACAAATAGGTAAACAATCACAAATCTGGCTGTGTTTCAATCCAAACGCAACATTTGTTAACAAAACTGATCGCAAAGTTGTGAGCGATGAGGGGAAAATTTGCGACTGCCTCGGAGCTCTCACAAGTCGATCGCAGGGGCTCTATTCTCGTCTAGTCGTTACGCGGAAACCGGTTGTTGTGAAGCGAGACAACGACGATTTGCTATTCTCTTCAAGTTGCATCGAAATTTGTTTACAGTTGTTAAGTTACCGGCAGCTAGCAGGCAGTTGTTCAGCCGAAAGATCGTCGTTTATCACAATGAAAATGGGCGCGTCTGTATAATGTTTTAGTTTGCCCAGTTAAAGGGACATTTCACATTTTCTACCATTGAAAACAGGTTGTCATCATCGCTATTCACAAAATTCCCCTCCCAAAAGGGATTACGAATGACCCCTTGCAACTGATTGGTTTAAAATGTCACCCTCGAACGCGAGCGTTTCTTCTCCCACTCAAGATAACAACGACAGATCAGAATAGCACTTAACCGGAAGATGGTTATTACGGTGGGTAGAACAGTAGTTAAAAATTGTCGTTAACGGTTACAAGTGGTGGTTAATAGGCAACTAGACGAGAATAGAGCCCCAGGTCTGCTATCGTCTGTAAAAACATGGCCGCTGGTTGGTTGGTTGGTTGGATTTTTACGTCGCACTAGTGCTGCGCAGATGGGCAATTGGCGACGGTCTGGGACACACCCCTAGAGGTGGTCCGGAGACATGCCATCACAATTTTGATCCTTCACGGAAGGGATGGCTCTCCCGCTTCGGTGACCCCCAGAGGTAACATGGCCGCTGGTGACTGTGTTAGAAATTAATAATGATTTTCATTCAATGAATTAACATGGCGAAGCTTTTCTTTGCACGAAAATGATACTTTCTCGGTATCTGATGGTTTTATTTGTTCACGTAAGTAAGAATAGATATTAAAAATATTAATATGGATCATGCTGAAAATTATAGTTGTAACATTTGTATATTTCCTAAATGTTATGCTTATTTAATGTAGATCAAACGTGATATATCATGTTGGTGTAATTGTTTATTCATTTTTTAAAATAACATAATATATTGTATTATTTTACAAGATGACTACTATATTCAGTAAAACTTTACAATTTGTTGTGATACAGATATACATAAATATACTTCTAAATGTAAATAAAGGCTACAACATTCGTTTGTAAAGCCCGATTTGTCAATTATTTTTATAGTTATCTATACTATTGACAGCAATATTTGGTAAAACTTTAGAATTCGGTGCGGTAAACCATAAAAGTTCTTTTAATTGTAAGTAACAGCTACTGCATTTGATTATAAAAGCTTGATTATTCAATTATTTATTTTATTATGTGTAAAACTCTATGTAGATGAAAATATACAACTTATTATTAGTGTTGAAAATGAGTTTTAAAGAATAAAAATATTTTACTCTCAAATAACTATACATATGTGGAATTTATATCTGCAGCTGGTTCATTACATTTAAATTCAGTATTTAACTGTTTGTAATCTTTAAATGAAAACTTCATGTTTAAACACTATAAATTACAAAATTTTTTCATTAAAAATGGAGGGGGGAGATATGCTGCTGCCCCTCCCATTACTCTGTTTATGGTTACAAGACTACACAATACACCCCCCCCCCCCCCTTCAATACATTTTCTTCTCTATATTTTTATATTTCCTTCTTCACTGTGTTTGAATTCTCTGCTGCTGGATCTAATTTTTCCCAATTGCTTATTACTTTGTTACTGAATTTTTTTCTTCATATACATTCATTTTAGCTAAATGACTAAATAACTTGATACAGTCGATTGAATACAACACACAATTACTTAGCCTTGAATTAAAGCATTGTAGCCTGAAAGAGAAACATTAATAATATTTTTAATAGCAAAATTTTAAATTCAAAGCTTACTAACAGCTGATATTGAATTTAAATATAATGAAATAGCTGCAGCTATTAATTATATATATGCATAATTATTTGATAAAAATACTTTTATTTTTCAAAACACAATTACAGCATTAATAGTAAAAGAATGTGGCTTGTATTTTTTCAGCTATATAGAATATCATAAATAATAAAAATAAATAAATAACTGACTAATCAGACAGTTACAATTAAATGTGATAGAGGTTATTTACAATATGAATATTTAAGCAAATATTACCACACAGGATTGTTTAACCGAATATTGTAGTTATCTCATTATTATACAATATATTACGCTATTTTAAGTAATAAATAAGCAATTGCACAAACGTGATACATCATGTTTGATGTACATTAAATAAGCCTAAAATTTATGAACTATATAAATGTTACATTTATAATTTTCTGCGTACTAATCCATTTACAAAAAAGCGAACATACAAAACCATCATATCCATATTTTTATACTTGACATATATCATCAATGAAAGCTTTTAGTATTTTTTCCAAGAAATGATAAACCTTGTTGCACCATGGAACTGTGATTAAAAAAATATAAAAAATTTGAATAAACACCATAAAATGTAATAATTCACAACAGTTGTTTTGGGTCGAAAGAAAACACTACCTTTTGTCGGGCGAACAAAGTAGGCAAGAGTGCTGCAAACAAACACTCATGCCTACTTTATTCGCCTGACAAAGGGTCATGTTTTCTTTAACTTCTTTTTTTTTTTTTTTTTTTTTTTTTTTTAACCTTCAGAAAATTTATAAGCATACTACTACTTGTTTTCACAAAATATTCTAACATTTTATTCAACTGAAAAATACACTTATATATATATACACTGTTGGAAAAAAAAATCCCAACACCAAGAAAAAATTATTGTACAGTAATGAAATTTCAGCAATGCATTTGTCTAGGTAACATATTTAATTGATTAAAGTATCAAGATCACAGGTAGAGAAATTGGCGAGAAGAGCCATTTCAAATGTGAAATGTTGGTACATTAATAACCGGTGTAACCGCCAGAATTTTGAATGCAAGCATGCATTGTGTCGGATATCAGTTTGTGGGATGGAGTTCCATGCCTGTTGCACTTGGGCGGTTAATGCTGGTTGTGGATGACGCTGGAGTTGTCGTCCAATGATGTACCATACGTGCTTGATTGGAGAAAGATCTGGTGATCTAGCAGGCCAAGGCAACAAGTCGACACTCTGTAGAGCATGTTGGGTTACAACAGTGGTATGAGGGCGAGCGTTATCCTGTTGGAAAACACCCCCTTGAATGCTGTTCATGAATGGCAGCACAATAGGTTGTATCACTAGACTGACGTACAAATTTGCAGTCAGGGTGCGTGGGATAACCACGAGAGTGCTCCTGCTGTCATACAAAATTGCTCTCCAAACCACAACTCCAGGAGTAGGCCGCAGACAGTTCGCTAGCAGGCGTTCACCTGGCCTCCTTCTAACCAACACACGGCTATCACTGCGACCAAGGCAGAACCGGCTTTCATCAGAAAACACAACAGATCTCCACTCCGTCCTCCAATGAGCTCTAGCTTGACATCACTCACGTCGGAAACGGCAGTGGTTTGGAGTCAGTGGAATGCACGCTACAGGGCGTCTGGCTCAGAGCTGTCCTTGAAGTAACCGATTTGTAACAGTTCGTTGTGTCACTGTGGTGCCAAATGCAACCCGAATTTCAGCTGCAGATGCAGTACTATCAGAGTTGTGCCATGAATTAATCTTTATATATTTATACGTTAAATCTGCAGATGCAGTATGATTAGTCACAGCCATACGCCGAACACGGCGGTTTTCCCTCTCAGTAGTGTCACGTGGCCCCGGAACCCGGTCTTCTTGAGGCAGTACCTTCCCTTGACCACTGCTGCCAACACTCATGCACAGTGGATACATTCCTGCCAAGTCTTTCTGCAATATCGCGGAAAGAAAACCCACCTTCTTGTAGCCCTACTACACGACCTCGTTCAAACTCAGTGAGCTGTTGATAATGGCTTCTTCGTCTTCTTAGAGGCATGCTTGACTAACATTAACCCACTACGTCAAATCTCAACTGTAAATAACGATCACGAACCTTACTGCACTTATTTAAAGCAAACCTCATTTGCATGTTCATAGAGTCGCTACTAGCGCCACACTTATGCGCGTAGCTCGAAATTTGAATCAACGTCATCTTTCAGATGTATAAACACGCCTACCAAATTTCGTTTATCTAGCACAGCTCCTTCCTGGTGTTGGGATTTTTTTCCATCAGTGTATATATATATATATATATATATATTTTTTTTTTTTTTTTCCCAACTCAAAAGTAAAATATTAATTTTTAAAAAAGTAATACTAATTGAACGGTTATAAATTTTCAGAACGTGAATACATTATTAAAAAACGCATTAAACAATGAGTAATTGTAGAAACAAATTTCCCCATAGAAGAATGTGAGTTTGGCTTCTGGTTAGCAACTGACTTTGAATATCAACTCGGCATTTCCCACATAATGTCCGTTAGCATGTAAAGTTAAATTTTTATACCAACTATATGAAAACGACAGAGCTGATAATTTAACTTGGGCACTTAAACAGATATATGGGAAATGCCAAGTTGGTTATCAGCCAGGGTAGCTCATTGATATACAGTAAGTGGAGTACTCAATTTCAGTTCCCAGCTCTGGTCTTTTTCACGTAGTTTGTATACAAAATTCAATCTTGCACTCAAATTTCTCTAAATTTAATAAATCATGGTTCATGAATGGTTTAAGTAAAAATTACAGGGTCTATCAGAGTTGTGCCATGAATTAATCTTTATGTATTTATACGTTAAATCTGCATTTGCAAACATAGTGATATTACCAACAGATATCATGTGGGAAATGCCAAGTTGATAATCAGCCAGGGTGGCTTAGTGGTGGAGCGCCTGCACTGTAAGTGGAGTGCTCGAGTTTGATTTCCAGCTCAGGCATTTTTCGCATAGTTCATACAAAACAATCAACCTTACACTCCAATTTCTCAAAATAAATATTCATAGCTCATGAATGATATTTCTAACAAGGAAACATTCAAAAGGTGTCGTCTTCAAAAAGTATGTGATTGTACTCTTCCTAAAACACCTGAAATTGAAAAAATTATCAGCTGAAATGAATTACAGCGACAACAAAAAATTATCAAAATTAAGAATATTTGGCGATTGATTTTGAGTACTTGGCAGAGAAACAAAACACGGTTCTGTTCCTACATAGCAATCTCGGTACTAGCGAACTGAATGCTTAACAGTGCTAAATCGCCAAATATGCTTAATTTTGATAAGTTTTTGTGGTCGCTGTAATTCATTTCAGCCGATAACTTTTTCACTTCCTGGTGTATTATAAAGAGTAGAATCACATATTTTTTTCAATATTTTTTGAAGGCGACACCTTTTGAATGTTTCCTTGTAAGTAAAAATTACATGGTTTATCAGATCTGTGCCACAATTAATTTTACAGTGAAGCATCAGCAGAAAACAATTGTTGCCTGATTACTGATTTATAGATGTTCCAAAAATGTATTAAAATAGTCGACCAATCATAACATTAAAAAAAAAAATACTTTTTAAAAATGCATATGATCGAACCTCGTTAACATGAATCTAAAGAGGAAAATTTTTTTTTCATGTTTTCAGTAGTTCATGCTATTAGTAATCAATCTTCATTTTGACAGGGATTAAGGAAACAGTTCATGTTTTGTTAATGAGGTTTGACTGTATATACCTAATGCATGAAAAACGTAATTAATTAAAATAAGTTAAAATTTTACTTACAAACAATCTCTTTTTACTTCCTTATACAATGTATAAGGAAGTATTGTAATCCCGATTTGCGAAATGGATTTTGTATCTCTCATAGCTCAAAAACGAATCATTATAGAATGTTGCAAATTTATATGTGTCATTGTCATGATGTCCAACTGTAAACCTGCAAGTTTCGCTTTAGAGATATCAGCGACTTTACACCATTTTTCGTGCCATCTGTATGTGTGTATGTGTCTCGCATAACTCAAAAACAGTTGGCTGGTTGGTTAGGTTTTGCATCGCACTAGTGCTGTGTAATGGGCAATTGGCAACGGTCTGGGACTCATCTCTAGAGGTGGTCCGGAGACATGCCATAACAGTTTTGATCATCCACGGAAGGGATGGCTCTTCCACTTTGGTGACCACCAGAGGTATAATTTTTTATGGGAACATGTAGGGCATTGCATTCATGACAGTTTACATGCACCAGCCACCATTAGTGTATACAACAGTCTTTGGCCGGCTTGAGTACCAAACCTGCAATCTTCCAATTACAAGCCTGGCACTTTATCGACTGGGCTACAGCGGCCCCCAAAAACAATTGGACATAGAAGATTGAATATTGGTATACAAGTTTGTTATAACATCTAGTTGTGCACCTCCCTTTTTTTGGTCTTTCTGTGACTTTTCGTTTTGGAGATATTTACGAGAACTGTATTCATAATAACCAAATATACAAAGGTTTTAATTAATACAAGACCCACCATCATAGAGATTTAAAAATAAGCTAATGATAGAGCCCATAATTGTATTATTATGAAAGTCGTTGACATTTTTGCATGTAGAAAGTAATTTGTAAAGACATAAGCAAGTTTTAGTCGACAAATGCATTTTATTTTAGGAATATTCAGCCCGTAAATAGAACATGTAATGATATTTTTATGAAAGTTGCCGACATGCATAAACAGGTTCTAGACGACGAATGCACTTTAATGAATATTGAGCACGTAGATAGAGCATGTAATGATATTGTTTTGAAAGTTGCCAACATTTTCAGTGAAGAAGGTAATTTTTAGTATGTAAGCAGGTTCTAGTTGACAAATGCCCTTTATTTTGTTTTAGTCTTGTTTGTCATATAAAGAATTTTCGAAAAATTTAGTTTAGTGCTATAAACCAGTGGATCTTTCCAGAATTCTATTCTTATTGAAATTAGAACTTCCAAACTTTGGCAATCCTAAACTACAAATTTTCGCCAAATTTGATGCCAAGACCAAAATCAGTATTGGCTACAAACTTGGCAAGATGAGCGATCAAATTTGGCACAAATATTGTTTCAGGATAGCCTGAATTAGTAAATCCTTTCTCAATTTTAACTGAATTAATTGTTTCGGTAAAGAGTATCATTTTTCACCTCTAATTTTCAGCAAAGAGAACAAAAGTAGGTCATCTATACTCAAAGGATTTTTAATAAATTCTAAGCTATGAATTTGCTAAAAAAGATTGTTATTAAAGGAACCTCACTCAGACCCATAACATTATTAAATGTCATTAACCCAAATACCTCCACATTACCCTATTTATATAAACAAAATTTATTGCTGTCTGCACCCAAGTGCTTCCATATCTTTACTATATAACTAATGACGCAATAATCATAATGAAGGAAAATGGATATTTGTCTATAATAATGAATTATAGTAAAGTACCGTTCCATTTTGCCGGTGCAAGCAATAAAGGTCACCAAAAATGATACCACCAACACCAAATGAAATATCCTTACTGGTAACTTTTTACCACCACATTTTCAAAACAAGTTGCAGTTATTTCTTATCAGTCACATCTTTTTCCTAATACATCAAAAATGGATGAGAAACCAAAATCAATAAAAATTTGGGATTTGCCCAAACAGAGGAAGAATCTGTCCGTTTATTTCAAGCAAAAGACAACTACTGCTTGTGATAAAAAGTTCTTAGAACTAACTTTTATTAAAAAATTTTTATACGTATACTATGTGCTTTCGACAGAAAAGTTTGCTTGGCGAGATTTGGAGCATGATTAACATTTTTGTGCCAGTGAAATGGAAAAGTACCGACAATAATAAACCTTAATTTTTTTTTTTTTTTAATTGAGCAATGTATTACTTGTTTCTAGTCATTAAATAATATGAAAGAGCCTGACACAACTAAAACTCAAAATCTACAACCATTTTCATTAAAATCATTTCTGAATTAAAGAATTGTGGATATTTATATGAAACAAAATTAATATCTATATCTATCTATATATATGCATTTGTGTGTGTGTAGAAAATTAATTTTACATCTATTAACATTGTATAAAACATTACGAAAAAGATTTTTTTTTTTTTTTTTTTTTTTTTTAATGCTCACATCTATAAGTACTAACTATAACATTTTTAAGCTGCTGAATTTTATTAATGTGAATTTTTATTTTCAAAACATTATATACTTATACAGCTAGTTATTTACTTATTATTTTAATTATTCTAACCAATGAATGTTACTACAAATGAGGAAAATAGTTTATCGAAAATTAAATCAATCAGTTTACAAAAGCTTTGTATAAGCTTTTAATTGTTGAAAACCACCTACTAAACAATTAAAATAAAATCTAGTTTTCATATACTAGGCAAATATAACAATTTTATAATTTTTTTAAAGTAAATGCTTAAAATATAGATTAAATGATAGACTAGTTGATGCATATACATAAGTATACTTAAAGAGTTAAATTTAGGCTTCATTCCAAAAATTGTAAGAATGTACACTTGAAACTTATTGTAACCTATTTACTAAATAAAATTCAATATAGACAATAAATGAATGATAACATTTAACGTTTCTGAAACCAAAAATATAAAAGATACAAATACATTAATATTTTTAAACTAAGTTTTAAAAAGCTGCATGTAAACAATCTATAAAAAAAAAAAAAAAAATTCAACTAATTTTTTTTTAAAAACAAAAACTGCATTAAACTTCATATATAAGTGTGAATATCGTCTTATTTTGTATTTTATCTCCCTCAGATAATACACAGGGAGATACATTTTCAGAAAAATAATTACATTTAAACACTTCCGTATTTTTAATTACAGATACGCTAATAAATAAATATAAACAAAAACGCAAGCATATGCTAGGTCAGATGTTTCTCACTAGCCAATCATTACGGCTTATCGTTTAAAATAATCGATGTATTGGAAACCGGAAATCACAAACTTGCGATCAGCCGCTGTCATTTGTGAGCGACTGAAATTGTTCCGTTTGGAATGAAACTTTCTTGGCGATCACAAATTTCGGATTTGTTATCACTCGATTGCGAGCGAGCGAGCGTTGCAGTCTGGATGTAACTGTAAGACAAGAGGGTTGCGTCTTCCGTTATTAGGAACGCCTCATAGGGAGGAAGTACGACTTCTAGTTCCATAAGCTGGTGAAAGATGGCAGCACCAGCCAAACTCGAATTTTGATCCGGATCAGAGCGAGTTTAGACCCATATGTTCCGGTACCTCCAGAGGTATAATTTTTGGTGGGAACTTGGAGGACTTTGCGACCACGACGGAATTTAACGTGCACCAGTCGCCATTAGCGTACACAACGGTCTTCGACCGGCTCGAGGACCGAACCCGCAATCTTTCGATCACGAACTCGCTGCTCTTACCAACCAGGCTACCGCGGCCCTGTCACTGCTTTTAATAGCCGTTTATGTTTACGACAGTTTATTTAACTATCAATAGATGGCGACACCACTCTAGGCAGGCGCGTAAGATACGAATTCGGGATCAATTTCGGTACACTGCGTTATCCCTCCTTCTTTCTACCTTCATGGTTTCAAAAAATTCGTTTTTGGCCGGCTGAATGGCGAAAATGCCCCACTGTGCGCCGCATGTGCGTAAAGAATGCTTTAAAGGATTTTCTATTAAAAATAATCTTATCAGACATCTGCGCACAGGAGTACAAAACCTAATGCGTGTAGAGAATGTAAAAAAGCAATTTCTGTAAAGGATAAACTGAAAAGAAAGTTTTGCAGTCATACAGAAGAAAAACCTATATGTGCGAAGAATGTTCCAAAGGATTTTCCTTTAGGAACAATTTAAAAAAACATTTTTGCATTCATACCGAAGAAAAGCCGAATGTCTGAAAAGAAATTTCTCCAGAGCCATTCAGTGGCACATCTTCGCGTTCATACAGGAGAAAAACCATATGTGTGTGAAGAATGTTCTAAAGGATTTTCTGCTAAGAGCTCATTAATGGCACATTTTCGCGTTCATACTGGAGAAAAGCCGTATGTTTGTGAAGAATGTTCTAAAGAATTTTCTTATAAGGGCAATTTAATGGCACATCTTCGCGTGCATACAGGAGAAAAACTATATGTGTGTAAAGAATGTTCTAAAAGTTTTTCCGGCAAAACTGTTCTTAGAAGACATCTTCGCATTCATACAGGAGAAAAGCCATATGTGTGTGAAGAATGTTCCAAAGAATTTTCTCAGAAGAGCCATTTAATGGCACATCATTGCGTGCATACAGGAGAAAAACTATATATGTGTGAAGAATGTTCTAAAAGGTTTTCCAACAAAACTTCGCTCAGAAGACATCTTCGAGTTCATACAGGAGAAAAGCCGTATGTCTGTGAAGAATGTTGTAAAGGCTTTACTGCTAAGAATAATCTAATGACACATCTTCGCATTCATACAGGAGAAAAACCGTATGTGTGTGAAGAATGTTCTAAGGTATTTTCACGAAAGATTGATCTAAAAATACATGTTCGTGTACATACAGGAGAAAAACCATATATGTGTGGAAAATGTTCTAAAGGATTTTCTCAAATAGGTGGTCTAAAGAGGCATCTTCGCGTTCATACAGGAGAAAAACCATATGTGTGTGAAGAATGTTCTAAAAAGTTTTTCGACAACACTTCGCTTAGAAGACATCTTCGCGTTCATACAGGAGGAAAACTGTATGTCTGTGAAAAATGTTCTAAAGCATTTTCTAATAAGGGGAATCTAAGAAGACATTTTCGCATTCATACAGGAGAAAAGCCATAGTGTGTGTGAAAGATTTTCTAAAACAATTTTTGAATTAAGTTATCTAAAAAATCTTCACGTTCGTGCCTGAGGAAAGAAGTATGTGTGAAGTATGTTCAATATTTAGGAATTAGGAACATTCGTAAATTCCTATTGGCCACAATCCCCATCTTTCCCGTAATCCTATTGGTTGAACTAAATTCGGTTCTTCTCTTATGTATAAGAGCTCTTCTCCAGGTTCAAAATTCTTTTTGCACTGAAGACTGTACGCTTAAGGCTACCGAAACAGCTGTATGCATCTCAAATATTTTTCTTTGGCGTTTCTCACGTAGTAGTTTATTCGAGTTTTAATATTCCAACGCTAAGCCTTCTGTTTTTATATATGTATGCATACCTAAATTTTAAAAATATACAGCATTAAATTAACTAGCAGCACTGTTTGGAAGTTCTTTTTGTTTAGATTGTATCTTTAGAACACGGATTAGGAGATAAGGATGAAACACTAGATAGGCCAGCGAGCGCGAAATCTGAAGCTTCCCATTCCGCATTAATTCAGCCGACTAGATGAAAACGATCCGATCGCCGCCTGGTGTAGTATCTTTGAAACTTATCGGAAGAAAGGAAAGTCCGCCCCTTCGGCTTCAGTCATCCAACGAACGAACAGCCAGAAATGTAAAAACGCGCTGATTGGTGTATTTTCGATATTTTGTCGCCCTCTATCTGTAAGATGAAAATTACTACCTTTCCGTAACATTAGTAATACATCCTTCTCTTTTAATCCGTGCTTTAGAAAAAAAAACTTTTGTCAATATCAGTGTTGCCAGCATATTTTCAGCATATACAATCTTAGATAACAATGATGCAGGTGTATAAAATGATGATTTTTCATTCTAATTAATAAATGTAATGTATATCCAAATTACCCCATGTTTATAAATCATTAATTACATTAAAACTATTAAACATAAATGTTTCAGTTCAATAAAAAATTAAAGTATATGCCTAAAGTATAGTATATTACAGTTTAGTATAATTAAAGTATAATATATACCTAAATTTGGAAAGTTGAAGCTTTAAAGAATATTTCTGCATTTTAATGCTTAAAATATTGTAGAGTTAAAATATCGCGGAGTGTAGGAGTTACAATAACCTTATAAATAAATGACTGTATATAAATTTTGTAAATAAAAAAATTCCCACTAATGAATTTTAGCATTTCTTCAACAGCTTAAGAATTCTAGTTAATTCACTTAAATTGTGAATGTAGAAAAGTAACTATCTCATAATCTACTATTAGATGCAAAATTAATTCACCAGATGTATAGCTTTTCTTTTTTATAATAATGATTTTAACTCTACAATTTAGATAATTTTAATGAAAATCTGTTTAGAATTTAGGTTTGTAGTTGTACCAATCAAGCTGCTTTATATTATTTAATGACTTCTGTGATAAATGAGGGGTTAAACTAATGCAAAATCACTGAAAATTCCTACTTGTGCAGAAAGAATGGCGAGGGAATACTTATTAATGATAGATATATGATATATCTATTATTAAATGTATTGATTTATACCTGTGAATGATTGAGTGCTTAACACATTTAGTTCTATTAGTATAAAAATATAATTTGATAATAAGGAACAAACGATACCAAACAAAATACATACGGTTAATAATAATAATTATTATTATTGTAGAAAATCAGAAATATGCTGCTCATCTCGCATTATTATACAATATACTGCGATTTTTTAAATAATGAATCATAAATGAACAATCGCACAAACACGATTTATCACGTTTAATTAAGTAAATCTTGTCATTTTTAAATTATACAAAGGTTACTAATTTAATTTTCTGTATCAATAATAACATTCCACAAACAAAAATAAATAAATATTTTGTTTTTCATTGATGAACGCCAACATTCGCCATCTTACTTGTGAGAGTACTTATGATAGCTTACGGGAGCCCGCAGGGAATCGCAAATTTTTTTGACAACAATCCCAACTTCACTATCCAATATGGCCGATGGCGTTACATTTGTATCAAAATTACGACTACGATGCGACATGTGGTGATCTACGACAGCTTCAATTGTTGCAACAGTATGCCTCCTTTAATGGGATTTTTACTTTATTTTATTTATTTATTTTTTAAATTGATTATCCGGTTGAACCATAGCCTTCTTCAGCCGCTCTGCATAAGAATAGTGATTTTGCCACATGAAGGATCAATGATACTTTAATTATAAAAATTGTCACTAGATAGTATTGTTGACAATGGCTGATACAGATTATAATTTTGCTTATGTAAATATTAGTGGCTATGGGAAGAATTGCGATTTCAACATTCTGCAGCAGACCGTGGTTTGGAACCGATTATGTGAAAACAAACTGAACATTTTGAATTCACCTTCAGAAAGAATCAATTTATGTGTTCGTTGCAGACGATGCATTTCCAATTCACGAACATGTAGAGAGAGATTGTGGTGGGCATCATGTGTCAACGAAACATAAAGTTTTTAATTAAAGGCTTTGCAAAACAAGAAGAGTATCTAGCGTGTGCTTTTGGAATTTTATCCAATAAATGGAGAAAATTTTCCACTCACCACTCAACTTATCAAAAGAATTGGCCATAAATATAGTGAATGCTGCTGTAGTGCTGCAGAATGACAGGCGATTAAACTTACAGTCAGTAGAAGTATTTTCGAGCGACTCCATCCCGTCAGAATTTTTCATGATTCGATTCAGTTGCCGGTTTGAATAATAAATTTTTAGAATTTAGATAGATTATTTAAATATTTTATTTTAATAATAAAATTTTTATTATTTAAATATTTTATTTGTTTATCGAATCGTTAAAAAATGTATTCAATATTGGTACAGCATCCATTTAAAAAATGTCCCTATCCATTTATCGTTTCAAACCGATTGACATTAGTAAATTTCTATCTCAGATTCAAACCGATTGACATTAGTATGTTCTATCTCAGATTCAAAGGCATTAGAATAATTTATCGTTTCAATATTGGGATATTAGTATTATCTATCTCCGATTCAAAGGCGTATACATTTTCTATAGCACCCAGTTCAAAGTCTCAATTTGTACGCATCCAAGATTGGTCTACTACCGTCGCAAAAAAATGTACCAAACGAAGCGTCAAAAACAGAAAATCTTCCATGAGACGCTTCGTTCGGCCCATTTTTTTGCCCCCTCCAATTTAATTCTCTAAGGCATCACTTTGTACCATCGAGATCTCTCCCCCACGAAAACTTTGATTTTGGACGGAGGGGCGTCTGTCCAAGAAATTGTCACAAAATTATCTTCGTGGAGGCGAGGGTCGCCATCGTGGTCTCCATCCAAGAACAGCATGGTTCTTTCCACAAAATCTTGTAGGTATTCGTCTATGTACACCTCAGACTCCCTAACGATTCGAATTCTGACTGCTTTATGGATGCAGGCAGTGGGTACCAGTGGATCTAGAATATGGATTTTAGAAGATGTCAGCATGGCCTCAAATCCCAATGACGAGAGCGCATCTCCGAAATGAATCTCTTCTACAGGATGCACTCAAGTATTGGCCAAAAAGATGGGTAGCCTGACCCTCTTGTAAACGAGATCCCTCACCTTTAGCTTGGTCGTTTTTTTCACGTATGCGCTGCTCTTTCCCATCAGCTTGGCCACGTCAGACGCCCTTACGAATAAAAGTCCATCCGCAGAGACTACAAATAGGATTTTAGCATCAAGCTGTGGGTGTGCGATTGTAAAAAGCATGGCTCGTATTGAATGGCAATAGAATCAAAATGATGCAGGCTCTTAGAGGCAGCTCGTATATATACCCGATTCGCGACGTAATTTTATCAAGCTTTACTAAGAAAACAGGATGCAAAATGTATCTAATTCTGTTGGACAGGATATTATATGAGCCGTTTCCTCAAAAACAGGACGCGATAAAATTTTTTATAGAATTAGTTTGTCGCTTAAACAGTATGAGATATATTTAGCTAGCTGGCCTTCCGATAGCAACAAGACGCGATAAAATTCTTCTAGAACTAATCTAATTCTGTTGGCATGATATTATATAAACCATTTCCTCAAAAACAGGACGTGATAAAGTCTTTTATAGAATTAGTTTGACGTTTGAGGAGGTTCTTGCATAAGCTACCGATAGCAACAGGACGTGCGCAACAGGATGTCGATAAGAAATTTTCATAGAATTTAGGTAGAAATAGAGATCGCTGCTAGTATAAATACAGGCTGCTGGACGAGACATTTCATTCCGACTGCTTGATATTCTACTTGGTAGTCGTGCTTACTGCTCTTATTATCATAATGATTTTTCAAATTTTCGCTGAAGAATTGAACGTCAAATTGACTTGTTTTTTGTCTTATGATGGCCAAATTTATGTTAAAGCTAAAGACGTATCTCATTACATGGGTCATCAAAATACAGCTCGCGTCTTAAACCTTTGCCATCTAATTGTAACTGACATCGCTCCCGAAGGCTTGAGCCTGCCCCCGTCCTTAGCCAAGACTGGTATTTTTGAATTGGAGGACGACAAAACTCTAATGGACATGCATCCAGGTGAATTTGAGTGTCTATTCCAGGGGCCTATTGAAATTCTATCACCGATAGAATGTACCTTTAACTTGAGGAGGCCCATACAAATTAAGATCGTGTCAATGAACTCGTGCAATGCCAACATGGAGGGTTTCTTGGCCGATTTGAAAAAATCTATGGATACTTACCTGAATTCAGTAATGGTGGATACGTATGTGTTTCCAGAAACGTATGGAGACCTAGAATTAGGCTATTTCCCACAAAAAATCAAAGTTTTGGTGGGTGGCAAGCCCTATTGGTATTAAGGCTCCTATATATACGAGCTGGCGCATCAGGCATTTTGTTGCCTTAGGGTTGCCACATGTACCCAGCGCGTTTCTCTGATAAACAAACGACAAACATTTCTTTTTTATTGTCTTACGTTACTTCCGAGTAACTTGTTTTATTATATATCATAATTTTAGCTAAGTAAACTATGATATGGAAGTTTGTTTAGCGATAAACTGCTATAATCATTCAAGAAGTGAATAGAAAGTGTTCACAGACCTTTTATTACTGTGTATTTGAGTTGGCGACGTTTTGTAAAACAAACAGAAACCGGCCTAACAACACATCTTTCCCCAGTGCATCCATAGGATATCCTCAGAATAAAATGACATCCTGAGAATGTACGGTGAAAAAAATGTGTTTTTAGGAATATTATTGTTGCTTATTGCTCTTATCTTGACATGATTAGCTTCAGATCAAGATTTCTTAAAATCATTAGGGAAGCGATAAGGACGCCAAGCGGGAATGCTGTCCTCTTCGGAGAAAAAAAAATGGCGGTGATGCGCCGGCCTATTATTTTATTTAGGGGCTCTAATTGGTATAAATCCTCGTCTTAAAATCAGGACGAGGTGCAAAAAAATGGGCCGAGCGAAGTCTAATGACATCTGTCTTTGAGGCTTCGCTCGGCCCATTTTTTTGCGATAGATATAGTGCCAATATTGAATGCGTACCCATTTGAACTTGTAATTTTGAAGGGATATGGCTTCTCTATAAGATAAATATGTATCTTGGTAAAATATACAGACTCGATAGATAAATTTAAGCGATCTGAGTTTAAAATTTTAATTTTTTCGTGTAAAATTTTAATTTTTTTCGTGTAAAATTTAAAAATTTTAATGGCTAAGCTAGAGATGTAATATTAATGAACGGACAAGCCAGTAATTATAATCTGATCTCTATCTCTAATATTGAAGGGATATGGCTTCTCTATAAGATAAATATGTATCTTTGTAAAATATACAGACTCGATAGATAAATTTAAGTGATCTGAGTTTAAAATTTTAATTTTTTCGTGTAAAATTTAAAATTTTTAATGGCTGAGCTAGGTATGTAATATTAATGAACGGCCAAGCCAGTAATTATAATCTGATCTCTATAAAAAGATTTTTCGAGAACTATTGACAGGATGCCGGAAGCGGATGAACGGCTAAAATTATAATCAGATCTATAAAACAAATTTTTGACAGGATATTATGCAGCGGATGAGCGGCTAAAATTATAATAAGATCTATTAAAAAATGTTGACAGGATATGGACAGGAAGCTGAATCGAGTATATATACGAGTCCCCAGCAGGAGCTCTTCAATTGCTAGTCGATCTCTCCTACTAGCTGTTTCAATTTATTTGCTCTCAATATGTTGTTCCACATGAAAAATTATACTCATGGCATTACCTTAAAATGCCTCGTGGCTACTGATGGTACGCTTTTCGTCCGGGCTGAGGATGTTGCTATCTACTCACGACATGCCCTTGATCTCGACTTTGCCGAAAAATACGCAAGCCTCACAGTAAGAGATGTGATGGACTCCACGGTGAGAATACCTGCCAGGCTAGCTAAGATGAGATTATTCTCGGTCAGCGAGGCCAAATTTCACCTGAGTGGCTACCTGGATGAAGAGGCATTTGATTCTATGTTTGACGGTTCGGCCATGGTGAAATACCATAAACCCTTGATACTGAGCTTCAAGAAATCTATCCCAGTTAGATTTATTCAAAGATCCCGTACTCGGTTCGAAGATTTTCTTGCCGAATATCAACTAAAGGTGAGGAAATTTTTCGAGCTGGAGTATGAGGATTTTGATTTGTACGAAGCGAAAATGGTCGAACCGCTCAAAATGACCATCAGTAAGCTATATGATGAGCAAAATATTGATACCCTATGCTAATCCTCTAAATTAGGGCAAAAGATGGGTCGAACGAGGCGTCTCATGGTAGATTTTCTGTCTTTGACGCCTCGTTCGACCCATTTTTTGCGACGGTAGTAAGCCAATATTGAATGGGTTTAATTTGAGACTTAGAAAGACGATTTAAGTATTTATAAAAAAAATCTATTAAGCTAGTATTGAAGAGATTATCAGTATAAATGTATAAAAAAATAATTAAGACATAGAAATTTAATTTGAGACTTTACGATTTAGATGTATAAAAAATTATTAAGTCAATATAAAAAAAATTAGAAATAAAATATTTTTTTTATCAGTATTTAAACATGCAGACATTTCCGTTCCGCGGAAATGTCTGCATGTTTAAATACTGATAAAAAAATATTTTATTTCAGACTCGATTATAGGTGCTGAAAATATATATGATTATACAGATAAGTTTGGCTTGTTATCCTATAGGGCAGTTCCTTGTTTGTAAACAAACATCTCAACTTTTATGAGTGGTTGGCAAAAAGGCTTGGGAAAACCATTGCGATGGCGGATCACCAATATAGTAAATTGCCCTTATTTCTTTCTGTTTATGCAGAAAATTTAGACGAGACTGCAAAACAGAGATATACTGAAAAATTAACTTTAGTGAAGCCAGATGGAGGTGTGTGTTATCTTCCAGATCCATATTTATTGCCCAAAACGGACTGGCGTAATGATCTTTCCCTTTGGCCTAAAATTAGTACTTCGGAAATTACAAAGTTTTTGACTACTTGCCCAGGTAAGAATGAAAAATCGTTAAGCTCCTTTGATTATGCAGTTTCAGGTTAGTAAAAAGTTTAGAACAATCATTCATAGCTTAATTTTTTTTTTAATTATTTGTTTTGTTGCTGAAACATGATTATTATCATAGACGAAAAAAAAATGTACAATGAGTGAAAATAAATAGGTAACTGTAATGTCTAAAGTGTCAGTATAATTTTAAACTTGTATTTAACGTTGTTGATTAATGATTAAATCAAATGTATTTACTCACACACATATATATACATATAAGTCGGATCTTGAAACAGTAATGCTGAAATATATCGTATATGAATGAAATAAATAAATAAATGTCAGAACGTGTAAAATATAATTCTGTTAGCTTCTGTTGAAAACCTGTTATATTGTTTGCTACCTAACAAAAATCAAGCTTGCTGGCAAGACATAATTTTAGTATTTAATTGATATTTTAATAGTTTTTTTTATTATTATTTATTTCCTTTTGAATGTTTAATTTTTCCATAATTGGAATTTATGTCCTTTTCACCTGATTAGAATGATGGCTTTACTAACAGGAAATTAATATTTCATCTTTATTAACCTTTAAAAAAAGAAATTTAAAATAAGGGAATTATATGATGATTATAATTTTACATTAAATGTCATAAGGTGTAGCTAGGGGGCTCATTAAATTACTAAGGTGTGACAACTAGTCGTGTCTTGTCCGACTTAACCTGCTGTTAGGGGAAACCTGTATATTAGTAGATATTTTCTGACTTTCTATATCTGTGTTGTAATCTGAATATATCTGTTTTTCTAGGAAAAGTGCAGGATATATATATCCATCAAGTGAAGGATGTGAGTGAATTTAAAATATTAGCAGCAGATGTTATGCCTTCCATGAGGTGTAATGAGAAAACTTATAAAACTTGGGTGATCACTGAAAGTGACAGTGTGAAATCTGCCCACTGCACATGCATAGCAGGGTCAGTACCTAACTTTTATATTTTTCTTCATTTTATGATACTATTTGATACTGGTGGATTATCATTTATTCCTTAATATAACTTTAAAAATTTAATCTATGTCATCTTAAGAAAAGTTTTCATAAGAAGGAGAGTTGATACTTTGTATGTTTAATATAAGAAAATTCCAAGCTGATTTTTTATTTACTACTAGTCAAGGTAGCCCTCTTTTTTTTTTCTTTTTTTTTTTTTCACTTTTTTTGCTGATAACAATTGATGATTTTGTGCAAGCAGGTCTAGTTTTTAATGAATTGAATTACTTTGAGAATCCATTTAAATAATCCCAATAGTAGAAAGACATTTTGATAGAAAAGTGTGCTAGGCCCAGAGTTTTCAATAAATTATGCTGTACTGAAGTATTGTAATATATATCATTTGGAATTTGGACATATTTTTATGCAGTTAAAATTTATAGCTAAGAAATGACTGTAGAATCTGATCTAACCCATAAAATTTTTTTGAGTTCTCTTGTAAATGACATAACACAGTTTTCAATAGAAATAGTGGCTCTCATACATAGATCAATTTTTTAGCAATTTGGTCATATTTTGTGAAGATAATCTTTAATTCATAAATGTTAATTACTACATTGCCACCAATTTCACCAGTAGCAGAATTTTCTGTATCTCACTGCAGCAAAACAAAATTTGTCTGTGCTCCATAAATGCTGTACTAAGTCTGATATCATTGGAGGTACTATATATTCGTAAAAATATACAAAATTTACATCTACAAAGAAAATAATTCAAGAATATGCAACAAGTGTTATTTAGAGACATAAACTAAATTGTATTTGTATTTTTATTAGTCTGTTATGTATTTAGGATATTAAATTATTCTGTAGAGTTTTAAAGAATCTGTTCCGGGTTGCATTGTTTCTGTTACTGGTATATCTATAATAGATTTCAACGATATATATATATTTTTTTTATGTTGTTCATAGTGTAATGGTATTTACTGAAATGTAATGTGTGTTTATTGTTTTTTGTTAGTAGTATCATCATAAATATGCAAATTGTGTACAACTATTCTGTGAATCTTATTACTTTTTTTTAAATATATCCATGCATACTCAAACAGGTTTGACAGTTTGTAGTATTTCAGTTTTATGAACCTTTTTGTTTTTTATTGTTGATACAGTGATGATACATTTCATAATTTTTTAATTTTCCAAAAGTGATTTTAGGGAATTTCAAATTACTAATGGTTGCAAATATTCAGTTTAAGGTGCCTACCTACCTTCGGAGGTGATTTTTTTAATACTTGAAAAATTGCCTATTTATTTGCAACTTTTAAAATATTTGGAAATGTAGGCTCAAAATATGCATAAAATTTGCAAAAAAAAAAAAAAAAAAAAAAAAAAAAAGCACTTTTACAAAACAAGTCAAATTTAAATAAGGATATTTTTATTCTGTAAATTTTATTTACATTATTGAAAGGTCTTAAAGGAGTGAAATACTCTCAAAACTATACGTTTCAATTATAACTTTTGGAGTTATGATGTTTAGGGATAAAGCAAAATGCTAACAATCTAATTTTGAGAAAAAACAGAAAACAAGATTTTACCTGTTAAACAAAAAATAATTTTAATAAGTTCCTGATTTATTTCTAAGCTTTTTATTTTCTTTTTAAAATTCATTTTATAGTCAGTAACAAATTTTGATGTTTATATTGAGCAAGACATTTATGTAAACAAACATTTACTGGTCGCTTCCGGTTTAAAAAACTGGCGAGCGACTAATATTAAAATATCTGTAACTCAAGTTGTAAGCAAGATAGAAACATAATTCAAACTGATTTAGAAAGCTAAAATGTCAGGCTTTAATGCTTACCCCCCCCCCCCCCCCCCCCAAAAAAAAAAAAGAAAGAAAAGAAAATTGGAGTTTTGATCGAAAATTGCATTTTAAAGGTAGGCAGGCACCTTATCTATCTATGATTTTCCTTTTTCCAAAAATTTTTCATACATTCCACTATACAATCGAACTCCATTAATGTGAACATGCTTGATAAGCATGCCTTTTAACATGAACTATTTCCTCATTCATAATGAAGATTCGTTTAATTATGGAGATTAGTTACTAATAACATGAAATTCAGGTAACACAAACAATCTTTCTTTTTTCACCTTGAGATTCATATTAACGACGTTCGACTGTATTTTCTTAACGTTAAATAAACTCTGTATATTTTTTTTCTTCAGATTGGGTGAAGTTTGCAGCCATGTTGGGGCTATTTTATATAAGCTCCAACTTGCTCACTTGGCAGGCATAACATCTGCTAGTACAGAAAAAAGATGCCAATAGAATGCAAGTTTTTCTAAAAAGGTATTTCAGATCATGTATCTAAAAATCTGAAGTTATGTAAAAATGCTAAATAATATATTATTCAGAATTAAATCTCGTTTTCCCAAAATGGGGTTATTTTGACCCAATTTTGTAGCTGAAATTTAGTCAAGCCCCCCTCATTCAAAAAGTGTGCTAATTCACCGCAGATAGCAAATGTAACCAGTGGAGTGTTGCAACTTCGAAATGATACAAAAAGGGGCAGTGCTGGTGATTTTCGGCAAACGTGCCAAGCGGCACCTTAAAGTAGATTTTTTGAAGTAACGCCTTGATCTTGGGAAAGCGAGGGTTAAACATACAGTGCATTATTTTAGATGGAACATAGATTCTAAAAATAAATTCTTTAATTAACCATTAATCAGTATAAAAATATGTAAAATTATTCAGTGTTCAATAAAAAGGATTTTAAATTGCATTCCACAAGAAATGTGGCAGTAAGTTACAGAAAAATCTTATTTTTAAAATAAAACTAAAACCAAAAAATGTCTGGATTTTTGAGGTTCAGCTGGATTATGTATTTGATATCAAATATTAACATTCCTGTTGCTAATTTGCTAATACTTAACAATAAATGATTTACAACTTTTTTTTTTTTTTTTTAGGTACAGCCCGATACCATCAAGAACATTAAAATGTCAAAAGCTAAACCCAGGGAAATACAGCTAAAGACCATTGCAACAGTGCATCCCAAAATTGTTTCCCCCATCTCAAGGGAACAGTTTCATAATTTGAGAACGATAGTTCCAAATGCTGTTTTTTTTTTTCTCCATATTCTGATTCGAATGACAGTAGCTGTACAGATACTGCATCCGATGAAGAAAATACAGAGAATGAATATCCAAACATGATGGATATTTTTAAGAGAAATGTCGTAACATGTAATGCAGATTTAATTAATGCATTTAGGAATTTTGATTTTGAACAGATTGAAATTTTCACCAGAGGGCAAAATAATTCATTGTGGCGAAATCAGAGGTGTGGCAGACTCACTTCTTCAAACTTCGGAGTGATACTGAACAGAAAAAAATATGATGAAAAATTTATTTTGAGTATTTTGCGTACAGCACCAGATTTGCAGTGTGAGGCTATTAAATGGGGAAAAGAAAAGAAAAGATGTGCAAGGGAATCATATTTTGTTCAAAATAGTTCTGTCCACAGGAATTTGCAAATACACGAGGCGGGTTTATTTATTTCTGAATCTGACCCTTATTTGGCCACGTCTCCTGATGCTGTAGTTTGTTGTGATTGCTGCGGGAAAGGGGTAGTGGAAATAAAGTGTCCGTTTAAGTATAAAGATATGAGTCCACATGAAATTTTCAAAAATGAGAAAAAAAAATTTAGATGAAAATGGTGATTTAAAAACATCACACAATTATTATTTTCAGGTGCAAGGCCAAATGGCCATTGCCAACGCACAGTATTGTGATTTTGTGGTGTGGACTACTCCAGGCATCCACATCAAAAGAATAGAAAGGGATTCTTATTTTTGGCAGTCCAATAAGGATGGCCTTAAAAGTTTTTTTTTTTTTTTTTTTTTTAAGTTGTACCTTTTTTTTATGAAATGAACAAATAGTTCATATTACATTGCAACCAGCGGCGTCTGGTGAATAAATTTTTAGGCTATCTCTATATGGGTGACTAGAAACAGTTCATTAAAATCAAATATTTAGTTCCCTTAGTTGTGGATTCATTTATTTCATGAACAACATGTTTGACAAATGAGCTTTTCTTGCTAACTGTTCTTAGCCTCCCATATAGAGGTAGCTCAAAAAGTTATTTACAAGATCTCATTCATTGCAATATTCCCCATAAAACCCTATCACCATTTTCAACCCTTCCCCCCCCCCCCCCCGCCTTAAGAAATAGTTTTAAATTCATAGGTTTTTTTTTTTTTTTTTTTTCCATCATGTTGGACTTATGTCTTTTTTTTTTTTTTTTTTTAATTGCTTATTAATTGTTTTTGACGTATTAACATATAAATGATGACAAATTACTTTTTTTGTGGTTTCTGATCGAAGGACAATTAAAAACAAATTCATGTATATACATTTTTTTAATGCAGTTTTTGATTGAAGACAATTAAAAAGCATTTTTTTTTTTTATAGTTTTTGACTAATGGGCAATTAAAAGCTGTTTTACTAATTTATTTTTATGCAGTTTTTGGTCAAAGGTCAATTAACAAGATCTTTTGATAACTGAGTAAGACATTTAAATAACTGTAACATCTCTTAAATTCCTCACTAAAAACTTTCATATTAATGTTGCACATCCTGTGTATTTTTCCTGTGACTTTTTTTTTTTTCACTCTTTTCTACTTTCCTCATTTGATGTTGACTAGTGTGTAAAATTTTTGGTTTTGCATTTGTTGGTGCTGTACGTTTTTTTTTTTTTTTTTTTTCCCGCCTTTCTTTCAATTTTTTTTTTTTTTTTATTATTTTAGTACATTCTATTTAATGCTTTATATCATATTTTGTTTTTTTAGTTTTTAAAAATTTTACTTTTTTTTTTCTGTCACAAGAATTATTTTAAAAATTTTCTTTAATTTTTTATTTATTTATTTTAGGCTCTATTCATGATTTTTTTTTTCTGCCCAATGAAGGTGTTTCCTTAAATCTTCTATTTAATTAATGAAATCTGTGTTACATGTTCTTCATTATTCTTATTCTCTGTATTTTCTTTTTCTTTTTTCTTTTGATTCATTGTTATTTTATTGTATAATTCTAAATATTTTACTGCTTTAGTATTTTTTTTATTTTGTAATTGCTATTTTATTGTATAATTCTAAATATTTTCCTGCTTTAGTACCTTTCTTTCTTTTTTTTTTTTTTTTTTTTTTTTTTTTTGTTAATTAGTGATGGATGATGGGTTGGACCTTTATAATGACCTGATACTACATAATCATGAAAGTTTAATAATTTTATTTTTCATTTTTTTTCCCTGTACAAGTCGTCAAAAGCTTTGTAATTTCGGAAAGATTGTCTTTGTGCCTAAGACAAAAATCACTGCATCAGAACTTTTTGGGCAATAAAAATGGATCTCTTAGATAATGTAAACCTTGCATCTCGCTGCATCAAATTTTATTTTTCAGTATACCTCTGTTTTGCAGTAGAGTCTAAATCTGTTTTTGTATAAACAAAAAGAAATATGGGCAATTTACAATATTATGTACATTACATTTTTTTTTTTTTTTTTTTTTTTTTTTTATTTTAAACTGTCTTTCATATTTAAAAGTCTGCATACATCGTTCAGAATTTTCTCTTTCTTTATTTCAAAAATAAAATTTTTATATGATCAGATGTCATTTCTTTTGTTAATTTCATAATGCTTTACATTTTTAGGGGTATTTGTTTTCTGGATTTTTTATTTCCCACCAGTAATTATGAATTATATTTTTAGCTATATTAAATTGCTAAACATTACTAGAAAACTACTAATAATATCACTATTAAAAAATTACTGTTAGGAAATAAAAAAATCCGGAACGCAAACACACCTGCATTTTCCGTAATACCTATTCATTTGAATAATTTTAATCATGGAATGTTTTCCTATAACATCTAACCCTTTCAGCATTATCCATGGTTGAAAAGTATAAGGCTATTACAAATAAATTTTAAAAGATAAGAAATTAAGGTTGAAAAATAGAAACAGTATTAATTTTATAGGTCAAACAAAATTAAACAAATATGCTGAAAAACTGCTAACACTGAAAAGGTTAAATTATCTCATGTTCTCTTGAAATTGTGAAGAAATGCTAAAATTTCCATTTAGCATTAGATTGGATAAGTTGGCAAATAAATTTTTAGGACAAAAAAAATATCAGAAACAATGTGAAAGGGATGCTAAATGCACTTTTATATCTCATCTAGTTATAAAAAAGCTGTGGAATATACTGCTGAGGTGATTGTAAATTAAAGAAGAAATACTTGAAATTTAAGCAAAGGAGGAAAAAAAAAAAAAATGTGTAGAGATCATAAAATTTATTGCATGGTGGTACAATCTTCTCATTATCAGTGCCCGCAGCAGTCCTATATTTTACATGCATTTTATTATTTTGCCACCACTTTATTCAATCAATACACTATTACATATTGTTTTAGCTTTAAAATCTTGACAAAAAATAGTGGTATTAAAATATAGGATCGCTGCGGGCACTGCATTATTGAAAAATATTAAATTTAATTTGTTTAGCGATCATATAAAAAATCTTCCATGTTTTTTGAGGTTTTTCATTATGCAGCAGCTGGTGATAAAGTTGCCAAAAAATTATTCAACTGATTTTTTTTATTTTATTCACCTTAGTAATTTTATATTTAGATTTTTTAAAATTCGATTTAATTTAATTCTTAACAAAAAAAGTTATAAAACACACTAAACTGTGTTCTATATTTTTCCATACAAATTCACACCGGACAAATATTTTTTTTTAATTTTATTTTATTATGTAGATGACATTTTTTCTGCTCTTGTGCAAAAAATTGCAGTGCAGCAAAGCCACCTATTGCCAGATTTGCAGTTAATTTAATCAGAATGTCTAATTTTTTTTTATGAAGTTTTGTTTGATTAAATACAATTTAACATGAGATGTAGTCTTCGCTTGGATTATAAATTAATTAATACATATTAATAATAGTAATGTATAACAACGCCATCTGTTGAGCAATTGGCACCAAAAATTGACAATTTGTTAAGATTTATCTATATATATGTAGTTTCTGAGATATAACTTTCCATGAAATTATGGAAATCGATGTACAGCAGTGTCACATGTTGAGGGATTAACAGCAAAAGTTGATTGGCATTATATGTCAAGGTGCATCTGTAAATAATATTATATGCAATTTCATTCAGTAGTTTTTGAGATACAACATTCCCTGAAACTGCAGAATTCCTAGAGTAGCATTGCCACCTGTTGAGCAATTGGTACCTAAAATTGATACATACTAATTTATGTCAAGTCGCATTTGCATAGAAAATTATATGCAGTATTTCTTTACATGCAATCGCCTTTTTTTACCCACTCACACCACACATTAAAAACCAGAAGTCGAAATTTTTTATGAATCTCCTTCCATTGACTATAAGAATATAGAGAGAGAGAGAGAAAAAAAGGGGGGGGGGTGTTGGGGTTAGTTCATGCAGTTTAATTTCAAGTAACAGTTTTATTAAAAATTTAATTGCATTGAGAAATTCATAAGATCAAAAGCTTTAAACTAGTATGTTATAGCTACCACAAAAATTATTTATCTATCACTATATATCAGCACTACATACTGTTTAACATGCACAAAAACTTAATCACCTTCCCACAACGATTTTCGATCTGGAATTTGGAGCAATTCGAATAACCAAATGCTGAGAAGTAATCATGTGGAGAATCACAGATGTTGAAGAATAAAAGTGCCACCTGTTTGTTAAAATATATGCAAATTAAACCAACATTCATTTTCATAATAATGATTATCTCACTTATCAAATTTAGTGTAATAAAATTCTATAAATGTTCAGATTTAGCCTCTTTCTATAGGGCAGTTCCTTGTTTGTAAACAAGCATCTCAACTCTCGGGAGTGGTTGGCAGAAAGCACGCGTTTCCACCATTGACGACTATGGCTGTTTTTGCTCATAGAAATATTTAAATCGTTTATATTTCGTTCTAGTTATGCAGATGTTTCAGAATGTGTTTGAAATAAAAAATACATTTAAGAATTAAGCTTGGATTTTTGTGGTCACTGTAATTCATTTCAGCCGATAATGTTATCCCTTTCTGATGTTTTAGGAAAAGTAGAATCGCATACATTTTTTTCAATATATTTTGAAGACGACACCTTTTGAATGTTTCCTTGTAAGATTTTTTTTTTTTTTTTCAATTTATCGTATCTGCTGACAAAGTTTATTTATTAAATTTGAACAACAGATTTTTAGCACATTGAACTGTTAGAATATGTATTAAGACTTGATATTAAACAGAAATATAACATTGAAAATGCCAACGTATTTAGTGCAGTATGCTGTATGGTACGAAAACTGCAGTTTGCTCTTAATATTTTTTACATTGGCATTTTTAATGTTGTGTAAATATTTATACATTGAACTGTTATTTAAATTTATAATTAAAATTAACATAAATTGAGAAACTGACACAAAGTCCTTTTTTTTTTTCACTACTGTTTGGATACAGTTTATTACCATCTAATTACAAGTACAGTTATATTCAAATAGTAGTAGAGAAAACAAAAAGTTCCCTTTTACTTTGGTGTGTCTCTGTAATATAGTCATCACAATTGAGCTTTGCGAGTCATAACAAAACTATCTTTTGATCAGGGATGTGATTATCAAAAAGACGAAGATTAAACTGTATTACTATATGCCAAGACAAGACACTGAAATTAAATACATAACAAAATTTATTGTACTGTAAGAAATATATTTTATAATCTTCAATTTGTAAAAAAGAAATGATTTTATGATTTAGTATTCAATTAAGTTTTATTTGATTAGCTGAGTGAACAAATTCACACACAAAAGACAAAAAGTTAATAAAATAACATTTTTACGACAATTAATATTTAATAGAAGTAATTTAAAGCAACAACATAAAATCAAGTAAAAATTAATTTCAGTTAAAACGAAAAAAAAAAAAAAAAAAAAAATCAATTTAAACTTAAGTGAAAAAGAAAATATAAAATTACCTGTATACAGCGTTTCTTAGATGTGATCGATGTCCACTCATTTATTGCCAGGGAGAAGTGCCTCAATCGTGCAGCTTTTTAATACACACCGCACAATTTAGACACTCACCAGGCTTTTGACTTTAGTTACGTTGTCCTCTGCAGCAGGGGTGCCTAAGAGGGTGGTCATTCAGAGTTCTGTAGGAGAGCTGCCTCAGTGTGGACTTTCAGAGATTGAAAGTGACTTATTTGAAAGTGAGGAGAGAGAGACCAATGAATGTTAAAGAATTAAGTACTTGAAATATGAGTAAAAATAAATAAAAAAGCAGGAGGAAATTAAAATATATATACATATATATAGAAAAGTAACTTATTTGAAAATATAGACTACTATAGAGCTATAAAGCTAGCCACTCTAAGGATTGCTTCACCTTTATAAGTAATATTTTGGATTGAACTACAAAAAAAAATATTAAATAGCTTTGTCTTATCCTCCCCCTCCACACACATACCAAAAAAATAATATAAACATATATTAAAGATATTTATTATACAGTATTTTCTTTCAACTATCAGTTGTACAACAAAATATATCACGTATAATAATTAAATATCAAAAATAAAGTGTTTTTAAATAATCATAAGACACTTTAAATAACTATTTTAGCAATGGGAAATTCTTCCGTAGTTTTGTTTATGATAACAGTAAAGAAAAATTATAGTTTCTCTAAATTATAATAATGATTTATTATTTTATGCAAAAGATATGTGTTATTTCATTTACAAGAACTATTTTGAAAAATTAATTATTTTAGCAATAGCAAATCACAGTAATGTTTAGTTTATGGTAAATGATAGTTTTAAAAAAAATCTAACTGCACTAAAATAACTTATTTGTTTATTTATTATTTTAAGTAATTTAGTATAACCACATGAAAGATAATTTATAAATATTTTTACAAGATTTATTTTAAATGAATCTATATAAATATTTTAACAAAGGAAACTTTAGTTAATGTTTTAGAGAGAGTGGAAATAAAAAGATAAAAATTACAATTGAACCAAATAGTGATTATTTTTACTTAACTATTTATGCAACATATTTTTCTAACATGAAACACAATATCAAAATGCGTTTTATAAGTTTTACAAATGCAAATTAATCAGTACTTATTTTAGTGAAAGAAAATTAAATTGATTAATTTTACTTTTCTATGGTAACATACACTGATGGTGCTAATATATTTACTTAAATTTTAATGTAACTTTTAACTCTCTTCTGCATTATTTTATAAGCAATCAATTTTTAAAAAGTGTCACAAATTTCAGCAGAATTTGAGCAAATTTCAGCAAATTTTCCCAAAATTTATTTATGTAATTTTTAATACTTCATACTGAAGTTACAAAGTGAAAAAAAATTATCAAAGTCCTTCTTTGCATTTTATAATTTCAAAAAAAAAAAAAAAAAAAAAAAAAAAAACTGTTTTTGAAAAACAAGAATAAATTTAACAATTGTGAATATTCTGAAACTAAACAGAAAAAAAAAAAAAAAAAAAGAGGAGGCAATTATAACACATTTCTGTTTAGAATAATGTGGAGTTTCGCTGCTAGTGGCAGCAAAATTATTGAAACTCACATCCATATTTTTCCTTTTCTTTTTTCTTTAGTTTCATCACTAATTTTTATCATGAACTTAATTTTTTATAAACAGTATAAGAGTAAAATCACGACTCGAGAAATATTTACTTAACAAAATTGTATTATGTGCACATCTTTTAAATAGAAATTATTGCTAGCGCATCAATAATTTTGCTACCGACTGTGCAAAGTAATTGGTAAGGTATGGCTCAGATCATGCAAGGGTTCATTTCCTCAAAATTCTTTTGATTTTTTACTTTTTTTCATTTATTCTACTTTTAAGCATAGTTTGCGAACACAAAATTACATTTTTTAATACATAGTTGGTGGTATTGGATAATGCATGTAATACTCTATTCAAAAAAATTAATCTGGAAGTTTGAGACTTTTTTTTATTATTGTTATTATTTACCTTTAAGGGGGTGCATCACGGATCGTCAAGGTCATCCAAAGCCCATGTTATTCTATGGCGAAATTTGTTTATAGAATTATAATTTACCTAATTGTTATTTTCAAATTCCGTCTTCATATTCCGAAAATACGCAACCATTAAATGAGTACCCGTTTTCCAAAAATTTATTTAAAAAAAAAAAATTAAATTTTGAGTTTAAAAATGCGAATTTTCACTGATTGCATTTTTCTCCTTTTTGAGCTGTAAAATGAAATATTAAAATTTAAAAAATTCAATTTTTAGGAAACGGGTACTCATTTAACGGTTGTGAATTTTCTGAATGTGAAAACGGAATTTAAAAATACGAATTAGGTAATGAGCAATTCTATATACAAATTTCGCCGTAGACTTACATGGGATTTGGTGACAAGAGACCGGAAAATCGTAAGAGGGAGTGAGCAGCCTTAAGAGTAACACCTTTATGAAATTTTTCAATTACAATTCAATATCAGATATTTTAAGCAAATAAAGAAATATTGAGTTTTTTAACCTAAACCTCCAGTTACAAGATATGATGTGATTCATTTTATCTATTTGATTTCCTTAAATTTTAATCAAACTCTTGCTGTTTATTTATTTATGCAATTAATTGTACTTCCTGTTGCTTGAAAAAAAAATTCCACATTAGAAATTAGTTTTAAAAAGTGATTTTAAAAAATATAGTGTTTTTATATAAGATTTTTCAACAATGCCAATTTTGTAATTAGAGCAATATTTTAAGTTTGCTTTATATATATATATATATATATATATATATATATTTAACAAAGATAATGACAATGTCCAAAATTTCTGAGTCACTCTCAGAATCAGAGACCATAAGGTGACCTAAGAGAATTGCTGCCCGAGTTTGAAAAACATCGCCGTATCATCATTTATCAAATGAATTTTTTTGAAAAATAGGTACACATTGCTCAGCAATATAGTAGTGCATTAATTTATCAATATATTCTTTTTTTTTTTTTTTTTTTGTTATGTTGCCAAATTCTTTATAATTATGTTCTTACAAACTTATTGAATGGACATTTAAAATTCTGATTAGCAACCATAGATCTCTTGTATTATAATAAATAACCTCTTTCTCGAGCAAGTTGCTCAATAGATATTGGTAACTTTCTAAATGATGACTTTAATCAGAATTTTTTGTTTTTCACACTGTATATAGCATTACTATGACTAATAAAAGAAAATTTAAATATATTATGCAAAAGATTCACTAAAAAAATTGTTTTTTTGGTTGGAAAAATTTTCCGGAAAAACATAGTAGAAAATTTTCTGGAAAATTTTCCACCCCACATCACTACACTTACTGATATATTAAAAGGATTACTATTTGAAATGTGTGACATTTCTAAAGATGCAACCAGAAGAAAATTGTACATCAATGCTATAAAAAGAAAATATTCTAATCCAGAGCTGTCTGTCTAATTTACAAGTCAATATAATACAACATTTGGTTAAAAAAAAAAAAAAAAAAAAAAAAAATACTAATACTAAAACATTTAAAACACAGTACTATCCAATTTAAGCTGAATATAATATGAAATTTGACAAAACACACACACAAAAAACAAAAAAAATCATTACATTGCTTTATATTCATTTTCAATTGCTATTATGGAAAACCCAGTGGCAGAAACACCGCGACATAGTCGCGAGCACAGAAAAACGGCTTGTGGACAGTTTTTGTCCTCACTGATAAAAAAATTTGTCTGCACCTTTCGAATAACAATTCACTTAAAAAATAATTTCTGTATCAAAACTAAAACTAATACTTTTTTTATTTATAATTATTTATATTGTGTTGTGTCAAACATTGCTATGAAATATACAATTGAATGAGATAAACTGAATGAATACACACAATTGTTTATACTATATTGTTCTGCAGTAAAATTGTATTCGTGTATTGTTGCACGAGATCCCCACTGATATTAAGCCCCCCCTCCCCCCCAATCAGCTTTCAGGCTTTTTGAGTGTAAGCCATTTTCCCCCCTGATTACACTCAAATTTTGCAGACAGATTATGAAATTTTAAAAGCCTGTTACAGACAGATACAAAACTTTCTGCCACTGGGATGGAAAGAAGTTGTACAAATTATTGTACTTTGGAGACATATTAAAAGGATTACTACTTGAAATGTGTGACATTTCTAAAGATGCAACCAGACGAAAATTGTACATCTATGCTATAAAAAGAAAATATTCTAATCCAGAGCTGTCTGCCTAATTTACAAGTCAATATAATGCAACATTTGGTTAAAAAAAAAAAAAATATATATATATATATATATATATATATATATATATATATATATATATATATATACTAAGACTAAGACTAAAATATTTAAAACACAGTACTATGCAATTTAAGCTGAATATAATACGAAATTTGACAAAACACACGCACAAAACAAAAAAATCATTACATTTCTCCATATTCATTTTCAATTGCTATTATGGAAAGAAGTTGTCGTACAAATTATTGTACTTTGGTGATATATTAAAAGGAATACTATTTGAAATGTGTGACATTTCTGAAGATGCAACCAGAAGAAAATTGTACATCAATGCTATAATATATATATATATTCTAATCCAGAGCTATCTAATTTACAAATCAATATTATACAACACTTGGTTAAAAAAAAAAAAAAAAATACTAATACTAAAACATTTAAAAAAAAACCAGAACTATCCAATTTATGCTGAATATAATGCGAAATTTGACAAAACACACACAAAAAAAACCTGACATTTCAAAAGATGCAATGAAAAGAAAACTGTAGATCAATGATATAAAAGGAAAATATTCGAAACCATAAAAATAACCACTCAACTGCCATTTATAAGTACAGTATAGGATCTGTTATCCAGAAAGCTTGGGACCTGAGATATTCTGGATAAGGGGTTTTTCTGTAATTCAGAACACTTTATTATATGTCTAAAAAGTGGTACAAAATAATATCTTGAATAGCAGTGATAAACATGAAAAATATATACGTGAACACTTTACCTATTAATAATAAATTCATTTAATAAATTATTTCCACAAAAAAAAAAAAAAAAAAAAATTCTTAATTAGAATTTCGAACTGTAAATTACAGTAATAATAATAAATGAAAAATAAATAAACATAATTTAATTTTGCACCTGAAAATAACATCCTTTTATTTGGATTTTGCAAAAATTTCTATGGTATTTTTTTTTTTTTTTTTTTTGCTTATAGTGTGTCTCTGATCTGATACTAATATTTCATAAATGTTTCAAATATTTTTAGCACATAATGCTAAATATTTTATGACATGAATTCTAAAAATAATGGAAATTAATAAAAACTATTTACAAATTTTATAACAATTAGGACTTCAAGCATGCGACCTGAGTTCAAGGATAAAATTCATCTGCTATTGGGCACTTTAAGAAGTATGTGTTATTAATGTTTATCTATTAAAAAATACAATAAAAATTCATTTTCTAACCTAAATTTGCCAAATTTTCAGTAATTATTTGGACAATTTTGTGCTCACCATATTTCCTCAGAATAACATTGTAGCATTAAATAAAGTAGGTTATAAAACTATAATTCTGACCGCTGTTACTGTATAACAATAATTCTTAATTTTATGATAATTAGAAATTTTGGTAGTTGGCATTTTGCATTCTGGTTTTCGGAACATTCTGGATAACGGGTTTCCGGATAACGGATCTTATACTGTAATAAGTACAAAACTTTGAATGAGCACCATAAAATGCAAGAAACTCCCAACAACTGCATCTGGTTGAAAAAATACACAACTCTTCACTAGACAAACAAAGTAGGCATGAGTATTGCAAACAAATGCATTTCTGCTTTACTTGTAGCACTGATGTCTACTTTGTTTATCTGATGAAGGTTTGTGTTTTCTTTCAACTCAAATTATATAGACAGCATTATAAAGATCTTTAACTGTATACATGTACATTTTTATTTCAATGTTTCGAAAAATACTGCACAAAATGGGAAAATTTGACATACAATAGACTCTCACATATGCACATAGAAAAAGAATAAATAAACATTTTAGATTTTAGATCTCGTTTTTGTTATTATTATATACTTATTTGAGACAAGTTTGACTACTATAAGTCATAGAAAAAGAGCAGTAAAGACAAAAAAAAAAAAAAAGTGAAAAATTAGACAATTAGAAAATAATAATGCAGCAAAAATTTCCCTTTTTAAAGAGTTTACCTGTATTTAAAATTATTATTAACGAAAATTTCATTGTTTACAAAAATTCTGAAATGTGTGGATTTCTGAAGCTTGCAAAATTTTAGAAATGTGCATTTGTAAGAGTCTACTGTATTAACAAAAATGGATGGAAAGATAAACAGTATTAAAATGAAGCAAATTATTAATTAAGTAAATTTAATGTTTTTTATCTTTTATGATACCAGGGCATAAGTTTGACAATGCAGCACAGATAGAAATTACGCCGTCAATATATTTTAAAAAATGTATGGGGATAGAGGACTGCAATACTTGATAGCGTTTGATTTGCTTGATGACACGTTCAACATGAATGCGGACATTTGAAAATTTTTTTGAAGAGTAAATTTGTTCTTTAGTGAGTTGCATTTTATTTTTAACAAATGCAGGGATTACAAGCTTTGCACCTTTCTGTACAAAATAATCACTTACAATAAAACCTCTGTCGCCCAAAACAATGTCCCCTGTGTTTATGTGATCCAGGTAACCACTGTTCAGTGTAATGTGCTTATCTGATGCTCGGCCACCCCAAGCGTCTGAAACAAAACAGATGTGCCCATTTGGACTGATGGCAACCAGAAATTTTATTGTATGAATATTTTTATACGATGACCATATCTGAGAACGGGCCAAATGATTACCTGCTCTCTGAATGGTCACCTCAGTGCAATCAATAATGCATGTTGTTTTGCTGTAATCCGAATTTTGGAATACTTTTGGGCAATTTTTCTTTAATGATTTTTTTGAGGGCCAAATTAATAGAAATTTTAATTTACCAGCCAAAAAGGAGATAATGTCATCAAACACTCTTCGTACAGTATTTTTCGATACATTGTAACGGCCAGCAAGAAAAGAAAACAATAAGTCTAATTTCAGTTTTGACAAAACTATTAAAAGTTGAGTTTCAGGTTTCAAATATTTTCCAGTTATATCATCTTTGATGAGATCCAGAATCCAAGTGAATACCGGTAATGAAGAGATGCCTGAATGCATCAGTAAATTTTCCTCACTGAGCAAAATTGATTCTGTTGGATCAAGAAGTTGGACTTGTCTTTGTAGATCCCACTTCTCTCTCCGTAATGCAAAAATCTCCATGTTCAGTGAGTCAATTAACTGGTCTTTGGGATCAGCTTCAGGTTCAGGAACTGCATTAATAGAATTCTTTTCTGGAATTAAAAATGAGAAATAAATTTTTTATAGTTCATTTCAACAGCATTCATATCATTAATCATATAAAAAAGTGCAGGAGGATTCTTGTGAAACAGTTATACCACTTTATTGAACAATACATAAAGCAGAGTCCTTACTATATTGCAAGATTACGAGAATTCTGCCTTCCTCTTTTTCACACACATAAAATTTTTAACATTTAGAGAAATTAGTGCACACCTCTAGGATATATATACATATTTTTTTTTTTCTGGCTGTTGGTTTTGTTTTTGCCTGAAAACAGGCCATTCAAAAAATCGTCAACTGTTTTAAAATAAAAAACATCACCTTTTACAAAAATCAACAAATTTAAGCAGACCCTTCATAAAGGCTGAATGGTTTCAAAAAGTTAAAAAAAAAAAATAAAAAAAACACGTATAAGGAAAGCCAAAAAAGCAATTTTTCAGCAACTTTTTTACATAACACATTTAAACTTTCTTTTATTAGTCAGAATACAATTATTAGTTACAGTAATGTCAGATATAGTGTAAAAAACAAAAGTTTTTGATTAAAGATATCAATAAGAAAGCTACCTGATATATGATTTCAGCAACTTGTTCAAGAAAGAGAAATTTTTTTATGATACAATAGAGCTATTGCTGCTAATCAGAATTTTGAATGTCGCTTCAACAAGTTTGTGTTAAACTTATAAATCACTTCATAACATAAAAATATAATACATTGATAAATTAATGCATTACTGTACAGCTGAACTTTTATCTATTTTTCAAAATATTTTGATAAATGACAATACGGTGATGCTTTTCAAAGTCAGGCGGCAATTCTGATTTAGGTCACGTTATGGTCTCTGGTTTTTAGAGTGATGTGGAAAGTTAGAACATTGTCACAATATTCATCAAATATTCAATAATATAAAAAAAAAACTGTGCAAAACTTTTTAAAAAATAACTTTAATCTCAAAATTGGTATTTAAAAAAAAATTTCGAGAAAAAGTTTATAAAAAAAAAAAAAACAATTTTTCTTTTTTTAAATTGATGTTGTACTTGTGTTAATATAAAATTAATTATGACACTTAAAAATGAAACCAGTTTAATATTCTCAATAAAAACTAAATTAATTATACCTGTCCAGATAACACATAAAATATTTTGCTTCAAATTGATTAAAAAAAAAAAGTACTCGATTAGTTTAAATAAATTTCTAAATAAATGAACATTTTTAATTAAAATCTTTGAAAACAATATACAGACATGGTACAAGCTACCAGAAAAAAAGGCTGAACTTTTCACGACCCCCCCCCCCTTCTCCCTCCTCAAAAGTGGTATCAGGCAACTGACACTATATAAATTTTTCAAAAATAAAAATGTTAAATCTGATTCCATACATGTACACACAATAAACAAAATCAGAACAATAAATGTAATATTGAATATCATATTAATAATAATTAAAATAGTTGTAAGTGCTTAAAAAACAGACAAAATTATTACATATACTTGAAAATAAGTTTATTCCATAGAAGCATTGTTTGCTGGGGCAATTAATTAGCAAAATAATGTAGTTCATCAGGAAAATGCAGTTGAAGTGCTATTTCTTTTTCATTTTCTCCAAGTTTGAATTTGACATTTCATGAAAGCCAATCACATAGAAATTGCTAATAATATATTGCACAAATTCAGCCTGCCCCCCCCCCCCACTCCCTACATATGTCCAAAACGTTTTAATGCGGATTTGCATTGATCCCAAGAATAATAAATTGTAAGCTTAAAAAGGCTGAAAAGTAACATGTCTAAATACAGATCAAGGCCCGAAATTTCAGCTCAGATTACACTCACTGAAAAAAAGTTTTACTCGCCACAAAATAAGGTTGTCTTTTTTTTTTTTTTTTTTTTTCTTTTTTACGCATTTTGGATTTTTTTTTTTTTTTTTTTCCTAACTATTTCAAATGCTTTTACAAATATGCCTAAAATTATATATATTAAAAGTGTATCGTATATATCATCATGTCTCATAATCATCTATAATCAAAAATCATTATAATGCATTGTATATGACATTTCAAAAAGATTAAAATATCTATAAATGCGAAGAGTCATTAAAGAAAAAAAAAAACTTAGCCAAACAACCTCTTGCGGAAATTTTGCACCCTTATATAGGTTTCATTCAACTTGAACAAATATTTCAGATCCAAATAATAAATATCTAAACACTTTATTAAATGATTATAGTACAGGTAAGAACTACACACTGCATATTTAGCTATAATATATATAACAATATCTGTTTATGGAAAGAAATGAATTTATAAAAGCTTAGGATTTTTTAATTCAAAGGAATGCAAATAACATATTTTTAACAAAAAGTTTAAAAAATAAATACATTCTGCAATATAAAACAAGGCAAACAAATAAATATATATTTTTTTCATAGTTAAACTGGCTGTAACATGTCAAAAATCACCAACAGGGACCCTAGGATGAAATACACCTTTATGGTTTTTGATCAGATTTGAGATGAGAAACTAGTACATTTACATTACCTGCATTTTGCTTTAAAAGCATCAAAATTGAAGCTGCCTCCTGAACATCACACTCTTCACGTCTTGCTGGCACAACATTTTTCTTTTCTAGTGTCTTCTTCCTTTTCTCATACACAGTGGCTGAATGCGAAGGTTTTGTGAAGACAAACACGTTTGGCACGAAATCTGGATGATTTTTGTCAGTACTTGGTTTCCCTATAGCAGAGGTTTATAAAGTTTTTCAATAAGATACTTGTATTTTTAATATCTATTAATTAAAACAAATTAGTTTACACAAATTTCAAATACAAATATGCACAGTAAAAATTAAAAATACTGGTGATTCTAGAATAAAAAGGCTGTCAGAGGAATTTTATAAAAAGAGAAATTTGTTTTCACTAAAATAATACTTGCTTAACTTGCTGACCTCTAGCTTACTATCTACGAAATAACAAAAGTAAATTACTACTTTTAGGTGTATATATTATGGAAGTCTATGTGTGCATAATTTTAGTTAAATTCTATAAAATTATCTTCAAATGGCTGCCTGTCAAGAAAAAAAAAATGCCAAAAGCACATTCTATACTCCTAGAATGTATTAGAGTGTGTATTAAGCGGCAAAGCTCCCACTGCGGGAACAATTTTTTAAAAATGTTTTTCTCTAATTAATTAAGATAAACTTTTTCAAATTTAATATTGAAACATCTAGTTCGTTGAAAATTTTATCAAAAAATTTGTAATGTAACTTCTATTTCTTTTTTCATTATTCAAACAAAGGTGTTTGTTTTCTGGAAAAAAAAAAAAAAAAAAAAAAATCTTAAGAAATAACTCTATTGAGTACAGGAGTTTAAAACAATGTATATGAAATAAAACAATTATTTTCTTAAATTATAACAAACAAGGATGAAGAAATTTTGCAATTTTCCAACATCTGTTCTACCTAAATTAGGTGTCAAATTTCTCATTTTGGAAACCTAATCATATCTTCTAACACAATATAAATATATTTTTTAAATTATTTAAACTACATACCATTCTAAATACACATTAAAACACAAAACATATGAAAATTAATAAAATTTTAGTGGGACTCGTATAGCGCCGCTTAATGGGTTAATACTTGAAAACACCACTGGGTATAGCACTATGATCCTACCAAATTAGAAAGCGCTAAATAAATAAAAGTGGGTTAGGCCAAGACCAAAAGGAAGAATGCTGTCTTAGTTTCCTCAAAGAATTAATGCTAAACAAATCATTTATCATATGTCTAGTGCTGTACAAGAGATAATCAAGGAAATCTGAAAGAAGGTGTTTTCAGGATATGTATTCTGCTTTATTATTCAATATCACTTTTTAACAAGGCTGAGATTATAAAAATAAATAAAAAATGTTCAGACTATGTATTAGACAAGAAAAATAAGATTTCGATATAAAATGCTAGAAATCTGATGACAAAAATCCTTATAATAAAAAAGTAATTAAAATTTTAAATCAAGAAAAAAAAAATATTATTCATTAATATTATATTATTTGCATGGATGGATTACATTCGATCAGCTAACATATTAAATACACAACAAAACGAGTTACAAAACAAATAAAATAAAAGGTTGAATTTATCGAATAAGTTAAAAAGAAACATTTATTATTAACATTCACTTTATTAGATTATGACTGAAACAAATTGTGCATTTTTGGTAAAACAATGGGGGAAATAAATTAATTATTCAAAAACAGTAATAGTGGTGAAACTACCTAATATGCAAAAACCCTGAAATCTGCTATTTGCATGCAGATGGGAGGGGGGATTTAATAATGTTATATTATATATCTACCTGTAATAGGTAATATTTTAAATGTTCTTAATACATTTTAAGGCAAACAATCAACATGACAAATTTCTATAAAAACAAAATAATTTAACATGAAATTCAGAAGCAACAAAAATTTAAAAAACCCGGAATTCAGGGGTAGCCCATGAAAAGTTTCACCCCTGCAGTAAATTGTGTTTTTACATAGCCTATAACAGTTACTTTTAAGGAATCAATATTTATTTTACTCTAACAAAACAATCATGCTATTTTAAAAATATAAAATGTACATATAGTAATAACATGGAAACAATAATAATCAACAATGGCATTGGGATATATATGGATATCTGCATCACCATAATCAATTATACATGAAATTTACTATTACAATTAACACATTCTTTAATGTTCTAAAACACTAATGCAGAACAATCTACTCATTTCATTAATAGAAAAATCAATTAAAATTACAATTAGTAACAGACAATGAAAATTTTCAGAGTTAAATATTATGTACGGTACTCTATTGTTAAATGCTAATAAATAAATTTTTAAAAAAGAAAAGGTAAAAAGGTTGTTTATTTTCGTTTACATTTCATTAAAAGAAAAATATCCTTGAAGAGTCACACAGAGATTTTGATTGTGCTACAAACGATTGCGGAAGGACTGAATAATTAAATCTAATCATGTTCGATAATACTTTTTTTTTTTCGGTAAATACGTTTAAGTAATGGTTTAAGTAATGGCTTGCATAAGACACAAGCTATACAAGACTTTATGCTGAAATGAAATGAATGTATAGTTATATTATTGGATATAATTATTAATATAAATTCTGACCTGTTTGAAAATGTTTTCCACAAATTCTAGTCGATGCAGAGGGTTCCAAATCTTTCCTTTTAATGGCTTTGAGCCACAATTTTCTTCTACCGCTTTCTTTTGGAATGCGATACATCCAAACAGCATTCCCTTTGACATGTCTGTAAGAATAGCCGACTCACCCGACTGCACAATAACTTGAAACCATTTAAGAATTAAAAACGGTAAAAATGGAAAAAAATAAAAACAAGTATTATCCAAAAGTTGAAAAAAAAAAAAGAAGTCGTAACGCCGAAAACAAAAGCAGGCGGTGGTACAGAGATTACCAACGGAAAATCAATGGTGGGCGCGGGAAAGTCGAGCTTTTTTGTCAACCACCAGGGTAAGACTAGAGCCCCTTAAATAAATAATAGGCCGGCGCAACACCGCCATTTTTTTGCCTCGTAAGAGGACAGCATTTCCGCTTGGCGATTTTATCGCTTCACTGGTGGTTTTAAGAAATTTTCATCTAAAAATAAAATCGACCAAAAATGATAAGCAACACAAGTAATCTGTTTCTGTTTCTTAAATAATTCATAACATTTGAAAGGGGGAAAAAAAAGAGCGTACCAATTAAAATTGGAAAGTTTTTTCAACGACCTAACACTATCAGGACACGGAAACAAGACAACTTTGGCGAACCAAAAAAACGTCGCCAAGACTCTACAAACACACAGTAAAAAAGCGTTTCTTAAAATAATTTATGGTTATTAAAATACATATTTAGATTTAAATAATACTTTGTTTTAAATTTTTTACTTTATAAATGTCAGAAATGCAAAGAAAAGTATAAGTGAATAACAATAAAACTTACTAGGAAAAGCTGTGCATTAGGTCCCGGGATCCAAGAATCTGGACGACAATTCGCAGCCCATTTTCTCCTTCTTGCATTATCCGAAGGAAACCTAAACATTTTGTATCCTTTTCTGGAGTGTTTACAGCAGTTTATTGCTGAACAACCTCCCATATTGCAGTTTATTTCACTAAAATTACGAGCAAGACGGTAGAAACAATGGATGCCGTTTGTTTATCACGCTGGAGGTACATGCGGCAACCCTAAGGCAAAAAAATGTCGGATGCGCCAGCTCGTATATATAGGAGCCTTAGGTAAGACTACCCAGGGTGCCTTTTAATTATTGACGTCACGAGGAAATGCTCTATTGTCCCCAGAAGCCTCAAAAATCCCCAAAATGGGGACAAATCCCCAATCTGGCATCACTACCGAAGAGAAATGCGCCAGATTTTTTGGCGCAATTCTGTTTGCGCCACGCGCGTGACGAAATCGCTAAACTTTGGAGTATCGCAACGCAGCCGTGGTATTATTTTTTATTTAATATATTTTTTAACATGTATTTAGTATTAATACGTTACATGTAACTACACTGTTGTTTTTCTCCTTCAAATAGCTATTCTGTTTACCTTTTTCATTATTTCTGCAAAAAATGTTTTGATAAGGTTCCTATGGGTCGTGGTAGAAATAACTTTAAATTTATCCATTCATAGCCTTATTAATATTTTTATTAAAATGTGTATTGTGTGTGTTGACAAATGTGTAAACTACGTTTAGTTAAAAAGAAATATTTAAAAATAAATAAAGTAATGTAAATTTTAAAGAATATCTTTTACACAGGAAAACTTTCCAGTTTCAGGTATATGAAGAATGACAGATATAATTTCAGTTTTGTGAAAGGTGCAAGTTAATTTCTCGAAACAATTTCCGTTATTACGTGAACCTGTTTCGGTAAAAAATTAAAAATTGATTAGCAAAGAAAGTTGTTTTCCCTCATTGTATTCATACAATATATGGAAATTTTTGCCAACCCTCTGTAATAAGCAAAAATTAGTTAAATATGAATATGCATAGGTATAGACAGTCATACCCATGAAAAACCAATTATATTCATAATTATCTTCAAAAATAGTACATCATAGTATACATTCATTCTCTCACGTAGGACGAAAGATGTATGTGTGTAAATTGTGTTCTTAATGTGTTTCTAGAAAGAGATATCTATATAAAAGCGAAGAGTGCAAAAAATATGCATTCATGCACATGCAAAGACGAAAAGCCATATGTAAGTAAAATATGTTCTAAAGGATACTCTAACAAAAGTAATTTAAATAAACACGCACATTCACTCACTCATACAGGCGAAATACCATATGTGTGTGCATGTGCAATATGTTCTAAAGGATTCTCCGAGAAAAGTAATCTAAATGGGCATTTGCGCATTCACACAGAAGGAAGGCCATACGTTTGTGAAATGTGTTCTAAAGAATTCTCTGACAAAAATAGTCTACATAGGCATTTGCGCATTCACACAGAAGGAAGGCCATTTGTGTGTGAAATATGTTCTAAAGGATTCTCTCAGAAACATCATCTAAAAAACCATTTAAGCATTCACACCGAAGAAAAGCCATATGTGTGTGAAATATGTTCTAAAGGATTCTCTAAGAAGAGTCATTTAAATGTGCATTCACGCATCCACACGGGTGATAAGCCATATGCGTGTGAAATGTGTTCTAAAGAATTCTCTAACAAAAGTAGTTTAAATAGACATTCACGCACTCATACAGGCGAAATACCATATGTGTGTGCAATATGTTCTAAAGGATTCTCTCAGAAACATCATCTAAAAAACCATTTAAGCATTCACACCGAAGAAAAGCCATATGTGTGTGAAATATGTTCTAAAGAATTCTCTCAGAGGAGTCATTTAAATGTGCATTCACGCATCCACACAGGTGAAAAGCCATATGTGTGTGAAATGTGTTCTAAAGAATTCTCTCAGAGGAGTCATTTAAATGTGCATTCACGCATCCACACAGGTGAAAAGCCATATGTGTGTGAATTATGTTCTAGAGAATTCTCTGATAAATGTCTTCTAAATAGGCACTTGCGCATTCACACAGAAAAAAAGCCATACGTGTGTGAAATATGTTCTAAAGCATTCTCTCTGAAAGGTCATCTAAATAGGCATTTGTTCATTCACACAGAAGAAAAGCCATATGTGTGTGAAATATGTTCTAAAGAATTCTCTGACAAAAGTAATCTAAATAGACATTCACGCACTCATAAAGTTAAAATGCCATGTGTGTTAAGTATGCTCTAAAGTATTCTCTGAGAAAAGTCATCTAAATAGACATTTGCTCATTCCAGGGGTGGCGTCAGAAGGGGGGCCGGGGGGGCACAGCCCCCCCCCGTCGGGGAGTTCGTGCCCCCCCATCGGGGCAGATTCTCAAAATCTGTCGGGGAAAAAATAACCCTTTTTTCCCCTTTGTTCAGCAACAAAATATTTTTTTCCTTTTCATCATTCGGAGTTTGTCTTTCTAGAGAAGTTTTTTTTTTTTTTTTTTTTTTTTCCAGAAAAACTAATGGCATGCAACTGCGATGGCTTTCCTAGCATTGATATACTATGTATATTCCTCTTCTATGTCAGTTGGTGGGAACGACAACAGGAAAGAAAGCGGCGAGTATTATTACAAGGATTGACCCATTCCTTATCTATTCCTTATCTTCTAAAATCACACTTGCGATGCTTCTGTGAAGAAGTCGCATTTTTATTGCCTATTATCCAGCTCTCTTTGAAATGGACAAAAAGCATGTAGGCTACGTATGTTTCCATTTCCCTTTTTGTCTGTGAACAGCAACTAGACCACACACACACATATGATTTTTTTTTCTTCCCTGGAAATTTTTAAGAATAAGATATCTCTTCAAAAAGTACATCGGAAAAAACAATCTTAATTCCCCCCCACCCCCACCTTAATAAGAACAAAAAAGAAAGAAATTTCATTCAAATAGATCACGAAAATATAATTTGCATATTGATTTAAGTCACATTTCCTTTAATTCTACTAATTCTTATTCAGGATACTGTTTTCAAATATTGTGTGTCTATGTCGGCTGATGTGTCGCTTTTGCTTTAGAACTTAAAGACATCTTTAACAATGAGAAATGAAATAAGTAAAATAATTGAGACCTTTTAATAAGATTTGTTTTTTTGCATTCTATTTCTAAAGAGAAAATTCTTTTAACTATTTGTGAAATTTTGCAACGATAATTTGTTTAATATCTGTCAAATTCAAAGCATTAAAATATTTCCGTGTAATTAAGAGTCGTTTTAATAATTATATGAAATTAAAATTGTTGTATTTATTTTACATCGCGACACTCTGCATCACCAACAAATTAAAAATGAATTTCTCTTTTTAAAATTTACTTTTAATTACTTTTTGCTAGAGAGTCAGGGAACAAAAGGGAAGGAAAAAAAAAAAAAAGGCAATCGGGGAACAATACAACTTTTACCGATTTTTAATGCTTGTTTGTATGAAAATAAAAAATTTCGGAAACAGTAAAGAATATTCTTGCTCTATTTTATCAATTCAGCCGCTCATGAATGTTTATATTATTTTATTATTATCTTCAAAAGTCATATTGAAATTTTTCATTCAGCATTTTTTTTTTTTTTTTTTTCATAAAAAAATATTATCCCCTCCATGGAAGATCAAAATTGTGATGGCATGTTTCCGGGCCATCCTTAAGGATAGGGTGAATCCCAGACTGTCGCCAATTGTCTATTGAGCAGCACTAGTGCAACGGTAAAACCCAGCCAACCAACCAACTATAAAATATATTAATAATTATGAAATAATTCAGCCAACGACTGAAACATCTGTCGGTTCAATTTATAAATGTTAGAATAGTGAAAAACTACCTCAGAACTTGCAGTTCAGAAAGCAGGCTGCAAAATTTGATGATTTTAGGGATTCACAGTGCAAGATCAAAGAAATTAGATTTAGAAAGAATAGTAACAATATTTGATAAAACCTATCCCAAAAGCAGAATTCAGTTACAATAATACGTAAATGGATTTTATTTTTTTAAATTTAAATTTAATGTGTATGCAGGAGATTCCCAGAAATCCACACAAATTGAAAAAAAATTATGTGTATTTTGGAATTTTGTGAAAATTAGCATTTATGAAACGAGATTTTGATACTGTAATGCATACAAAATGAGGAAAAATACAAATAAGTATGCTTGGAAAATAATTAACATAATTAAAAAATTAAAGAAAAAATTAAAGAGAATAAGCAACTTAGTAAAAAATATGCATATAATGAAATTTAATTTAATTTTTTCTTAAAATTTATCTAATACAGTAAGATACAAAATTTTACTCAACATGTGATACAATATAAGCTTCTATTACAAGTATATTACCTTTTATTACTTTTTTTTTTTTTTTTTTTTTAAATATAGGCAAAAATAGTTTTTTATTTTATTTATTTATTGTTATTTATGAACAATTATTATTCCTTGTTTATAGCATTAATGCATTTAAAATTTATCATCAACAGAAAGCAATCTGCATAAAATTGACTTTCTGTGTTTCGTGAGATTCAATTTCTGATGAATCATTGTTAATATCAGTGCTATCTTAACCTTTTCATATTAAAAATTTTACTGTCGGTTTGATAGTTACATTGGTTACAACATGCGGATTTCTGGAAGTCTACTCCATTTGTTCATGAAGTTATTTAACATTATGAAGATTAAGTAACGTAATTTTAATATTGATGTTGTATGATTATGAGAAAATTATACCGTAAGTGCATATTTAAATCAGCATATTGTAAGTAAAATTTGAACATTTAAGAGAAATGTAATATGTATATACATATTTACAAATAAAATGTATACCATGTTAAGAAGGAAGTTCTATCTGACATTTGTTGGATGTCTTTGACTCTATTTATTTTTTCACAACTATGCTCATGCTCTAATATGCATGATTTACTTTTTTCTTCTTTTTTTATATACATATTACATATATATTATTTTAGGAGGGTAGGGAATAGCTCGATACATAGACGAGATGACACGGCGATTAAGTGAAAACCTAACTTTATAAAAACAATCTACCTTGAATTTAATACTCTAATTTTTCCATAAAATCTCTAATTTTCAGCTGGAAGAACACTAGCTGATAAATTATGAAATGTAAATGTGGCACTGGTGATGAATTTAATTAAATATAATTTGTCTTTAAAAACTCCAATTTTCAACTGAACTTAGGAGTTTTTTACTGTGAAATCATAATCATTATTTTTAATTTTTGACAAAACCAATTAAAAATTATCAATTGCATTAAAGACGGTCTATTCGTTTGGATGTTACAGTGCCTCAAACACACAAAGACTTCAAACTTATAACCCCCTCCTCTTTCTTATCTTAGTTGGTGTTAAAAATAATACGGTACGGAAGCACTTTAAAAAAACGGACAAACAAACAAAAAACTAGTATGTTGTGGCCACCACAAGACTTTCTTCTATATTTTCCTATATACATATTCAATCAGTAACAATTCAAAAAAAAAAAAAAAAAAAAAAAAATACGATTTTTTTTCTAAGTTCTTTTTTTGCTAAAAGTAATGCATATTCAACAATATTTAAAAAAAAAAAAAAAAAAAAAAATTACACGATTTTTTTTCTGTTTTTTTTTTTTTTTTTTTTTTTTTTTTGTTAAAAGTAAAAAAAAAAAAAAATCGATAACTTTGTTTTAAATTATCACAGATTTATAGTTCAACCATTTGTTTTAAAGGTATTGACGAGATCTTTCGAAAGATACCCATCTTGAAAATTTACCCCCCCCCCGGGGGGTACTTCTCCCCAGAGGGGGAACCGGTGCCTCCACATGCACAAAATTTTTTTCGTGGTTAACTACTACTATTATCAATAATTCATATTAATTTTACAATCACAAGTTTAAAATAACGCTCATTATGTATATTTATACGAAATTTTGTCCTATACTGCCATGTTAAAAGTTTACATAAAATGCGATCACAGCGCCATCTGCTGGGCGATTGATCCCAAAATCTAATCAGCACCATTCCATTTCAGGGTCCAACTATATACCAAGTTTCGTTCAAATTCATTCATCGGTTCGTGAGATACGGTGAAAAATACGAAATTTTGCGATCACAGCGCCACCTGCTGGACGATTGATTCCCAAATCTAATCAGAACCATGCCCCGTCAGGTTCCAACTATATACCAAGTTTGGTTGAATTTCATTCATTGGTTCGTGAGATACGGTGAAAAATACGAAAATTTGTCCTATACTGCCATGTTAAAAATTTACATAAAATGCGATCACAGCGCCACCTGCTGCGCTATTGATCCCCAAATCTAATCAGCACCCCTAACAGCACAGTTAGGCTTAACTTATCCACAGTACATCTTAAGGACGTTTCTGGGATGCCTTTTCATCCAGAAGACATCTTCAAGATATCCTGGGGAAGCGATGTGCTGTCTGGGACAATGCCCCATCAGGGTCCAACTATATACCAAGTTTGGTTGAATTTTATTCATTGGTTCGTGAGATACGGTGAAAACAATAAACCACAGACAGACACACAGACAGACATTTTTTAAAAACTATCAATTCGTGTTCAGGACATCCCGAAACGTGTAGATCCGTCAAAAAAACGGAGGTCGAAAATTTTTGCGAATCCAATACTTTCTCTATATTACATATAGAAGAAAGTAAAAAAATACCATTGTATATTTGACATGGCAGATAGACACTGACAGGAAGGTGCATGGTGTTAAATATGCCTGTAAAAATGTTTCTACATATAGTGCCCCCCTGTCGGGGAACCGGTGCCCCCCCGTCGGGGAATTTCTGACGCCACCACTGGCTCATTCACACAGAAGAAAAGTCATATGTGTGTGAAATATGTTCTAAAGGATTCTCTGACAAACGTAATCTACTTTCGCATTCATATGGCATAAAAGTCATATGTGTGTCAAAAATGTTCCAAAGAATTCTCTCAGAAAAGTAATCTAAATGGACGTTCACGCACTCATACAATCGAAATGCTATATATGCGTGAAATTTGTTCCAAAATGTTCTCTGACAAGAGTGCTCTTAATAAAAATTTACGCTTCCATATGTTTGTGAAATGTGTTCTGAAAAGTTTTCAGTAAGGCGCGCTGTGAATACATTTTTACGCATTCACTCAAAAAAAAAAAAAAAAAAAAAATCAGTGTAAAATCTGTTCCAGAGGTTTTCTAGAAAGGGACATCTACACATTCACACAAAAGAAAACCCTTATGTGTGTGAAATATGTTCGAAAGGATTCCAAAAGAAAAAACATTATATGCGCATCATGCGCATTCACGGACTCAAGCAGGCGAAAAGCTATATCTACATAATACGTTCTTAAAGATTCTCCTAAATGGAGAAATGAAATTTTCATTCACACATCCATAGAGATGAAAAGCCATATGTGTGAAATTTGTACTAGAAGGGTACATGTTTTGACACTAGATGTACAGTCACTCCAAAAAAAAACGCCAACCCCCACCTAATTTTGCCGTAAATTATCGTAGAAACATGCGACTGGTACCAATCAGTTTGTAATAACGTCTAGTTTATAATGTTATAGTTAGATTTTACTTAGGGGGTCGTCTACATATTAAAACTGACATCAACTTCATTTTTTTCAATGGTAACCCCCATTTTTTATAATTTATTTGAATTCTTTGGATCAAATCATCACGGAAAATGGTATAGTTTATATATTTCGCTCAATTTTTCATAGAGTTATAAGCTGTCAAAGTTTGAGGGTGCTAATGTTAAATGAATGTGACAAACATTAAATCATATCTTCCGAAATAATTATGATATTTAAATTCTGTTTTTTTTTATTCGTTAGAATGAAGTGACCCAAACATATTCCATGCAAATTTTTGCTAAAAAAACATTTTTTGAATTATGAAAATTATTAATAAATTCATATTTGAAAAAATTATGAATTATGACCTATGTTAATTTTTGCACGAATAGAACGGGCATCATCAAAAACATGGGTTTCCAAATTTACAGCTCGTTCCTAACATTTTTTGAGTTACAGTGATATTTCACTTTTTATTCCTGTTAGGGGGCCGTCACTTGTTATAATCTATATCCTCTATAAGTAAATGTTTGTATATAATTTGACGGAAAACTATTTTAATTTACCTTTATATAATTTTTATTGTTTCCTAAGCAATATTTCGATGTTTATTATACAAATTGGCATATTTTTGTAAAGTTATCACAATGTAGGCGAGGGATTGTGAAAGAATTTCAAAAGAAAAGAAGCCCCGCCTCTGATTCGCTGAAACACTATTTTAAAAAAAAGACAAATTTGCATATTCCTATTTCACTCTATATGTGACGCTGGTATGCATAAATCACAATGGTATTTACTACATCGATTATTGAAGACAAAACTTAAATGATTTAATTACAAATATGCAAAATTATTTTGCTTTATATTATAAAGTTTTAGAAAATTTGTGAAAAGGCGTGGCTTACGGTACAAGAGAAGAATATATCCGATCTTAATATGTTAAGTCTTTCTTCATAAGTATTAAATATCTTTTTCTAGTTTTTCGCTGCTAAAATTCTATTTTAACCCTGTTACACTTTTTTTCGCATTTCAATATTCAAGAGTACGTACACCTCTAGCTCTTTCACGACGGGAAGTGGGCGCATTCTTCTATCGTAAATTACTGAGCATTGAGAAGGAGGAAAATGGAAAATAGACTCATCCAGTTCCCATACGTATTCCTTTCTTTACACTCCTAAGATAGAAAGTGAGAGAGGCGTGTCGGAACTGTCAATTTGATCTATACGCCCCACATCACGATGTGAAATTGGTACAGTGTGAGCGGAGCAAGTCATTTAGAACACTGATAATTTACGCTTTTTTTTCCCTCTTTTATTAGAAGATATTTCAAAATTATTTATTAATAACATACATCGTTAGTTATTTAAAAGCGAAATTAAAATAAAAAAGGAATGCTATTGTAAATTAACGTTATCACATTGGTTCTAATAAAATATATAAATTGCATTTTGTAAATGTAAGATTCAAAAATCAAAAACTTTATTTATTTATTTATTTTCATTTATCATATTTATTTTTGATTCAAGTCTAAATTATATTTTAGATTACAGTGGTAACAATCTGCTTTTGAGATTGTTTATAAACATATTCAAGGGAAAATATTTTATTTTTGACCAAAAATTCAATAGTAATAGTAATAACAGTAATAATATTGGTTAGGGTATGTTAACTTGTATTTATAATAAATTAATCAAAAATATTAAAGTGTGCAATTACTCTTGATTGCAGAATACATTTCTCACACAAATATTTAATTAGTCATACACAAAATGTGAAAAGCGTTGACAGAATTAATAAAAATAGCTTTTGTGATTTATAAATACAATTTAGTTTCAACGTATTTTTGCAATTAGTTTATATCTGATTTAAATGCGTTTAAATTATATATAACATATATAACCGTTGATACACACACACACATATATATATATATATAAACAAAGAAAATAACCGAAATTCGTACATCTCTGCCTAATTTATGCTCAATTATAACCTTCAGAACACACAGAGAGCTTAAATTAAATTATATTATTTGTTTATTTATTTATTTATAAATAAAAAGCTAATATGATTTCATTTTGTTTCAATGTGTATAGTACTATATGAAAAACAGATATGCACTTTTAAATCTAGAAATAGTTGATAAAATTAAAAAATATGAAATAAATACATTCTTGTTCTCTTTCTCTGTTTATTTTAATTTTTATTATTAACATTTCTCTTCTTTTCACTCAATAACAGAAACATTTCTAACATATTTGCAAGAAAACTCACTTTCATTCATATTTGCAAAAATAAGAGATATTTGCGTACTATGTTATCAGCACATTTAATTAAATATTTAAAAATCGGATAGTTTTTATGAATCTATTTGGAAAAACTTTGTTTACACCCCTGCCATATTTAAAACTAGTGGGCTACACCCGCTTAGCTGGGCGCTATATTTAAATGAATTTTCAAAAGAATTGGATTTATATGTATTTTTTACATCACATTATAAATAAAAACTTAAAAAAAAAAAATGCTGAAATCGCTCTAAACCAAGCTTCGGGCACCTGTTGCCTACGGCAGCACTTTTCCCGACCGCACTCCATCAGGTCGGGGCTCTTACTGCCTGCAGAATGTTCTTCCCTTGGCATTTCAATTTGGATATTTATTGACGACAGGTGAATTATTATTTAAGAACTACGATTATAAAATAACTGTATCTCAGCAACTATTAAATAGTTTAATTTTCGAACCATGTATTTTATAGCCCTCGGAATTTACACTATATTACAATTTGATTCCGACTAATATAATAACAATAATAATAATAATAAGTCGATTTTCTTTAAAAAAGAATTAAATATATAATTTTAATTACTTTACTATTTTCTAATATATACTACATTTTTTTCCCCTGATAAATACCATAAATAATAATAATAATAAAAGATTTTTCGTTTAAAGGAATAAAATAAAAAGTCGCTTTACTATAATAATTAGGCATAAAAAATTCTGTTACCAATACTTTTTTAAATTTTTAATATAATATATTAATTTTTTCTACAGCATTATCATTTGATTTTCAATAAATATAATAAATTTAAAGAAAAGGAAAAAAAGAAAAAAGATTCTGCCGTCAAATGAATGTATTCAGTAAAAATAAATAGCGTAATAACTGTTGCTAAGATACGCAGACGATTTCAATGGAAGAATAAATTTATGAAAAATGAGAAATAGAAGCCAATATTTAAAACTAAAAAAATTAATAAAAAAAAAATTCAGATTCGAAATTCGAAAAAATATTGGTGAGGTGCACACCTACAGGATCTCAGGTACCCATATGCGAAATTTTGTAGCTCTGCGATCGGTAGTGTGAGCACCAGAGCGCAGACAGACACACATAAAGACATATAAATACTTCTCTTTATTTATATAGATTATTATTTGAAATATTCATTTTTATTCATCCAAACTGAGAATTTTCACTTTTACATTTAAAAATGCATGGAAAGTTTCCTTAAATTAGAAATTTACTTTTTTTTTTTTGTAAAAAATCGTGCTGTTCATTTTTATGAAAAAATAAAATAAAATAAATCATTTTAAAAAATATTGTACTTTATTTGATAAACAGAAAGGTACCACTTTTCTCACGTTACAACGGATTTATGTAATATATTACTTAAATAAAAGTATAGTAAAATTTTAACTTGCAGTTGTTTTCAAGAACTCAAAATAAAAGAGAAAAACCACTTCACTTAGAAAAGAATATCATACCATGTTCACCCAGTATCTTAAATTGGTGTACACACAAATGATAAGAAAGCTTTTCATCAATGTCATTCGGACAAAGCGATCGCCTCATCAAAGACCTTCCTTTCGCGACAGAATGACCCCCATCTGTTGAACTTCCCAACACCCCTATTTTTCTACGATCCGCCTCATTCCGGCCGTATCCGTAGCTAACCTACAAAGCCGGGATCGGGCGGAATCGTAGTGAAGAGGTTAATATCATGTTTTAGAAAACACAGTACAGCGAAACTGATTGCATGAAACAGCAATTATGCATTCGACAATCGTTTTATTATTATTATTATGAATATTTAATAATTTTAAAAAGATTTTTTACCAGAAATTTTCTGTTTAAATATTGTTTTGACATATTTGCATTTGGTTACTGTACCGTTTGTAAGCTTTGTGTTATTTAAAATTTATCCCATAATGTAACATAATAAAATATCAAATTTCTATTAAAAGTTTTTTAATATAGAATCAAATAGTGAAAAATTGCTTTATTATTATAATTTTTTTTTTAAGTTTATAAGATCTATTATTGGAACATAGCTCAATAGTATTTATTTTCAATTTCCTAATCATGAAATCAAAGTCACAGTTATTATGGAATAAAAATTTAAAACAAAGGAATTGTCTTATTACTTTCAAATATATAGATATTGATCTTACAGAATCCTGAAATTTCATTTAAAAGACTTTAAACGTCTAAATTTAAAAATTCAAAATAAAATAAATTAATCTAAATGCTTTTAAAGTTGAAACGGGAAGATTTCAAAATATATGAAAATTGGCATTTGTGTTTTGAACATTTTGGTGCGGCAGATATTAAAAACAATATTTTTATGATGAGCTGAACCTGAGCTTAAGAGAGGGCGGATCCAGCTATTTAGCACGAGTGATATCACCTGACTAAAACCAGAATAAACAACATTTAAATTTATTCCGGCGTATATTTAGCCCACTGTTATTCTTTTTTTTTTTTTCTTTTTTTTCAAATTTCAACACTAGCTACAGTACGCTTACGTCCTATTTACATTAAGCCTTGATATGGAAGCTATGTTGCTGTTTTTCGATGCTGCGAAATTTACAAAATATATTTGTGTTAATATACTATACAGATAGAAGAATAATTATATAATATCAACAAATCTTCTTTAATCAATATGTTTATATACATTACTGTATGGAAATGTTTATATATGAATATTGTATTTACTTTTAATGAGAGATATAAACACAAAATACTGAAAAAAAAAGAAGAAAATGTGTTATAAATTTTTATAAATCAAGCAAAATATATATGCATACTTGCCAACCTAACCCGTAACATTGTTAGTTCCCGCCCCTGTGTGTACACAATTTAATTTTTAGAGTAATTAACTTCAAATACATTTACGATTAACTCATTGAGCGCCACGCGAATTCTTATGGAAATCCCATTCAGGCCACACGTGCTGCTTAGAAGCGTGTTATGTTTATCGAGTTTCAATAAACCCCATTAGGCCTTAACGATATAATCCTATAAAAATCCTATTAAAAAAAAAAAAAAAAAAAAACATGAAGTAAATTTTAAATAAATTGTCAGTAATTACTTAAAACTATGTAAGTTCTGTAGTTTTATATCATATTTTACACTGCCGGTTGACTTAGCCTAAATGGAAATATCAGTGTCAGCCACCGATGGCTGACACGGCTCTAAAAAAACTGATGTGAAAAAAATGTAGGGAAAGGGGCGGGACCAGCAATCTTCCGGGATAGGTTGACAAGAATGTATATACATAGAGCAATGCCAGAAAATGTTCTTTATTTTTCATGAACCAGATGAATGGTACTTTTTTTCTGAATAGTCTATGTATTAAATATAATGCTGCTTTAAATACCCTTTAAATGAAAAGTTTTATTACATAAAGTAATTTTCTGGCACTCTACAGCTCCCAAATGACACACAATACAAAACCCCGCCTTTTTCCAGTGTTCAAAGGGTATTAACGTTTAATATGCTTTATATTCGTTTTGATCTTTCCTTCTCCTCCTTATCTTCTTCTTTTTTCCTTAAAAAAAAAAAAGAGTTATGTAACATTTTGACCTTTTCAATTGAAGATTTAGATTAAGGGTAGCAGCCTTTCTACACCCACCGTCCACTTCGGTATGTGTGTTAAAGTGAAGAATTTTAAAACATCCCATTAAGTAGTAGGATTTATTATTTTGCATATTAATTTGTTACACATTATAAAATATAAAAGCAAAAGAATATCGTGGAGATTTATGTAAAAGTTTTTAATAATGTCATGAAAAAATAATAATAATAATAATTAATTAAAAAATAAATAAATAAAAATAAAAAAAATCTGTTTTAATATTTTAAAAAAGTCAATTAAAGAAAATGAAAGTACTGCAGTATCAGAACTAACTCCCATTGTCACTGTGAAACAGCCGTGGGAACCACGTTGAGTGCCGCCGTTTCAGACAATTATACGGCAGCTTGAGTTAAAATAATTTTGAATTTTCAAACAAATTTAAAACCATTCATCTTTTTTTTTTTTTTTTTTTTTTTTTTTTTTGATAGATATTTTAATATCTATTCAAGCTATTTAATTTTCTTCGTATGAAGTGAACTATCTGATGTTTAATCAATAGAAACCAATAAAAATCTTTTAATTCATAAACTAACTCAGAAAGTTCTGTGAATTAGTCATTTTTTTAATTTTATAATTAACATTTCTAAAAAATTTTCCGGTGTAAAACTTGATAAATAATGTATACTGGGTGGTAGATCGGGATTTATATTTTCTAAATGTATAGACGGACCCCTAATACATTTTCACGTGTAACTCTATTTAAAATTGATTTAAGGTATTTAAATAGGTATGTTTTTCGAACCGCCTTGATCTCAGAAATCTGAATATGAAGTCAAAAATAGGGGTTGCCCTAAAAATAGGGGTTGCCCTAAATGAAGTTAATGCCAGTTTTAATATGTAGACGACCCCTTAGGCAAAAGTTAACTATACCGTTATAAACTAGACGTTATTACAAATCGATCGGTACCAGTCAAATGTTTCTACGATAATTTACGGTGAAGAAAGTGGGGGGGGGGGATGGGGCGTTTTTTTTTTGGGTGACTGTACACTAGAAGGTTTACATGTTTTGAGATGTCCTGATCACAATTTGACTGCTTTTAGAAAATGTCTGTCTGTGTGCGTGTTACAAATTTTGTAGGTACTGTATCTCACAAACCACTGAACGAAATTTGACGAAACTTGGTATTTAGTTGGACCCTTACCTAAACTGGTAATGATTAGATTTGGGGATTAAACACTCAACAGGCTGTGCATTTATTCTATTCTTTCTAAATTTTTAACATGGCATAACAAGACAAAATTTTGCGTAAATGAACATAATAAGAATTATTTTAAGCATGATTGTAAAATTTGGATGAATTATTGCTAACAGTAGTAGTAAGCTAGGTAATAAAAGGAAAGTGCCTGTAGAAGCATTGCTCTGCTCCATCCCCCTTTCGTTAATTTTCAATATGGGTATCTTCGAAAGAACTCGTCAACACTTTTAAAATGAATGATCGAACCATAGATCAGTGATAATTTATACTAAGTTATTGATTTTTTTTCCATTTTTAATGAAAAAATAAATAAATGAAATAATGGGAAGAAAAATCGTTTCTTCTCATGTCTGAACAAAACTGATTTTCTTTTGGCATTTAATATTAAACTACTTTCAGATAAAAATCGTCTGCATTCACCATGGAAAATAATTTTAATAAATTATAATTTAACAAATAATTTATATTGTGTAAATTTGTACAGGGTTATATACAAGAAAGATTTTTGATGGCCATAGCATACTAGTTAATATGATAAAAACAATGTTTTAAGAACTTCTGAATAGTAGCAATGTAAAATTATACAATGTAAATAAATATCGTAATATGTATTACTAAAATCCCAGGTAGCACAAAAATATCGGCCAATATAAAAATTTGATATTGGCCAACGTAAAATAAACCCCCCTAAAAGATATCCAGGAATATTATTTTTTGACATTTATTAATGTTGGCCAATGTTTACAGACATTTGTAAATATTATATTTTGACATTATTAAATAACATTTTCGGATATAGCCTGATATTATATTTTGTTATTCCTGAATAATATTTTTATATATTTAGCAATATCTATTTTATAGATTTTTGAATATTGGTTCAAGATATTTCTCAATATCTTTTTCTAATATTTCTGAATAACATTTTTAAATATTTGGCTATATTGATTTTTGAGATTTTCAAATATTGCTTCTGGATATTTAGAAATATTTTTTTCTAATATTTCTGAATAATATTTCTAGATATTCAGCTATATCTATTTTTGAGGTCTTTGAATATTACTTCATGATATTCTAAAATATTTTTTTCAAATATTTATGAATAACATTTTTTGATACTTTTCAATATCAATTTCTTAGATACGTGAATATTGTTTCCCAATATTGATCTATATTTTTTGGTGATAAACAGTCGGCAGCAAAAGTAACCGAGCACTAGCAATAATCCCTGTACAAAAAAGGTACACTTCATACTGCCTTGTTAAATAAACTGATGTCGAGTTATGTTCTTAGTCAGTCTAAGTACATGACCCGACAAGGATTTATTTTACAAAACAGTATTAAGTGTACTTTTTCGATGTCGGAATTATTGGCTAATGCTCGGATACTTTTGCTGCCGACTGTATATCACCAAAAAATGTATATCAATATTGGGAAATCTGAATATATATTCAGAGAAATGATTTTTTTTTTTCTAACATTTCAGAACATCAGAATTAATGGCTGTATGTCAGTCAGTTTCAACCATTCTTCCACATATTATTCAATGGAACTTTTGTTGCTTAGTTTGATGAGGATCGCTCACTCAAAAATGAAGCTTTTCATATTCTGTTTAATATTCAATAATTATTGAATTGAGTAATATTCTATAACTAACAAATATTACTCTTTGAACATAATCAATGAGCATTTTTTTAAATCAATTGATTTAATTTTTTTTAGCTCATTAAGCTAAAAAAAAAAAAAAAAAGTTCAAAGAATAACTTTCAAAAAACTTCATTTTTCAATGACAGATCGTTATAAAACTAAGCAACAAAAATCCCATAGGATAACATAGGGAGGGAGAAACAGGGAATTTGATGTGCAACCTTAAAGGCCCTCTTCACTGACCCTCATCGGAAGCCTGAGGCAATGTTATTCTATGGCAAATTTTCTTTACTTATAACTAATTGACTAATATATATTTTTAAAGTCTGTTTTCACATTCAGAAATTTCCCAACTGTTAAATTGATGCTTTTTTTTTTTTTTTTTTTTAATGAATTTTTTTTCATTTTTAACATTTTATTTTGAAATCTCAAAATGAAAAATTTCACATATTAAAAATTTGTATTTTACAGCTTCGAAATAAAATAGTAAAAATGAAAAAAAAATATATATATATGTTTTTTAAGAAAGAGCATCAATTTAACAGTTCAGAATTTTCTGAATGTGAAAACAGAATTTAAAAATATGTATTAGATAATTAGTTATAAATAAAGAAAATTTCCCATAGAATATTAGCTTCGGCTTATATGGCGATGGTGAGTGAAGTGGACCTTTAATGAGACACTTTTTACTTCTGGAATATACATTAGCATTGTAATTATGAAAAAAACTAAAGTTAGATTTTGCTGTATCAATACCTTTTGATGTCTTCTTAATTCCTCATTATTTGCTATTTATACACAATAGCATAAGAGTGATTCTGAATAAAACAATATTTTATGAACTGTGCATAAAATTTTTTGAAGCTATTTCATAGATACATACATTTTTATTTAGAAATTTTATACATCAACCTTGAAAATTAATTTCTAGTAGATTGGTGTGAAAGGCTGATTTTTTATACCAATTATGTGAAAAATACCAGAGCCGGTAATCGAACCTAGCCTTCTGCTTAAATAAACTAATGTGTATCACCAAAAAAGCGGAAGGCCTGGGTTCAGTTTCTGGCTCTGGTATTTTTTCACTCAGATAGTATAAATAATCAGCCTTCCACTCCAATCTATCAGAAATGAATTTTCAAGGTTGATGTATAAAATATCTAAATTAAAATTTTGTGGCCTATTGGAGTTGTGCCATGATCAATTTGTCACTTGAAATAGCTGCGTGTTTGCAGACTCGGTGACCTTGCCAACATATATTATGTGAGAAATGCCGAGCTGGTTATCAGCCAGGGTAGCTCAATGGTTAGAGCATCTGCACGTTAAGCAGAAGGCCTAGGTTCAATTAACGGGTCTGGTATTTTTCCCACAGGTTTTCCCCTTCCACTCCAATCTATCAGAAATACACATATATATTGTATGTATGTTTAGTCTATTTTGAATACAAGCTGTAAATTAAAATGTAAAAAAGTAAATGAAAATTAAGAATTAAATAAAGAAAACCTATTAAATGAAAAAGGTTAGTTATTCATTTAAATCAAAATAAAAATTTCTAAAATCTTTTGATTAAGTTAAAAAAAATTTTAATTAAATAATTTCAATATTCTATTTACCTGTTCTTTAAAACAAAAATCTAGATTTAAATCAGGGCCTGAAATTTCAACTCGGATTACACTCGCAAAAAAAAAAAAAAAACTACTTGTCATAAAATAGATTTTTTTTTTAAGTATTTTGGATTTTTAAAAATGTATTTTGTGTTTTCTTCCCCTAATTATTTGAAATGCTTTTACAAATATTTAATCTCAATTTAAAATCTATGGTTAAAGCAGGGCATCAGCAAATTTTAAGGAAGCCTGGCAACACTTGGGTACAAATGAGATTGATTATGCCTGAATAAACAGAAATGGATAACACAAACATTCAAAATGTGCACACAAAGAGATAACTTTAAATTTTCTTAGCACTGAAAGTTGAAATTAAAATTAATATGCAAACAAAAGTCTGAAAGTACTAATGCATGCATTTATTTCAAAATATGAACAAAACAGATAAATAGATAAATATTACAAATACAATATGAACAATAAAATACAAAACATTTTTTTTTTAAATTTCAGAAAAAATTCCTTTTTTATTTACATAAAGTTTTGTTTCAACACATACAAATGATATAAAAGTAAATATATTATAGGCTGTCTCTAAGCACACTCTGAGGAAGGCTCAACATCATCAGTGCTCGAATTCGACACTTCATCATCAGTCATGTAAAACAAGTCTACTGGAAACATTCACTTGACGTTGTCGAGATCTTTGTCCAATCTTTACCCAGTAACAACTCCTTAAAAGAAACAAAAAAAAAAAAAAAAAAAAAAAAAAAATAACTATTTTAGAAAAACATTTTTTGCCTTTTTCATTTTTATTTAACAGTTCAGCATATGTAAATAATTGTTTAGTCAATTTCTTTGTTACTATGTTTAAAAGGTTTGATTTTTCTCTCTGTTATGGTACACTCGTATACAGGGTCTGACTAGCAAATTTTTATGCCCAGAATACTTTAAACTTTTCATACCCCCCTTTGATGATCCACCCCCACCCCCTTCCCCCAGAAAATAAAGTTTGTTATTATTATAAAATGATCTATAGCAGGCAATAAAACAGACTGACTGGAAAAAGTATTTGGGCAAAATTAATGTTTCTGGCTTTAATAAAATTGCTCCGCTCAGTCAAACGATATTTTATTTTAAAATTTTATACATACGAATAAAACACAGTTGAGTTAGAAAACATGAAAAAAAAAAAAAAAAAAAAAAAAAAACTGGGGGATTTAAATAAGATATTTTTAACCATAAGTAAAATTTTATGACCATTTCGTAAAATTTTGTGCTCAGGTACTGCTTATACATGCTGAAAAATTTATATATATAGTCTTTAAATGCTTTTTTGACTAAAAAGGTAGACATTTTTACATACCTCAACTTATACATTTTACTACCAAAAAAAAAAAAAAAAAAATACAATCCAGAATATTACAATTTTTTTTTTTTTTTTTTTTGGTGTGTATGTGCGTTGTTATTCAGTTAAGCTAAACAGACTTTCATAAAATTAGACTTAACTTTTTTTACTTTAAACATTTATAGTAGTAAAATTTAGAAATATTTATTTGTAAATTTTATATAACATGTATAGCAATAACTGGAACTTGGTCATGAATTTTCGTAAACATGCATTCAAAACTATATATTTAAAAAATAATTGCAAAAATATTTAGTAGATAAAATTTGGACATTAGATTTTCCAATCTTTTTCGATGATTACATGTTAAAATGGTATTTTTCTATGATATATAAAGGCATCACTTTGTAAATAATATATGCATTATGCAAGATTGCATAAAAAATATTTATGTAAAAAATGTAAATAGATTGACAGTATTAAACATACATATAAAATATGTATATATTTTTTTAATAATATGTGCAAAAGAAGAAAATAAAGAGAGAAAAAAAAAAAAACAGTGATTTTGTAAAAACTATAATTACACTGACAATATTTATGTTACCATTAAAGCTCGAAATCCGTTAACGTGCAGATTACATAGCTAATCTGCAGATTAAATAAAATGACCTGGAATCAAGACCCCGGAAGTGCGGAATCAAGAGTTTTCCACATTTTAACTAGGTAATCTGCAATTAGCGGTTTCTGTGTCGTTAAAGTTCAAATGTTTGTTTCGAGCCTTAGTTTTTTTATATTCACTATGACGTCAAACAGTCATGCGATACAGATACGTGAATGACCTTCAAACCCAAACTAAAACTTTTATCCCTTCCGCTCCGCTATCAAAAACCAGTAACCATATGTGATAAATGATAAAACATGGAGCGTCGAAGCCATGATTAAGTTTCTTATTATGACTAACACAAAATTTAAAGTAATAAGTAAGATATAATTGTTTTAATTTTGATTTTATTTCTTCTCTTTTTTAATTCAGTGAATATAAGTTTAATAAGGGTCTGCATTTTATTAATGGAATCTTATCTTAATTAAAAGCTCTCTCTCGTGAAACTTCATTTTGAATTATGAATATTAAATTTATAACACAGTAATTATTTCCTCCCGAAATAAAACTATTAAACCACAACTTTTTAAAACTAATTTATTTTAAAATTGATTTAAATTACTAATACTTACTGAAAAAAAAAAAAAGATGTATTAATTTTTACTCTGAAAAATGTGGCACTCAATATTGTGGCATTATTTAATAAATACTTACCGTAAAATTACGATAGTAACCCCCCTCCCGATTATAACCCCTTCACTGAAATTTGACGTACTTTACTTTTTCGGAAAATTACGTTTATAACCCCTCCTCCTTTACCTTTGGTGGCTAAGTTCGCCATTCTTTCTTTTTTCTCATGAGCGAAGCAAACGTATATTTTTTTAAATGCTGAAGTCTTGTATGTTTATTTAGAAACTTTAATTTGCATGTAAACGTATATCCAAGTGTTATTTTTACTCATTTTTTTAAAGTAAAATAACTCCAAATATAAAAATGCAGTGTTGTTTACGTTCTTTAAGCTCCAAAACGTTAACTGTTATTCGCAAGTGGCCGTGGCTTTCGCAATCTTGCTTATGCAACTCTGTTTTTATGATCACAACTCTTTTCCAAATTTTAAATTCTCTTTTTAATTTTAAATCATTAAATAGTGTAATAAACCCGTAATAGTACTATAGCATACGTAACTTTAATAGTTATCATTCACCCTGTTTTGTTCCTGTTTCGTTATTAGTTAATAGCAGTGCAATTAACTGTTTTTTTTAACTGCTAGCGAATCTTCTACACGGTTTCGATTCGCGATTTCTTTATCACATGTTCATGCTTGTTATTCAAAATACGTTTTCTTTTTGAGAGAATTGTGTTATCGCTCTTTTTTTTCATTATTTAAATTATTTTTATTTCATTATTGTTAAAATAAAAATTTAAACGGATTAATAAAAATTGTTTATTATTAATAAAATTTAATAAACAATAATCAGTTTTATTATATTGTTAATACAGTTTAGTAACCATTAATATGTATTATAATATTAATAAAATATATACTTTCAGAAAAATATTGTGAAAATTCCGATTCCCCCCCCCCCTTCCGAAGTCGTCGTACTTTTCCAGAAACTTCCGATTATAACCCCTTCCTTAGTTTTGACAAATTTCCCCTTGAAAAAAAGGGGGGGGGGGTACTATCGAAATTTTACGGTAATATGAAATTTTTATGCATTTTTTAGCATTTCATTACATTTTTTTTTTTTTTTCTGTTTCTTTCAATTTCAAGTTTCTTTTATATATTTTATATATCATGATTATATTTTTATTTTTTAAATTTTGTTTGCTTTTTCAGGTAATTTCGCTCTAGTTTATCACATAAAATGTTTAATAAAGTTCTTTTTCTTATTTATTGTAAAATTAATATATTTTCTAAACTTGCACAGATGCATGCTGCAAAATAAAATTTAATAAAGCATTGGAAAACTGTCATTTTAATTTTTATGTATTCTAAAAATTATTAAAGCAGTTTTAATTATTTGAAGTACTTCTTAAATAATGCTTCTGATTTAATATTTCTTTAGCAAATTAAAAATTGGTGGTGTTATTTTTTATTTTTTTTTTTTTTTAATTTAAAGGGTTAAACATTTTTATTTTGAAAAGAATTCTTTACTGTATTACAATTCTAACTTTCATTTATAAAATAGAATTTATTCAAAGCTATTAAAGTTATTATATTTCATATTAAAAATGCATAATATCTTCAAACTTATATTGACAGAATAGAAAAGATGAAATAAATAATAATAAAAAAAAATAAATAAAGCAAATATAACTTTAAAACGCATAAAAATTAAAACACATAAAGATTAAAATAAGTAAAGAAAGAAAGAAAAGAAAACTAATCTTTTTTTTTTTTTTTGTCTCGAATGAAAAAAACAAATACAACACAGCGTGCTGTAAAATTACAAAACCAGAGATCTTATTTTCACTTTAACGAGTACCTAGTATATAACGTGCAGATTATCTAGGTACTTCGCAGATTACCTAGGTAATTTGAGAAATGAAACAATTTTCTTCACTTTAACGGATAACCCTAGTTATTGTCCAAATTACCTAGCTAATCTGCAGATTAACTGATTTCTGCACTTTAGAGGTAACATTTACATATTTCAAAATCACAAATTCATTTTCCCTCGAGAAGCTACATCATTCACCATAATTTAATACCATCTTCTGGACAGAAATCTTTCAATTAAGAATCGGCTCAGTTTCATTTGATCATCAATAAATTGTTAACTGATGCGATTTCTTACATCAGCTTTAATTAGGTTGAACTGAGTGAACCCACTTTTACCTTCGGAAGTATTCAATGGTAGAATTAACAAGCACTGTAGAACTTTTCATATATTTACATATAGTTCGGAGACAGATTCAGTGTCATTTAGAAATCTCAGCCAAGCTACTTGTCAAGAGAGCATAGCTTTGAAAAGTCTTTGTGAACTTTATTTTAAACGCCAATCCTCTATGACTCCAGTAACAGAATTGAGGAATACGATGAAATAGACTTGTTTACATGGAACTATCTGATGGGATCAGGAAAGTTATTACATAGGATAAGGGGGGGGGGGATGGCGACAAATATGGCACCTACGATTAGAAATCTAGACAACAAAATGAAAATTCTGGTCGCAAAATACACCAAATGACCGCTTATTTCTAAACTTGCTTCCATAGGTAAGCGATACCTGAAAAGCAAGTGCGTGACTGATTTTTTCTGGAGGAAAAATAACATGATTGCATTTAGCACATCTTTTGAAATATGTTAAATTGCTAGCTTTTGACAATGTGGCAGGTGTTGTGTTGTGTTCCTTGAAGCCTCATTCAGGAATAGTCGACTTTGTGAAATCTGCAACTTTTCGGACCAAGTCTTTTGTAGATTAAAGATCACTACTTTTTAGTTTACATACCGGGTGATTGTAATTCAACCTGGTCCAATCAGAATACTCTGTAGCTATAACTAATATGCAGAATGAGGTGAGAATTTGTATATACACAATTCAAAGGATAAGCTAAAAAATTCAGAAAAAAGTAAAAAAAAAAAATCTGCTAGGAGCACAATACATCAGAATACAAATTTTAATAGGGGGCCCCATCATTTATTTGTGTGCATCCGATGAACATTGGCGATCAACAGCTGACTGCAACTGATCACTAATAATCAGTCCTGTTGCACATTGTCCCTCACGTCGGTCAAATTTTCATAAAACAGTTTCATAAAATATTTCAAGTTTTCATAAAACAATAAAATATATTGGTTGCCAATGGCAACCATATTTCACAAGTACTGTACATAATAGAGAATCATATTTTATAAGAGAAAAAAATTCAAGTTTATCTACCATTAAAAAAAATAAAGCAGGGGAAATATAAAAATAAACAAGTAATATGATTAGAAGCTAGATTAAAACTTGATTGACATTAAAGAAAAAAAAAATCATTTAGTACTTACATTAAAATATTTGAAATTCAAGCCATCATTCTCATAGCTTTGAAACAGGAGGCCAAGGCATGGTAAAAATATAGCAAAAGAAAACCTATATAAAGAAGCATTAAAAAGAAAATTAAAAAGAAATATTTACATGTAATATTTGATTATGTAGTTAAAATTTATTTAGATTGTATTATTTATAATTTTGAATTTATATATTCATAGTTTAATGCTTCATTTTAATTTATTTAAGCTTATGGAAGCGCTATTAAAAATAAATAAAATACAGGAAGCTTTTTTATAACTGGTATCATAAACTGCCTAAAGCGCTTTGACATGTTTAATGATTGACTATTACTGAATGAGTTTTTACTACAGTCTTAATGAATATTACTTACAAATAACAAACTTTGAATAAACACCATAAAATGCAATAAACTCGTGCCGCTTTGACTGCAGCACTTGTGCTTACTTTATTCGCCTGATGTAGGGTCGTGCGTTTTTTCGACCCAAAACAATTGTTGCGAGTTTATTGCATTTTATGGTGTTTATTTAAAGTTTGTAAGTAATATTTTTTATAACGCCAGTTTTGTGGTGCTTTTTTATTAAATACAGCCTTAATGATTCTTCATACAAAAATTCCAGACATTTATGCTATATAATGAATGAAGGAATCAGCCTTAATATATTTAATTTAAAATTAAAAAGAAAAGGAATACATAAAAACATTTAAAGAGTACATAATTAATTTAATTTACAAATGAATACATGTTTATATGCTCAAGATGTATGGCTTTGATTCAACGAGGACTAATGTCTGAATAACTGCAATGAATTAAAAAAAAAGAGAGATAAAATTAATATTTATAAAACTAATACAAGGCCTACAAGTTAATTCTTTAAGGTAAAATTTGACCCTTGAGCCACCACTTTAAAGCCTGCAGAATCTCTATCCGTCCTCAGGCTGTGCAGATTTCTGGGAGCACATTTTTTTCTAAATTTTAAAATGCCGATACTGATACATCCCATTTTTAAAGCTGATAATACAAATAAATATACTTTATACTGTTTGATAGCAATAAAACTTAAGTTTTTAATTTGGTAATATAAAAAGTATCTAAAAAAAAAAAGAAAAAAAAAATCAAAGATTATTATAAAACATCCCAAGTTTATTTAAGTTAAAACTGGGTTTGGCGGGTTTTTAACGTGTGACAGTTTTTGTTGGTTTTACCTCACAGCCACGGCGCTTTCGTAGGGAAAGTCTTTTTTTACAATATAGATTTTTCATTTGCTCCCAGAACGGTTACAAACATACAGGTGAAGCTAATAAAAGCGTGTTAAAATCGCTTTTAGACTCTTAGCTGATCATAAATATTTAAAAAATAAAAAATTAGCATTGCTCCTTTTTGAGAAACTTTTGGTTTGAAACATCTAAAAGTTAACCTTATTAAATTCAAATTATATTTAATTTAATTAATAAAACACTTTGTAAGTAAACATTATCAACTACAAAATGTCGTAAAAGTTGTTTCAGGTGAAAATAATAGTCCAGCTCTTAATTAAATGAAAAAAACTAGACATGAGTGCATCATCAAACCAGCAATTCGCACTTGCACACTCAAAGAAATTTTAAGTGACTTATGCATGTAGCTTCCTTTGAAGCATTACTTGTTAAATTTTGGTATAGTGCTGATATCTACAGACAGAAAACAAACAAAAGTTTAAAATGTGATTAAAACTAGGGGGGGGGGGGTTAAAAAACTGCAGCATAAAAATTCTTAAATCATGTCAAATGTTTGATTTCGCTGCGAAAGCAATGAACGTTAAACAGTTAATATAGTTTATGTTAAATTTAGTTATATGATACTTTAAAAATTTAGTTGCTTTTAATAAGATACCATTTATAAGTATGTTTAAAAAAAAAAAAAAAAAAATTAAAAAAAAAAAAAAATTAAAGTAAACAGATTAAAAGTTTTTGAGAAAGACTAATAACGTTTAGATTAATATAAAACAAAACTTTAGGCTTTTAAAAATTCATTATGAAGTAAAGTATTAATTTTCATGTGCCTTAAAAAAAAAAAAAAAAAGGAATATTTATATATTATTCAGCAATTAATTTATAATTAATATGTAATTATGCTTCTTAAATTCTCATAATTAACATGAGGCAAGAGAAATATAAATTTCTTCTGGAAATGCATAAATTATTTATTATTTACTAGTACAGATTTTTTTTTTTATTATTATTATTAGTTCAAGCTGTAAACAGGCATACATATTTATAAAATCAATAATAATGATAGTAATAAATAAGAAATAGCTACAAAATTATTGATAAATGACAAGTGTAATAAATATAGATTAATATAATTATTTTCAAACTCGTTAATTTACTTCGTATGTTATGTTTTGCTTTATTCCTGTGTTTTTAACACTTAGTTTATAAGTTTATATATGATGTCAAAATTTATAATTAACATTTCATAATTAACACTTTGAAATTTTAGAAATTCAGAAATTATTAATTATAAATATACAAAATATGTCTATGCATGCTACTCTTACATAATGAAGAATTTTGCAAATTTATAACTAAAAAATAAAACGATTTTATTCATACGGTATACATGTTGATTTATAAATATAAAGCAAGTTATAATTACAAATTAAAATATAAAGAATTTTTTGTTCTGTTTTCGTTTGCTAAAATTTTTTCGATAGTAATTGTGTGGCGACCTAGTGATATTAGTTGAGCATACTAATATCTACCGACTATTTCAAAGTGTTGCATTAAGGAAAGTTAATTTGAAAATTCCTTCATTATTTTAGAATATCAAGAACTAAACCTTTTGGTGCCTATACTTTTATAAATTAAAACAATTATCAAAACATTTAACATTATACATTCTGCAATAAACAACGTGACCAGCTTGCTTCTTTGATTAATAAACATACAAATTTTACCACAGGAAAAAATTCACTGATTATTAAAAATACTTATTTGAGTTCTCGATACAAAGCAACAGGTTCAAATAAAACAAAAACAAATTAAGCACTTAAGATTTATTACATTGATTTCTATGATTAAAACCAACATCTTCACTATATTTAGAAGTATTAGCATCGGTTTTATTAGGCCTATATATAGACCTAATGAAACCGATTGATTATCAAAAATAAACGAATATTAAGAGAAAATACAACACAAAGTTCAAAATATAAATATAAATGTTATTAAATACAAACCTTTTATTTTACAGAAATTTTAACAAGATATATTAGCTCCGCGCCACAGGCCTTCCACAGCTTTTTTTTTTTTTCGAGGATTGTTGAGTCGTCAAAAATGAGAGTTTTATTTCTGAGAGTGTTACATAAAAATGTTTGTCAATATCCTATGAACATCGGCCAATATTTTGAATGGCGCTGAATCTCAAACTTCGAATTTACAATATCTATTGATATTCACAGATGTAATTCGTAATTATTATTGAAACATAAAGCATTTTACAAAGTTGTTTTCATTACATACAACATTTTATTTAAAAGTAAGAAGAGATATATCTCTTTATAAAACGATATAAAATGAATGACGTACATATGACATAATACTGACATGACTTAGTAATAACATATACTAATAAAGTATACTAATAACATATAATTTTTTTTATATCTTGAGAATTCTCAAGATATAAAAAAATATTGTTTTACTAATATCAAGAAATATTTCACAATGTCTGAAAATGATATCATTTTCAAGAATATCAAAAGATATCTCTAGATGTCACCAAAGTGATATTGTTTCAACGAATGTCAACAAATATTGCTGAATATCGTACAAATGATATCATTTTTACGACATTGGCCAATGTAAATCAGACATTTAAAAAGAATATGTGAAATATTATATTTCTTAAAAAGGGACAAACTTCTAAAATTAAATACTTTAATATACTTATTTCTACATGTAAAAGTTGTAAGTAATATAAAAAAAACTTTGCTAAATGTTTTTTTTAAATAATAATTTTGAATTACATCTGAGAATATCAGCAGATATCATAAATTCGATGTTCGACATTCAGAGGTATTCAAAATATTGGCCAATATTTTTGTGCTACCTGGGAATTATAAATACTTTTAAAAAGTTATATACTTTTAAAAAGTTACAACAAAAGTAGACAATGAAATTTATAATAAAGTTTTTGTGCTTAAATAAAAAGTAATTTCAAAGAGCAAAAATAAAATGAATAAAAAAAATTATTTGTCTATACTATGAAAAAGGAAACAACAACAACAAGAAAAAAAAAAACTAAAATCCATAAATTTTTTAAATTTGCAGTCTCTGGTCTCTGGTCCCAAGTGCTATGGATTTCTGTGAGTGGATTTCCTACTGTATACACATGTTAAAGCTAAAATTAATCAACTGAGGGAAACTAACTTTTTTTTTTGTGTGTGTGTGTGTGTGTGAAAATTGCAGCAGGTAGCCAAACAGTGGCCATTGTGGTGGCTACCCGCAACAAATTTATTAGTGGCTAATTCTTCAGTAGTAGCTGACCATGTGGTCAGAGCTAATTTTGCCTTGTAAAGCTAATGAATAAAAACTTAGCAAACTTTATAAATTGAGAATCTTGCAACAGGGTTGTAGTGATTTAAATCAATTGATTTAAAAAGTAAAAAAATAAAAACTATCACTGATTAAAATCACTTCTTTTACATATCAAAGTTAATGGGTTTAGTGGAATGAAACTGTATATCCTGCTTTAAAAAATGTGGTTTTTAAATATTTCTTATAGAAATTTAAAAATATAATTTGTAAAATATAACAAAATATTATTAAACAAGCTAATATTTATTTTGATACCTTTACTTTAGATTCACCTCTACTAAGAACATTGATAAATACAAAAATAAATTATACCTTAATTTTCTTATTTATTTAGACATTTTAATCATTTATTATATTTTAATTATTTATGCAAGCACAGCCGAATAACTGATGTATGAATTATAAATATTTAGTTAGAGTATAATTAATTGATTAACCCTCTCTTCCCAAGATCAAGGCATTACCGCAGAAAAATTGCTTTCAGGTGCCGCTTGGCGAAAATCACCAGCACCGCACCTTTTTGTATCGTTTAGAAGTTGCACCATTCCACTGGTTACGTTTGCTATCTCTGGCGAATTAGCACAATTTTTGAATGAGGCGGGCTTACCTAAATTTCAACTTCAAAATGGGGTCAAATTGACCCCATCTTGGGAAAGCAAGGATTAATATATATATATATATATAATATGCTAGTTCATCTCTGCCAGTTTTACAGTAGATATTTAGAAAAGAAAACGTTTTCTTGCTTATTTATAGCTCTCATACTAGTTTATATCATTTAATATTGGCTCACATAAAATTTTATAAATAATGGCATATTTTACATTGTAGTGTTTAAAAAGCCCTGAAGCCCAGCGCCTGATTTATGGCAGAGCATTCAGGGCACGTGCCTTGGGCTTTCAAGAAATTCCACCATACATTTTAAAAAATAGTTAGAATGAAATTTTTCAATGATGATCGATGATTTTTTTTTTTTTTTTTTTTTTTTAATCAACAGATGGCAATAGTTGACAAATAAGAGGCACACATCACAGATGTGAGCCTCTTATTTGTCCTACCATATTTGGAAAAAAATAATACAAATAAAGGGATCTTAAAAGGGTAGGTATTTACAATTCTCTGGAATAAATTAAACTGTTGGCATGTTTGCAATGCTGTCTAATTTAGTGCATAAATCAGCTTACAGATAGTACATTGGCTTTATCATAAGTTACACTTTTTTGTTTATTGATTTTATATCCTATAACATAAAATACATTTTTTTTTTTTTTTTACTAATTGTGAATATTTCCATTGTGTGCGCTATGGAAGATTGATCATTGTTTGTATTATTTCGAACAATAGGTACTTTGCCGTAAAATGATAGTATGTTATCAATTATTTAAATATAGATAATCAGTGTTTAATCATTTGGTAAACTGTATAATCATGCTCAGAAAAAAATATTTACCTTTAAAATATTTTCTCTGTATAGATAAATAGAATATAGGATTATAAATATTAAAATTTCAGGAAGAGGGGCCCATTAAACATGAGTGTCCTAGGCCTCCGCAGGAATAAATCAGTCCCTGCTGAAGCCTCCAATTTTTTTTTTTTTTTTTTTTTTTTTTTTTTTAACTCCATAACCATTTAATTTAATTACATATAATCAGTTACATACAGTTCAAGGCAGCTGTCACTGCTTGTTTAATGAATTGTCCCAACGAATCGTCCCGAATATAGAAAAGTTAAAAGAATAAATGAAAGTATTAACATGGTAATGAAAATGTGAAATTTGTTAATGGGTATAGTGTGAAAAAATTTTCTTGATTCAAATTATATTAGTTTAGCCTAAATATAAGTTTTTTAGGATATCCTACTTTTTTTTTCTTAACTCCTTATTCTATTTTGTTTGGGAAGTATGAGTAAAAGTTTCCTCTTAATACATTGTTTCAGTTATGATGTCATTTTTCCTAATAAGTTACCCTTTTCCAAAATTATTTTATCAGTTCCATAGCATGGATAAGATTTTAGGGTGGACGAGGATAATTCCCGATAAAAAAATACAAACATCTAAATAACTCTAAAAATATCACAATTGATGTTAACCAAATTCAGCATGGTTAAAGCTTTACCATGTGTCAATTCAATAAAATGTAGACTTTGATTAAAATGTTATAAAAGTTTGTTTAATTGAAAAAATTCATTGATCAGTAATTACCCCAGCAACCGGGTAAATATCGATCACTCCCCGACCCCAGGGCAATTACGGATTAGGACGTTTTTTGTTCAAATGATATATTGATTAATTTGGACTACAAATTATATCATTTTTAGCATAAACCTGATTTTAATTATATATATATATTTTTTAAATAAGCATATTTAATTTACTATTTTTATTTGTTTTGAAATTACTTCCAAACTTCTTGGCAAAACACTTTATAACATTTAAAAGCATAATGTATATAGAATTACTATCCTAATTTTATTATATATTTTATTTCAACCATACATTTTTATTATATCCTTAATAAATAAAACCATTTATTATTATTACGGTTTATTTTTACTATGAAATAAAGGTAAAATAGTTGGCTTTGATTTGAACTTTTTTTTGATTTAAAATATTGAAGTTAACAGTTAAAAATAAGTAACTTTTTATATAACTGTATAACTTAAATCACAAGTGTATACAATACAATTTAATTTATTAGCATTCAGTACAATACTTAGCAATCATGATCTTAATTAGTCATGCTTACTACAAAATTTTGAAATAGCTTGAAAGATTGTTTTGATGTTGATATGAAACCTATAACAAAACCGGTTTTGATTTTAAGCAAAATACGTATATGATTTTTTGATGAACATTAATGAATATATATATATGCACACTACATACGTGTACATTGATAAATATGTCTAAAATAATTTTAAACATATGTAAAAAAAGAATCTGTTGTATAAATCAATATAGTTGTATACAACCAGTATACTAAATTACAGAAACATTATTAATATAATTTAAAAGCTTATATTATATATAGTTGTAAAATAACATTTAAATAAATAAAGCATTTTGATCTAGCTCTACGTGAATGGCTAAAAACAATCTGTTATAATAAAAAGCTCATTATCTCATTGACTGTTGAAATTCATCAATAAAAGAAATAAATGTTCAGTTATAATGTATTGTTATTAGCTACCAATATAAAGAGAGCCCAAAATGTCATTTTCAAGACAACAGTGTGAATCGTGAATTAAAAAAGAATAGTACTGAGTTATAATTATGCAGAAAGTCTTACTTATTAATTTGCAAGCTAAATTAAAACTGAAGGGTTGCTAGGAAACTGCAGGCCAAATCTAGATTCCTTACATATTCTTCATTAACTTCTTCAATAAATAATCTGGGAAAAAAAATACAAAAGACCAAAAAAAAAAAAAAAATAGCTTATAAATATTGTATACAGGAAGAAAAAAAAAAACAATTTCCAAGTTTACATTCCAACTTAAGAAAAGAAAAAAAGAGAAAAATATATCATGAGTAATATTTTACATTTAATAATTACTTCCAAGAAAAATCTAATTTTTTAAAACAAAAATTAAGCCTAATCAAAAAATACTATCAACACGAAGGGGCTTACTTTATTCGTATCGAGATCATCTCGAGATCGAGAGTGACGTCACCATGACGTACCGAAACGATACCTGAATATCGTTTTCGCAGTTTGCTACTTTATTCCACATTTTTCGAGACGGTCTCGAAAGTAAACATTCGTTATCAAAACGAAGCCTACTGTGTTTGCGAGACGCTGTCGAAAGCGAATTGTAGAAGCATTTTTCAATATGGCGTCTACGTCATTTCTGTCACTGTTAATGGATTTTGAACAAAATAGAAGAATTCCGAGAAATTATTTAAGAAATTGATCTTCCAGATGTGAGATTCACCAAACTATTCAGTCTGGATAAAGGAACTGTGATATTATTCTGCGACGAAATAAAACCGTCCCATATCATAACTACATACTATCATAAATAAATACTTCATTCTCTCAGTTCTTTTCCTTCATATTTATTACATTGATATTTTATGCTTTTTCCTCTCTCTCTGTCTGAATAGTTATGAAAATTCCGATGGTTTCAAATTGTTTTTGAATTGTTATATGCTTTGTAATCGTCATTGTTTATGTTTTCATTTTATCAGGACAAGTTTGTTTTCGATTTTAACATTTTTCTAATAGACACTAAATAATCTTTATTTACTTTAATATAAATTTCAAATTAATTCAGATGCATTAACAGTAATAATAATGAATACTTGGTATATCTTTAAGTGACAAACTTTTTCATCATCTACCTATTATATCTATTTCATTAATATTAAATACCACATTATATAAAAATATAAATATGGCATAAAATTTTTACTTATAACAATATATTTCCTCCATTTTAACTTCGGAAAATTTTTAATCACTCATACTCACACAACAGTTGTTAGCAATTAAATTATTTTCGAATGACTAATATAATTTCTCTTTACTGACTACAATTTCATATTACAGTCGTCAGCAAATAAATACTGCACTTAATACTGTTTTGTTAAAAAAGTCATTTTGAATCATGTTCTTAGACAAGGATTTATTTTCAAAAAAACTATACCTTGAAGCACTTATTCTAAACATATTTAAAATATACAACCTTTTATTAACCATCTCTCAAAGACGTTATTAACTTATAAAATATAGAACATTTTATTAACTTCATGTCTCAAAGACATGAAGTTAATAAAAGGTTGTATATTTTAAATATGTTGATAAGGATTTATTTAATAGAACAGTATTAAGCAGGAAAAATCATGTATAATAGGAGAATTAGAATATTTTTGTTTTTGTGTGCATGAAGTGTATATACATGTGTGATACAGGGTTCCTATGGGTCAGGGAAAACCTGGAAAAGTCAGGGAATTTGAAATTACTGAGAAAAGTCAGGGGAAATTGTAAATATTGCTCAAAAACCTGGAAAACTGATGATATGAACATGGAAAATGCTTTTCGAATATTCAGTTTATATCAAGTCACGTTACTATGTCGTCTTTTATGTTGCAAGCTATGTTTTGTTTTATACCGTGAGCTATTTTTTATGTCACGAACAGTGGCGGCTGGTGAATGACGTATTGGGTGGGCTGCAAGCTACTGATTAAAAACACTTTATTAGTATGGAAAGCTTTTTCTTCTGATTGGCTATTGAAGTGTCGATGTATTACGTTGATTCTCAAAATAAAAGAGTCAGCCAATAAGACGAATAAAGATTCCATTCCATGTACTTTTTCTAGACGCTTCGATGCAGCACCCCCAAAACGTCATTCACGAGCCGCCACTGGTCACGAACCAAATTTTATGACTGGAATTTTCTAAAAATGGACCTGCAAAAGTCAGGGAATTTCATTTTTAAAATTGAGTGGGAACCCTGATGATAGTGATTGCTACGAAACAGATTTTTGTGCATTTTGAGATTGATACACAGCAAGGTATCAGAACCCAGTGATTGTTTTTTTTTGTGTGTGAAGTGTGCATACGTGCACAGTGGTGAATGTAGTACTATGGATTTTCCTGCATATTTTAGATTCATGCACTGCAAGGTAGCGGCAAACAGTGTAGGCTGTTTTTTTTTTCACGTGCAAAAGAGTACATATGTGCATGACAGTAATACTTACAGAACCGAGTTTTGTAATTCATACACAATAAGGTAGCAATCCCAGTGGCAGAAAGTTTTGAAGCTGTCTGTCACAGGCTTTTAAAATTCAATAATCTGTCTGCAAAATTTGTGTGTAATCAGGAGTGAAAATGGCTTACACTCAAAAAGACTGAAAGCTGATGGGGGGGGGGGGGGTGTTAACATCAGTGGTGGTCTCAAATACAATTTTACTAGCAATATTTACTAGCAATATTTTATAGCAATGTTTGATAAACACAATATAAATAATACATGTATTAGTTTTAGTTTTGATACAGAAATTTTTATAAGTGAATTGTTATCCAAAAGTTGCAGACAAATTTTTTTCTCAGTGCAGACAACAACTATCCTCGTCTATGTCGCCGTGTTTCTGCCACTGGGGTAGCAATACAAGTGATATATATATTTTTTAATTTTCTCGTGCATGTAGCTTACAAACATGCTTGAAAGTGATTGCTGCAATAAAGATTTTCGCACACTTTTTAGTTTTTTTTTTTATTTTTAGTACGGACTATTTCTTTCAATCTGGTATTTTGTATCGTTACCAATTTATAGTGTTCCACTTCGAAAATGCCTTCGAACTTCCCCCATAGTTTATGTTTTTTATTTCTATTTGTTTATTTATTTTTTGTTTTTCATACTCGTGAAGCTTACATATATAAACTCGTGATAATAATTGCTACGGAATCGAATATTGTAAATTTGAGATTTATACTGAGCCAAATACAATTAAATTTATTAGTACATTTAAGTACTATTGTAACTGGTGGTGTACAGTACTGTAGATACATGTAATAATGTATTAGTACATAAAAATAAATTATAAACATTTATCTATATATATAAAAGAGTAAACTCACTAATCACTGACTCAACACAGCCGTGGCGATTCTATGGAAGATAAGAGTTGCCAATTTTAGTAACCACGTTGGTTTCAGGACACTGACGCCCTCAAGACAGGATTTTGTGAAATATCCCCTCATTCCCCCCTGGGGGGGCAGAAGGCAAAAACCCCTTTATAAGCATAACTCAACTCCAAATTGCAGAGGGAGAGACTAGATTGAGTACAAAAAAAGTATTTTCTGCGATTTTGGATTTTTTAGAGGGGGGGGGGGAGGGTTAAAACGATTTTCGGAGGCAAATTTAGAAAAATACGGATTTTCGAGTAAAACTCTACCAATAATAGCACAAAGATATAGAAAACCGCCAAGAACCTTCCCAGACAGCACATCGTCTTTCCAGCATACCTTCAAGATGTCTTCTGGATGAAAAGACATCCCAGAAACGTCCTTAAGATGTACTGTGGATAAGTTAACCCTAATTGTGCTGTTAGGGTTGAGGATATTTCCAAAAACTCGATTTTGTTTTTTTTTCGATTTTTTTTTTGGGGGGGGGGGTTACGAGGGGACAAATTCGAGCCACATTTTAGCACTGAATTCGTCTGGGGAAATCTATAGGAGCTGAGGTTACAAGTTTTAGTATGTGGCTAATTTATGTGTTCCCAACACCCATTCTAACGAAATTTTGCGTAAGGGGCAATAAACCCGTTTCCAAGTATACATTGCTTCAAATTATCTCAGCAAAATTGAATTTTATATGTGGGTTGTTTATGCCTCTACAACACGAACAGTAAAGGTATTTTACGAAATTTCTCCCTCCAGCCCCTTAAAAGGAGGGGGGAGGCAAAACACGAATATAAGAGTAATTCTGCTCCAAATTATCTCAGGATAACGATTTTTTGATATGTCAATTGGTTATGCATACTCAAGACACATACTACAAAGGGATTTTGTAAAATTCTGTTCTATTCCCCCCTTGGGGGGGTGGGGGGGCAAAAAGCATGTTTCCAAGCATAACTTTGCTTCAAATTATCTCAATAAGATTAATTTTTATGTGTGGGTTGATTATGCTTTTCCAACACGCATTATAAAGGGATCTTATGAAATTTCTCCCCCCTTCAACGGCGGGGAAGGGGGCAAAAAACGCTTTTAAGAGTAACTCTTCTCCAAATTATCTCAGAATAGCAATTTTTTGATATGTCGATTGGTTATGTGTCATAAAGACACACACTATAAAGGGATTTTGTAAAATTCCACCTTATTCGCCTAGAGGTTGGGATGGGGAAATATGTTTCCATGCGAAACTCTGCTCGAAACTATCTTTGGCAATTTTTTATGTGCTGGAACACGCACTATACAAGGATTTTGTGAACACGCTTTAAAAAGTATCTCTGCTTCAAATTATCGCAGGTAGGCGATTTTTTTATAAGCCAATTGGTTATGCATACTCAAACACACAAAATGCAAAGGGATTATTTGAAATGCCATGCTATTCCCCCTTCAGGGTTGGGGGGGGGAGGGGATAAAAACATGTTTCCATGCCTAACTCTGATTCAAATAATTTTAGAATAGCAATTTTTGTTGTGTGGACTGTATATGCGTATTCAACACACTACAAAGTGATTTTGTGAAACTCCACCGTACCTCCCCTGAGGGGGCGGGGGGGGGGAACATGTATTGTGTAACACAATAACATGTAACACAAATGTGTAATTCTGCAGTAAATTATCTTACAAGGAAACATTCAAACGGTGTCATCTTCAAAAAATATTGAAAAAAATATGTGATTCTACTCTTCCTAAAACACCAGAAAGTGAAAAAATTATCGGCTGAAATGAATAACAGCGACCACAAAACATTATCAAAATTAAGCATATTTGGCGATTTTACATTGTTAGGCGGTTGATTTTGAGTACTTGGCGGAGAAACAAAACACGGTTCTGTTCGTACACGGCAATCTCGGAGCTAACGAATTGAACACCTAACAGCGCTAAATCGCCAAATATGCTTAATTTTGATAATTTTTTGTGGTCACTGTAATTCATTTCAGTCGATATTTTTTTCACTTCCTAGTGTTTTATGAAGAGTAGAATCACATATTTTTTTTCAATATGTTTTGAAGACGACACCTTTTGAATGTTTCCTGGTTAGGAAGATTTTCAATGTGTGGGTCAGTTATTTGTATTTAACTCATAATACAAAGATATTTTGCAAATTTCCCCCCTCCTTTCCTTTAAGAGCGGGGTGGGGAGGTTGGCTAAAAAACACATTTTAAAATATAACTCTGCTTTAAATAATCTCAGAATCCCGATTTTTTTAATGTGTCAGTTAGGTATGTGTATGCAACATGCACTGTAAAAGGATTTTGTGAAGTGTGGCGAGCAGGAAAACCGCTAATGAAGGTAGCGAGAATTTTATCTTGGATTTTGACTGATTTCAATGATTTATTATTATTATTATTATTATTATTATTATTATTATTATTAATGATATGGTATTTTGAGAATTAATTTTAATATAATGACCAGCGAAGCGGGCAAAGCCTGATTGTTAATTATAAATTTACCATATTTATATTTAAAAATTGGCGATTATTTAGTGGCATGAGGATAATATGCAAGCACCTCAAAAAATATATTTGAAAAAAAGTATTCATATTAGGGATGCACCGGATAGCAGTTTTGGCCGAATACCGAATAATCGGCTGGCTCATTTACTTGTATTCAAGTGTTCAGTCAGCTAATTTTTTGTGAACTTTTTCAGTAATACCATTTACATTTAGTGATATTTTATTTTTTTAATTGTGAAAAAATATTACAAAAAACTACTATTCAGAAACTATGGTGTATATAAATGTAGAAAAATATTACCAAACATAAGTAGTGGTGTGATGCTGAACTCACAGTCAAAGAAAATTATTAACTGTCTGGCCTCTTAATAAACGCGCAAACTTTCTTTTTCACCTACTCTAAAAAGAATAATCTGGTGTGTCACTCACATGACTTTCTCTTATCCTAAAATTTAATACTATAAATACAGGTTGGAGATTAAGAGGTAAGATAACGAGTACTGTTATGTAAACCTATGTTAAACAATTCAAATTAGGCTTCGGAAGAGTTTTATATGACAATTAGTTTTGCATGAGGGCTCGTTAGACCCCGTCAACCCCCTGTTTCATTAATGCACCTACATTTATATAGAATTTAATTCGGTTATTAAGAAATAATTCTGTTTTTAAAAAATAAATTAAAATTATTATTTAAGCAAATTATCTTTCATGATAATGCAGGCGATTTCCATATTAGAGAAGTAGTATCACACTAAATATAAAAAAAGTAATAATCTGGTGTGTCACTCACACGACTTTCTCTTACCCTGAAATTTAATACTATAAATACAGGTTGGCGATTAAGAGGTAAGATAACGAGTACTGTTTTGTAAACCAATGTTAAACAATTCAATCTTCATAAGAGTTTTATGTGATAATTAGTTATGTGTGAGGGGGGGGGCTAATGCCCACCTCAACCCCCCGTTTCATTAATGCACCTGCATTTCAATAGAATTTAATTCGGATTTTAAAAAATAATTCTGTTTTTAAAAAATAATTTATTAAAATTATTATTTAAAAAAGTTATCGACGATTTCCATATTTTGAATTAGTATAACACTAAATATCAATTTTAAAAAAGTTAAATTTATCCTTAATATTACATAAAAAAAAAAAAAAAAAAATGTTTTTTAAAAATGAAAAAAAATCGATAACTTTATGTTAAATTATCGCAGATCGATGATTTAACCATTCGTTTTAAAGGTATTGGCGAGCTCTTTTGAAAGATACCCATCATGAAAATTTACTCCCCTCGAGGAGGGGGGGGGAGTGGAGGCAAGGCTCCCACACACACAAAAAAAATTTCCCAGTTGACTGTCTCTGTTACAAAAAATATATATTCGTTTCATTTGGTTTAGTGCACTCTATAGATGTTAAACTCTACTTACCTGCTATTTCTCCCAAAGACGTAATGTATTTCAATACTTTTGAATGTCCCTGTACACAAACCATTTGCTTAATCTTAATGAAAAGTTTAGTGTAGCATCTTTATATGACACACATTTAGAATACCAAGTTTAAACTTTCTGCCATAATTTGTTTTTGAGATATGCTGATAACACAGACAGACACACACACAGACCAACCATTAGAAACATGATTTTCGTATTCAGGAGACCTTAAAGCATGCAAATATAACAAAATCTCACTTTTGAAAATTTGACCGAAAAACAATACTTTCTCTACTTTACGGGTAAGAGAAAGTGAAAAGTTGAATTTATTCTCAATATTACATTTTTTTTTTTTTTTGTTAAAAATGAAAAAAGTCGATAACTTTATTTTAAACTATTGCAGATCGATGGTTAAACAATTGTTTTTAAAGGTATTGGCGAGCTCTTTTGAAAGATACCCATCATGAAAATTTACTCCCGTCGAGGGGGGACTTCCTCCCCCCCCAAAAAAATATATATTCGTTTCATGTGGTTTAGTGCAGTCTATAGGTGTTAAACTCTACTTACCTGCAATTTCCCCCATAGACGTAATGCATTTGAATACTTTTGAGTCCCCCTGTACACGAACCATTTGCTTCATCTCAACGAAAAGCTTACTTTAGCATCCCTATATAATACACATTTAGAATACCGAGTTTGGAATTTCTGCTACTATTTGTTCTTGAAATATGCTGATAACAGACAGACACACAGACCATTTGCTAAAAACATGATTTTCGCATTCAGGGGACCTCAGAACCTGCAAATATAACAAAAACTCGCGTTCAAAAATTTGACCTTAAAACAATTTTTTCTCGACCCTATGGGTAAGAAACTTCTCACTCGCCCCGTCCGAAGACATCCGAGTACCAGACGTCTCCCCACCACAAAAGAATCCGCCCAGCAGGAGCCCCGCAGGCTCCAACACCCCAGACACCACACAACAACCGAACGCACCAAACGGGAACCAGGGACCGCACAGAGCGGCATCCCACCCAGCAGGGGCAAGGCGCAAGCACCGCCGCCCACAAACCACCCGGGCCAAGCCCAGGCATCGGCGCAGCGAACAGCACCACACCACAACCCACCAAAACCCACCTCCAACAGGAAGTTCACAATCAAAAGCCATAAAGGCAAACATCCAAGTCTACTAACAAAAACAGGAGAGAATTTATATATATAAAACATGGAGTGGGTGAATGGGAATTGGAGAAAAATATAAACAAAGAAGCCAGGTCAGAGGCACGAAACAACTTGTTCACCAAATGTACAAATCATATTCCAATTCCCAAAAAGATAACAAACACCAATTTATATTTTATTTTTAGATAAAAACAATTGCTTAAAACTTCTAAGCAATAAACAAAAACACAAACAATCCATAAATCACATCACCACATAAAATACATCAACATAATAAATTTAATAAGTATATAAATACAAATTAAACAAAACACTCCTCAAAACACAAAAGAATTAAAATAAGTATAGGATACAAACCCAAAACTTAAAATACAGCAAGAGAAATTCCCAGTAATCATAATATTACTCCTGAAAATACTCCTGAAAAACAACACCACAGCACACACACCAAAAATAACACATAAAACACTCACCTCTAACTTAGAGTTCAGAAAATAAAATATTGCAGAAATACTTTACAATTTCAGTTAATCCAACTTTAGTTTTCTTGTTGGTTAACAAAACATAAAGATCAACCCTTTTATAATCTTTAGGAAAATAACTAGATCTGAGATTATCCACGAGAGGACAAGAGTAAACAATATGGTGTATATCTTGAATGCCTTGGTTACAACTGCATAGGAAACTTTTACCAAAAAATCTATTCTGATAAGTTCCCATACAGCCGTGATTGGTAACCAACTGATTCGGATAGAAATCACCAAAATTCCGCCTAGTATCAACCCTGGGAAAGAGCTGATATGTATGGCGTCCAGTATCTGAGCTCTCCCACTCCTTCTGCCACTCCAACTTCTTATATTTATCAAATAATAACTTTATATGAATATGATTTTTCTTCTTTTTAATAGTGAAATCAACCATTTCTTTTTCGGTAGCTTCTTTCGCTAGAACATCTACTTCTTCATTCCACCTATAGCCAACATGAGCTTTAATCCAGAAGAAATTATAATAACAATTTCCATTTTCTACTTCATTTCTAATTTCAAAAATAATATCATTCTTAACATCGAAGCTTTCAAGAGCCGAGAGCACAGACCTGGAGTCAGTGACAATATTGACAGTACTCCACCCTTTGACTTTAGCAAAAAGGACAGCTTCCTTGATCGCAATAGCTTCCGCATCATAAACGCTCGTATGATCGGAAATCCTAAATAAAGAAGAACTAAAAATCATATTATTTCTAACGTGTAGGAATGCACAACCCACTCTTCCATTTTTCTTAGATCCATCTGTAAAAATAAAATCTTCATCCAAGGAACCAATCATATATCTTCCTTCATAATACTTCCAATTAATGCTAATAGGTTTCCAAGGAATAACAATTTTCATATCTTCTTTGATATAATCCTCCGCCAACAGCACATCAGACTCGTAATTCACGTTCTTCTTCCAATCCAACAACATAATTTTCATTTGATGAAATTTTAGGGTGATACCTAGGGGCATGACGCCAGTGATGACGCAAAGAGCGTCCGTAGCCACCGTGGAGTAACATTTAGAAATAACTAATAGATAAAGACGCTGAATACTTTTCAGTTTGTCTCTCATATATCGTTTGTCCGAATACCAGATTTCAGAACAATATTCCACAATCTTCTCAACCACCAAATAATATAATAACTTCAACAAGCTTTTATCAAGACCCCACGTGGCCCGGGCAATACTCTTTACGTTAAGAGAGTACTCCTCAATTTTCTCATACATGTAGTTTAGGTGCTCCGTCCAGTTCAGTTTGTAATCAATCATGACACCAAGATATTTGATAGCCTTATAATATTTGATTTGTATATTATTATAACAAATCTTGGGAGTATTCGTTATCAATTTTGCACCCTTTCTAATCATGGTATAACATGATTTGTTTTGATTGATTACCAAACCTCTAACAGCAGCCCAGCCGTAAATTTTTTCCAAAAAATAACTACCTAAGTTAATCAAACGATACGGAGCCGATGCATTTACAATCACCAACAAATCATCCGCAAATGCTTGGAGAATGCCCTTATCTTCCGGCATTTCCAACAACTCATTCATAATAATATTCCATATCTTAGGTCCCAAACTGGATCCTTGTGGGACACCTCTGTTGTATTTCACTACAACACCATCATAGATCACTTCTCTATGATCTAAGAAATTTAAAATAATATTAAAAAGACTGGGCGGAATCTTATATTTCTAAAGGGATTCTTGAATAGATTCCCAGAAGATGCTGTTAAAGGCATTCTTGAAATCAATGGAGAGCAGCATGACAGTTTCCTTATTGTTGTTAAATCTAACAATACTGTCAACCACATTCTTAAGAGCTAAAGAAGTGGAGAAGCCTTTACGAAATCCAAACTGATACCTCGAAATAATATTATTAAACTCCAAATAATAATCCAGCCTTCTGGTAATAATTTTATCTAAAATCTTACCCAAAGTGGGAAGTAAACAAATAGGGCGATAGCTACCTGGGTAGGCAGGATCCTGACCTTTTTTAGGAATTAATATAACTTTAGCTTTTTTCCAAATATTCGGAAAAATACCATTGCTCAAACAATGATCCATAATATTAGTGAACCAGGTTCTATCAGCATAAAAAACATGCTTAATAATTTCATATTGGATCCCGTCTAACCCAGGCGCCCGATTATCCTTCAAACTCCCCATTATCATGGCCACCTCAAACTCCGTGACATGTTGAAAATCCTCTTCAACTGTAAGAGATTTCCTTTCCCAAACATTATAGTTTGATCCAAAATGATGAGCAAGAATAGAACAAATACTTTCATTCCTATTCACAGTCTTCTCCCCATCTTCATTGTAGACACTTTCTATATCAATCCTTTTCTTAGCTTTACCAGATACCACAGTATAAAAGCTGTTACGAATGGTTTTCCTAGAGATTTCATTGATATAATTTTTAAATTGCTCCCTTTTGGTCTGTAATAGCTTCTTATATTGAGCTTGCAACTTTTTAAACTCCAAAAGTTTCTTCGATCTTTCCTCGTCCTCAGTTTCCTTTTGATACCTGCGTCTCAAAGCTCTAGTTTTACTACGCATACACTGCAGCTCCAACGTCCACCAAGGGGCATTTTTCTTGGTTTTCACAATAGGTTTTCTAACACACTCCACAACAACCTCATAAAGCTTATCTTGAAAATTTTCAATATATTTCTCAAAATTTTCAACATCAATAATCTTAAATTGATTAACAATTTTCGTAATACTGGTCTTTAACATCCACCAATTCATCCTCCTCAGAGAAATCATATTATTAGATAACTCAATTTTCCTATCCAAAATAATATTGGTAATAATAAGGTTATGATCACTTCCAAAATGTTTATCTAAAACATCAAAATCATATTTATAATTTGAATCAAAACTCTTGACCATAACAAGGTCGATCCAGCTCTTTTTATCTCCTCTAGTAAAGGTGGGCAAAGAATCAGCTTGATTCAGAAGAAGTAAATCATAACCCAAAAGAAGCTCAATAACTTTATCACCTCTTTCATCCAGCGGTCTTTGACCCCAGATAAAAGATTTGGCATTCCAATCTCCCATGATAATGAAAGGAGTACGAGGAAATTTGTTGAGTAGGAGTTGAACAATATTAATTTCATCGTGAATGTCCCCAGAAGGTTTGGAGTAGACAGAGACCATGATGAATTTAAGGTCACTGACCGTGATCTCCACAGCCACTACATAACTACTACAATAATAAGTAAAAGAAATAAAGCCAGAATTGCAAATAATAATGGCAGCCTTCGCCTGGGACGTACTATAAATCGCCCTGTAGTTTTTAGGAAGATTCAAAAGCTTATCTTTATAAAGATACATTTCATTCAAACTGACGAGATCGATATCATTACAATTTTTAAGATCTTGTAAGAGAGTGGCCGAAGCCACTTTGCTATTTCCAAGATTAAGATGCTAAAAGCATATTTTATCAAGTGATCTATTCTCCATAGTCGATTCTTGATATCAATCTCTCAATTTCTTTATTCCATACTTGACACGTGTTACTTGTAACAATATGATCCAGACTATAGCTAGTTTTATAAGTATTGTTTGAATACAAACAGTTAGCACATTTTGCTTCCTTTTGACAATCTTTCATTTCATGGTCTCTGTCACCACATTTCATACAGATTCTAACATTACGACAATATTTACTAGTATGCCCATATTTGCCGCAGTTAAAGCATAGCATTGGCCGGAGGTGTTCCTTACAGTCCATCCTCCGCCAACAAAGCTTAATCTTCCTCAATTTCATAACTTCAACAAAGTCAACGGGATTAAGAGCCATAATCCAATTTAAACCACCTCTACCCTTGTATTTATATTTGACTTTTATGTCTTCAGGAAACGAAAACTGGTTGTTTTGTTTTATCTCTTCTAACAACTGGGCTTCTTCAACCTCCTCATCAACACCAAAAATAATGATTTGAGGGTATCTTTTCCTCAACTCAACCGCTTCGTAATTTTTCAGGACATCTTTTTCCTTGAACTCTCTTATAAGGACATCTATGTCTTCTTTCTGGGACACCTCGATAATAATACCACCATTAGATATATTTCTAACGGCGTTAACTCCTACTTTAAGTTGAGACGGGTTAATAGACTTTTTAACCGTCTTTATGGTATCAGCCGACTTCGCCGTTTTGTCCGGAGGAAGAATCTTAACAGCGTAAGTCTTCCGAGTCCGGGACCGACTTCTTGCTCTCTCCAGCCTGGACGGCAATGGAGTTTTCTTTACAGCATCACTATATTGTTTACTCGCTATCTGTTTATCCTTCTCCCCGATAATCCCCGTCATATGAGAAATAATATTAGATTGATCTATTACAACTCGTACTAGATCTTGTATTTTTGAACGAAGATTTTCGCTCAATTCTTTCTTGATTTCCTTCTTTATAGTTAATCCTATCATTTCTTCTTGGATTGCTAATGCCCTCGCAATGAATCCATCCGCCTCCTCCGAGGTAACGCTGTTATCTCCAACATTCACATCATTTCCATGCTCCGACATCTTGCGTCGAGCTGGAAGAAAAACACACAAATTTACAAAAATAAAAGTATATATAAGTAAATTAAAACTGAGCAATATAATAACTTTTACAATTCTCAGATTTGGCCGCTATATAATAGCGTTTCTAGTCAGAACCACTTTAGAGGTACTGAGAATGGCCTTTGCTAAGTATACACTATGAGCAATTGTACTTAGCAAAACACAAAACACCACTTATAAGCAGACACAACAATCTTTATACAATCTTAGTCAGTGGTGGGCCTCTGCGACCCTATAGGTAAGAGAAAGTAAAAAAAAAAAAAAAAAAAAAAAAAAAAAAAAAAAACAGAAACGCAGCATTTGAGAAAAATCAGTTTAAAAGTAACACCGTACTGAATAACCTATATCAAAACTGTTGTAAATGCTCACGTGAATAAATTGTGAGATAAGGATGCGATACTCTTCATGCCTGTTGGGGCACTTCATATACACTTTTCAGTGACAAGTTAACAACTGCTAATTTATGACTTGTGTCATTTTAATAGCAGGAGACTTGGCGTTGGAATATTAAAACAGGAATAAACTACTACGTCAGAAACGCCAAAGAAAAATTATTGAGGTGCATACAGCTGTTTCGGTAGCCTAAAGCGTACCGTCATCAGTGCAAAAAAATAATTCTGAATCTGGAGAAGTACTCGTATATATAGGAGAGGGACCGGATTTAGTTCAACCAATAGGATTACGGAAGAGGTGGGGAGTGTGGCCAATAGGAATTAAGGATTGTGTAGCTGTGTAAACAGTAGAAAAATTAAGGAAATGTGGACTGAATGTAAAATTTCCAACAATCAGACAAATAGGGAACAGCGAAATCACAATTTACAAGGTTTTTAAAATTTTTATAAATATGAAAAGCTTCAAAGAAATCGAGTTCATGAATGGATTTAGGTCTGCAAATTATTTTAGCTGAATTAAATTTAAAATTATGATTTTCCTCCCAGCAATGTTTAGAAATAGCCGATTTATTGGTTTCTTGTTTGCGGACGTAATTCATATGTTCTTTTAGACGAAATTTAAGACTGCGTTTAGTTTGGCCAATATATGATAAACCACACTGACAGGATATACTATAAATGCCCCAAGAATTATGCATATCAATAGGATCTTTTAACTGAGAAAAGGTGAGTTTATTGGAAGGCGAAAATATTATTTTAAAATCATATTGTTTGAGAATTTTAGCTATGGTTTGACTGGTTTTAGAAAAATAGGGTAAAACAATAATGATATTAGAAGTGACTGATTTAGTAGACGAAATACGAATGGCTCCCTTCCATTTCTTGACACCCTCGTCTCTCGCACTGTAAATGGATTTTCAACCACAGTCTATCGTAAAAATTTTGCAGTCTCCCTTCCTCCCCATGCGCGTTCATGTCACCCACCTAACCAAAAAATGGCTGCTTTCTATACTTTTGTAAACCGTGCCCTTAATATTTGTTCAAATCCTATTTTATTGAAATCTGAAATTAAATACCTGAAAGCCATCGCAATTGACAGAGGTTATGACCCTTCCATTATAGACAAAGCTATCCAAAAATTACATCTCCCTCGTATTTCGTCTACTAAATCAGTCACTTCTAATATCAGTATTGTTTTACCCTATTTTTCTAAAACCAGTCAAACCATAGCTAAAATTCTCAAACAATATGATTTTAAAATAATATTTTCGCCTTCCAATAAACTCACCTTTTCTCAGTTAAAAGATCCTATTGATATGCATAATTCTTGGGGCATTTATAGTATATCCTGTCAGTGTGGTTTATTATATATTGGCCAAACTAAACGCAGTCTTAAATTTTGTCTAAAAGAACATATGAATTACGTCCGCAAACAAGAAACCAATAAATCGGCTATTTCTAAACATTGCTGGGAGGAAAATCATAATTTTAAATTTAATTCAGCTAAAATAATTTGCAGACCTAAATCCATTCATGAACTCGATTTCTTTGAAGCTTTTCATATTTATAAAAATTTTAAAAACCTTGTAAATTGTGATTTCGCTGTTCCCTATTTGTCTGATTGTTGGAAATTTTACATTCAGTCCACATTTCCTTAATTTTTCTACTGTTTACACAGCTACACATTCCTTAATTCCTATTGGCCACACTCCCCACCTCTTCCGTAATCCTATTGGTTGAACTAAATCCGGTCCCTCTCCTATATATACGAGTACTTCTCCAGATTCAGAATTATTTTTTTGCACTGATGACGGTACGCTTTAGGCTACCGAAAAAGCTGTATGCACCTCAATAATTTTTCTTTGGCGTTTCTGACGTAGTAGTTTATTCTTGTGTCATTTTACTTGCCAGATTTGGATCCGACCTGTGTTTGATCTTTTCAAGTTTCCTAGATTGTAACTTGTAACATCATGTGAATTATGTACGTTCTTTCTTAACACAACTTAGGAACGTATCGTTATACTGTTATTGATAAAGACAACTTTTGTTAGATATTATTAATTGTTATGATTAACGTAACTAATAATTTTCTTTAATGTTACTTGAAATTAGATGAAATAATTGTTTTCCTTTAAATATAAACTATTTCATAATTATAATAATAAAGCACCACAGAACTGACGTTTTAAAGTAATAAGTACAGAACTTTGAGTAAACACCACAAAATGCAATAAACTCGCAACAATTGTTTTGGGTCGAAATAACACACGACCCTTCGTCAGGCGAACAAAGTAGACACGAGTGCTACAGTCAAAGCGGCAACGGCGCGTAGCCGCTTTGACTGCAGCATTCGTGCCTACTTTGTTCGCCTGACGAAGGGTCGTGTGTTATTTCAACCCGAAACAATTGTTGCACGTTTATTGCATTTTATGGTGTTTATCCAAAGTTCTGTATTTATTATATTTCTTAATTACTGTGAAAATCTTAATTATAATTAAAAATGGCAAATTTTTTTCTAATAATTATAATTATTATTTTTTTTAATTTAATTTTTGTGCGTTCCAACTAGCTGAATAATTTAATATTCGGCCAAACTGAATATTCGGCTAGTCGAATAGTTTGATTCGGCCGAATACCGAATATTCGGTGCATCCCTATCATATTATACTTTTCCTTTTCTATTTCATTACTTTCTGGAATTCGCCAGGATGGCACCATTCCGAATAGTAACCCTCCACTGGCAGCTTAGAAAAGGTAGCTTTTCAGCGATATAACCAAACACGAAAACACATCGAAGAAAAGCAATCTGATCAGAAGCAATATATATATAAAAGAAAATCACCAGAAAAAAAAAAAAAAAATACTGAATAAGTATGGAATTATAATTGTCACAAATAAAAAGATTAAAACTCAAAATCACATATGTACAGGCTCAATATTACCAATCGCAGGAATAAGTAATAGACATATTACTTACTAACTTTGAATAAACACCATAAAATGCAATTGTTGCGAGTTTATTGCATTTTATGGTGTTTATTCAAAATTTGTAAGTAATATTTTTTACAACGCCAGTTTTGTGGTGCTTTTTTATTAAAAGAAATAGACATGTCTCTATGCTTCGTGTACAAGAAAAAATATTACTGAATACCTCTATCTCAAACAAAATTTTGTTCTCCAGTAATTAGTAAGGTACTTGTGTACACTTTGAGTGTATAAAATTGTACTCGAACTGTTCATGCTATCAGTAACTAAAATTCATTTTGATGAGGATTGTGGAAACACTTCATGTTAAAAGTAAATCACATTAACAATGTTCATGTTAATGAGGTTTGACTGTATTTACATACATACATATATAGTAAAGTATTTTTTTAAATGCAGCAATAATCAGAGTAACAGAAGATTTAATGCCACTGAATACAATATCGATCAAAAATAATTATTTTTTACCAAATAAAATTATCTTTTGATGACTTAAGTTCAATTATAAGAACAATTAAATTTACTAGCTCTAATAAATTTAATTTTTTAATTAATTCTTAAAACTTATCTCCATTCGTTCTTAAGTTTTATATTTTTTTTAATATGGCTAATTTAAAGTATTAATGTTATTAAGCAATTTCTACGTAATAAAAGTGCAATATGTAAATTAAGAAAACTTAACGATACATTCATAATCAACTAATGATCATTAAAAAAAAGTATTAGAAAAAAAAATCCTGTTTTGCAATTTATTGTTTCTATTGAGACTGACAAAGTTCAAATACATTTTCGTCTTGCAGTCACTTTAAATACATTTGCTCTTGCATTTAAATGAAAGAAAATTTGCATGCTTCATGCTTTAAAATAGGCTCAATGGCATTGCTAAAATGTAATAAACACTGAACACACTCACACACAAAAAATTACATCTTATATTAAAAATATAAATAGTGCATCTAAAAAGGTTTGAAGTTCGTTTGCATCTATTCTATAATTTGTACATCTAAGAACCCCCAATCCCATTACATAAATAATGTTTTTCTTTTTTTAGAAGGACAGCACTATTATTATTAAAATAATAAACGCATGCAATTTGTAAACAATTCGACAACAAATAAACAGCACGCATGTGCGATACGAAGCCGATTACTGTTAATGTTCGCTATGAATCTCAGAAAATAGTTTTCTATTTTTTCATTGGTTAAAAATTGCGAAGAAGAAGCTAAAAGTCCTTCGCTGTTATGTCATTTCAAAGGAAGGTACTTACAGTCGATTCACTGACGATTTCATCTCGATTTCACTTATCGGACGAGAGGAATAAAGTACCAATTCCTGCACACTTCGTTATTGAAGTATCGTTTCCAGAAAATAACGAAAGACGTCACTCTCGATGTCGAGATGATATCGATGAGAATAAAGTAAGCCCCCATATTACGAGAAAGCATCAATTTTTTTTTTAATGAAAGCTTTATATTATTTTAAATAAATGCTTGACTTGTCTAAAAGTAATAGCTTTTTTAATTAGATGATACTAACAAAACATAAATTACTGTAAAATTTATCACACTATCAAACTCAGATGGTGTTTGGTCAAGCTTGTGGCAAATCAGCTAATGTTTATGTAGCAAATGTAATGTGCATGTAATGTTTATGTTATGTCCTCCATTTTCAGGATTTCGAATTTGTTATGAAAAATAAAAAGATAAATTTCAAACATTTTCAATAACCATAAGCATAGTCTTCGAGGTATTTTTTGAGCAATATCAATATTAGCCGCATCCACATAAGTGTATATATATAAAAAAAAAAAAAGGCGTTTGGCAGGGCCGCCACTTTAGAATGTAGGAAAAGAGGGGATAAAAAGCTAAAAAACCCCATAGAAATAGCATGGGAAGAAAAGCAAAAAAACTCACAATGTCAAGTGTGTTAAAAAAAAAAAACAGGCTCGCACCGGAAATAATAAGGGGACAAAGTTGACTAAAAAAAGACACCGAAGAGCGGGAACCGGGCGTGAACCATTGCCACTTTAGAATGTAGGAAAAGAGGGAAAAAAAGGCTAAAAAACCCATAGAAACAGCATGGGAAGAAAAGCAAAAAAATTCACAAAGTCAAGTGTGTTAAAAAAAAAAAAAAAAAAAAAAAAAACACGCTCACACCGGAATAATAAAAGGACAAAATTCACTAGAAAAAGACATTGAACAGCGGGAACGGGTGGGAACGGGTGGGCTCGGGCATGGGTCCAATCGTCCAGGATTAATATGACTCGCCTAGAACTTTGTTGTTGATGTTGTTGCAGAACATGCGCAAAAGCTTTAGGAAGAGAAAAAAAAATGCCCAAAAGCAAAAGAAAAAAAAAAACCCTAAATTTTTAACTTTTAAGATAAAACAAGAAATACGTATTTCCAAAATTGCCCACAAACACGAATAAGGAAAGACGATACAGCAATTTAACGATTTAAAAATCAGGGGGGAGGAATTCATAATATTCTAACTATTCATAATAGCTAACTTTGACTGACGACTACGGAGTAATATTTTTATATTACTCTATATTACTCATGCTGACGACTGACGAATTGTTTATAAATATGAAGTCTATTTTAAAAGCTCTAAAATAGAAGGGATTGAGATTTTTATTTTTGTGCTTTAAAATTATACATATGCATAGAAATGCTTTTTTTTTTTTTTTTTAATAGTAATTTAGTATTTAATAGTATTGTAAATGCGAAAGTTTTGTGTAGTAGAGTGCGAAGAATTTCAGAAAAATTTCTTATAAGAGCATTTAGCCAACGGATATTGTTTTAAAAACATACAATGGTGTTTCATTAATACCTTTGGGATACGTCACAGTAAAGGTTGAGTATAAAAACCAGAATTTGAATTTAAATTTGTATACTGTAAAAGAGAATTTGGACACCATTTTTGGCCGTGAATGGCTCTATTAAATTGATTTGGATTGGCCTGCTATCAAAGCGGTTACAGCTACTACGAAAGCGAATTTAAATGAACTTTTGGAAAAGTATAAAGTTATTTTCGATGACACTTTAGGAGAAATAAATATTCATGAAGTTAAACTCGAACTAATACCCGAAACGAAACCAATATTCTGTAGGGTTAGATCAGTATCATTTGCGTTAAAGGATAGAGTAGAAAACGAAATTGACAGATTAGAAAAGGAGGGTATCATTGAAAAAGTTGAAAGTTCTGAATGGGCAACTCCAGTTGTACCTGTCGTGAAATCAGATGGCAGCATACGATTACTCAGTGACTTTACTCAGTGCCGATTACTCAGTGACTGATTTTTGAATATATGTTCTTGTTAATAGTGGATGCGCATTCGAAGTAGTTAGAAGTCTACCCAATGAAGGTTACAACCGCAAAGAAGACCATAGAATGTCTACGAGACAGTTTTGCAAGATATGGATTGCCTGTAACACTCGTCAGTGACAATGGTCCACAATTCACGTCTGATGAGTTCGAAATATTTATGAGAATAAATGGTATAAAACACAAGACTAGCGCGCCATTCAAACCATCTAGTAACGGCGAAGCTGAGCGCTATGTATATACCTTAAAGCAATCCTTGAGAGCTATGCAGAATTATGAAGGCAGTATCCATCAGAAATTAAGTACCTTCTTACTACAGTATAGGAAAGCGCCTAATGCTACTACAACCCACAGTCCTGCAATGCTATTTCTGAAACGGGACATTAGAACAAGAATTAATCTGCTCCTGCTAGACTTAAAATCTAGGGTTGAAGATCAAACACAGAAGGGAGTATTAGAATTCCAAGACAGGAAATTTGAAATTGGTGATCATGTTGCAGGGAGAGACTATAGATCAGCAAACTCCAAATGGAAATTTGGTCAAGTAGTAAATAAAGATGGAGCTCTTCATTACACCATCAATGTGAAGGGTGTCTTAGTTAGACGACACATTGACCAGATCCGTCCAATAGGTGCTAAATTAGAATGTGATTACATGCCAAATGTGAATCGGAGATTCCACATCCCTAAAGGAGATACACCGGAAATCAAACCGGTTCCTGCGAGTTCTATCCCTGAAGATTCTACTGCAGGGAATGATAAACCTAGCAATCCGTCCGCGGAACAGTTTACTTCGACTGACCAACAGACCCCGGTTCCTTCATCACCATCAGTGCAGCCGAACATTTCGCCTAAGAAATCCGGTTCACCAAAACCGGTGAGTTCAAATGTGGTTCCTAGACGATCATCTAGAATCCGAAGGCCTCCCAAGAGACTCGATCTATAAAGGGGGAGGAGGTGTGGAGTCTTAACTCTATGATTTGAACTAAACTGACTCGATGATCATTAACTGTTAACCGGAGTGTACGTAGAACTGTCCAGAATCTAAACAAGAACCAAAACCATCTATCTGTAATTGAATGTAATGTGTGTAGTATTCTGTTCGTTGTAGTTATGTGTCGTGTATTTCATTAAATAAGTGTTTGGATATTATACTGTGTGATAGTATAATTTATGCCTTCAACCACTCGGACACAACATTGTATGCTTTTATGAATAGTTCAAAATCAATTTCGCTATGATGAATGTTCTGGTTTTGTATATCACAATGTGAAAAAAGTGTTTCTTTGACTTAAATATAGATAATGCTATTAATATATATATATATATATAATATATGAAGTACTGAAGAATCTTTAAATAAAGGAAACATTATTCCATTTCTGAAAATAAATAAAAAAATACACTAACTGTAACTTTGGCATATTCTACAATTTAAAAAAAAGAGAAAAAAAATTAAATTACTTGAAAAGAAATTTCTATTAGTTATTTGTCTTTTTTATAAATATTTTAACAAATACAATATTTCTGAGAAAGCAAAGATATTTTTTCAGAACATTTCAAACACTTTTTTCGTTTTAGCAATTGTAATGTTAATTACATTACTTATATTTGAACCATTGAGAAGTATGTTGTGAACTATTTTTTATAAAAATGTACTTCACTTATATGTCTTTGTGTTTATGCAAAAGAAGAAAACGTTCTGTATTGTTTGGGTGTTTTAATTCTTCTTTTTTCTGACAAGATAAATTTCATGTAGAGTGGCTACGCAGAAAACAAGCTGTTTGCTATTGGGGGAGAATGGGGGAATGGCAGTCACTTAAGGAAATTTTGCTGTATATGTGCAGGAAAGAAAAATAGTTTAAATTTTAATGTCGAAATGTATTCTTTTATCACATTAACATACTTTGTAGTAAACTTCATTACATAGGATTAATAGTTTTTATGAAAACAGAAAAAACGTGAAAATATATTCTGACCGCCATTACCCTAAGTGTAGGGTAATAGCAGTCACTGGTATGGGTAATGGCGGTCAAGAGGGTTTTCTTATGTTGTTTTAAGTTCCTTAAATTTTTGCACTTCCACATAATAAAGCCAGCTTCAGTTGGGCAGTCAACATTCGATTCTGAGGAACTGAAAGACAATTTCCTTTTATGTGATGCAGCACTAGAAACTCTAGAAGTATTCTGTTTCAAAGATACTTTTTTGTTTTATTTTCAAACGTTCTTCGTGCTTTGCTTTATTTTATTCTAGAACTGTTTTATTAGGGGTTGAAGTCAAAATATCTGAATGCATCCTTCTTCTTTTGCTTGGACCAGGATGGTTGAAATCTGGTAGTGGAGAAACATCTTGAAATGTCACTTCATTTCTTTGAGATGATGAGGTTGTGCTTATCTCTACTTCAAATGGAAAGTCTTCATCAGAAAAGACTGAAGGGTTCTTTGGGTATATGTCAGCTGAAGAAAAACCGGAGATTCCTTTAGCAATAGTTGCAACATTTGAGTACGCCTTATTAAAAAGTTCTGCAACTTTGTACACTGTGATTCTCTCATTTGGATGGTTCTTCATGAAAAGATCACATTATTTGCTGTATGCTTTTTTCAATGGTCCATAAAAAACAACGTCTAGAGAGGCTGCAATCTATGAGAAGAATGTGGCGGTATAGATAGCATCGTAATGAAGTTGTTCTTACAAAATACATATGCTTCTAAAGTAATATGACTACCATGATTATCTAAAATCAACAAAACTCGTTCCTTTTCACTTGGTTTAGAATGTTTTTTGAAATGTTTGAGCCACTCAAGAAATAATTCTTGATTACTCCAGCCATTTTTTGAGCAAGTGTATAAAACCCCAGGTGGACAATTTACTTCCAAAGTTGGAGCCATCCTTTGCCTGGCATAGATGAACATGGGAGGAATATAACTTCCTGCTGCGTTAAATGAACAAATAACTGTAGTGGTTTGTCCTTTTTCACCAGATGTCACTACACCAATTCTTTTTTGTCCTTTTGCTGCTACAGTTTTGTTTGTGTCATGAACTGTTGTGATTGCAGTCTCATCCATATTATAGATTTTACTAGAGGAAAACTTATATTTTTCCATAACACATTCAAGGTTTCCAAAAAATTTGTTTACTTCCTCGTTGTTAAAGCCTTTTATTCTATTCAAACTTGTGGCTTCAGGTTTACGAACTGATAGTGATGGATTTCGATTCAAAAACCCAGCTAACCAATCTTTTCCAGCTAACTTACTTGTCTTGTCAAATGGGTTTGGGATATTCAATTTCTCAACATATTCAAACACAACTTTTCTCAGTTGCAAAGGTGTTAATCCATAATACATATTTGATAAAGTAATTAATTGCTTCACTATAGCAGCTTCTTGTTCAGGACTAAAAACAGCTTTTCTTCCTAGACGTGGGCCGGTAACATCAGCAGACTTTATTCTTTCTTGTAAGGTGCTAAATTGTATGTTATGATCTTTTGCAACTCTTCTTATAGAAACTCCACTTTTCGCAGCTGCAATCGCTGCTAATAAAGCATCGCTTGTCCATTGTGCTTTCTCAGTTGCCCTCTGTCTATTTCTTGGCATCTATAAAGAAAACAATGATTTCAAAACTCATCTTGATAATATCAGGCATTGTTGGGTAATGACAGTCAATGATGGGGTAATGGCAGTCACTGACCATCATTACCCCACACCTATATTGTCTTGCACGAATTAGTTTATTTAAATCCATTTAAGTTTCCTTTTCAATTTTAACTATAAATTTATATACATTATAATTTCTTACCTTGGACTTATTGCAAATTCTAAAGAAATATTCGTTTTTTAGGAAGAGGAACCTTATTTACCAGAAATCCAAACTTACATGAAAATGGTGAAGAAACTTGTATTGCAACTTCTGACCTAGAGAATACATAGACAAGTTTTTAATGACTTGTATCTTAGTTTTTGAGCTTTCCATTAGGTGGCAATGCCATCTAGTCCTCTATTTTAAAATCAGAAGATGGAATATAGACGTGACCACCATTACCCACTGACCGCCATTCGCCCATTCTCCCCTAATATATATGATGATAAGGTTTTACAAATGTGCAAAAGAAAAGTAATTTGTTTATGATAGATAACTAAGATTTAGAGCGTGTTCAGTAGAGCGCCCGATCCACGACCGGTCGATTGATTCCGAGCCAAAGCGTTCAGTGGTGTCGACCGATCCAGAGTCACATCGTTCAGAGGAAAGGACCGATCTCGACCGGTCGTGAATCAGAAAGCCCAGAAAAATTTCTTGATCCATTGGGTCACGTGATGGATCAAATGCGCAATTTGGATGAAAATCAGACTCTGACTGACACTACGCAGTAAAAACCTGAACAATGAATATCTGTTTTTGACAATGATTGTTTATTTGTTTAATTAACTGAGGATTAATACAGATGTACCTTTTTATATGCATTGTTTGTGCTTTAGAAAATTTGGTAAGTAATTCCATAAAATGCTAAACCATATTATGTTTATTTATTTTGTAAAAAATATTTTTTACGTAATAACGATTTTCGATATGTAATTTCTTTTATTGATGAACGTAACATTTAAAGAAAAAATTACCCAATTTTAATTGAAACAAAAATACTTTTTTCTTTAATTCGAACGCTGTCATATTTTGTTAATTTAATAAATAAACTAGGAAAAATTAATTATTTCATTTTTGTTTTTTTCAGAAGAAGCTTTTCATTCATGCGATTGTTTTTTGTTTACAAATAGAAAAGTTTGTAAACGATTGTGCTTTTACCTTTAAAACAATAAGTTAACTATAAGTAAATAAATTAAAATCCTTCCACATATTTTTAATTTTAGTAAAAATAAGTTTGAGATGTCAATTATTAAATTTATTAAACAAAACAGACTGTAAAAAAAAGTAGCTATAAAATTAAGCAGTGTTTACATTGCTAGTTTATTTTAATATTCACTCGGTAGTAAGAGAAAAAGCTCTTTATATTGATTCATAAATCGAAGAAGAAAGGTATTAACTAAACAGCATACTTCATATTTTATATATATATTTTTTTTTTTTCAAAAACGTTTTTGTTGTGCATTTCTGTTCATAATGTTCGGAAATGCTTCCCTTTTCTCCCATAAAAATTAAAGAGATTGAACGAGACTATCTGAACTCCATGGTTTCTTCAAAATTACTAAAAGATCATTTTTGGCAACCAGTTTTTTGATGTTTTTAGAATACAAAGAGTTTGTTGTGAGAAAATGGCAACAGTAGTTTTGATGTTTTTTATTCTTTTTATGTGTGAGGAAAACGATTTATTAGAGCTTCTTTCGTTTCAAGAGTAATTAAAATACAGAGTAAGAGTTGAAATATGAGGCTTTTTATGAGTATAAATCCTTTTAGAGTGATTGTACCGTTATAAAAACGGATAATTATATATGTGCTAAGAGTTATTTTCATCACAGTCTGGTGAATTGCATCTGTAAAAGAATTATTCCAAGTTGTATATAGATCCTGTAAATAAGATAGAATTATTTTAAACGAAGAACATTTTATGAAAGAGAATTCATTTAATAGCATTAAGCAGACGATATTTGTTTCTTAATTTATGTAAATATATATTTTTTTTTTTTTTTGATGAATCTAATAACAAGAGCTATTGTTTTTAATGTATATAATTGAATATATTGTTCATGAATTTAAATAAATTGAAGATTACGTTTAAAAATAAATATTTTGAGTTATAACATGGAAGCTGTATTGAAAGATAGAAAACAGCTTAGAAGGCTGTTTACTCGAGTATGTAATTCTTTTGATGAGGAAGAAAATCAGGTGAATTGTGCTGATAAAATTAATAAATTAAGACTTATTGAAGAAAAAGCTTTATCAATGATAGCATGTAAAGATAAATTTAAACAATTGTTGTATTCTGAGAAAACATCCGATGCAGATATTGAGAAAGAGGTAGATGAGTCAGAAATATATATTGATCGCTGGAGATCTTTAAAACAGAAACTAGAAACATTAATGAGAGAACAATTTTCTTCAAAAAATGAAAGTTTTAATATTATCGCACAGCCGAATACCTTATTACATTATCCAAAAATTAAAATTACCTACTTTTGATGGTAATGTGAGAAATTGGCTCTATTTTTGGGGACAGTTTCAAAAAATTGATGAGGACATTAATATTGATTCTCATGATAAATTTTCATATTTATCTCAAGCTATGGAAAATGAAGTCCCACTGATGAATTAATTAAAAGTTTCCCCCCAGGTGGTAATAGCTATGAAAAAGCTTTAAAACAGCTAAAAATGCGTTTTGGTAGAGAAGAATTATTAATTCAAATATATGTTAGAGATAGTTCTTCAAAAACAGAACTGTTCGAAAAATTCGTTACGAAAATTATTCGACCAATTGGAAAGTAAACTCCGTTCACTTGTACTACTAGGGGTTACTAGAGAAAAATACGGAGCTATCTTATTTCCCCTACTTGAGTCATCGTTACCCGAAGACACGCTTGTAGCGTGGTAGCGATATAGATCTGCTAATCGTAGAGTTCGAGAAGTGAATTCAGATCATTCTGACCAAAGTAAAATTATGATTGAAAAAAATGATTTAGAATATATTTTAGAATTTCTACAAGATGAAGTTGAAGCAGAAGAACGCATTTTCCTGGCTTCTCGAAGTTTTAATACTTCAAAATCAAAAGTTGAAGCAAATTATAATAAATTTCGCAGTGAGAAAAGGGTAATTGAGAACAAAATTAAGAGTGGGAAGTTTTTTGATGTACCTAGTGCAACAGATCTTTTAACTTCGCCAAAACCATGTATATTCTGTTTTCAAAACCATGTATATTCTGTTCCAATTCACATTACTCTGGAGATTGCCTAAAAGCAAGAAAAATAGTCAGCGGGAGTCACTTGTTCAACAATCTCGTAACTGTTTTTTTATGTCTGAAATCTGGGCACTCAGTACGAGATTGCAATTGGAAAGCTAGTTGCTTGTGTCGTGGTAAAAGATACCACATTCTTCTATGTAGAAAAATGCAACAAATAAATAGGTCTAAAGACAAAGAATCATTTGAACTTGAAAAGAAAATTGAGATTAGTTCTGAAGTGGATCAGGCTCTTTTTAATGTATCTGCTACTCCAGACGTAATGCTGCAAACATTTAAAGTTATAATTAGAGGTAATGGGAAAAAATGTGTTGCAAGAGCTATCATTGACACAGCTTCACAGCGATTCTATTTATTACAGAGTACAGCTCGAGAAATGAACTATGAATCCCAGAATTGTGAATATCTACGACACTCTTTATTTGGTGGGGGAAATACAGAGTTATGTAAACATGATGTATACACTTTATATCTATCAAGTGTGCACGTAAATTATAATTGTAACTTTAAAGTTCTTAGTCAACAAATTATTTGTAAGTCAGTGCAACCTATTGTAGATAACCATTGTCTGAAAGAGTTAGCTGCTTGTAATATTAACATTGTGGATGATTGTGAAGGTCCTATTGAGATCATTATTGGGGCTGATGTAGCGGGAAAACTCATGACAGGTGTTCGTCGTGAAATACCTTGTGGTCTCGTAGCCTTCGAAAAAAAGTTAGGATGGACAGTTGCGAATTTGGAAAAGGCCTACTCCTCAGAACCTTGGCGAAAAACATAATCGGGCTTTGGCGAGCGCGAGTCATGATGATAGACGGTAGGGTTGCTTGCATGTCTGATGACAAGCGGACTCCCAGCTAAAAAATTCTGCAGTTTTTCCGCAGCAAAACCCCAAAACTGTAGAACTTCTGCAGTATTTCAAATAATGTGCTTTTAACTTTAAAAAAACTGCAGAATTTATAAAGTAAAGTTCACGACTTAATAAAAACTGCAGAGTTTTTAAAGTGAAGTTCACAACTTAATAAAAACTGCAGAATTTTTAAAGTGAAGTTCACGACTTAATAAAAACTGCAGCGATTTTAAAGTAAAGTTCACGACTTAGTAAAAACTGCAGCAATTTTAAAGTAAAGGTCACGACTTAATAAAAACTGCAAAATTCTTAAAGAAGTGATGTGACTTCAAAAATATCTCAGACTTTTCACATTGAACTTCATGACAAATGGTAACTATAAAACAACTGCATTTTTACAAAAAATTGCGAAGAATAGTATTAAATATTAATAATAATAATAATAATAATAATAATAAACTGCATCTTTGTAAGGGCGGGTTATAGACTATAAAATTTCTAAATTATGCCAAAGGCAGAATTTAGTTTAGTACGAAAATCTGTTAATTTAAGTCTATAAAATTTTAATTTTTAATTTTAATTTTTTTTTCTCATTTTTGACTAAAACTAGGCCACGTACTTTTTTTAAATGACTGAAATGCTTTAAAAATGAAGTGTTTCCACCTAAATTTCATACTTTAGTTAATATTAAAAAACCTAATTGTCGTATCGAAAAACTGTTTGCACCGCTGGATTCAGAAAATTCGCCCCTTTCGTTAGGTACTGAATTTGTAACGATAGGAATGATATTTCTAATATGTTTTCGGGTTTATATAAAACTGGTCTACAAAAAATAGATTGAAACTATAACAGTCCTCCTCCAAACAGTTTCCTTGTTAAGATTTTTGAACAACTAAGCCTCATTATGCATTTTTATGTACAATTTTGCCCGCTGAAATGTTCGAATAAAATTCGAAATTTTGATAAAATTTTTGAAATATTTTTTTCTTTTTTTTGACTTTTAATATAAAATCTGAATAAAAAGCATTTCAAGGAGATACAAAGAAAATTGTTTTTCGAGCATATGCATGGGTTTGCAAAATTGATTCATTAAAAAACTAGTATGTCGTATCAAAAGAAATACGATTTTTTTACTTTCTTCTATATTCAGTAGAAGAAAGTAATGGATTCGTAAAAATTTTCGACCTCGGGTTTTTGATGGATTCACACGTTTTAAGAGCTGTAGAACACGATTTGACCATTTTTAGAAAACGTCTGTCTGTCTGACAAAATTTTGTGGTAACTGTATCTCAGGAACTACACTGCACAGAATTTCATACAAATTGGTACGTAGTTGCACCTTGACATAAATTAGTACCTATCAACTTTCGGTAAAAATTGTCTTACAGGTTGCGTTGTCATCCCGCTTGTTTTAAATTTTTAACATGGTGATATAGGACAAATTTTGTATAAATGTGCATAAAGAGAATCATTTTATATTAATCATTATGAAATTTACAAGAATTATTTATGATAGAGATAATCAATTGGGAAAAAAATTTGTATGTGTAGCAGCCTCGCCACCCCCCTGGGGGGGGAAGTCCCCCCTCGAAGGGAGTAATTTTCAAGATGGGTATTTTTCGAAAAGTCTCATCAATACCTTTAACGAATTGTTTTGAACTATAAATCTGTGATAATTTAAAACAAAGTTATCGATTTTTTTTTACTTAAAAAAAAAAAAAAAAAAATTGTTACTGAGTGAATTTGTATAGGAAAATATAGAAAAAAGTCTTGTGGTGGGCACAACATACTAGTTTTCTAAGTTTTTTAAGTTAAAAAATGAAAAAATCGATAACTTTGTTTTAAATTATCACAGCAATTCGTTATAAAGGTATTGACGAGATATTTCGAAAGATACCCAAATTGAAAATTCACTCTCCCTGGGGGTGTACCCCCCCCCCCCCCCGAGGGAAAGGGATGTTTCCACATGCACAAAATTTTTTTCTAGTTTACTACTACTATTATCAATAATTCTTAATAGTTTTACGATCACACGTTAAAAACTAGAATCCAACAAAAAAAGACACATGTATAGGAAAAAAGAAAAAGTCTTGTGGTGGCCACAACATACTAGTATGTTGTGGCCACCACAAGACTTTCTGCTATATTTTCCTATACATATTCAATCAGTAACAATATAAAAAAAAAGGTACGATTTTTTTTCTAAGGTTTTTTTTTTGTTGTTGTTGTTAAAAGCAATACATATTCAATGAGTAACAATAAAAAAAAAAAAAAAAAAAACGATTTTTTTTCTAAGGTTTTTTTTTTTTTTTTTTTTTTTTTTTTTTTGTTAAAAGTAAAAAAAAAATCGATAACTTTGTTTTAAATTATCACAGATTTATAGTTCAACCATTCATTTTAAACGTATTGACGAGATCTTTCGAAAGATACACATCTTCAAAATTTCCCGTCAGAGGGGGGGGGGGGGGGTGTAGCGATGACCCCACATGTACAGAAATTTTTTCCTAGTTAACTATTACCATTATCAATAACTCATATTAATTTTACAACCACACAAGTTAAAAATAACTCCCATTATGTACATTTATACGAAATTTTATCCTATACTAGTATGGCAGCTGCCATGTTAAAAATTTAGAAAACATGAGATCACAGCGCCACATGTTGAGCGATTGATCCCCAAATGTAATCAGCACCAGTTTAGGTCAGGGACCAACTAAATACCAAGTTTGTTTAAATTTCGTTAAAAAACTAGTATGTTGTGGCCACCACAAGACTTTCTTCTATATTTTCCTATACATATTCAATCAGTAACAATATTTAAAAAAAAAAAAAAAATTACGAATTTTTTTTTTTTTAAGTTTTTTTTTTTTTTTTTTTTTTGTTAAAAGTAAAAAAAAAATGGATAACTTTGTTTTAAATTATCACAGATTTATAGTTCAACCATTCGTTTTAAAGGTATTGACGAGATCTTTCGAATGATACCCATCTTCAAAATTTACCCCCCCGGGGGGTACTTCCCCCCAGGGGGGAAGCGATGCCTCCCCCATGCACAGAAATTTTTTTCCTAGTTAACTATTACTATTATCAATAACTCATATTAATTTTAGAATCATAAGTTAAAAATAACTCTCATTATGTACATTTATACGAAATTTTGTCCTATACTGCCATGTTAAAAATTTAGAAAACATGATATCACAGCGCCACCTTTTGAGCGATTGATCCCCAAATGTAATCAGCACCAGTGTATGTCGTGGACCAACTAAATACCAAGTTTAGTTAAATTTCGTTAAAAAAAAAAAAAAAAAAAAAAAAAAAGTAGGATTTTTTTTCTAAGTTTTTTTTTTGTTAAAAGTAAAAAAAATCGATAACTTTGTTTTAAATTATCACAGATTTATGGTTCAACCATTCGTTTTAAAGGTATTGACGAGACCTTTCGAAAGATACCCATCTTGAAACTTTGCCCCCCCCCTGTGGGGGGGGAACCGATGCCCCCAAATGCACAAAAATTTTTTCCTAGTTAACTACTACTATTATCAACGAGATCTTTCGAAAGATACCCATTATGAAAATTTACCTCCAGGGGGGTGTATTTCCCCCCTAGGGGGGAAGTGATGCCCCCCCCATGCACAAAATTTTTTTCCTAGTTACATACTACTATTATCCATAATTCATATTAATTTTAGAATCATAAGTTTAAAATAACTCTTATTATGCACATTTATACGAAATTTTGTCCTATGCTGCCATGTTAAAAATTTAGATAAAATGCGATCACAGCGCCACCTGTTGAGCTATTGATCCCCAAATCTAATCAGCACCAGTTCATGTCAGGGTGCAACTAAATACCAAGTTTGGTTAAATTTCATTGATTGGTTCGTGCGATACAGCGTCCACAATAAAATGATACAGACAGACAGACAGACCTTTTTCTAAAAACTATTAATTCGTGTTCTGGACATCCCAAAACATGTAAATCCATCAAAAAACGGAGGTCGAAAATTTTCGCGAATCCAATACTTTCTCTATATTACATATAGAAGAAAGTAATAACTCTCATTATGTACATTTACACAAAATTTTGTCCTATACTGCCACGTTAAAAATTTACTAAAAATGCAATGACAGTGCCACCTGTTAAGCGATTGATCCCCAAATCCAATCAGCACTAATTTTTGTTAGTGTCCAACTAAATACCAAGTTTGGTTAAATTTCGTTCGTTGGTTCGTGAGATACAGTGCCCAAAAAATTTGTGATACACACAGACAGACAGACAGATATTTTCTAAAAACAGACAAATCTTGTTCAGGACATCCCAAAATGTGTAAATCCATCAAAAATTGGATTTCGAAAATTTTCACGAATCCAATACTTTCTCTATATGCAGTCGGCCGCAAAATTATCCGAGCACTGGCGAAAATTCCTATGTAAAAAAAGTACACTTAATGCTGTTTTGTTAATTAAATCCTTGTCGAATCATCTTCTTAGACTGACTAAGACAGGATTCAACAAGGGTTTATTTAACAATACCGTGTTAAGTGTACTTTTTTTACATAGGAATCTTTGCTAGTGCTCGGATACTTTTGCTGCCGATTGTTTGCTTTATACGACAGATGAAAGTAATAAGAAATGGCGACAAAAGCAATACTAAAAAAAAAGTACACTACCATCATTTTTAAATCATAAATTGCGACAAAAGTTTTATTTAAAAAAAATGATTATGCAGAAAGTAATAATAATGATTATAACAAAACCGGGGACTGTCCCCAGAAAATGATGACGTTTGGTGGCCTTATCCTAGAATTGATAGCGGCAAATAGCTTTGTTTCATGATCCAATTATCTTTTTGAATAAACTTTTGAATTTTGTTTTAATTACACAGTATCGACTGTGTGAAGTATATTTTTAAATAATCCTTTCAAATTTTTATTTAACAAACGCAGGAGCTATTCAACAACTCAACTTATAGAAACAAACATTTGTTTACTGTTACGAATACGATGGCCATGGCGTGCTTCTTCTAATGCGAAACAAATACATAATAAAATTAACTACAAGATAAATAAGTCTAAGTAAAATTTAATTTAAAAGAATATAAAAAATTATGAAATAAAAATGAATGTGCTGTGGAAGTTAGTGCAGACTGATGAATATGATATAGCTGATGAGGTATTTGTAATCCACTCGCTGCTCGTTAAAGAAGTTACCAGAGGTAAGTGTCTGAATCGAAATCTTTTTTCTTTTTTTAATTTCAGTTGTGTTTTAAATAAATAATAATAATAAATCACCTCTTCTTCCTGTAATACATTTAAAAAGAAACGTCTATTGCCGATCAATTTAACAGCTAAAGAAAGAAATGTTTAGGGTTAAAAACATACATATAATTTTCGTTTTCTCTCTGGATTACTGTATTTGTTGCATAATCTTAATTTATTTTCTATTATTTACATGCAGTTCCAGATTTTACTGATGTTTTTAGAGACGCCAGGCTTAGTTCGGCAGATGATTTTCAGCTATTTATTTATTTATATTATTTTGCTGTCGTTAGATTCAGAAAATTCTGCTACTGGGCTGTATTTGATTTTTCATAAATTTTAATTAAATGAAAATTTAACTTTTTATTAGTAAAAGAATTAAAAAAAAGTTGAATAGAGCAATGAGCTCTTATGTATTATTATTTTTTAGAAATTATAGATACAGGTAACTTTGTCCTTTTTAATATGTTTTTCATTTCTGCTTGCATGCATGAAGTGTATTTATTTGTTTAGTTCATTTCTGTATTGTGTTGTGTTCTGTGAGCTTCTATCTAAACTAAGTGTTCTTTTTTGTTTGTTTGTTTGTTTTTATTTCCTTTTTTAAATTCCCTAAAAATATGTAAATTATGATAAAATTCACAGGCCTAATATGTTTCCCATTTTGATGTGAAAGGTTTTTCATTTCAAGATTATTGATTTTTATGAATAACCTGTTTTTCAACCAAAAAAATTAATAAATTGGCCCCAAAAGTGTCGTAATTAAACTTTTGCTTTAAGCAACTTTTCGCAGTTGAAATAGGCAAGTGGAAGTGCTACCAAATTTGCTATATAGAGATGATTATGATTCTTGAGATGCACTTGTCCATTTTAGCTTATAGGGACTGTTTACAGTGGAAATTTAATTGTAACCATCTTGTAAGTATATAGATAAGTTAGTTATGCATGCAATAATTTATTAAAACAAAAACTAAAAGCTAAGCTTTAGTATGGGGCACCCAACCCATTGGCAATTTGTGACGCTGTGATGCGATTCAGTGTATCGACACTTTTAATAGTAACCATTTTGTATAGAAACTTTGCTTAACTGTCTCGGAACTTTGATTCTCCTTTCGATGCACCAATCATTCGTGTATGTTTATCATAATGCGGCCCAGCTGAATGATTTTTTTTTGGGTATTTGAGATTTAAAAAATAATTTTTTGAGTGTATTTTATTATTATTATTTTTTTTTAATAAGTGTAATTATTTAGGAAAAATTAGTGCATGGTAGTAATTGATGCAGTACGGATTTTCATGCATTTTCCAATGCACATGCACCATGAATTACGAGGTATCCAGTAATGTTTTTTTGGTTTTAATATCGGGATACAGACCGCTGCAATACAGATTTTTATGCATTTTCTGTTTCATGTGCTATGATTTAGGGGTAACCAGTGACTTTTTTTTTTTTTTTTTTTTTTTTTCTTTTAAATATCGGTATACTGACTGCTGCACTACAGATTTTCATACATTTTCTGATTTATGCGCTATGAAATAGAGGTATCCAGTGATGCTTTTTCAGTTTTAATATCGGGATACTGATTGCTGCAGTGCAGTATTTTATACATTTTCTTATTCATGCACATCAAATTAGGGGTATCCAGTGATGTTATTTTGGGTTTAATATTAGAATACTTACCGCTGTAGCACAGATTTTCATGCATTTTCAGATTCGTGCACAACGAATAAGCTGCATCCAGTGACTTTATTTATACTTTTTTGTGATTGCTTTTGTACAGATTTTCATGCATTTTCAGATTCATGCAAGTTTTGAAAATTGTGGGAAATCTTCAAGTTATTTAATTCATAACACTGAATTTTATGTGCTAAAACTTGAAAGCCCTCCGATTTTTTTTTTTTTTTTTTTTTTTTTTTTTGTGGTGAAGTAGCTCAAATTTCTATTACTGTTTTAAATGTTTATTTTATTAATATCTTAAATATGCTTAATTTATTTCTGTGAATTTCAAAACAAGCACCAGACTGAAACAATAATTTATTTTATTAAAATGTATTTTTGATATTTTGTATTTGTAATTGAGATGCGATTTGCAGTATCGACTCATCCGGTGTGCTTTGGGTTGGCAGGGGTCGATCCAGGTTTTAATTTTTGGGTCCCTTTTTTGTGAAAAACAAAATATTTTTGTGAAATTTTTATTTATTTTTGTGAAATATAAAATATTTTTGTGAAAAAGTAAAATACTGTGCAAAATTTTTCATTTTTACAATTATTTTATGTAATGTTTAATATCAGGTTAATAGTTTCATTGAGCCAAATTAAGGCATTAATTAAAAATAATACTGAAAACATGAAAACATTTAATAAAAGGATCATTTTTATTTAAAAAAAATCTTGTGAAGGGACTCATTTTATGAATTTGAATTTTGTGAAGGGTCCCTTTTCATGGATTTGAATTTTGTGAAGGGTCCCTTTTTATGAATTTAAATTTTGTGAAGGGTCCCTTTTTATGAATTTGAATTTTGTGAAGGGTCCCTTTTTACTATGGGGAATTTTGTGAAGGGGCCGCAAAAGGGACCCAAATTTTGCCTGGATCGACCCCTGGTTGGGTACCTGTAGGTTACTCGCTCTGCGACTCGAGTTAGCATTAATTTTACACCTGCAGGTAAAACTGCAGGTTTACCTGCAAAATATTTTTCTTTGAAAAAAAATTATAATAAATATAATTTTTGAATGCAGAGACTGGATGACATTATCTTCCTGGACAACTGAGCCTGGCGTCTCTGAAAAGAACAGTAAAATTTTCATCTAAATAAAAGAAAATACATTAAGACTATGGAACAAATACAGTAATCCAGAGAAGATAACGCAAATTATATGTATATTTTTAACCATAAACATTTCTTTCTTTAGCTGTTAAATTGATCTGTAGAACTTTAAACAATTTGCAGCTCTCGCTGTCATACTACGCTTTTACTACTACTGGAAAATAGAATCGATGTTTATTTTTAAATGTATTACAGGAAGATTTATTATTATTTATTTAAAACACAATTGAAATTAAAAAAAAAAGAAAGAAAAAGATTTCGATTCACGCACTTACCTCTTCTAAATTCTTTAGTGAGCAGCAAGTGAATAACAAATACCTCATCAGCTGTAAGTCCGCACTAACTTCCCAGTACATTAATTTTCATTTATTAAATTTTTATATTCTTTTAAATAGAATTTTACTTAGAATGATTTATCTTGTAATAACTTTTATTATGTTTTTCACTATACCAGACATAACAATGCGTTTTGATTCAAAATAGGATAAGGCCACCATACGTCATCATTTTGTGGGGAAAGTCCCCACTTTTGGTATTATTATTTTCTGCATAATCGTTTTTTCAAAGTAAAGCTTTTGTTGCAAGCTGCACTTTTTTTTAGTATTGCTTGTCGCCATTTCTTATTTTGAAATTTTAGTCAAATTTTAGTCAAAATGCACAATGAGGCTTTGTTATTCAAAAATATTAACAAAACTTTTTGTTAGGATGGAGAACTATTAGTTTCAATTTATTTTTTGTAGGCCAGTTTCATGTAAACCTGAAAACAAATTAGAAGTATCAGTCCTATTGTTACAAATTCCGTACTAAACGAAATGGGCGATTTTTCTGAATCCAGGGGTGCAAACAGTTTTTCGACACAATAATTAGATTTTTTAAAATTAACTAAAGTAGAAAATTTAGGTGGCAACACTTCATTTTAATTTATTTCAGTCATTTTAGAAAGTACGTGGCCCAGTTTTACAGTCAAAAGATGAGAAAAAAAATAAAAATTTTACAGATTGAAATTAATAGTCCTCCGTATTAAACTAAATTCTGTCATTGACACAATTTTTAATGTTTTTTTTTTTTTTTTTAAATAGACTGTGAATATTTAAAACAGTGGGTTTTTTTAAAGTAGGTGCAATATACAAGATATTTTAAATATAATTTTAATTATATTCTAGTTTTAATATAATTATATATGCAGTGAAAACCCGATCTATCGTTCCCGCATTGATAATTTTGCCTAATTTTTTTTTCTTCGCTAATCAAAGAAACTTCTGCAATTTTTTAAGTTAAATTCCCAAATACTAAATTATTTCGTCAAAAATAGATGTAATTTGTGCTTTTTTTTTGAAAGCTGAATGTCGAAATACGCAATAATTTTGCAGCTGATTTCGAAAACACGAGATTATTTTCAACGCTAACTGTGGTGTCAATTTTTAAATCAAAATTTACATTTAATTCCCAAATACCGCTATTATTTTGCCGCTAACATGTATTATTTAGTGCCTAATTGATGAAATTCTTATTCTTTAAAAAGTTCAAACTCCAAATACTCAATTATTTCGCCGCTAATTTATAAAAATTTACGCTGTTTTCAAAGCTGAATCCCAAAATATGCAATAATTTTGCGGTGTAATTCTGAAATACAGGGTTATTTTACAATTGGGTGTTTGAATTAGTTCGTAGGGTTTTCTAATAGATGGCGTGACTAGTATTCCCCGTAAACCTACTATCATTGAACATCGTTATTAGTATATGTCATTTGGTTGAAGCGTAAATAACAAAATTTTTTACTTCATCGAATATGTCTAACTTTGTGCCGGATAAAGTGTTTTTGCAGGGAGTTCTACTTCATTACTTTAACATGAAGATAAGCGCTGCCGATAGTCATCGAATTTTAGTGGAAGTTTATGGTGAGCATGCACTAGTTGAACAAACGTGTCGGAAATGGTTTGCTCGATTTAAAAGTGGCGATTTTGAGCTGGAAGACAAGGAACGACCCGGGCAGCCGAAAAAATTTGAAGATGAAGAATTGAAGTCATTGCTCGATGAAGATCCATGCCAAACGCTTCAAGATTTAGCTGAATCATTAAGAGTTGACTTTTGACAGTCAGCAAACACCTGAAAGCCACGGGAATGATCCAAAAGCAGGGAAATTGGGTCCCATATGAACTGAAACCTAGAGACGTGGAAAGGCATTTTTTCACATGTGAACAGCTGCTTGAACGACAAAAAAGGAAGGGATTTTTGCATCAAATTGTGACTGGAGATGAAAAGTGGATCCACTACGACAATTCCAAACGGAGAAAGTCATGGGTTATGCCTGGCCAACCATCAACATCAACGGTGAAGTCAAATATCCATGGATCCAACCTTATGCTCTGTATTTGGTGGGATCAGCGGGGTGTGATCTACTATGAGCTGCTTAAACCAAATGAAACAATCACAGGGGAGCGTTACCGAAAACAACTGATGCATTTGACCCGTGCATTAAAGGGAAAACGGCCGGAATATGGCGATAGACATGACAAAACCATTTTCCTCCACGACAATGCTCGTCCGCATGTTGCAAAACTGGTCAAAACCTACATCGAAATGACCAAATGGGAGGTCCTACCTCACCCGCCGTATTCTCCAGACATTGCTCCAGCTGATTACCACTTGTTTTGATCGATGAGCCATGGCCTGTCTGAGGAACACTTCACTCCTTATGAAGATTGTAAAAAATGGGTTGATTCTTGGATTGCCTCTTAAGACGATTCGTTCTTCCGACGCGGAATTCGTATGCTGCCAGAAAGATGCGAAAAAGTAGTGGCTAGTGATGGTCAATACCTTGAATAATCTATTTGTAATTATTTTTGCACAATAAAGCCTCAATTTTTGAAAAAAAAAAAAAAAAACTCTACAAATTAATTCAAACACCCAATATTAACTGTCAAAAATTTATGCTTAGATGCAACTAATTGCTAAAATATGATATTATTTCGGTGTTAATCGATAAAATTTGAAATCTTTTCAAAAGAGATTTACGAAATTCACAATGTTTAGTGGCAGATTGTTGAAACACGCAGTCATTTCATAGTTGCCTAATAAGGTTAAGGTTACTTTAATCATAATTGTTTGCTGAAATAGGCTTTATCTCTATGTTATTGAATGAAATCTGCTCTTTTTTACAAATGCGATATCCGACGTACGCAATAAATTTGCCGAGATACGGAATCAATCATTTTACTGCTAATTTTTTTAAATTATGCAGTAGCAACTAATTGCTAATATAGACTATTATTTCACTGCTATTTGTTAAATTCTGTATGTTTTTAAAAAAATGAGTGCCGAAATATAAGTTTATTTTACAAAAAAAAAATAATAAAATTGTTTTTTTTTCATTATATATACTTTGCAGAATTATGCAATACGAACGTCTGTCTACAATACGGGATCGTTTTGCCGATAAAATTTACTTTTAATCGTTTAAATTACGTGCTGAAATAAGCTGTTAATTTACTACAAAACAACATAATTTTCTTACGGTGAGTTATCGAAATTCATCGTTTTATGTTTTATTAACAAAACTTACCTTTATTACAGTTATTTGCGCAAAAAAGCGATTGTTTCTCTTTTTCACTAAATAAAGATAAGCAGCTATTTTCGTTGCTATAATTGACGGAATTCGTGCTATTTCTGAAAATTGATATCACAAATGTTAAATACATATATTGCGTTAAAAATCAGCGAGATTTCTGCCCCCTTTTTTTTTTTTTTTTTTTTTTTTAAACCATATGTTTGCCAATTACATAATTTTTGCAGCTGATTACCGAAATATGAGCAATTTTCTCGTCCGAAAATTCTAAAAAAAAACTTTTGTGAAAAATCTGTTTTATGTTTGTTGATTTCTTAAGTAAGTTAGTTTTAACACAAAATTGAGCAAATAATAATTATACAATGAAGAGTTTTCGCAAAAAATATTGCGCTTCAGCACAAAATACGAAATATGCAGAATACTTGAAATCCTGCATACGAGAATTGGATGCCGATTTCAATACTTTCAGACTTTCACATAATTTCTGTGATTCTTTATTTTATTATATTATTTCCGTAATAGTCATTTCTACTTCTTGGATACGCAGAAAAGATCTCCAATACGCAAGCTTCCAGCAATGTCGTGAACAAAAGCATTGGTGGAAACCGTGGCTAACGATTTTTTTTTCTACCGGTCATGCAAAGATACAGACCGATGGCAAATAGATCGCATGGAAGTGCCTTCTTACGGAATTTTCGGATCGCGTTTGGGCATAAAGGTAAGCGAAGTCTGATTTGACGTCAGATAAAAATCTATTATAAGTGTATATTTCACAGAGCAAACGCTAAAATATCTTTAAAAATAGCGATATTGCAGATGGGAAAATACAGAGCACAATTTCAATTGAAAAAAATGAAGGGTGCATTTTCACTTGGAAAAAAAGGGGCAGGGCACATTTTTCACTTCAAAAAAGGGCAGGGCGAAACGTCGCTAAAATAAAAAAGGGCAGGGTGCGGCATCCTTTGAAAAATGCTGCGTAACATGAACACTAAATAATACTTTGTTGCGGGTTCATGTTGGGTTGTGCCAGTTGTGGGTCAAAAGTGTTCCTGTGGGTCAAGTTTTCTCAACCCACGCAGAATCTCCCCACTCTATATTGCAGTTTTCGCAAAATGTATATTTTGCAAAATGTTTAATATATATATATATTTTTCCCACAATTTGATTGAATCCCTGCCAAAAATTATTTACAATAATTATTTATTATTTTATTTTTTTTCCAGAAAAGAAATAGAGGTGATAATGTGCTTTACCACACTCCTTGGTGACTTTTTTCAAAATCACCAATTTGGCGCATTTTTGCAGTTTTGTCTCGTGATTTTTTCAAAATGGTTGATTTTACGTGTTTTAAATCAAGTGCCTAAAAATGAAGTGTAAAAAGTAGCATTTCAAAAACTTTAACAAAAGAAAATAAAAATAAAAACTAACAAATATTAAACATTACAAAACAAAAGTACCATATATAACTGAATAAGTCTATAAGCAGATATGCAGATTCAATTTAGTGTCGCACTACTACTGTGTTATGAGCAATTAAAGTCAATCTGTGCAGGTAGGTTGGATTTAGCATTGCACTAGCACTGTGCTATGGTGACATTTTGCAGCAATCTGTAATATGTATGTCTGTACGCTTCACACACACAAAAAAAAAAAAAAAAAAAATCTCTAAATGCATCACTCGCAATCTGCATGAATCTTTAAAAGGCACAAAATTTTGTTTCGCAGCAATCACTTTTAGAACAAAATATCCCCTCCCATTCCAAAATTTTTCTAAAATGAACTTTCGTGGTCTATTGAAGTTGTGCCATGATTAATAATGTCACTTGATATAGCTGTGTTTACAGACTCAGTGACTGCCAATGAATGTTATGTGAGAAATGCCTAGCTTTGATTAATAAAAATAAAAACTAACAAATATTAAACATTACAAAACAAAAGTACCATATATAACTGAATAAGTGTATAAGCAGATATGCAGATTCAATTTAGTGTCGCACTACTACTGTGTTATGAGCAATTAAAGTCAATCTGGGCAGGTAGGTTGGATTTAGCATTGCACTAGCACTGTGCTATGGTGACATTTTGCAGCAATCTGTAATATGTATGTCTGTACGCTTCACACACAAAAAAAAAAAAAAAAAAAAAAAAAAAAAAAAAATCTCTAAATACATCACTCGCAATCTGCATGAATCTTTAAAAGGCACAAAATTTTGTTTCGCAGCAATCACTTTTAGAACAAAATATCCCCTCCCATTCCAAAATTTTTCTAAAATGAACTTTCGTGGTCTATTGAAGTTGTGCCATGATTAATAATGTCACTTGATATAGCTGTGTTTACAGACTCAGTGACTGCCAATGAATGTTATGTGAGAAATGCCTAGCTTGTAATCAGCCAGGGTAGCTCCTTGGTTTGAGTATAAGCGGAAGGCCCGGGTTTGATTCCCGGCTCTGGTATTTTTCACATGGTATAAAAAATCACTCTTCCACTGCAATTTTTTCTGAAATGAACTTTCATGGTTGATGAATAAATTTCTAAATTAAATTAAATTAAAATATTTTGTTAAAATCTGCATAACTTGTTTTTACTTTCTTTTATATTCAATAGAAGATGGTATTGGATTCATAAAAATCTTAGACTTGAGGTTTTTCAATGGTTTTACATGTTTTGAGATGTCTAGAACATGATTTGACTATTTTTAGAAAATATCTGTGTGTGACAAAATTTTTTAACAACTGTATCTCAGGAACTATACTACTCAGAATTTCATAAAATTTGATATGTAGTTGCAACTTGATATACCTAAATTAATGCCTAGAAACTTTTGGTAAAAATCATCCAACAAATGGGATTGTCATTTAGCTTTTTTTTTTTCTTTAATTTTTTACATTGCAGAATAAACATTTCATGTAAATGCACATAAAGTGAATTGTTTTTTAATAATCATTATGAAATTAAAAAGAAGTATCTATATTAGTGATAGTCAGCTGGGAAATTTTTTTGTAAATTTGCAAGCATCTCCCCCCCCCCCCCTCAAAAGAAAAGCCCCTCCCAAGAGGGGCAAATTTTCCTTATGAGTATCTTCCAAATGAGCTCATCAACACCTTTTGAAGTAAATGGTTGAACCATCAATGTGTGGTAGTTTAAAAGAAACTTATGATTTTTATTTTGGGGTTAAAATTAAGAAAAAAAAAAAAAGGCATATTTAATTTTTTTTTTTTTTTTTTTTTTTTTTTTGCATATTTAGTGCTATTATATTGGCAGTCAATAAATAACGAGTCAGTGAATATTTCACAAAAAGTATAGTTATGTAGAAAAGTACAGCCTAATGATTCATGCACATTTCTCTCGCCAGATGCCGTTACTTGTCTGGCAAGGAGTGAAAAAAAGATAACCCAGCATCAGCCACATCCAGTCTTTTCATTTTTGAAAGTGACGTGGAATGGAGGCATCCAAAGCTGAGTAGTGTGGTGTTGTGTGTTTTTTGGCAGCGGAAAGTATTTTAGGATGTAAAATTGATAGACGAATAGAAAGGATCTATGGGGAGTACTGTATGTCATGGGCAAGAGTTCAGGAGTGGAATAAGCGCTTTCGCAAAGGATGCAGATCGATCGGTGATGATCCCTGGACTGGAGCACCGAAGTGTGTTACAGAAGAACATGTTGCAAAAGTGCATGAGCTCATAAAGAAAGACCGTCGTCTAACAGTAGACGAGATTTCTGTATCAGTGGGGCTTAGCCATGGTACAGTTCATGAAATCATCAAGGACAGTTTGAAGTTCCGTAAAGTGTGCACGCAGTAGGTCCCGCATCGCTTGACACCAGCACAAGAGGGCTGCCACATGGCCATGTGTCTGCAAGCATTGCAGCGTTACAACATTGATGGAGACAAATTTCTTTTAGCCGGAGTCAAAACGGCTAAGTCTTTAGTGGAAGCACACAGATTCCCCTCCACTCTAGTGCCAGCAAGGTACTGCTTTAATTCTTCTTCAATCATAATGAACCACTCCTCATCGATTTCCTGGAGCATGGAGCTACGGTCAATGCTCAGTGGTATTGTAAAACCTTATTGAAGCTCAGGAATGCAATCAAATCAAAACCTCCCAGTTAACTTTCTCGAGGTGTCATCCTGTTGCACGACAACGCTAGACCATCACACTTAGCCAACGCAACACAGGAATGTCTGCAGAAGTTCAAGTGGGAAGTCCTGATCCACCCCTCCTATAGTCCAGATCTGTCCGCATATGACTTCCACATCTTGAACATAAAAATGCACTGCAGAGACACCAATTTCAAATAGACGATGAAATCAATGAGTGTGTGCGCAATTGCTTCAAACAGCAACCAAAGGATTTCTACGAGCATGGCATTATGCAACTGTTGTCACAATGGAATAAATGCCTAAATACCTACGGACAATACTTTTGAGTTTTATTAAATAATTACTGGGAATTTGCCTCTGACTCGTTATTTATTGACTGCTCCTAATATTATTTCTCTAGAATTAAAATTGTCTGCATTCATCATATGGAAGATAGATTTTAATAAATTATTTTTTACTGAGGGAATTTGTATAGAAACACAGAAGAGAGTCATGTGTTTGCCACAACAAACTAGTTTTAAAAGATGGCTTTTATGTGTGGCAGGGGAACAGTAATATTTTTTAAGGTTTTCATAGAAATTGTGTAGAATTTTAAAAACTGCAGAGAAAGTGAAAGTAACAGGAATAAGTATTTTCAGTTTTTCACAGAAGCATAAAAACCGAAGGCATGTGGCACAAGTTTTTTTCATGGAAATTTTGCAGAATTTCAAAAACTACTGAAAAACTGAAGGTAAATGGAACAAGATTTTTAAAAGTTTTTTCGCTGAAATTTTGCAGAATTTCAAAAACTACAGGAAAACTGAAGGTAAATGGAACAAGTTTTTTAAAAGTTTTTTCGCTGAAATTTTGCAGAATTTCAAAAACTACAGAAAAACTGAAGGTAAATGGAACAAGTTTTTTTAAAGTTTTTTCGCTGAAATTTTGAAGTTTGACTTTAAAAACTTTGACTTTAAAATATCTTTAAAAAAACTTTAAAAAAACTTGTGCCAATTGCCTTCAGTTTTTCTGCAGTTTTTTTTAAAAGTTTTTTTGCAGATTTTTTTAGCTGGGTAATACTGATACGATTGTTAACCAAACCGACACCGAAAACGTTTCAAAGATACCAAACAGTCGTGGTTTGTATTCTGGTTTCCGAGTAACAAATGTGAAATCACTCATTGTAAAGGGGTAGCAGAAATTGACTATTTCTAAACCTTTTTCATTCATAATCCCCAGGTAAAAAAATCAGCAAAAAACCTTTTAAAAAAACCTTCAGGAAAACTGCAGGTATTTCGGACTATAGCCTGCATCTTTTTTACAGGTAAAAAACCTGCACTTTTCCTGAAGGTAAAAAACCTGCAGTTTTTCTGAAGGTAAAAAACCTTCACTTTCCCTTTTATTTGTCCGAAATAACTGCAGTTTTCCTGAAGGTAAAAAACCTGCAGTTTTTCTGAAGGTAAAAAGCCTTCACTTTCCCTTTTATTTGTCCGAAATAACTGCAGTTTTCCTGAAGGTAAAAATCCTGCAGTTTTCCTGAAAGTAAAAAAGCCTTCACTTTCCCTTTTATTTGTCCGAAATAACTGCAGTTTTCCTGAAGGTAAAAAACCTGCAGTTTTCCTGAAAATAAAAAAACCTTCATTTTCTCTTTTATTTGTCTGAAATAACTGCAGTTTTCCTGCAGGTAAAAAACCTGCAGTGTTTCTGAAAGTAAAAAAAAAAAAAAAAAAAAAAAACTTCATTTTTCCTTTTTAACCTGTCCTATATATCTGCAGTTTTCCTTAAATTTGTTCCCGAAATAAATTTTCTTACATATAAAAAAGATCTATGCAGTTTTCCTTTAGGTATAAAGTTTTTGTACCTTATCTGGATTTGATTTTTAGTACCCATTATAATATATGAAGAACAAAATATTTGCAAAATTTTATTTACTTTTATGTAAAAAAAAAAAAAAGTTATAGAACCTTTAACCAACAATTTTATGTTTAATAATATCAATTATATTTCTTTAAATAAAGTATAGGCAGTCATATAAAATAATCATAGTACTAAAATAAATGGAAATTTTTTGTGAAAAGGTTACATAATTTTGTGTACGATAGCTAAAGCTTAATAAAAAAGGTAACACCAGCATGAAATATGTACGAAACTTTGAATAAACATCATAAAGCAGAAGAATACTCACAGCAATTGCTTTGTATCGAAAGAAAACAAGACTTTTCGTCAGGGAACAAAAAGGGCAGAATGGTGAGGTTCATTCTGCTTTGTTTGCAGCACTCATGTCTACTTTATTACCTTTTTTTCTTGGCTTAAAACATTTGTTGCAAGCTCTTGCATGTTATAGTGTCAGGGATCGCGTTGGTGAGCTATAGCGCACCATTGATCTCAATTTTAATGAAAGAGATGCATATTTTTTTTTTATTGTGGGTCACGAGGACCTGTATTTTTTCCCCAAAAAATATCCTTTATTCTAAAACAATAAATTTTCTTTTATTTAAATTTGTGTCATCAGTTCAAAGCAATTTATTTTCCTGGGCTATTTAGCTCTGAATTTAGAAGAATGGGAGAAAGATTCTTTTTACCTCATTCAAAACCAAACGAATCGCTGGCTGTATCCTTCTCTGTGGACTGCATCTGCTGTCTGATCCAGTCGAAAACAATGACATCACTTTTCTCCCATTCCTTGTGCATTCTGTCTGACGGAGCACATGCGAAATGACCCAAAACCAGCATCAGCATAAAGTGATAGACTGGAGATGAAATGCCTTTTCTTGGGGGAGGAGAGGATTTGTTTGTTTATTTAGTTAGCGGAATCAATCAGAATTTGCAAAATAAGCAAATGTTATTTCGAAAAAAGTGCTCTTTTGAATAAATTGCAAAATACAATATAGTACCGTTTATTTGAAATTCCAAAATCCAGAATAATTTCAATTTTTTTCTTTTTCTTTCATGATTTTAAAAACTTTTAGTATTTAAAAACAAAACGCTGGAAATAGTTTTCGCTGGAAATAGTTAAAAATGTTTAAGGTCTGGAAAATCTTCTGCAATTGCAACCAACCACATAAAAAATTCTCCAATTTTATTTGATGGTCTATTTCAGGGTTTTTTAATTTCTTGTTAAGACAGTCTTACTTTCTAAAAGTAAAGAAAAATAAAAACTTTTCTTTTAGCGATTTGCTCTTATGATCCAGTCATCATTATATTTAGTGGAACCAATAACGCAGCAACTATGAACCACGGCGCTGACGGGAAAGCGGTGAGCAACCAAGCCATGCCGGCCGAGGCCAGTTTCTGAAGCGAAATCTGCGTGAAAGCACATACAGCAACTGAAGATAATGCAAGAGAAGAGGAAAAAAGCTACAAACTTCTGAAGATGAGAGAGGGTGGAAATTTCATTTCAATATTAAGAGGGGGGGGCGATTGAAGTGAAACAAACGGCCAGGGTGCGTATAGGTTGGTTGTAGGATTTAAGGCTGATTGACTCCTGATGTGTCCTAGGCCTAGAGGGGGAATGCCCTCCGTGGGGGTCTTTCTAAGGGGGTCCTAGGCTGTATTTACGCGAGTTTCGGAGGAAACCACGGAAAACTCCGAACGGCTAGGTCAATGAGCGCGACCTGGGATCGAACCCGGCACCTCCCATCTACCAGCTTTGAGCGTAGAACCGCTCGGCCGCAGGGTGCGTATAGGAGGGGAGGGGGGGGTAAAGGAGAAGGCAGGACTGCAGAAGCAAATTTTTGTTTGATAATCGCCGCTTCCAGTACTGTTCTAGGCCCAATCTGACTTATTTTTCAATACATTTTTCTTTCGTAAATAATATTTAGACAATACAATAGACAATTTTCAATTAAATGTGCATGTGTACATGTTAATATGTGTTTTATTGCAGTTATATCTTTTTATTTTCGGCTCCAGATTCAAAAGAAATAAAAATATTGGATTCAGGAACTGTTTTAGAAACAAATACTACTACTACTAAAAAAAAAAAAAAGATTATGTATGAAAAATCATACAAATTATTCTTGCATAATTATAGTATTAAAATGGATATTAAATAATGCATCTAAAATATTCGCATTTATTTTTTTATTATTTAAAAAAAAAAAAAGAAAAGAAAAAACCCACAGAAAATTTAGATTTTTTGGCTAACATGTGCAAAAAGGTAAGTTATTCTTTATATATATACTATTGTTAGTGAGTTGTGCAAGTTCAAGAAAATCAATTATGAAAAAAAAAAATTCTGGAAACTTCTAAAATCCTGAATATTTTCCACAAAGGATCCCAGCAAACACAGCCGTGTCGGAAACATAACAAAATGATGTCAGATATGTCAGACTTGTCAGATGTATCGATTTTCGCGTAACATTTAGGTACCTTTTCACGATAAAAAAAAGTTATATCATCTAATCGATGTCTTTAAAATATCGAAAACATACCGACTTTATGACATGCAATTTCTGTATAAATATTTGTTATCGAAACGATAACTAAAACATGACATATTTATGACACCACACTAACCTGTCCAAAATATGATACTGATCTGATATCAGAAACATGTTAATTTTTTGACATTCTTTTTGAAGTATCGAAATGTTATCGAATGAACATCAGACATTGCTTTGCTAGCCGTAACCCGTAACCGCTAACTGAACCAACCGCATTGTTTGTTTACAAGCCAGAAGCGAAGCTCGTGTAGCAGTGATTTTGTTTTGGATATTTTCATATCTTTTAATCGGTTGCTAATTCATTTAGGTAAGGAATTTTCTTCTTATTACATGCTCTCATACTTCTCAAAAAAATTAAAAGAGAATATTGTATTGACTTTTTATAAAATTATAAATATGTTTGGTGTTTCATACTTACTTCAGTTAAGAATGTTTCTTCGGAAATTTGTTATTTTATGATTCGCACGTTTAGGCTTAATCTGTATGATAAATGCATTTTGATTTTAAAAAAGTCAAAGTACTCACTAATTTTAATATAAATTGGAGAATATAATTGTAATTATAAACTTTGTGATACCCTCCGGTGCTAAGTTTAAATAATATAGAAGGTAAAAAAATATTCATAGTGTTAGGCTTAGTTACTATTTTCCAAGCCAGTGTTGCATAGTTATTCTGTAAGGAACGTATTTTTCATATCTCATAAATAATAAAAGCCAAAAGCTCCAAAATCTTAGGAGAAAGAAATTGCGAGTTATTTATACCTACTATTTTAACTCGTTTGCAGAAGTAGTAAATGTAATGATTGTAGATATCGTTATCTTTTATAAATGTTGTGAGTTATTCATATCCGCATTGAATATTTTGCAGCGAATATAATAAACAATGTTCAATTATAAAATTTAAAATAAGAAAAAAATCAGAAAATATTGTATTTTGAATTACAGTGATAAATAAGAATTAAGTATGAAACTAAGATTGTTCATTCAAATGGATGAACATAAACTATTCATTTATAATTATTAAAATTGAGTTTGACAATATTCATCGTATTGAAACCTTGATAACAGATGATGGTATAGACAACATTAATAAGATAATGAGAGAATTTGTCTAAAATGTACAATATATTATGATGTGAGTTTTCAATTTTATATGTTTAGTAATATTTATAATGTGTTTGATCAGTGTCAAAACTGGCTACTCGGGGATAAGCTTAAAATTATTGTTATTGCATCGCAATATTGTAAAATTTTAAGCCAAAGATGAATTACAGCAATCTATTTGCTAGTCATAAATAAACTTTTTAATGTTATAAGTGAAATTTTAAGTCTTGTAAAAAGGCACCAGGATCTTTCATATTTGTTTACCACATTTTTTTTTCCCAAATCTTAGATGCTGTGAAGTAAATTTTATTAACAAGGCGTGACATTGGCATGATTCTGGTAAGTTTGTCTTTTTTTTATACTAACTTTCTTATTTATTAAAATTTCAGGCTATTTTATTTTAATCTCTCAAACCTTGTATAATAATCTATATAAATAAAGCAAAGAGTTTGTCAGGAGCACATCCGGGTTGACGACTCCTATTTTTGATTGGTCTAAATTTAACTACTTTGATGATTAGAGTTGGCCATTTTTTTTAGTAAAAACTGATGATTTTTTTAAAAAGATACTGCATAGATGTTATACTTTTTAAAAGAGCTCTAGAAATTGTTCATTTTTTGTGTGAACATTATATGCATCAAGTTATTGAAGATATTACATTGTAAAATTTTCTTTTAATTAATTAAAATATGAAAATAAATATTAGTTATATATAATTTAATATTTTGTCATTTCGGCGATGAGTTGATATGGGTATCGCAATGGCATAAGTAAACATTTTGGTGAGAAACGTCTTAGCTACTTCAGTGCCAAATTTCAAATTCTGCCAAAAGGTCCAAGCCCTTTCATTCAATGATTTTACAGAATTTTTCTCAATTAAATTTTAAATATTTTTGTAATGCGAGTGGGAAAAAAAGGTAAAGCATTTTTTAAAATTTGTCTATTTATGCAAATTATCTTCAAATAAAATATCCTATGCATTTTTCATTCTGTTTATTATCAAAAAGAAAATGACTAATGCAGTTTTTCATGTATTATTGACATTTCTATAAATTAAATTATCCAGTACTAAGACATTGTGGTTAAGAAGTCACTGCTGAAGTCAGCGAATGCCTGAAGCGTAGTTTTTAAGCAATTTCAATGTATTTTATTTTTAGTTTTAATTAGTAGAATGGTATAAAAAATATTGATTCTTTTTAAAATTCATTTAAATGTATTGACCAGCAAAGCCTGCTAGTAATATTAAATAGATTGAAGCTGTGAAAATATTTTTTGAAATCACTCTGTTGTTTTTTAAATTAATTTTATGAATAAATTGTAATATAACATTAACTTTATTATTAGGCTGGTAAGATTTATTGTATAAGAATTTATGAAAAAATTAGTGATGTTTCTGATAAAAATGACACTCCGAGGGTATATAATAAGTAAGTTGAACTGATGGATGTTTTAAAACTTAATTTTCTTATTTTTTTGATAAATTTATATGAATTTTTCATGCATGAAATTTTATCACTGTTACTTTACTTATATTATTTATTATTATTATTGTTGTTGTTATCAATATGTTATAGTGATTGCATTTTACCAAAATTTCATATAACATTATCAAAAAACAAGAAAATTAAGTTTGTAAACATTCATCAACCAGATATACTTATTATGCATCCTTGGAACACTGAGAATTTTTCATGAAATTTTAAAATTTAATCACAATAGTTTCAATATTCATGCATAAACTTTTATTACTGTTATTTTTCTGTTTTCAATATGTTAAAAAGTTTTTGTTGTATCAAAATTTCATATAAATTTATCAAAAAATACAAAAATTAAGTTTCAAAACATGCCCTGGCTTGATATATACTTATATACCCTCGGAGCATTAAGCATTTTTCTTGAATTAATTTTAACATGAACTGTTTCCACAATCCCTGTCAAAATGAAGATTAATTTCTGAGCTACTGATAATATGAACAGTTTTTTTTATTAACAAAACCATTAATATATATAACCTTTTACTTATCTTCACGTTACATCTTTGGTAGACTAGTTTCATCTGGGGCGCCCCAGCTTGGTCACTACCTTGCTTTGGTGTTCGAAACTGTGGTCTTCCTGTTTTCTTGTTCTTTTAAAGACTTTACGCCATTGGCGATTAAGGATAGCACCCTCGTTGCCATTACAACTGTCAGAATTAGCTAAAATTTCAACAGACTCCCTGATCGCTGCATATCCGTGGTTGTGGTAGTTGGCCAACTTTTTTACTTCATCAAATTTGATATTAATTTCTTCGTTTTTGTTTACTTGGGTTAAGGCTGTGGTTAATTTACCTGTTTTTATATCGTGTTTATGTTCTTTTTTTTATTCTTCTTGAAATCATGGGTGTTGGCACAATAGGGCAACCCCCCCCCCTCCTCTTGTAAAATTCTAATAAGCATTTTTTTTCCCCCTTTAACTTTAAAACTATCAAACTATGCTATCAGAATTTTATTTAACCACTTCACCAACCATCCCGAGATAACTCGGGGGAAACTTAGCCTTCCACATGCTACAGTGGCCAGTGAAGTGGTTATTATTTATCATTATTATTATTTTCAGGCTGTGCCTGCCTTCACCCCCCCCCCCCCCCCCGAATTTTTTTCTGGAGATGCCACTGCTTGAGATTCGCATTAACAAGGTTCAACTGTATAAACTAATCTTCATTTTGATGAGGACTGTGGAAACAGTTCATATTAAAATTAATTCATGTTAACGAGGTTTGACTGTATATGCTTTGTTATTAAACCTTTTTTTATACCACAAATGCATGTTAATTTCTGTATTTTTACCATTTAGCCACCCCTTCCTCATATATCCCGATTTTCCTGACCATTGAGGGGGAGCTTGAATGGCATTTTAGAGTAATATATTTTTCTTTAAATTCAAAATTATTCTTTTCTTATTTTTATTTGCACAAAAGTATAATTAAAATTTTCTGTAAAAAATACATTAAGGTTTTTTCTTCTTAAATATTTCATTATCATTAATCGTCTTTATACCAAGTTTGCTGGCAATCTACTTGCCGTTTTAACTGCAGAATGTTATACCAAATAGTTTAATTATAATGACTCTGTATTTATATATTCATAATTTTGTAGTTTGTTTATAAAATAAATATCTCTCATTAACACATTTCTTTCAATAATGCATAAAAATAATGAAATTCTCAGTATCTGTATTGGCCAAATACTTAGCCCAAATTTGGACGAGTACCAGGTATATACAGAGTATATACTCTCAGTTCAGTTCTAATTAAGATTTTGAACCATAAAATGGCTCTCCAAAGATGAAATTTATCAAATTTTGTAAATTTTTTCTTCAGGTAATGTCATTAAGAAATTAATTAAAAAAAAAAAAAGAAATAATAAAAAACTGTTGGTCAAATTATAAATTCAGCCCCCTCACAATTAATATTGTGTGTGTGTGTGGGGGGGGGGGGGGGGGGGCTAGACTAAAGTCTTCTCAATCCATAACACTGTTATTAATTTGCATTGAAACTTACCAATTTTAATCAAATTTTAAAAGTAGCGACCTAATACAAACTTCAAAATACCAAATTTGAATTTCCTGCAGTTATTAGTTTTGAAGTTATACTGATAACAGATACGCATCAACTGCTAAAAATTGGTTTTTAAGATTCAGTGTGCTTCAAAACATGATATTAAATAAAAAGAAAAGCCAGAGATGAAAATAGAACTAAAAAAAAAAAAATACTTTGTTTATAGTATGGGTAAAATAAATTAATTATCCTTCCTGAGCAGTGTTCATCGACATAGTAAAATTTAGCAAAAAGAGCAGCACATCTAATAGAAAACAATGTTTAACTTAATTTTGGATAGCCCTGTGTTTGTTTATAAACTATATGCACTTCACACTGTGCACTTAAATTTATTTTTATATGAAAAAAAAACTAATACAAAATGAAATACACTTCCAGCAATTTTGAAATATTTGTAAAGATTTAAACGCTTAATTCTCCGTCAAGAAAAAAAAAAAAAACTAATAATTTTTTTAGAAGCCTAATATTTAATTAATGTAGAAATATTAATTAATTCGATGTGTAGTATGTGTTTCTTAATTTTATACAGTATTAATTTATTAATTTTCAATTAATAATTAGTTAAATATCTTTTGAAATTTAAATCATGTTTATTAGTTCCACTTATTGTTACATTTTGAAATTTCTTTCCAAATTAGTAGAGGAAGTATTTTTTCTACAGTTTGGGAATATTTGTCGGATATAAAAATCAGCTGCTTAAAATAAAATTACTTTGGCTCATAACAAACGTGATTTTACTGAGAGACAATTACTGTTTATATATATATATATATACCAGGGGCCAATCCAGGATTTCAAAATTAATACCTATTTTTGTGAAAAATCTTAACTATATTTTATTTTTGTGAAAAACTACAGCGCACTCTTTTTCTGTGTGTGTGTGGGAGGGCGGGGGGAGTTCAAACTAAGTAACACAATAAAAATAACGCTTAACAATTGGTGTGAGGCTTATAGCAGAACAGGAATCAAAACTTATTTCTCTCTGAAGTAAACAGTTCAGTAGAGAGAATGTAAGTAGGAGTTGTTTTTATTTGTGCTATTATCACTGCACTACACATGAATTGTACAAGGGAGGATAGACACATCACCATACAGTCATCAAAGCGTCAAACCACCTGACGAATCAGCAAACAGTACACTATGGCGACAACTCCAAAGTGTGTCTGTACAGATACATGTGAGGATCATTTTGTTTACTTATGCTACACCATTTCTCGCCCGTAGAAAACACGTGTGTAGATTAAAACCAACATTGTGTATGATTCTTGCTTTGTGAGTGAATCACATCAACAGAAATGCACAAATAACTTACTCTTCTTCGAAATTGTGCTCATTTAAGATGCCAGATTTTGCTGGGATGACTAAGATTTTTGTGAAGGTACCGATTTTAGCTGAATGATTTTTGTGAAGGTACCTTTTTTGCCAGATTGATTTTTGTGAAGGTACTTTTTTTGCCAGGTTGATTTTTGTGAAGGTACCCATAAAAGGTAGTAAACTCGACCTGCATTAACCCCTGTATACTGTAAAAACCAGCATATGGGCTGCATTCACGTACGGGCCGCACTAATGTAATTTCGGTTCCGGAAAAATTGAATTTTGCAGAATCTCCACACCACGTGTAAGGGTCTCACTTCGAAAAATAAACTAACACCTAAAATTACATAAAAACAAGTACTATTTATATATTCCTTACAATATTCATCATTTTAATATTGAATATATTGGAAAGGTGCATTGCTGCTTGGTTCGCCTGACAAAAAGTTGCGTTTTCTTTTGACCCAAAACAATTGTTGCCAATTCTTGCATTTTATGGTGTTTATTCAAAATTTTGTAATTATTACTTTTTATCGCCAGTTGTGTAGTGCTTTTTCAATTTATATATATATACTAGCCGCCTTCGGCGACCAGCTGGTTTGCGACCCTTGAAAAATCCGACTTTACGAAACTCCTGCTCGGTGGCGCCTGCGGCACCTTTTTCCTGTTTCAGGTCTTAACACAGCTTATTGACATAGTGTGAAAATAGCTTTATTGAAAAATTTAATTGCACTAAATTCCCGCTCGGTAGCCCCCACGGCGCACTCTTCCCGTTTCAATACCTGAAACAGTCTGTTCTCTCACCATGTTATGATCTTACAAATTTCTGACTTTAGAAAAGTCCCGCTCGGTGGAGCAGCAAACTAAACTGATGAGTGGTGTGGAGAAGTAAGAGTTTAAAATTCTCAAGATAAGAAAACACTGCTACTCGCTCCAAACCATAATATGTTCAATGGTTGCTCGCTACATCGACGAGTAATCTAAGCATGGTGAGCTCTAGAACTCAAGAGCCTTAGTGAGCTCTGTTCTCTAACAACCACTCACAGCCTTCCATTGAAAACTGTTGTAAGCTCGATTTCAACAGCCAATCATCTATGACTCCAGTCGCAGTATTGAGGAATACGATGAAATAGACTTGTTTATAGTCTGATGGGATCGGGAAAACTATTAGATGATGAGGAAAAATCCAGGCGTCAAAATGAAAAATCTGGTTGCAAAATACGAGTAACGACTGCTTATTTCTAACACTGATTCCAGCGCCATCTGGCGGTAGAAATTTCTGTAATCTACTGCTCGATTCCAAATCAACAAAGCTTTCAAATGATGTATTACTTACGAAATTATTTTAATTAGTAGCTGAGATACAAAAGAAAACCTAATCAGGACACCTTAAAATGTGTAAATCAGGTGAAATCTCGAATTCCACTTTCGATAATATAAAAGTACTTTAAAATATCTTTCTAATGATTAATTTAATTAGAATTTGAAATATTGAAATTTTAAAATATTACAGCGCCATCTGGTGGTAGACATTTTTGTAATCTACTGTTCAATTCCATATCAACAAAGCTTTCAAATGATGTATTACAGATGAAATTATTTTAATTAGTAGCTGAAATACAAAAGAAAACCGATTCAGGACACCTCAAAACGTGTAAATCAGGTGAAATCTCGAATTCCACTTTCGATAATATAAATGTACTTTAAAATATCTTTCGAATGATGCATTAAAAATAATATAATCATAATTAGAATTCACGGTATGCAATGGTTTTATGCATAAAATAAACAAATTTATAACTCATTCAGTTTTTGAAAAAATCTTTCAATCTTTTGAGATGTGAATCGTCTAACCAAGATCTATATACAAAAAAAAAAAAAAAAAAAAAAAAAAAAAAAAAGAAAGAAATGATTTATCTCTAAAAGATTTTGAGTTATAAATTGTTTTGTGAAAAAATCGATGTTTCGTAAACGCCAAGTTTTTTTCATCTATTAATTTAATTTTTACTTTCTGAACACTGTGTATTTTTGACATGATTACAATACTCTCCTTACTAAAGTACTGTAATCATGTTAAAAATCAAAATTTGAGAGTTTGGTGTCTCAGAATGTTCCCAGGTCATCTGAACTCATCTTTAATATTCTGACGATGATGTGAGTGAACACGATAGCGTCTAAATGCTTTGTTCAAATGAACTGAAAGTTGGTACATACATTATAAGTCTGTCACTATAGCATAAAGCCTATTGATTTTGATCAATCTAGCACTTTTCTTTTTTTACAGGGACACACACAAAAAAAAAAAAAATTCTTTAACATTATGGTCTATGGGCCTAAACTTGTTAAAATGTGATAGCGTCTAAATGCCTTATATGATTGAGCTGAAAATTTGTATGCATGTTACAGATCACTTTCACACAAATTGTATGAATTTTAGAGAATCTTGTTTTTACAGGGGCTCAAATTATTTAAAGCGCGATAGGGTACAAAATCTCTACCAAGTGAGTTGAAAATTTGTACAATTATTATAATTCACTGTTGCACAAACTGTTTAGATTTTAGTAGTCTAGCATTTGTAGCTTTTTTACAGGGACACAATGAAAATCTCTTTAATTGTAGATAAAATAAAGTGATAAGAAAATTTTACACAAAATCAACTTTGTTTCTGTCTAAAAAAATATTGTAAGGGTAAAGAAGTCATTTACATAGTTTTTGAAAAATGAGAGGGGTAGAATTTGCTATAATACTTTCCGTTGTAAGAATTTTAATGAATTTAGGGAGAAAACATGTCTCATTTTACTTATTTAATGCAAAGTACATAAAAATCTATTTTTTCTCACTATCACATATGGCAATTAAAACTGTAGAAGAAAAAAAAAAGAAAAGAAAACTTATTTTCAATCGGATTTTTTTTGCAACTTAAATCCTAGCAAAAAATATTAGTCATTTGGATTGCATTACTCTTTTAAATTTGTGCTTTTACATTTTATAGTTTTTATAAATTGGAATTTTCTACCTCTCTAAAATGATTTTCTTCTTATTTTTTACTTTCCAAGCATACATTATGTAAGGGAAGTATTGTAATTGTGAAAAAATATGATATTTTTTTATTCATGGGACCCCAAATCATGTAAATAGAACAAAAACTCACTTTTGAAAATTTGACCCCAAAACAATATTTTCTCTATTTTACAGGTAAGATACAATAATAATTGAGTTGAAAAAGTAGTTTGGAACTTAAAATGATAATTTGAATTTAAAAAGATTCTGCTAATACTACATACTTGTGCTACAACGGTACTGAGTGGAATATAAAAATTATATAAAAATATCTGAAGTAAATATCAAACTAAATGCATATTAAAATGTTCTGTTATTTAAAGATTATGATCTTAAAAATCTAACTTTTAAGGAAATTTTTTTATTATTTATTATAATATTATAAAAGTAAATAACCAATCCTTTAAATGACCACCTCCCTCAAAATAATAAATCAAACAACCCTTTTTATTTTAACAATGAATGTGTGATATTAAATAATTTCTATAATATATGAAAAAAAGAAAAATGTGGTTGATTTAAACTAAAAATAATTGGGTTGATAAAGTAGTTTGGAAATCAAACTGATAACTTGAATTTAATAAAAAGATTCTGCGAATACAACACTGAGCTACAAATTGTTACAATGGGGCTCAGTGGAATATAAGCAATTCCATTTATAAGCAAGTTTATAAAATATATTTCCAGTAACCATTAAACTAAATGCATATTAAAATGTTCTGCTACTTAAAGTCACAAATTCACTTTATTTATTAACAATATGTTGGCGAATAATGAAATAATAAACAATAACAATCGAGAATTCATAATGTCAAACGCATAGTCAAGTGGACTAAATTTTGCTTTTTGCCCCGGATGCATTCGTCTAGCACACGGCTGACCGCCAGCACAGCTCTCCTGTTACAGTGGAGCTCAGTGGAGTTAACACTGCAATAGCATGGTGCTTCGTACAACCTCTTGGGAGACAATGTGATGTTGGTGTGAAGGGTGTTTTTTTTTTTTTTTTTTTTCCAGAACACTGGTTGGTAAGACAGTAGAAAACAAAATCTTATTTGTGTTTTATATTTCATTTTTTTTTTTTTTTTTCCTTCTGAAAAGTGAAAGCTGAACTTTTTTGTTCCTATTTTATATTAAATGCACTAATTATTTATATTTTTCTTAATATTTCTCTAGGGTTTCTTCTTCACCTACAAATATGGACAAAGTGCTATTGGCAGAGAACGTGACTGAACGAAGCAAAATTTTAAATTATGTGAATGTATTATTTTGTGCTATTTAAAAAATAAAAAATAAAATAAATACTATGGAAATAATTTTTTTAAATTCTGTGTCCTTTAACTGATTCTTTATCATAATGAAATTTTGTAGAATTCTTTTAGTTTTACAAATAAAGAGTTATATAAATAAAGGCCGTAATATATCTTGAATACTGCAGTCAATTGAGTTCAAATTTGGTAAGTATATTATATATCATGGTTGATTTTACAAAAATAAGTGTCTTTTAAGTTGTAGACCTGTAAATTAACTGTTGTATTTCATCTCAATATAGTATTTCTAATATGGGGACCTTTTCAGGCCACAATACAATATGGCCTTTTTAGAATGCTTTTTTATTCAGCCGGGTTGTCTGTCATTGAGCCACTTTTATGGTATATTTTGAGCCTAAGGAAGCAAAAATGTAACGAAAGCGGTTTCACCTGTGAACATCGTGATTGTGAGGCAAAAGCGCTGGGCTATGAATCCAAAGGTCGTGAGTTCGAACCCACTCGAGGGCGAGTGTTTAAAAATGTTTTTTGTATAATTCTAAATTGTTTATTGCTAATTAAAAAGAATGCTTTTTTATCGGCATCCTAAAAAGTAGTAAATAAGGCAAAATTTTCTGTACTCAAACCAATTAATAGATAAAAAGCATTCATTGATGACTAAATCCTATAACACATTTTGTCATCAATGAATGCTTTTTATCTTTTAATTTGTTTGAGTACAGAAAATTTTGCCTTATATTGAGCCAGGTTGTCTTTCTTTCTGCCGGTGTGTCATCGAGCCACTTTTCTGCTATATTTTGACTTTAGGGTCATCCCTATGAATATGAGGGGCTAGCTTTTAAGTTACAAGTAAAAAATAATAACATAAAAAAAAAAAAATGCTTTTTTAATCAGCGTCCTAAAAAGTAGTAAATAAGGCAAAATTTTCTGTACTCAAACTAATTAAAAGATAAAAAGCATTCACTGATGACTACATTCTACTATATAATAACACACTTTATCATCAATGAATGCTTTTTACCTTTTAATTGGTTTGAGTACAGAAAATTTTGTCTTAATTACTACTTTTTTAGGACACTGATAAAAAAGTTTCTTTTTCAGAATCTTTTTTTTTTAGATTATTTTTTTTTTCCTGCTCATTTATAAGATTTAATCCTTCAAAAAATTACATTGGTTGCACCAGTAACAATTGTTATCTTTCAAATATGGCTAACAAGTTTATTTTTATAAGAAATATCATAAATTTACTAAAATAAATATTGTCATTTCCACATTAAATAAAAATACACTTCACTAGATCCTAATTTGCTTTTTCACAAATAAACAACCCTCTCCCCCAATCTCTGCAGAAGGTAAGGACAGGAAAAAAAAAAAAAAAAAGTTTTTGCCTGAAAATTCTTATAAATTTGTAGCATCACATATTTATTTTATCCTTCGTTTTTTTTTTTTTTTTTTTTTTTTTCAATAATCTAAGAATTTGAAACAAAAAATTATTAAATAATTCTCTGTTAAACCAATGTATCTGGTGTTGCAAATTAGGAGCCGCAACATGCGAATTGCATTTCAAAAAAACTTATTTTGTGTAAAAATCAAGCTGTGAAACATGATCTTTTTGTACAAATGTTGAAGGAAGAAAATTACCCCCCCAAAAAAATGAAGAAAATGAAAAATTTTAATTGCTGACTTTAAATTGTTTTTGGAAACTTCTGCCGAAGAAAAATTCAATGTTTTTTCTGTGAGTGACAAGAAAACCAGAATACAAAGGAATTCATGGTAAGTATCTCCTATAGCAAACTGTCTGGCAAGCGTGCTAGGCATAGATGTGAGTGGCATGCAGTGTCTTGATTCAGCATCTACATCTCATGGTAGACTTAGGGCTTCAATAGTGCTGTGCTTTATACAATGGTTTAGGTAAACAATGTAATAAAGTATTAAAGTTGGTTGACTACACAAAGGTCATAGGATTTGGAAGAGTGAGGGTCTTTCTAAATGGTTTTATCCTGTATTTAATCGAATTTCAGAAAAAAACTCAGAAAACTTACAGCAAAGTTGTTAAATACAGATTGGAATCAAATCCAGTATTTCCTGTCTACCAACTGCAAGAGCAGAACCTCTTTGCCATGTGGGAAGCAAAACTTCAAGGATAATGTCAAAAATTTTATTGCGAATAATGCAATTAAAACTTTTAAAAAACTGCTGAGTAGGTGCATTGAATAGATTGTTTTATTTTGAGAATTTTTACAGTGTAAAATAATTATAAATCAGTGAAATCATCTAGAGAAAATTTGTGCTTAACCCTTGTGCACAATTTTACTGTCAGTTCTCCCAAAAAACACAAAATTTGACAATTATAAAATAATTGAAATAGACGTTAAATGTTATGTCAAACAGTTTAGCAACAGCTGTTATGATTCAGGATTTTTTATGTATAAGTAGCATGAATAAGAATCAATTAAGAGTAGACAATCAAAACTTATTTGCAATTCAATAAAAAATTTGCATAAAACATTAAAACAAATCAGTAATGAAATTTTATCTAAATGTAATATAAAAGTATTTTCCCTTAAATTATTCATTTATTTTATCTTAAAAAATTAACAAATTTTTTCTTGTTAAAAACTTTTAAAAAAAAAATTGTTTTTGCTGAAAAAATCTGTAATGTATTAAATATATTTTTTTAATTAATAATTTAATTAAAAATGTAAACAATTTTTAGTTCAAATTAAAAAAGAAAACCTTGCTGAGACTCGTCTCAATACCTCCCACACATAAATCAAACACTCAAATACTACACCCCACTTTCTTGTACTGTGTGTTTCATTTGTTCTCATAGCGACAGATGAAACTTTTTCTAGGGTCATATCTAATCTTGAACTGTTAAAAGGGGGGGGGGTACAATTTTTACACTCTACCCTATTTTATATTGCATTAACCAACAATAATTTTTTATTTAAAATCATAAGTCACATTGGAAGGGGGGGGGGGGGGATGGATTGTTTCTAAGCTTGTTTGTCCTCTGATGTAATATTCCTCTCTTTCAGTAGTGAAGACTTAGTGTGTAACAAAAGAACTGCAAACATTCCGTAGCATTATTCACAAGAAATCTCTGTAATAATACTAAATTGTGGTTTAAATAAATTGAGAGTGATTTTCTGGTGGAGAATGCTGTGCAATGATCTGGAATATCGGAAACACTGCATACTAACACATATATAAATATGCCTTTTATGAAAAAATTTTTATGGACTGTTCAAATTTAAAGAATAATAATAAAAATAAAACTTATAAAAGGTTTTTTTTTTTTTTTTCTTTTTAAGAAGAATTTATATCTAATAATATACTAAAATCAAAATAATTTATCAAAGAATTTCTTTTTAAAGAAAATAAAAATGCTTTGATAGATCTATTTATATATATATATATTTTAGTGGATAAACTCAAAGCTTTAATTAGTTGCTTTTTAAATACAATTAAGATTGTCCATAACAGAATTTTTAAAATGGATTTACTTTTAATAATTCTTAGTTTTGATTTAGTAAATCATTCAAATGGGACTACTTAAAATTAAAAAAAAAAAAAAAAAAGTAATTACATGCCATAATGAAATATATATATATATATATATATTTAATTTAAATTATGGTTTTCTTTAATCGTCAATTGCGAAAATCATAATTTTTTGAAACTTTTAAGTAAAAATATTTTTAAACTGCTGATTTTTATTTAATTTATTTTTGTCAGAGTTACCACCATTTGACCGTACCGTTAAAATATAGTTAAATATATATATATTTTTTAAAGAAAAGAAATCGATACCTGTAAAAATAATTATTTTGTGTTTATGTATAGAAAATATTAAAATTTTGCATATTAAAATTGACAGGAAACGCCGACTTTCGAATAACTGTCGGTAGCTTGGCACAAGTCCGATATGTATCATATATGCGTCAAAAATAAGCATCGAAATGGCAACATAAAGGTATCGATAAAGTGTCGTTTTTTTAACATTTTTGTATCGGAGCTATCGGTGGCGTTCGTATCTGTATCAGATACGCGATGCCGGACCGACACCTATTCCCGTATCGCTACGGGTATCGATTTCGCGGACAGTTTCGACACAGAAAAGTTACGAATCGCTGGCATCATAATGATACCTTTCATGTTTGTCGTAAGATATCATTTTGGTGTCAATATGATAGTTCTGTGTTTGCTGGGATGGGATCCTATGATTTTTTTTTTTTTAAGTGTCTTTATAATAAGAGACTCTTTTTTTTTTTTTTTTTTTAAAGATTATTAATCTTATTCCAAATCTATTGCTGTTGTTAAAATGATCATAATTTTTACTTTAAAACTTCTTTCAATTTCATTAAATAATTTTCTTTGCACTTTTTATTAATTTCACTATTTTAACTATATGATCAAACACAAGTTTAACAGAGGTAAGTGCTGATTTCCCATGACAAAAAATAATTAAGTTAGAAAGTTATTCTCTTTTTAATGCAATGTTTCAAAATGTAAAACGGAATTATGAAAAACTTTTCTGTGTTTGTGGGAAATATGAGCAGTTACACCCCCCCCCCCCCCGCCCCATCCCAAAAAAATAAATCAATTTATACACATATGTTTTTTTTTTTCAAAAATAAATTAATAAATTGTGTATTAAGACATAAGAAATGGAGAATACTGAAATAACATAAAAATATATTCCACTAAAATATAAAAACATTTTAAAACTATGAACCATATATATGATTTATTTATTTAAATATTTGTATATATATTTTTTAAAGGGTGAAAAGTGAAAAATAAATTTTTATTTAGTTTTATTTATTTAATTTAAATTAATCCTTTTTATCATCTTTTTTCTTCCACTTCTTCATAGACTAAAATTCTCTCATTCAGAATTCCGTCATTTTATTTTTCTCATACAGTATCTGAAAAAGAAAAGCAATATATTTATTAGCAGGATTTTGCTGTTGAAAACAAACACACTGAAAATTTTTGATTATACACATAAGAGTAAGCCTGCACAAAATGATATTTTGCTTAGTTCTTAACACTATACACTAAAAAAATTAAGTGTTTTCCCACCAAAAATTAATTGTATAAAAGACTGCCTTCTAAACCAATTTCGGGTCTTAACAAATAAAAATAAAGACATTCATTTGAAAAATATCATGAAAATTTATACTGTACATAAAGGCTTTTTTAGCTTTCAAATTTTACTGTAACATAAAAGGCAGCTTTCATAAAAAAGCAATTTTTTTTTTCCTCAACAGTGTTAAATATTTACAAATAAAATTGAACTCTTATAATTTCTTAAAGAGCTTTCTATAATTTTATCAAATTTAAGTAAAACGGCATTTTTAAAATAATAATAATTATTATTATTAATTGTTAGCATAAATTATAATGTGTGCGAAAATGACTAACATGCAGAAACTAAACAAGAGAGCAAGCAGATAAAAAATGTATAAAAGACTTGCTTCTGAAACCATTTTAAGTTTCACTATTTTAAAGTAACATGTCTTTCATTCTACATGTGAGCATGATGACAATTTTTACTGTATAATATTGCAAAAGTATCTATAACACTCAAATTTACGAAAACGTAAATGAAAAGTTTCATGAAAAAACGATCTGGATTTTCTTATGAAGTGCTTAATACTTACAACTAAAGTTGAACTTTTATAGTTTTTATAAAGCTTTCAATTATTTTTTATAAAATTTAAGCAAAACAATCTTTAAACAAAATAATTGTTTGGTGCAAGTTAAAATGGGCATGGAATCTAATAAAATGTATACACAAAACGAGGGTGGGGGAACTTTTTTTTTAAATACCAGCCTCTATACACAATTTTAGGTTCACCATATAAAAATAACAGGCTATTCTTTTATTATATATTTAACATGAAATATTTTATTGCATAATTATGTAATTAAACAGCAACAAAACTGAAATTTAAATGAAGCATAAATGGCAGTTTTCATGAAAATGTGTTTTGGATCTTTCTCACGAAGTCTTAAATAGTTGCAACTAAAACTGAACCCTTGTCATTGCTTAAAGATTTTTAGTATTTTTATTAAATTTGATTAAAACGCATTTTAAAGAAAGTTATTTTTTAGTGCAAATTAAAATGTATGTGAAAATAACTAGCATGCGAAAAGAAAACTAGAGAGTAGAATAAATTTATTATAGTTTTATTATATAAAAAATAGTGTATCATGCATTTAATATACGTGCATGATGCCAATTTTTCCTTTATAATTATATAAAAATACCTATAACACTCAAATTTTACCAAAACCAGAAATGGTACAAGCTTACAGAAAAAAAAGGCTGAACTTATCCTCCCCCTCTCAAAAGTGGTATCAGGCAACTGACACAATATAAATTTTTCAATAATAAAAATAATGTTAAATCTGATTGCATACATGTACACACAATAAACAAAATCGTAACAATAAATCTTATATTGAATATCATATTAATTATAATTAAAATAGTTGTAAGTACTTAAAAAACAGACAAACTTATTACATATACTTGAAAATAAGTTTATTCTATAGAAGCATTGTTTGCTGGGGCAATTGATTAGCAAAAAAATGTAGTTCAAGTTCATTAGGAAAATGCAGTTGAAGTGTTATTTCTTCTTCATTTTCTCCAAGTTTGAATTTGACATTTCTTGAAGCCAATCACATAGAAATTGCTAATAATATACTGCACAAATTGAGGCTGACCCCCCCCCCCCCTACACATGTCCAAAAAGTTTTAATGTGGATTTGCATTGATCCCAAGAATAATAATTCTCAAGCTTAAAAAGGCTGAATTCAGCTTTAAGGCTGAAAAGTAACATGTCTGCAAAACGTAAAAGGTAGTTTTCATGAAAACGCGACTTGGGTTTTTTTCTGATAAAATGCTAGATATTTGAAACTAAAATTGAAATCTTGTAATTTACTATAAAGCTTTCAATTATTTTTATCAAATTTAAGCAAAATTATTTTTTAACATAAATTAAAATGGGCGAGTGAGGAATCAAGAAAAAGAAAAAAAAAATGCATGAACAAAACAAGACTACAGGAAAAATTTTTAAATACATGCCTCTATATACACATTTTTAGTTCCACATGTAAAAATAACAGGCCATCAACAAGACTGAACAAACATTATGAACAACAAAACATCAACAAAATTGAAATTTAACTGTAGCATAAACGACAGTTTTCATGAAAATGCATTTTGGATCTTTCTCACGAAGTATTAAATATTCATAAGTCATAACTAAAGTTGAACCCTTGTCATTGCTTATAAAGATTTTTAGTATTTTTATCAAATTTAATGAAAACAGCATTTTAAAGAAAGATATTTTTCAGCGTAAATTAAAATGTATGTGAAAACAACTAACATGCAAAAACAAAATAAGAGTAGAAAAAAATCTTATACATTTCAAAAGAATGGCCTGTTATTTTTATATGTGAGACTAAAATTGTGTGTATATGTATACAGGCAGGTGTTTAAACCTCGCCCATTTTAATTTATACCAAAAAATGATTTAGCTTAAATTTGATAAAAATAATTGAAGGTTGTATAAAAATTATAAGAATTCAATATTAGTTATAAATATTTTACACTTTATGAGAAAAAAACCCAAATTGATTTTTCATGAGAACTATCTTTTACGTTTTGGTAAAATTGGCATAATTCCTGTATGTTAAATGAATGACATGTTACTTTTTATATAGTGAAACATAAAATGGGTTCAGAAGCAAGTCTTTTATGAATTTTTTCTACTCTCTTGTTTTGTTTTCACATGTTAGTCATTTTTACACACATTTTAATTTATACACTGAAAAATAACTTTCTTTAAAATGCCTGTTTCAAATAAATTTGATAAAAATACCAAAAATCTTTATAAGCAATGACAAGGGTACAATTTTAGTTGTGAATATTTAATACTTTGTGAGAAAGATCCGAAACGTATTTTCATGAAAATTGATATTATATAATTATGCAATAAAATAGTTCATCTTACATATACTTTAAACTAGCAGGCTACACTCACTTCGCTGGTCCATCTTTTTAAATGGATCACTATAATTAATGAATTCTTAAAATTGCATTAATTTTTATCATGTGAAAAAAAAAAGAGAAAAAAAAAATCTTATCAGAAAAAATGTCACACCGAATTTCCACTGCCTTTGGCAGTGCAGGCCACTGTGTGCATTTATGTTCAACACTCACTATATTATCGAAAGGGAAAAAATATAAAAATATTCTTCTCTTATTGGTGGGATAATTGGTCTGGTCCGGACCCCCACTGCCTGTGCCAGCAAATACCTGCGCGCACGGCGATTGTTCCTGCACCCATCATTCCCTCCCCTTTTAATAATTCTATACTTTTGAAAATATCCCCAATCAATTTATTGGACCTTAAAACTTAATATTACTAACTTTGAACACTCAAACTCTTATTTCTATTCTTTTCCGTCTTCGTCCCCCCCTCACGTCTATCCTAATAATTTTTCAAATTCAAAAATATCCACAATTGATTTGTAAGTATCAAAAACCTCTATGCACGAGTTTTGAACGATCTAACTCTATTTTTATTTTTTGACCCTCCCCCCGTTCCCGGCACTCCTAATAACTTTACACTTTCGAAAATATCCCCATTCAACTTGCAGGCCTCTAAAACCAATCTGTACCAATTTTGAACAGCCTAACTGTATTTCAATTTGTTTTTACCCATAGCTCCCCCCCCCTAATAATTTTACAAATTCGAAAATATCCGCAATCAATTTGTAGGTATTGAAAACCTCTATTTGCCAATTTTGAACAATCTAACTGTATTTTATTTTTTTGCCCCTCCCCCCTTACCGCCGCTCCTAATAATTTTACAAATTCGAAAATATCCGCAATCGATTTGTAGGTATCAAAAACCTCATGTACCAATTTTGAATGATGTAACTGATTTTTATTTTTTTGCCCCTCCCCCAATAACTTTACACTTTCGAAAACATCCCAATTCGACTAGAAGGCCTTTAAAAAACCTATCTGTACCAATTTTCAACAACCTAACTTTTCAACAATATTAAACATTACAAAAATAACATAAATGCTCAATAACATAAAAAAAAGTATAATATATAAATAAAATAGAAGGTTTTTTTACTTACCTGTTTCCGAAAATTTGTATGTACAAAACAGGATAAAAGAAAGAATTAATCCAGTGCGAACCCAGTGGTGTTGCCAGAAAAAAAAAATTCAAGCGGGCACACAACCTAAAAAAAAAATTCTTTTTAATAAAATTCTGATAACATAGTTTTAAATTTTAAGAAAAATATGCTTATTACATGTTACCAGGGGGGGGGGGGGGACTGCCCTAAAGCTAGAAATTAGCGGTCGCCACTCGCCACATGGCGACTAGATTTTTAAAAGTGGCAACTAAAGAAATTGCCTTTGGTCGGCAATGCAGTGGCCACTTCTCTTCTACCCATTCTTTATAAAATATACCCCATTCCAAGGCAAACTTGGATCGTGCGGCAGCTTTTTTGCGGTAAACACGCCGCGCAAAGAATTCAGGCTGTTCTAAAATCTAACCTCGCCACTTGCAAACATATTTCGGAAGTCAATTTTAATAGTAAACACTTAAAATTCTTCTACCCATTCTTTATAGAATACCCTATTCCAATGCAAACTTAGATCGCGCGGCGGCGTTTTCGCAGTAAACGCGCCGCGCGCCTCGAATTCAGGCTTTCTCAAATCAAACATCGACACTTACAGACATTTTCGGAAGTCAATTTTAACAGTAAACACTGGAAATTGGCAGGTAGTCTTATTCATATACTAAAAAAACGTATGGATTTTTTCCATTTTTCTATAAAAGTATTAGATTTTGATTTTTAAAAAATGTCAAAATGAGAGTTTCGGCCGACTTTCGGGAGAAAGAGACGAAAAGGAAGCTCGTGAGATAATCAATCGGCTGAAACTCCGATTGTATTACGTTCACAGAAAAATTAAAAACATCATTCGATGCACTTTCACTTCAATAGCCCCGTCTCCAAATGTCCAAAATTAATTCACATTCAAAGAGCATTTTAAACATATGAATTTTGTATTGAATAGTATTTTCTTACATTCATAGTATAAATTATGTAAATCTATTCCTATTTCATTTATTAAAATTTTGTGGATGAGTTTCAAAAAGTTGACTACCTTAATTATTTTCTTAATGATTTGTCGAGACTAAACATTGAAAAAATTCAAGAAAAAAAAAATTATTTTACTTTTACTTTTATCAGCGAGTGGCCAGTGGCCACTAACTTTTTAAAAGTGGCCAATAAAAAAATGAAGGCTAGTGGCCAGTGACCACCAACCAAATTTCTTAATTTCTACCTTTAGACTGCCCCCCCCCCGACCCATTGTGAAAACTTCAAAATAAGTATATACAGCAGCCAATTAACACCATTTCAAATCACTACTGCAAAGCTTTTTTTTTTAATATATTATTCAACAGAAATACTGAATTATATTAAACCAATAAATCATGATTTTACATTAAAAAAAGCAACCATAACAATTACAAACATATCTCCCACAGAAATTTTGTTGCCAAAATTAAAAAAGTAAAACCAAACGATATATATTAAATAAACTGCTACTGTAGCAATGTACATAGGTAGGTTGGATTTAACGTTGCACTAGTACTGTGCTACAGGTAATTGGCGTCCATCTGGAATTTCGTTTTGCAGCAATCAGTGATACGAACAGTTGTCAGCAAAAGTATCCAAGCACTAGCAATAATCCCGTCACAAAAAAGTACACTTAATACAGCTTTGTTAAATAAATCCTTGTGAAGTGATGTTCCTAGTCAACCTAAGAACAGGATTTGACAAGGATTTATTTAACAAAATAATATTAACTATACTTTTTTGACATCTGAATCATTGGCAAGCGCTCGGATATTTTTACTGCCAACTGTACATCTGTACACTCCGTGTACATGGAAACAAAAAAACAAAAAAAAAAAAACACTGGATGGATACCTCACCCACATACTGCACGAATCTTTAAAACGCAAAAAATTTTGTGTTGCAGTGATCAGCAATATGCACGTCTGTATGCTCTGTGTACATGAAAACCAAGGAAAACCATAACTGCATACTTCACTCGCATACTGCATGAATCTTTAAAATGCATGAAATTTTGCATTACAGCGATCAGGAATATGCACGTCTGCATGCTCCATGACCATGAAAACAAAAACAAAAAACATCACTGGATACCTCACCCGCATGAAATTTCGTTTTATAGCGATCAGTAATATGCACATCTGTAACACTCCGCGTACATGAAACCAAAAAAAAAAAAAAAAAAAAAAAAAAAAACATAACTGGATACCTCACTTGCATGAATTTTTAAAACACATGAAATTTCGTTTTACAGCAACCAGTAATCTGCATGTCTGTAACGCTCCGTGTACATGAAATAAAAAAAAAAAAAATCAATGGATACCTCAACCGCATGAAATTTCATTTTATAGCAATCGGTAATATGCACGTCCATAAAATATAACTTGAACTCATAACTTAAACTTATAACCTGAGTTTATTACACACACATTTACTGTATACCTGTATATACATGTTGAGAAGTAAAATTTAGTATAAGTTCCCAAAAGATCATTTTATTTTTTTCTACTTTTTTTATTTAATTTTTCCCTCCTAATGCTAAATTCACTCTTTTAAAAATGGTCAAGGATACTCTCACTTCCAGAAGAAAAACAAATCCTAGCAATATATGTGCATTTAATAAATAATAATACATTCTGTTCATTTGAAAGTGAAGAAATAAATAAAATACATTACATATTTAGTAAATAATTATATGAACAGCTTTAGTTGTTTTAAAATGAAGCTATTACAATATAGCATATAAAGAGTTTTTTAAACATTTCTAGCTTTGAATCTAATGAAAACAACAGTGTCATTATTTTTATTATCTTCTACGTAAATATGTGCCACTAATGAGCATCCTTAAGGAATTTCTTTAAAATTATATATTATTTATTTATTTTATTATTATTATTAAACAAAATTTAACCAATTTTATATCGTCATATCACTCTTATAAATTCACCCTAATTCAAAAATTTGACATTAAGTAATCCTAGATATTTACTACAATAATAAATTAAGTTGTAGTATAAATAATAACTAATTTCTAATTAGATTATACTGTACTTTAAAATTTGATCATACAAGTTCGGTTATTATAAACATAACTTTTAATATTCTGAATGGAATTGCAATACTGATGAAACACACTGAAAAAAAAAAACTTTATATTACAAATTTGCAATTAAAAAAAAAATAAATAAATAAATGCCTGCTTTCCAGGTAGTTTTGACTAATAAAAAATAATAAATGTTGACTTAACTTGATAAATGAAAGCTAAAAGTAAATCCGTGTAGACACGCTGTTTCTTCCTTCCATCACGCCGGGCGTCCATGTTGGGTTGGATCTGGTTCACGGACTTGTAAATAATAGCGTTGTGTTGCCACATCTGCTTTTCAAGTGCTACAAACTATGCTACAGAAATTCTTTGATTTAAATGAGAAAACAATAGCTTGATAGATATTTGTAAAACACTGAACATTTAACCAATGTTAATAATAATCATAAAAAATGAACTATATTTTAAAATAAAGATGAATAATATGCATATAATATTTTAGATCCTCCTAGCTTAAAACAAATAAATAAAGGTAATACATGATTTTTTTTTTTTTTTTTTTTTTTTTTGGGGGGGGGGGGTTAAGGGGGTGCATTACGGATCGTCAAGGTCAGCCAAAGCCCATGTTATTTAATGGCGAAATTTGCTTATAGAATTACAATTACCTAATTGTTACTTTCAAATTCCGTTTTTATATTCTGAAAATACTTAACTGTTAAATAAGTTTTCCAAAAAATTATTTTTTAATTTTTTTTCAATTTTTTATTTTTAAGCTGTAAAACGTAATTCAGTTTTTGGAAAACGGGTACTCATTTAACGATTGGGAATTTTCTGAATGTGTAAACGGAATTTAAAAATACCTTTTATGTATGAGCAATTCTATAAACAAATTTTGCCATAGACTCATATGGGATTTGGTGACTTGAGACGGGAAAATCGTAAAAGGGAGTGAGCACCCTTAACATGGTTTTGTGAAGAAAAAAAAATTCCTTTGAAAAAAAAAAAAAAAAAAAAAAAAAAAAAGGAATTTGTGTTACGTGGGGTCCCGAGGCCACTTGGGGTGTATTCACATTTTTAAAACACACTGATTATATAATATAGTAAAAAGTAAAAAAATATTTTTTTTTTTTTTTTTTTTTTTTTTTTGGCAAAATTAGAATGTACAAACAATTTTGTGAATAAAAATGCACAAATTTTGCCAACAGAAAATAAGAATAAATTTTATACAAAATATGTTCACAGTTTTTACAACATAGAATATACACTTTTTTGCATGTATAAAAAATGCGAATAATTTGCACAAAAAGTGCATTTCTTTCTTTTCTTTCTTTCTTTTTTTTTTTTTTTCCCAACGTATTTACAAATATTCAGTTTTAATGCACAAATTATGCATAATATACACTTTTTTACAAAAAAAGTGCAATTTCTAACTGGGTTCTTACATACACCAGGCATTATTTTCTCCCCACCCAATTTTCTTTACAATGTCACACTTCTTCTCTCTTTAATAAAGAGTTAACTTCTGTAAAAAGATCCGATCCTGTGAAAAAAAACAACCTTTTGTAAAAAGATCTTCAAAAGCCTTTAAGTTACCTGCATGAAAGGCAGTTTTCATTTCCCTTCAAAATACCTGATATAATCTAATTAAAATTGTCTAAGTCATTGAAGGTAATTTGAAGGTTATAAGCTTTCTAAAATAAGCCTGTATGAAACCTTTAAAAAACCTTTATATTTCCTGAAGGAAACCTGCAGTTTTTATTTTTGTATGAAACCTTTAAAAAACCTGTATGAAACCTTTAAAAAATCTGAATATTTCCTGAAGGAAACCTGTATTTTTTATTTACCTTCAAAATACCTGTGCAAACCTTCAAAATACCTGCAAAGTATGTATTTTTTTAAAGGTTTTTTGCTGATTTTTTTACCTGGGTCGTTGGTGGAAAAATTATGTCGATTTGAGAAAGTTTTACTTTTTCCGCAAGTTCTGAGTATGTTCCATTAGACACTCTCCCGAAACTAATATCAACTCCACCAAACATGTTTGTGTGCTGTTCGAAGTACATTTTAAGTGCAAGTAGTGTTCGACCGTTTCCTTTAAGTGATAAAAAGTGAATCGGTTTTTCATAACTTGCATTTGCAATATACTCTTGAAATCGTTCAAGTGGAAAACCAAGTTTTATTCTTTTCTGGATTTCCATATCACTCAGATGTTAAAACAATATTTCAATCTATGAAATTTTCAGACATAGAAAGAGTTACAAATTTAAAATTTTGAGCAGTGTGGTGTAGCTTCTTTTTAAAGTTTTAATTTTTAGGTGTTTTTTTTTAATTTTTACTTTTCAAATGTAGAATCATTATCCATTCTCTGTCGTAGAATTGTTTCTCATATTATTTTTAAATAAATTATTTTTATTTATTAAATTTTGTTTGAATTTATTTTCTTTCTTTCGCTTGCTGCTGAAAAACAACTTAGTATTTTTATATATTTCTTCAATTCTTATAAAAATAATGAAAACGATTTAGTTTCAACTCCTATACACGATTGACCTATCCAAAAATAACATAAAATTATTCACGCAAAATATAATTAAAAAAAAAAAATCTTTTGAAAAGCTTTCAGTAAATTTGTTAGCATTTTTATGTGGACCTACACAAAACTGCACAGCTTCACAAATGAATGAAAAATAAATAATCATCAGGCATTAAAAAAAATTATAATTGAATTAAATTATATTCACAGATTTTTTTTAAAGAAAAGATGTATATATATATACATATTTTTTCATTTTTCTAACAAAAAATATTTTTCTCTGTTTTATATTATCTACTGGAAAATTCCCTTGTATTTATTTATTTTATTTTCCCTTGTATTTATTTATTTATTTCAAAAAAAAAAAAAAAAAACTATCGCTACAAAGTCACAAAAACTGATCGTTTTTTCATCTCACTTCTTGAAATTAAAAGTCTATAACTTTAATATGTACTCATTCATTAATTTATACATCTGAATCATTGAGATAAAATTAAACAGATCAGTACCATTTGAGTCTATGTCTTACTTGCACCATGCAGGAACTGTTAAATATTGCAGGATTATTTTTATCTCAGGAAAAACAAATATGTATTAATCTTCTTTCCGATGTTAAAACAAGATTTCTACGCATACTTGTAGTGTGCCAAATGATGAATATTTTTTATATTTCCACGCACATACAAACACTCCTCCTAGTTTCCCAAAAGATGAATGAATAATTCAAAGCGATTCTTTCTCTCTGAAAGCTTTTCACCTGTTTATTTATTCTTTATAAACTGTATATTGTGACTACAACTACAGTAATTAGATTAATGTATCCTTAAAACAAGATCTTTGCTGTTGCATGATTTACTGAACATTCATCACATGAATTGGTGAATATTTCTTTCTAACTTATCCAAAGAGTAGAGAAAAAGTGTACTGGCTTAAGAGTGTACCCTTTATCTCTTCAAATAACACATATTACATTTTTTTTTTTTTTTTTTTTTTTTTTTTTTATATATATCAGAGTTAATCATGTGAAACCAAGTTTCGATTTTCTGAAAGTCTATTTCTATGCAGTCACGACAGTAACAGTGGGTGCTTTGTACCATTGTGAATTTTTCCGCTTTGTTAAATTTTGCTGTAAATCTTTTCAAATTCATTTGAAAACAAATATTATTCATAATTTCAGAAAGATAAATATTGCACTCAGTATTGAAAAACTCTTATTTACTCTAATTTGAAACGAAGGATTAAAGTGTTGCAATTGTTATGAAAATAAACCCTCTCTAAAAGCTAATTGCCGAAACGTCAGTGGAGGCCCTCTGTTGAGACTCAAAACGGTTTTGGGCTGTGTCTGTCTGTCTGTTTGTTTGTCTGTCGCGCGATAGCGGCCGCAAAAATCACGCTATTGACTTGCAATTTGGTACACGTGTTCATGTGCCCCACGAAATCATCTGTATAGTTTTGGGTGTGTATTCCATTTGTAATTCGTGTACAGGGATAACGCCAAAGTTTTTCTTATCATTACGGCCTATGGGAGGAATTTGTATGTATCGCGATAGCGGCCGCAAAAATAGCGCTATTGACTTGAAATTTGGTACACGTGTTCATGAGCCCCACGAAATCAGCTGTATAGTTTTTGGTATGTACTCCATTTGTAGTTCGTATACAGGGACACGCCAAAGTTTTTCTTATCATTACGGCCTATGGGAGGAATTTGTATGTATCACGATAGCGGCCACAAAAATCACGCTATTGACTTGCAATTTGGTACACGTGTTCATGTGCCCCACGAAATCATCTGTATAGTTTTGGGTGTGTATTCCATTTGTAATTCGTGTACAGGGATAACGCCAAAGTTTTTCTTATCATTACGGCCTATGGGAGGAATTTGTATGTACCACGATAGCAGCCACAAAAATCACGCTTTCGACTTGCAACTTGGCACACATGTTCATAAGCCCAACGGAATCAGCTGTATAGTTTTAAGTGTGTATTTCATTTGTAGTTCGTGTACAGGGACACGCCAAATATTTTCTATCATTACGGCCTATGGGAAGAATCTGTATGAACGCGATAGCCGCCGCAAAAATCAAGCTATTGACTTCAATTTTTGGCGAAACGTCAGTGGAGTCCCTCTGTTGAGACTCAAAAGGATTTTGGGTTCCGTCGGTCCGTCCGTCTGTCTGTCTGTCTGTCGTGCGATAGCGGCCGTAAAAACCACGCTATTGACTTGAACCTTTGTACACATGTTCATGATCCCCACGAAATTAGCTGTATAGTTTTGGGTGTGCATTCCATTTGTAGTGCGTGTACAGGGACACGCCAAAGTTTTTTTTATCATTACGGCCTGTTGAAGAATTTGTATGTACCGCGATAGCGGCCCCAAAAATAACGCTATAGACTTGCAATTTGGTACACATATTCACGAGCCCGACGGAATTAGCTGTATAGTGTTAGGTGTGTATTCCCTTTGTTGTTCGTGTACAAAGACACGCCAAAATTTTTCTTATCCTTACGGCCTATGGGAAGAATTTGTATGTACCGCAATAGCGGCCGCAAAAATCCTTCGATTGACTTGCAAATTGGCGCACACATTCCAGCTTTCCATATAAGTAGCTGTATAATTTTCATTGCTATATTTTTGATAAACTGTGTACTGGGACACGCCAAAATTCTTAACATTACGGCGTATGGGGTGAATTTCGTTTGAACGCATTTTAATATCATTACTTTGCAATGAAGAAAATGAAACTAGAGTACGTGAGTAAGATGCTTAAACTTATGTTGCTTGAAGAAAATATGTGCTCTTAAGCTTTCTAATTAATGTACAGGACCTTACAAAAGTGTTCTGACAATGTCACTTAGTCATCCAAACGATGTTAAATTTGGAACAATTATTAATTTTAAACGCAAAATACGCTGAATAGTTTTTACTGGTGTATACAATGTGTATGGTTCGTTTACAAAGACACGCGAAAGAATTTCGTAACATTAGAGCCTATGGACGAATTTTTAATTTAAGCGCGCACTTTAATGCGTTTATGCTGAATTGTACTTAATAAAGTTAACATACATTATAAAGATGCTTAAAATCATGTTTACTCTAAAAAAAGGTTATGTATAGACTAAATAATTTATGGGACCACACAAAATAATTCCGAGTATGTACTGTAATCATCCAAATGATGTCAAATTAGTTTGAAATATTAATGAGTTATAATTAATTAGATTTATTCTTATTATTGGCGTTTATAATGACTGTGGCTACTTTTCCGGGATACATAAAGGAATTTCGTACTTTTATGGTGTATAGTCGGTATTTCTTAAAAGTGTATTTTAACATGGTTACACCCCATCAAATATAATGAAATTTTATTAGAATTTTAAAAGCCGGTTTTCATGTTGAAAATTGTGGGCATAGAATTGATAATTAGTTTAAAGGTTACGCAAAATATTTCCGATATGCTATGTAATTTTTTTTGTATGAAATTCGGTATTTATGAATTTCCGGGAAATAATACAAGACCGTCGTTTAATAAGAATGCATATTGTTGCGTACTTGGGGGTTTGTAAGTTGTCCGAGAATGAAAGGCGAAACTTGCAAAAATTCAGTGATTTATTCACAGAAAGTTCCAGAAGAATACAGGTCTATAAACCAAGTATCAGCTTCAATTCAAGCAGTAAACATAGCTTAAACAACAGCCGTTAACAGCAAAACAACAGTACAAACTGTTTAACAATAACACATAAAGCAAGTCTCATTCAAAGAGGCTCAAAGCAAAGCAAGCATTTGACGAAACCAACACAGATCTGAGATTGGAAGCCTTGGCTAAAAAAATGCTCCTTTTATACTATTCTATCGAACACAGACTGTTCTGGAAAATTATCGTATCTCATCAGCCAATGAGATTAGAGCTTCCATATTTGGTATATCCTTAATAAGGATTTTTTCGCCAAGGTCGCCAAAAAAATCGCCAAGGAGGGAGGGAAACAGTCGCCAAATTTGGCGCCAAATCCATTTCTTCCCTTATTGGAGCTTTTCAATTCGTTTTTAAAGAAAAATTAGGCTATTTTAACGCTAAAACGACTAGAAATGCACAAAATTAGCATTTTATCGACTTACTAAGCCTCTTTGAAAAAATGTATACAAAAATAAATGCAATTATTTACAATTCCGTAACACTTTATATGATATACAAATAGGTATAGAAAGAGAGATACAGCGGGGGGTTGAGGGGGGTGGCAGCCCCCCTCAGGAATGTATCTGATTATGGTAATAAGTCGATCGAATCAATATATAATATTATATAATAAGAAATAAATAAAAATGACCTATTGAAAAATGTCTGATGCAAATAGGACGTTGAGGCTCCTGATCTGCAGATCCACTAGTATAGGATATTTTGAATTTTTTTTTTTTTTTTTTTTTTTTTTTAAGCATTGAAACAATATATTTCATTAAGTGAAGTACCTAACTCAATTGGAAAGTTGCGTGTTGTTTGCTTTAAAATTTTTTACATTTAAATAGAGAAATTCACAGTATATTTATTTAAAAAACAAAATAAATAAATAAATAATCCTGCGAATCCATCGAAAATTTGTCGTGTAAACCGCCGACGTCATTATCGAAATTGCGCATTGCCATCCAAAAATTAGAGAGTTAAATAAATAAAAATCTAATCATTAGAAATGGGCGTGTGGGATTCGAGCAAATGAAACTAGAACGAAAAATCATGCGGTTCACATAGATTACTAACATTTTTCCATTTGTACCTATTCCTTTCTTTTTAATTCTGAACGTATTTTGCCTATGTTATCGTACGAACAGACAAGTACTCTGAATTGAATTAATAATTTCTTTTAAATATTGTTGGGAAGTGTTAAAAACTCTTAACACAAAACAGATGAATTTCCAGCAATTTCCATTTATAGCCATTTCTTTATGTGTAGGAATGTTTTAGTTTATATCTGTAAAACTTCACGTTAATGGTACACTTTATTCTACAGAGCATCTTTTAGCAAATTTGAAAAATAAATGTCAATTTCATCGAGATTTGGGCAGTACAAATTAATTTAAATACGATTTATAAAGTTACTTCTTATTAAATGCAAGGGTGTTGTATTCTTTTGGGTGTCCCTGTACACAGACTGGCTTGCGCTATTTGTACCACTTTAAATAGGAGCATGCCATTTTGAACATAAATAACATATATGATTTTGAAGAAATTCTTAGAATATTTACGGACATTGCATTCGGCAGTAAAATTATTGAAGCACTAGCAATAATTCTTACTTAAGAAGGTTGCACCTAGTACTGTTTTGTTAAGTAAATAGGTGAAGGTCGGATAGTATCGGACGCTTAAGCTTCTGCTCTATTATAAAATATTTTTGCAGCGCAATTGGACCAGATTACATTTCAAACAAAATTTTATGGTTTTATAAAAATACCTTGTAAAACACCTTTCTTTTTAATGATAAAAATTTCGATCGTTGGTTTACACTTTTTATAGACATTACATTTTTATCCATTTTATTTATGGAGGGTTGTACCGGACATGTAGAAAATGTGCAAGAAGATAATTACTTCTGGATACACAAACAACTTTTTTTTATTAGACAGAGTTACTTTTGAGATATTTTGTAAAAGTACGAATGGCTGAAGCTATACTTCTCCATTAATTCATTTAATTTCTCAAAAAATCTACCCAGTTGCTCCTTACTGAAACTTACTGTCCTCTGCAAGCTAGTAGATTCAGCGCTCCTTAATCACAAGTCATTGTGTCTTTTCATAAAATCATAATTAAGGTCTTTCTTGGCCCTTTATTTCTATTTATTGAAAAGGTGCTTTATTTTTAATTTTTCTGCATAGGGATAGATGAGTTTCAAAAACACTTCGCTATTTAAGGGTGTGAGATGGCTATCCAAGCTCTTAATATGATTGATTAATACCATCTCCTGTTCATCACTGAATGTTCTTGGAAAAATTTTAACATTTAACAAGCATGGTTTTATTTCTACCGCATAACTTTTAATTTATCTCCTAGTGTACTTTTGGGAACAGAATATCTTTCACTCGCTTCTCTAATTGTCATTTCCTCTGTCCTAACTTTTTCTATAGCTTCTTTCATATTATTTTCCTCCCATTTCTGACGTAGTTTATCCATATTGTAGTGAAAACAAAAGAATTCCTTGATAATATAATTTTTATCAACCTTAAGCCGATACAACCCGAAACACATCTGTCCAATACAACCCGAGCGTCATGGAATGAAACATCAGCTACCACGTACGGCCGTAAGCTTAAGGAAAGGCCTAAAACTTAAAGAAAAACTAACGTTATTTAAAACAATACACAAGAAAACAGCTTATACCCACTTTCAGACAAGCTATGACTATTCGAAGTTATCTTCGTTCACTAAAAACAGTGATAAAAAATTAAAATTTTCTGCCACGGTTCAAAAACACTGCCGCTTCTATAAATATGGTGGTATCTCAGCTTCCTTCTTTCACCCAAAACGCAGGTGTTTTAACAAGTGCTGCCATCTGCAGCAAACATTAGGAAAGAAGCTTGTCCAATACTAGCCGCTGTCCGATACTACCCGACCTTCCCCTACTTGACGAGTCGTGATCTTAGTCTTATACATTCATAAAGAAGTAAGTTGATGGTAAATATAAGCGCTCAAACGAAAAAAAAAAAAAAAAAGAATAGTATGAAAAGTGTTAAATTTAAAAACTTATTTATAACAGCTATATTTATGTATAATTTTTGTAGAGTAACAACTTTTTATTTTTCATTTTTTAAATTAATTCCTTTGTAGAATTTTCTTTCCTTTTTTAATAACGAAATATAATGAATTATTTAGTTAAAGAACACCAAAGAGATATCGTTAAAATTCAAAAAAATATCGTTAATAGAATGAACTAAATTTCAATTTCTCTAAAAAAAAAAAAAAAAAAATTAGTATGTTGTAGATAAGTCAATTTTATGTCGATATCAGAAGAAATGAGATTTCTTTTCATTAAAAAGGGGAAAAAAAACGATAACTTGTTTTTGTCACAGATCTGTGGTTTAACCATTCGTTTTAAAGGTACTGACGAGTTCTTTTGAAAGATACCAATATTGGAAAGTTGCACCCCCTATGGGAGTACTTCCTCCACCCTCAGAAGAGTAGCGATCCTCCAGCATGCACACAATTGTTTTTCTTGTTTATTACTACTCTTATCAGGAATTCTTGTTTATTTCACAAGCTTTCGTTAAAAGGTACCTCTTAGTATATACATTTATACGGAATTTTGTCCTAAACTGTCATGTTTAAAATTATAGAAAGAAGGACAACAGCGCCATCTGTCGAGAAATTGTTTCCAAAATATAATCAGCACCATTTTAGGTCAAAGTCCGACTAAATACAAAGTTTGGTTATTAGTTTGTGACATACAGCATCCACAAAAGTTATGATACATTTACTCTAACACCACACTCAGACATTCTGACAGACAGGCATTTTCTGAAAATGGTTAAATCGTGTTCAGGATTTCTCAAAACGTGTCAATCCACGAGAAAAAACGAGGGTTCAAAATTTTCACGAAACCAATACTTTCTTCTTACAAGAAATTAAAAACGAAATTAGGACTTTACTCAAACATTTATTTTGATTCAATCCATGGTCTTTGGCTTCATTGATTAAAAAAAAAAAAAAAAAAGGACCCTTTTTTTTTTTTTTTTTTTTTTTTGAGAGGAACTGAAATTTAATCCTTTATATTATAAGTAATTCAATAAATTTGGCTAATAAATTATGCAAATGAAATTTGTTGATTCTGCTGATTCAGTTTTAGTGTATATCGCTCAATAGATAACACTGTTGTGCAGCATTTTTTTTTTTTTTATTATTGACCTGAAAGTTATAACTCAGTTTGTGTATCTTGGAATGTCATCTCCCTTCCTTTAAAATTACGCGATTTTGGTGCAGATCATTTAGATGTTGGTGCTTCTGTGTTATGATTTTCGTGATAAACATTAAAACTGTTTCAAAGATTCTGTCAAATATGTAATGAGTAAATTTTCTTCTTATTTTTTAGGTTGATTTCTTTAGAAATCGACCTATTGCAATCACTTCGTTTATCTATCTATCTATCTATCAATATATAATGAAAATTTTGTCATCACGATAACTCCTGAAATAATACTCCAAATCGAACCAAATTTGGACAGTGAACTAATCTTATAAATATCCTGGGTGAGTTCATTAACCAAGTTGCTCCGACTTTTTGTTTTTAAGTGGCAGCCACTTGAAAATTTCAAACCGACATTGTAAAAAGCATATTTAAAGCAAGATTTGCTTGAATTTTGATGTAAATACAGGCCGCATAAGGGTCTCAATGAAGTTTATTAATGAAGTTTATCCGCCATTTTTAATAAAGTGGCAGATATTTTAAGTTAAGCGGGACCAATTGAAATCAGGCTACCACTTGAAAATTTAAAATCCCTATAACTTCCGAAATAATACTCCAAATCGAACCAAACTTAGACAGTGCCTTAACTTATCTTATAAATATTTTAGATGAGTTTATTAACCAAGTTGCTCCGCTATTATGATTTCAAGTGGAGACCACTTGATAATTTCAAATTCCAATTGTAAAACGCGTATTCCAAATTTGTTTGAAATTTGGTGTAAATATAGACCACATAAGTGTCTCAATGATGTTTGTTAATGAAATTAATCCGTCATTTTTAATAAAGTGGTAGATATCTTAAGTTAAGCGGGGCCACTTGAAATCAAGCTACCACTTGAAAATTTAAAATCACAATAACTTCTGAAATAATTCTCCAAATTGAACCAAATTTGGACAGTGTCTTAACTTATCTTATAAATAACTTAGATGAATTTGTTAACCAAATTGCTCCGCAATTTTGTTTTCAAGTGGAGACAACTTGAAAATTTCAAATTTAAATTGTAAAAGCGTATTCCATTTTTTTTTTTTTTTTTGATGTATACATAGATTACACAAGTGTCTCAAATAACTTTATTGATGAACTTTATCCGCCATATTTAATAAAGTGGCGGATATCTTAAGTTAAGCGGGACCACTTGAAATCAGACCACCACTTGAAAATTTTCAACCATGATAACTTCCAAAATAATACTCCAAATAGAACCAAATTTGAACAGTGTCTTAACTTATCTTATAAATATCTTAGATGAGTTTGTTAACCAAGTTGCTCCACCATTTTGTTTTCAAGTGGAGACCACTTGAAAATTTGAAATTGAAATTGTAAGAAGCGTATTCCGAAATTGTTTAAATTTTGATGTAAATACAGACCACATAAGGATCTCAATGAAGTTTATTAATAAACTATATCCGCCATTTTTAATAAAGTGGCAGATATCTTAAGTTAAGCGGGGTCACTTGAAATCAGGCTCCCACTTTAAAATTTAAAATCACGATAACTTTTGAAATAATACTTCAAATCGAACCAAATTTTGACAGTGATATTATCATATAATTATCTTGAATGTTTTCACTAGGCAACTTGTCCCGACATCTTGTGTCTAAGTTCCAGCCACTTGAAATCACACTGCCACTTGAAAATATGCCATTACGATAACTTTTAAAATACTAAACTGATTCAAATAAAAGCTGGATAGTGAAATTTTGTTTCAAATATCTAGGATAAGTTCACTTGGTGGCTTGATCTGCAATTTTATTTTCAAGTGGCAGCCACTTGAAAATTTGTCATTATGGTAACTTTAGTAATACAGAATCAATTCGCATCAAATTTGGGTAGTGGATTTATCATTCAAATATCTCAGATAAGTTCGCTGGGTATCTCACTCCACTTTTTTTTACAAGTGGTGCCACCTGAAAATTTCTTATGACGATAATTTTTGAAATACTGATTTAATTTAAATTAGAACTGGACAATGAACTTATCGTACAAATATACTGGATGATTTCGATGGGCAAGTTGTTTTGCTATTTTGTTTTCCAAGTCGCAGCCACTTAGACTGCCACTAAAAAATTTGCCATAATAATAACTTTTGAAACACGGCACTGCTTTAAACCACAGTTGGACAGTAACCTATGCTTCAAATATCTTCGATGTGTTTGCTGGAACTTTAGAAATACTTAATCAATTTAAATCAAAGTTGAAAAATGGATTTATCATTCAAACAACAAAAATTTAGAAAATTCACGTAACTCGTAAACCAATCACGTTATTGCGCCCATCATTGGTATATCGATAATAAGTATTTTCTCGCCAAAAGTCGCCAAAAAAGTCGCCATAGGGGAAAAGTCGCCACATTTGGCGCCAAATCCATTACCTGCGTTATTGGATTTTTTTAATGCGTTTTTAAGGAAAAATTAGGCTATTTTAATGCTAAAACAAACTAGAAATGCAGGAAACTAATAAACTAAACTAACTTATCAACTTATTAAGCCTCTTTGAAAGAATTTCTACAAAAAAAAAAAAAAAAAAAAAAAAAAATTCAAATGTGCACCGATATCTTAGATGAGCAACTTTCTCTGCCATTTTGATCGAAGTGGCAGCTACTTAATTTTTCAACACAATGACTTTTGAGATTTTGATTTAATTCGAACTATATGTGTACAGTAGACTTATCTCACAAATATATTTCATATATTTGTCAACTTAACCTACCATTTCTTTTTTTCCAAGCGCCGGCCACTTGAAAATTTTAAATTCACATAAAAATGTATTTATGAACCGATTTGCTTAAAACTCCATATGTGCATAGCCTACATCAATATTTCTACCAAGTGCATTAATAATTTGTAGCCGCCATTTTGAAACAAAATGACGGCTACTTGATAAGGAAAAAGAAATCAACCTACCCTTCCGAATAAGTCGGGAGGACTTGTTTTGAGAATAACACGACTTTCCAAATAAAAGTATGTTAATATTATTAGAAGAACTTATTGTGATGTCACCAGTATGTAATTTATTAAAACGTCAAAGACCATTTCAGTCAGTTTGTAATAAAATCATTATTGTAATTTGTACATCACCGCAAAAAAAAAAAAAAAAAAAAAAAAAAAGTATTACAGAAAGAAATTTTCTTTGAAATCAAGAAATAAGGCTTGTGTTCACAGAAAACGATTTGACAGAATATAAATTCTGTCAAGATATCATATTTTGGTATGATTAAAATGTTCTAGATAGTAATAGTTATTATTCTATTGGACATGTTTCGCGTTCATAAAATTTAGAAACTTGTAATTCACATTATTTAAGAATTATAATTATCTAACATTTGTTTTAGAAAATACTTATATTTTTATGTTACTTCCAAAATTTTATGAATTCTTGAGAATAATTTTATTTTTATCTACTTCACAAATTATATAGTTTATTTCGGAATACCTTGTATAGATCGCTGTATAACATTATACAAAAATAAAAATTAATATATAAGTAAAGTAATTAAATAGAAAAAGCTAAGGGTTTTCCTCACAAAATATGACAACTATAAAAATTTCTTTATTAGGAAAAAACACACATATATATTTTTTAAAATGTTTGATGTCTAATTTTTTTTTTTTTTTTTTTTTTTTTACTTTCTTCTATATTCAACGGAAGAAAGTATTGGATTCGTAAAAATTTTCGATCTCGGGTTTTTGATGGATTTACACGTTTTGAGAGCTGTAGAACACGATTTGACCAATTTTAGAAAATGTTTGTCTGCCTGTGTGTGTGTGACAAAATTTTGTGGCAACTGTATCTCAGGAACTACTGCATAGAATTTGATACAAGTTAGTATGTAGTTGCACCTTGACATAAATTAGTGCCTATCAACTTTTGGTAAAAATTGTCTTACAGGTTGCGTTGCCATCCCGCTTTTTCTAAATTTTTAACATGGTGATATAGGATATATAAAATTTTGCATAAATGTGCATAAAGGGAATTATTTTTTCGTAATCATTATGAAAATTAGTAGAATTATTTATAATAGAGATAGTCAACCGGGAAAATTTTTTTGTATGTGTAGGAAGATCGCAACCCCCCGTAGGGGGGAAGTCCCCCCTCGAGGGGAGTAAATTATCAAGATGGGTATCTTTCAAAAGGTCTCGTCAGTACCTTTAAAACGAATGGTTGAACTATAAATCTGCGATAATTTAAAACAAAGTTATCGATTTTTTTTACTTTTAACGAAAAAAAACTTTTTTTTTTTTTTTTTTTGTAACGAAATTTAACCAAACTTGGTATTTAGTTGTCCCCTGACATAAACTGGCGCTGATTAGATTTGGGGATCAATCGTTAACAGGTGGCGCTGTGATCGTATTTTTTCTAAATTTTTAACATGGCAGTGTAGGACAAAATTTCGTATAAATGTACATAATGAGAGTTATTTTTAACCTCTGATTGTAATATTAATATGAATTATTGATTATAGTAGTAGTTAATTAGTAAAAAAAAATTGTGCATGTGGGGGCATCGCTTCCCACTCCTGGGGAGAAGTACTCCCCGGGGGGGGGAGGTAAGTTTTGAAGATGGGTATCATTCAAAAGGTCTCGTCAATACCTTTAAAACGAATAGTTGAACTTTTTATATGTGATAATTTAAAACAAAGTTATCGATTTTTTTTTCACTTTTAACAAAAAAAAAAAAAAAAAAAAAAAAAAAAAAAAAACTTGAAAAAAAAAATATATATATATATATATTTTTTTTTTTTATATTGTTATTGAGTGAATTTGTATAGGAAAATATAGAAGAAAGTCTTGTGGTGGCCACAACATACTAGTTTTTTTTAATGAAAAGCAAAATTTACCTCATCAAATTTTCATTTCTATACAAAATCCTCACTAGTTCAGATTTCCTTAAAGTCCACTTAATCTGTTTATTAAGACCTTTTATATTACTTCAAGAAAATCTTTTTTTTTTTTCCTCATAAAAACTTACTGCGAATGAAAAAAAAGCTTCATTATATACATGTATACTGTATTCAAATAAATTTTGAAAATGAATTTTTACTCTGTAAATAAATTTATATGTTTAATTTTTAACTTATTATTTTGAATCAATGAAAAATATCCAAAAAACATGCAAATCATAGATAATTAATATATAAATGATAAATAATTATTAATATATAGCAATTATTATGACAATTAATATATAATTATTTTATTTATATTTTTTAAACATAATCTAAAACAGAAATTTAATATCTGATAAAGTTTACTTAAGATTTTATCAACTTATCAAATGTGTATAAATATCTTTCTTTTTATGACAAATAGATAAATGAATAAATAATAATAATAATAAAACCACGGTACTATTAATAAACAAATGTAACACAAAACGTGAAATTGTTTTAGAAAACGATGTCAGGAATTCACACTGACGTAATAAAGAATGTGTCCAGTATACCAAAAAAGTTTACTCTTAAAAAAAGTCTTTAAACAGAAAATTAAAAGGAAAATTAATTATCCATGAGAAATTGTGGAATATAAATATCAAATATAATTTTGATTTAAAAGCCTGAAAGTTTTCGTTCTGGATTATTTAAAACAGAAAAAGGGCACCCGCATTAGAAATTATTATTAGGGTTAGGTGTGTTAACTCTCGAATTCTTACAACCCTATATCTATGAATTAGATATTACACCTGAACAAATAGGCCTTAACCCATACATATCCCTACAAAATCTGTATGCACTTTTTTTTTTTTTTTTTTTTTTTTTTTTTTTTTTACAGTAAATATGTATAGCTTATTGGAATCACCTCTCAAATGTTTTCTTAATATATATCGACTTAAAATTTCATGTTTTAAAACAGTAAATTTTTGAGTTATTACGTTAATTATTTTGTTTATATACTTGGCAAGGAATAAAACTGGATCTTCTTTCAGAGTAAGTAATTAACATGCCTTTAGCCTATTCAATATGAGGATGGGGTGACAATAATACGGTCTCCTCCATACCTCTGCTACCATAGACCTTATATAATAGACCACGCATCCCTTCTCATTATCTGTCTGCAACATGAGCTTCCCCAGCGAAATTATCCCGCGATGTAGACCAGGAGAGAGAGGAGAATGAATATTATGTGATTTTTCCATGGGAACGAAAGTAGTTTAGAGTTTTTAGTTTCTGTATTGTACGCATACTTTTTATTTAAGCCTTTAGATTTACCCGTCGTTGGAAAGCTAAAATGTCATAGATTAATTATAAAAAAATTCTTTTGTGAGAAACCATCCTGAAGGGGAGAATTTTTTGTTTTAATTCTTACAAAAATAAGTGCTTTCTTATGGAAGACCCGCAAAGGATGAAGGTTTCAGATTACACCCTCATGTTGAAGACATTAACTATAATGGGAAGTCCTATTGGCGGCGTAGTCTATATATATAAGGTCTGTGTCTGCTACACTTGCTTCCGTTTCAACGACAAAAGTGAGACTGCGGCTGGTTCGAGAGGTAATACTAAGAGAGTATGACTCATATAGGTCGCATCTGCGGCTGAAGAAAAATAGGCTTCGGCCATAGTGGCTTGGGCCATAGACCTTATATACTAGACCACGCCATCAATAGGACTGACCATTATAGCGAATGTCTTCAACATGAGGGTGTAATCTGAAACCTCCATCCTTTGCTCTGAGTCTCGGAAGTCACGTGAACTTGACCTAGGGGTGATTCCTCTCTCTCTCTCTCTTTTTTTCCCGTATGCAAGCATAATCTCATACTTCTCTGACTGAAGTAAGAATTCAAACGCAATTTTTTCGCTTGCAAAATGATTTATCATAATTTTTTTTTTCTATGTAATTAATCTATGAAAGTTTAGCTTTCCATCCATGTATAAATCTAAATGCTAAAATAAAAAGTGTGTGCACAATAAAAATATTAAAAAACACAAAATTCGTTCCTACAGAAAAATAACATAGTGATCATTCTTCACTCTTCCTGTAGGCCAACATCACGTGACAATTTTGCTGGGGAAGCTCATTCATGATGCAGTCAAATAACGAGGGGGAATGCGGGGTCTAGTATATAAGGTCTATGGCTTGGGCACTGTGGGGGAAAAGAGTCAATCGTCTGAAATGGTAGTTCTGGCGGTAAAATATCAAAACATGAGAAGAAACACATGAACATTATAATTTTCGCATATATTTAAGCAACACTGAAATATCTTGACGATACCTTAAAAGCTTTTAAAAATGAGCTTCCGTTAATTTTTGGAATTGAATGATCTTAATAAAAATAGAAATGTATTTCTCAAGTAACTTCCGATATTTTGTGGAAAAAATTTTTTCACTGAAGATATTGAAAGAGAGTATCTGTCATAGCTTGATACAATTTTTATGATATATTTATTCTTCCAATAACAAAGACATAGTTTAGCTTATGAATATTGTTATAAACAAAAATTTTATGTATCTATTTTTCTATCATAAAAAGCTTGAATTTTTTGTATATTTTAATAGTAGATTATATAAATGATTTTTACAAAATGTTAAGGACCTTAAAAATTAATATTATAGCTTCAATGCGTAATCCGATGTGTTTAATTTATCTTATCATATTTTAAATTATGTAATTATCATGAAATCTTTTTCACATTAATAAAGTTCTATTAAAAAATGCAATTATTTGAATACATTAGTGCTCATTTTTTTTATTTGAAATGCATATCTATGTGCACAAATAGTTCACAAAATAACTATAATCAACAAATTTTATTTAAAGAAAAATGAAATATTTTATGGACTAAAATAATAAAAGAGTTCCGTACAATGCCACATAACGAAGGTACGTGTCTATACTTTTCTAAAAAAAACTTGATAAAAGGATATAGCTCAAGAATTACTGCATAACAATGCATAAATATTTATAAATAGATGCATCTTGACAGACGTTAGGGTTTATCAACTCTTGGTTTCAATTGCTCAACAGGTGTGCTATGCAGTGAGTTTCACAATTTGAGGAAGGGCTATATCTCAGGAACTACTGAGCAAAATTGCATAAAAATATATATGGGGATGCACCTTGACATAAATTAGTGCGAATCAACTTTTTGTACTAATTGCTCAACAGTTGGTGCTGTTATACAACGATTTTCTCAGTTTTAGGGACGATTATATGTCAGGTTCTAATGTGTATAATCAAACAACACTTGGATATGTTAGGAAACCATTATGAGACATTATGCCTATTCAGTTTGGATGTATATCTACCAATAGATTGTGCTGCTATAGTGCAAATTTTACGGAAAACGGGAATGCTATATTTCAACTTTTATGGCATTAAATGTGCGAAATTCGATACATGAGATAACCATTATGAAAACGCATTTTTTAAGTTGATAGATAAACTATCTTTCTTTTAATATTTACTGATATACAACTTCTCTAGAATAAAAATCGGTTGCATTCATCATGATAGATAAATTTAATAAATTATAGTTTTTGTAAATTATTTGAACAGAATGAATTCATATAGGAAAATATAGAAAAAAATCTATGTGATGGCGACAACATACTAGTTTTTATTTTTAATATAGAAAAGTTAGATAAATATTCGTATTTATGTGCGTAATGAGAATTATTTTTATCTTTTCAATTCGAAATTACAATATAGATACATACATATATATATATATATATATATATATATATATATATAATTTTAATAGCTATAGTCAACTAGAAAAAATATCTATATGTAGAGGAATCACTTCTGTGAAAGTTTTCAATATCAGTATGTTTTAAAAGAACTCGTCAATATTTTTAAAACGATATGCTGAACCATAGATCTGTGATTATACAAAGCAAAATTATCAATTTTTATTTATCAGTTTCTACAAATAAATAAGTGAATAAATTAAATAATAAATAATAATAATAATAATAATAATAATAGGGCAGGAAAAAATACACTTTTCAAAATATTTTTTAATTTACAAAGAAGTGACTTTAATTGGGCATTTAGTATTGTATTTCTCAGCGAAGAAAATCACCAGCATTCATCATGGAAAATAATTCGGTTAAATATTTATTTTAATAAATAATTTAGTGTATAATAATTAATGTAAAATAATTAGTGTGATAAAAAAATTTTTTTTAATTATATTTAATTAAATATTAAAAATAATAATTTTTAATAACATTTATTTTCATAAATAATATGTGCTACGTGATATGTAACTGGAGAATGTAGGAAAATGTTAAGTGTAGGCCAAATAATACATACTAGATATGTTTAAGCATTTAAAAAATAGGTATAGAAAATTAAACTTTCAGTGTAAATATTGTTTTCAGTAATAAAAAAAAAAAAAAACACGTTTAGCATTTTTATTTACATGTCAATGTATATCATTACCAGTTTTTCTTTCAATGCGCCTCTCAATGCAACTGATTAGAGTTCTTCTTCTGGGTATTTTAACATAAAAGAGCACAGTTTACATCAAAGCATTTTCTCAACAATTTAAAAAAAATTCTATTGCCAATAGACAGAGAATGAAACCATCGAAATAAAGAAAAAAAAAAATCGTTTGCGTTGCGTTATGCTAGTGTTTTGAAACAAAATAAATATTTAGTCCAGAAAAGAAACTAAATCACAAGCATTTGTATTGAAATTTATAGAATTGTATGTGAATTTTTAATAAACTTCTTTTGCAGGTATTTACAATACATATACATATATATATATATATATATATAAATTACCTGTATAAGGGGAAAAATAATGCTGGAAAAAAAGGGTATTTTTGTACGCGCTTCTTGACATCATAAAAGACTTATTTTCTAATACGCCATTATCCATACTTTTTAGACGTTACTACATTTAAGCTACTACTCTTCCATAAAATAAGTTTAAAACATGCGAAAAATTTCATGTCTGTGCATTAATATATAGATAATTTAATAGTCATTTATATACCAGCACAGCTGCCAACATTTATTTAGTAGCATTATCTTTACCCGTCTGTTTTTAACCCCACAATAAAATAGTAAAAATGGGTTATAAGAATTGTGAAAAAAAAACATGATATTTAATAATTAAGTTAAATAAAACATATAGATTTTTTGTGACATTATAAATCAGGCTTTATATTTAAAAATAAATAAAAATAAAAATACTCATGTGGAAAATATATACTTCCAAAGTGACTATTATTATTATAAACAAAATTGATCAATTTTACTGAATCTGGTCTACCTGAATTATTAATCTGATTGACTGAAAATTGTCCTCATTGCGCACAATAACACGATTTTTTTTTCCATATTAGATATTATAAAAATAAGCTTAAATTCAGTCCAGCGGTTGAGAAATATGCAACAAACGTGGATAGAAGTGTGATTAGCGTGAAGATTTACAGGGTTAAACTAAAGCATTCAGATACATAAAGGGCTATAAATGAAAATTGCTGGAAATTCATCTCTTTTGCGTAAAGAGTTTATTTGCACTTTCCAACAACATTAAAGGTGATTATTAATTCAATTAGTCCAATTCTCTGTCCGTCGTTTGATGACGTAAACTAAATACGTTCACAATTAAACTGCAAAGAGTAACGCACAGTTGGAAAATGTTAGTAATCTATGCGAAACGCATGATTTATCGTTTTTGTTTCATTTGTTTGAAGCATGCAGATCGATTTCTAATGATTAAATTTTATTTATTTAAATTATAGTTATTGGATGACAAAACGCAATTCGGTTAATGACGTCGACGACTGGTACGACAATTTTTGATTCGCAGAATTATATATATATATATATATTTGTATCCAAAATAAATATACTCTCTATTTAAATCTGAAATATTTTTAAGTAAACAACATGCAATTTGAAAATTTATCAAGGCCATTAACTTAATCAAATATTTTATTTCAATGCTTTTTAAAAAAGAAAATTTTAAATATCCAATAATTACTTTTAGAGAGGGTTTACTTTCGTAACAATTGCAGTAATTATAGCTTTAGTTTCCAGTTAGAGTAAATACGAGTTTTTTCAATACAGCGGGAAATGTTTGTTTTTCTGAAACTATGAACGATATTTGTTTTCAAATAACTTTGAAAAGATTTATTGGAAACGTTTCATAAAGCGACAAACTTCACTGAGTGACAAAAGTCCGTTTGTTAATTTCGTAATTGCATAGAAACAGACTTTCGAAAAATCGAAACTTAGTTGCTCATGTCTACTGTGATAGAAATTAATGCAATCTTCATTATTTGAAAGGATAAAGGACACTCTTAGTACGCTTTTTCTTTACTCTGTGAATAGGAGAGTAAGAAATGTTCCCCGAAATCTGTGATGAATATTTGGCTAATCATGTAACCACATATAGCGTGACTTAAAGATAAATTAGTCTAAATATTGTAGTCGTAGTCAATATGCAGTTTATAAAGAAAAACTAAATAGGTTGAAAGCTTTCAGAGTGACAGAGCCGTGTTTCAGTTATTAATACAACTTTTGGAAAACTGATAGGAGTGTCTGTGAAAATATAAAAAAAATATTCTACACTTCGCACACTACTAGTATACGTAGAAATCTTGTTTTAGCATCGAAAAGAACACCAACATATTTCAGTTTATTTTTCTGAGATAAAAATTCCTGCATTGTAACACGCACGAAAAACATAGACTCGAAAGATACTGATTTCTTTAGTCTTTCCTCATAGTTTAGTCATTCTTTTCAAACGATTAAATTAATGTGTGTACATTTCAAGTTATAACCATTTAATTTAAAGAAGTAAAATAAAAAACTGATCCTCTTGGTTAATATTGAAAGAAATTTTTTTTTTCTTGTTTAAATAGTAAAATTACTACAATATAATTTTCCGACATAACTGAATACAAGAGAATTTACTAGTAGACAATCTGAAAACAGAGTTAAACTCTTCTGTTAGTAAATTGATGAAAAAATTATCTTTTCTCTTTAAACATATTTTAAAAGAAAATTCTATTTTTTTCTTAATGAGTGATTATTAATATTATTTATTTTTTATTGATTTGAATAATATAAAAACACATCTTAGTACAATTTTTATTATTTTCACTTGAAAGACAATATCTAACAAAATTATTTAAAGCCGCCCAAATAGGCTTTTGAAAAATTATATTTTATGTTATTTCCTGAGAGAACAATTCTGCATAGGAGTTAAACTAAATCTCTTTCATTATTTCTATAAAAATACAGAGAATATAAAAACTACAAAGTACACTTGATACTTTATGATACTTGAAAAGTAAAAATATAAGAATGTCCAAATCAGTAAAATTTTAAAGTGTAACTACACCATTTTATTCCAAAATTAAAATTTTTACATTTTATTTGTTATAAATTCAATGACTAAATTATTATTTTAAATTTCAGTAACATGGAAATAAAGACAAAAATAAAACTTGGTTTTCCGATTGAAAATGAGATTATTGTAAGGGCAGGCCATCAAGCCTCGAACCGGTCGCAGTCTCAATTTTGTTGTTGGAACGAAATCAAACGGAACAGAGATAAGCGGGGGTCTCTATTTTTGTCCCTGTATGTCGCATAACCTGCAGGCATGTTCATTGCTCATACAGATTTCAGATAGACTTAATATCTAGGGCTAGGACATAGATGTAGGATTGTATGGATTCCTGGGTTCTTCACCTCTCCATAATTTCTAATGTTGGCTTGTTTCTTCACTTTTATATAAGGAGAAAGGAAATGCTTAAAATCAAAACTATATTTAATATTTTTATTGCACAGCCTCACTTAGCTAATTAACTTCTCTTAACTCTATTTAAGGATTTTTTTTTCTTTTTTTTTCTGTTAAAATGTATACCTTTTGGGTGCATTGCACACATTTTTCTGTCAGTGGGAATTCGTCCCATCGTTTGCTTAAAAAAAATTACGTTTTATCTTATGCTTATTTATCAATACTACTTGTAATTTATTATTATTATTATTATTATTATTATTATTATTATATATATATATTTTTTTTTTATTAATTATATTTTATTTATTTTTGGCACAAAAATGAAAACATTTCATAAATTGATGAAATTGTAAATAAACTTTATCAAAAATATTTTTTCAGATTAAATTTCTGTTGAAAATCTTACTTTCCATCAAAAGTAATAGCAATTATACAGTGACGAGGAGCCGCTCGCAAGTTCACAATACCTACATAGTTCAAGTTCGTACATGTCCATAATGATGGAATAATCCCGTGTGATTGGTCACGGGGAAGCAAAGCAGTAGCAAATAACGATTGGGCATCAGAATAGTTTTTTATTCGACATTTCATGTTGAAATTAGGTAAAAACATTTACAGATATTTCCAAAATACGATTTTAGTGCAATCGGTAACAAAAGTCTCCGAACGCTAGCAAAAATTCCTATGTACAAAAAAAGTACACTTAATACAGTTTTGTTAAATAAATCCTTGTCGAATCCCGTTCTTAGTCAGTCTAAAAACAGGATTCGACAAGGATTTATTGCCAAAACATCAGGTGAGGCCCTCTGTTGAGACTCAAAACGGTTTTGGGCTCTGTCTGTGTGTCTGTCGCGCGATAGCGGCCGCAAAAATAGCGCTACTGACTTGAAATTTGGTACACATGCTCCTGAGCCCAACGGAATTAACTGTATAGTTTTAGGTGTGTATTCCACTTGTAGTTCGTGTGCAGGGACACGCCAAATATTTTCTATCATTACGGCCTATGGGAAGAATGCGTATGTACCGCGATGGTCACCGTAAAAATCAAGCTATTGACTTCCAATTTTTGCCGAAACGTCAATTCAGGCCCTCTGTTGAGACTCAAAAGGAATCTGGGTTCCGTCTGTCTGTCTGTCTGTCGTGCGATAGCAGCCGCAAAAATCACGTTATTAAATTGAAATTTTGTACACATGTTCATGATCCCCACGAAATTAGCTGTATAATTTTGGGTGTGCATTTCATTTGTAATTCGTGTACAGGGACACGCCAAAGTTTTTTTGTCATTACGGCCTATGGGAAGAATTTGTATGTACACGAATAGCGGCCCCCAAAATAACGCTATTGGCTTGCAATTTGGTACACATATCCATGAGCCCAACGGAATTTACCTGTGTAGTGTTAGGTGTGTATTCCATTTGTCGTTCGTGTACAAGGACACGCCAAAGTTTTTCTTATCTTTACGGCCTATGGGAAGAATTTGTATGTACCGCAATAGCGGCCGCAAAAATCCTTCGATTGACTTGCAAATTGGCGCACACGTTCCAGCTTTGCATATAAGTAGCTGTATAATTTTCATTGCTATATTCTTTATAAACTGTGTACAGGGACACGCCAAAATTCTTAACATTACGGCGTATGGGGTGAATTTCGTTTAAACGCATTTTAATATCATTACTTTGCAATGAAGAAAATGAAACTAGCGTACGTGAGTAAGATGCTTAAACTTATGTTGTTTGAAGAAAATATGTGCTCTTAAACTTTCTAATTAATGTACAGGACCTTACAAAAGTGTTCTGACAATGTCACGTAGTCAACCAAACGATGTTAAATTTGGAACAATCATTAATTTTAACCCTTTAACGCGCGGTGGTATAACTGTGAAACCACCTCCCAGCTGCAAAAACTCATCCCAGAAATTTTTTATCAATAATTTACGTTTATAACGTAGCAGGAAAGGCCATTTTTTTTTAAACTTAAAGTTTAAAATTTCTTTTAATTTAATTTTGTTCGTGAATTCCGGTGGCAGTATAATTTAAATGATCCGAATTACCTTGCGCCGTAAAGGGTTAAACGCAAAATAAGATGAATAGTTTTTACTTTTGTATACAATGTTTATGGTTCGTTTACAAAGACACACGAAAGAATTTCGTTACATTAGAGCCTATGGACAAATTTTTAATTTAAGCGGGCACTTTAATGCGTTTATGCTGAATTGAACTTAATAAAGTTAACATACATTATAAAGATGCTTAAAATCATGTTTACTCTTAAAAAAGGTTATGTATAGACTAAATAATTTATGGGACCACACAAAATAATTCCGAGTATTTACTGTAATCATCCAAATGATGTCAAATTAGTTTGAAAAATTAATGAGTTACAATTAATTAGGTTTATTCTTATTATTGGCGTTTATAATGACTGTGGCTACTTTTCCGGGATACATAAAGGAATTTCGTACAATTACGGTCTATAGTCGGTATTTCTTAAAAGTGTATTTTAACATGGTTACACCCCATCAAATATAATGAAATTTTATTAGAATTTTAAAAGCATGTTTTCCTGTTAAAAATTGTGGGCATAGAATTGATAATTAGTTTAAAGGTTACGCAAAATATTTCCGATATGCTATGTAATTTTTTTTTTTTTTTTTTTTTGTATGAAATTTGATAGTTATGAAATTTGGTATTTATGAATTTCAGGGAAATAATACAAGACCGTCGTTTATTAAGAATACATATTGTTGCGTACTTGGGGGTTCGTAAGTTGTCCGAGAATGAAAGGCGAAACTTGCAAAAATTCAGTGATTTATTCACAGAAAGTTCCAGAAGAATACAGGTCTATAATCAAGTATCAGCTTCAATTCAACCAGTAAGCAAAGCTTAAACAACAGCCGTTAACAGCAAAACAACAGTACAAACTAATTATCAATAACACATAAAGCAAGTCTCATTCAAAGAGGCTCAAAGCAAAGCAAGCATTTGACGAAACTGACACAGATCTGAGATTGGCCGCTGTGGTTAAAAAAAATGCTCCTTTTATACTATTCTATCGAACACCGACTGTTCTGGAAAATTCTCGCATCTCATCAGCCAATGAGATTAGAGCTTTCATATTTGGTATATCCCTAATAAGGATTTTCTTGCCAAGGTCGCGAAAAAAAAATCGTCAAGGAGGGAAACAGTCGCAAAATTTGGTGCCAAATCCATTTCTTCCCTTATTGGAACATTTTAATGCGTTTTTAAAGGAAAATTAGGCTATTTTAACGCTAAAACGACTAGAAATGGACAAAATTAGCATTTTATCGACTTACTAAGCCTCTTTGAAAGAATTTATACAAAAGTACACGCAATTATTTACAATTCCGTAACTTTTTATATGATATACAAATAGGCATACAAAGAGATATACAGCAGGGGTTGAGGGGGGCGGTAGCCCCCCTCAGGAATGTATCTGATTATGGTAATAAGTCGATCGAATCAATATTTACTAATATATAATAAGGAATAATTAAAAATTTCCTATTGAATAATGTCTGATGCAAATAGGACGTTGAGGCTCCTGATCTGCAGATCCACTAGTTTAAGAAAACTGTATTAAGTGTACTTTTTTTGTATAGGAATTTTTGCTAGTGTTCGGAGACTTCTGTTACCGACTGTACTATTATAGATCATTTACATATATTAATTCCAGTTTTATTTATTTATTTATTTTTTGTTTGGATTTAAGACATTACATTATTGTTATTATTATTACTATTTTTTCCCACAAACACATTATTGATGTTTTTGAAACAAAATTTGTAGTAATGAATATTTTTAATATGAAAATATATAAGATTCACATGCAATTTTTTTTAATATTTTTTTTTCTGTAAAATAGTAGGATTTATGCTACTTTCAGTGAGTGTAAGAAGGGGTTAAAATGCATTGGTAAAATAATATTGTGAATGTTTCAAATATGAGTGTACAGATTACTTTACTTGGGATTACTTACTTGTTATTTAAGATTGTTTTACTTACAGAACATAAAATGTTTTTTTTTTAAAATTCTTTTTAAAATTCAGATGGGATAGAGAAACAAATTTATACCTTTAAAAGTTAATATTTGTGCATAAAACATTTCAGCTTTTAATGTGAAAATCTTTAACATGCATGCTTCGTCGGAGAAATTGCATTTAAAAAATGAACCTCATTTTCTGTTTATTTATTAAATCCGTGCAATATCTCCCTCAAATAATATTTATTTGCACTTGAGATTTTTCTGAAGCACAAAATAAAAATGTAAAGTAAAATAAAAATTAATATTTATAACCCCCCCCCTTCAAAAAAAAAAAAAAAAAAAAAAAAAAGTTGAAAATAAGCTAACACATTTTGCTACATATTTTAATTTGAAAAATGATTTCCCTTTTCGTTTTAGATTTCTCTTATTTAATAAAAACAGTCAATTAAATTAAAGTATTTTTAGTAATTTAAAAACAAATTATAGGGGATCCTCATACAATTCATTTATATAGTTATATATTATTTAATATATTTATTTAGTCAAATCGAAGTAAAATTTACAATATGATAAACAGATAGAGATAAACATTTACCAAATTTTACATAAAAAAAAAAAAAAAAAAAAAAAAGTATTTCATTAGATGATTTTTTTAATACAATTTCATTTATAATGATGGCAATGTCAGATATTTTCTCATTAAAAACTATATCAGTGCTTTACTCACAAATGTTAACTTTTAAAGTTATATCATTGTTTCTCTACACCCTATTTGCTGGCCTGCGAATATTGAAAAGTCTGTGTCATTAAAAAAAGAATAACAAAGATAAATATTTTTAGAACTGTATTTTTTTTTTTTTTATCCATGTTTATCAGGGTCAATTCTGTAGAAAAAAAGAAAAAAAGGTTTATAATTTGTTGAAATTAGCTCCTTCTAATGTCTAATAAAACATTTTGCTCATATATAAAATCAAGACTAAATATACACATATGATACATAAAGTATCCTGGCAATATCTAAATTTAGATTCACTCAGTAGTCAATCAATGAAAGCATTAAAAAAAATGATTTATCTGCTGTAAACAATAGAGAATTAAGAGCATGCAAATGTCTAATCTCGCTGACAGCCACAGGGGTGCAGACAACGTTTTAACTCCCAACATTTCTCCCAATTCATATGGAAATTTTCCAAAAATAGGGGAACGATTTTAACAGTGATTTTTGTAATTCGTTGTTCAAATTGATATTTGTATATTTTTCTACAAAATTTCCCCTGGTCCTCAATTGCGGAAATTGGACATGCTCTGCATCCCTGGACAGCCAAGGCTGTGCGAAAAATTATTCTAATTGGGGAAAAATTTTTTCACTGATTATTCATTACCTAATATGTTTTTATTCTGGCTATACATTCAAAAAATTCACAATCATTAAATGAGTAGTCATTTTTTTAAATTTTATTTTAAATTTTATTTATTTTTTTATTATTAAATAAAACAATTTCGGGCCATTTTTATATTTTTATTTTTAGCTATAAAATAAAACATTAAATTTGTGAAATCATTTTTTTAGAAAAAAAGTATTAATTTAACAATTGTCAATTTTCTGAATGTGAAACCAGAATACATTAGGTAATGAGTAGTTTTGGAAACAAAATTTTCCATAAAATAAAATGCTCCTTGGTTGTTGCTGAGATTAGGTATTGTTCGCTCTCAAAAGATAAGTTAGAAGATTGTTTCAGTCATGTCAATTTCATTTTTTCAAAGGATTTAACTACATTTTCAAAATATATATATATATATTTTTTTTTTTTCCAAAAAGTTTTCAAAAAAAAAAAAAAAATCTGATATTTTACATAAGAAATTTGTGTGTTTTTGGTGACAACTGTAGCTATGTTGCTATGGTAGCAATACCCAATGGTTTATCTGCGTTCTGCAAAAAAATGTTAATAATTTATTACTACAAAATAAAGAATAAACACCTAAATACCAGATTTATTTTAATTTTTAAGATTTAACTGTTTCAAAGGTCTATCTACCAACTTCAGGTTTTTTAGGTGTGCAATGGTTACATATTAAATTGACATGTATCTGAACATAGCAAATACTTATTATTTTTTTTTTTAAATATTTGCTCAGTATGAGGATTCTATATGCAAAAAAATTTTTAAAGTTTATTGATAGACCTTTCATACACTGTCCTGAAAGGGTTAGTTATAATAGAAAATATCTGCAAATTTATGTTGACTAGTGCATCTTAGATTGGCAATTGTCAACCCAGCATAGATCAACATCCCCAGTAGCACATCGATGGAAACCAATATTGGGTGATATGGGGACAATATTGCCCCCATATCGCCCAATATTGGTTTCCATCGATTGCTACCCCCAGTAGCACAGATTCACTGGCCAGCATCGGAAACTGAGAATTTGCAATATAGGGCAATATCGCCGGCCAATTACCGGCCTGTATATTGTTTGGAAGCCTTTTCTTCCGATATAGCAATATTGGATCCTCTATATCGACCAATATCGCTCGATATCGTTTGGGCCGACTCAAATCGGAAAACGTCGGTTGGTTGGTTGGTTGTAGGATTTAAGGTCGATTGACTCCTGATGTGTCCTAGGCCTAGAGGGGGAATGCCCTCCGTGGGGGTCTTTCTAAGGGGTCTTAGCCCGTATTTACGCAAGTTTCAGAGGAAACCACGGAAAACTCCGAACGGCTAGGTCGATGAGCGCGACCTGGGATCGAACCCGGCACCTCCCATCTACCAGCTTTGAGCGCAGAACCGCTCGGCCGCTCGGAAAACGTCGGACCGGCCAATAATGGGAAAGGTCGGATTACCGATATTTTATATATTTCGGACCAGTCAATATCGGTAAACGTTTTTCTCCAATATTAAGAGGACCTGGCACATTTGACTAGCACCACTGAAGTAGGTTTCATATAAAATTTAATATTTTCATTTAATATTTCTAAATTGAACTATATTAGGTTTGCTCAACAAAATATATAATAAGGCAACAATTATTGTGGTTTTTGCTGTATTTTGCACAGATTTGAAATATTTAAATTGCATTTTCTAAGTCTGAATTTTTTTCATTAATTCATGGTCTTAAAAATGCTAAAACTTCCACAGATATTTAAGAAAGACTCAGTGTTTTATTCTTTTCTGCTGTTTAATAAAACCTAACAAAATTAGTGATGGATTTTGCAATATGGGAAAAAATACCAAATGGGAAAATACCAAAATGGGAAAAAATACCAAAAATAAAAGTTTTACAAAAATTATTCATTTACTTATTTTTATTTATTTATTTATCTTTTTTTACATAGATATGCATATTTTTTCTCAAACACTAATTAATGTATTTCAAAATCCATATCTATTCCTTTTAAATAGGACCTATTAAAAATAAAAAATAAACTAAGTCTCCTCTTAAATATCTGTAGAAATTTTACCATTTTGAATAGCATAAATTCATGAAAAGATGAAAACTTCGAAAATACAATTTAAAGATTAGAAATCTGTAATAAAATGTATCAAACACCATAAGAATTGTTTCCTGATTACATATTTTATTGAGCATACTTATTACAGTTCAATTTAAAAATATTAAATGGAAATATTAACTTTTAAATGAAACCTACTTCAGTGGTGCCAAGCCAAAGGTGCCAGGTCCCCTCAAAATGATACTGGACGACATAAATCAATTTCTTTTAATTACTGTTTTAGATTATAGAAATCTACATACATATGTATTTAAATACAATATTATTAGCTGTATTAAAACTTTCAAAAACTATTTAAATTTAAAAATAAATAAAAATTTAAATATTTTGGAGTTTTTAGACATGTTTCCTGTTAACTAACTTTTTATTTTTCTCTTGGTTTTAAATTATTAGCTGAACATCATGTTCTAAACATATTTCAGAATTTCTTTGTGGGTTCATTAATACATAAAATTTCTAAAAAAAATATTCTGTGTTTGAATGCTACATGTTTGAAGTAAAGTTCAGAATTCAAGCATAAAATCATAATTAAAAACAAATTCAATACACAAAGCAATAATCAACTATGCTTAGAATATATTGTTAAGCTATACAAAATTGACAGTAAAAAAAAGAGTAATAAGAATTTAAAAATATTTCAAAAACTTAAACAAATTTAATCTTATAAAAAATTAAATGTTTTGAAAAATGTTTACTACACTTAATAAAATTTCTAAACATATGTAAGCAAGTTTTTATAATTTAAGACAACAACTTAAAAAACGATTTATTGCATTCACCCTCATCCCTTAAGTAGGGTTGAGTTTAATAAGATTCCAATATTCTGTAAACAACCTGCAATGAAAAAAATGATAACTTTAATTTTGTTTTTCAAAGGTAATTAAATATGCATTAATATGTATAATTTTAAAAACTCTTGCATAAGAACATTAAAACTCAATAAATATCTGTAACTTCATCATATAATATCATTATGCTCCACACTGGATGAGTAATATGTGCATCGTTCAACCCAGCTAGTCATGCTATTGGATGCTTTAAAAGCCAGTATTTGTTTATCTTACTTTAAAAAATATCCAATTTATATAAATTGGAAGTCTTTATAAATTGAGGAAGTTCAATTCAGTACTTCCACTTAAAAAGTATTTATTTCGTGGTTTTCAGTCATGTTATACGAGAGTGTTTGACTATCCAAAACATAGTATCATAGTGTCCAACTAAGTAAAAATTTGCTTAAAGAGGTAGTGTGACGTAAAGAAAACATTTACACAAATTTTACTTGCAGTTTTGGATAGCATGACGCAAAAGGTAAATCAATTTATTGAAATAAATAATTTTACTTTATAATGCTAACTCAGTGAAAGTATAATTATTTGGCAGTATATTTGAAAATTAAAAGCACTGTTTAAATGTGTAAATATACTTTATTAGACTAAACAAAAGTAATTTTAATGGAATCTAAAAACAAATCTTTTAAAATAACACCGAGGCGTTACTGGAATTTTTATATCATTCCTTTTAAAACTGTTATTTTGAATTTGAAATGCGAATGAAAAAGCATCAGTGAGTGTATTTTATGTATCTGTCTGATCTTGAAGTTAAAAATATTACGTTTGAATATAAATATAAATAAAAGTAAATGATTAAAAAAGAAAATCTACGTACAGTCGGTAACAAAAGTGTCCGAACACTAGCAAAAATTTCTATGTAAAAAAAGTGCACTTCATACGGTTTTGTTAAATAAATCCTTATCTAATTGTTTTCTTACACTGACTAAGAACAGGATTCGATAAGGATTTATTTATCAAATCCGTATGAAGTGTGCTTTTTTTACATAGGAATTTTCGCTAGTGTTCGGACACTTTTGTTACCGACTGTATATTTTAACTAATTGCAAAGCGTCACTTAAAATTTGATATCATTATTTTTAAGACTCATATTTCAAATTCTTATAGCCTTAAAGTAGCGGCGTCACAAACTTTTAAGCCGTTAAGGGTTTTTTGTACTGATATTACTTTTTAGTGGTTATTGATCAAAAAATTAAAACAAGTCCTTCTGGCTCCTAGGAAGGGTAAACTAATTTATATTTTCTTATGAAGTTACCACCATTTTTTTTTCAAAATGGCAGCTACAATTTATTAATGGACTTAGTGGATTTATAAATGAAGGCTATGTGTATATGGAGTTTTAAGGAAATCGGTTTATAAAACCTTTCTAATGTAAATTTGAAAATTTCAGTGTGCTGGCACAGGGAAACAGGAGGGTGGATTAAGTTAGCAAATTAACATATCAAATACATTTCTGAGATAAATCTATACTACAAATTTAGTGTGAATTAATTCAGTATTTCAAACGTTATCATATTGACAAATTTTCAAGTAGCCTGCCACTTAGAAACAAAATGGAGAAGCTTCGCACTAGAAAAATTTATCGAGTGGGATTCTCAAACTCTTAAATAAAAAAGAAAGAAAGAAAGAAAGAAAAATAAGTGAAAATTTTCAAATTTAAGTTAGAATTACGTAATTTACATTTTGCAAGTTTCTTTTTAGAGAATTACAAATGAAACGAATAAAAAAAAAAAATCAAGTAAATGTTAAAAATGGAATTTTATATATTTTCTTTCCGCTTTTGAGGCTAAGTATACTGCTCCAATATTCACAATTTAAATTTTCATCAAAAGTGCAGGTAAAAATTACTTCGTATATATTTTCATATAAAACAAAATATAAATTAAGCTTTACATTTCTATAATTTTAAAAATAAGATAAAATCACCTGGAGAAAAATTTTATGAAAAATATAAGTTAAGCTTAAAAAAAAATGAAATTTCTGCGTAAAAATACAATTTCATAAATATATTTACAACTACAATAAACAAACCCTCCTTTAATTTTAAATAATTATTTCTACACGTTTCGAAGCAATTAAAAGTTTTTTCTTTCTTTCTATTTTTTTTTTTTTTTTTTTTTTTAAGAAAAATAAATTACATGTAGTGGCGCCATCTAGCAGTTTATATTAAAATCATATACAAACAGATTTAACTTTTTTTTTTTTCCCCCGTTAAAAAAAAGAAAAAAAAAAAAGAAAACTTGTTTAGAAACAGGTAGAAATAGTTATTAACACGTTGATCGACACGCGAATTCTTAATAAAATCCATTAAAATTCCTTAATGATATTATCATGTAATAAATAAAAATTAAGTAAATTTTAAATAAATTTTAAGTAATTACTTGAAACAGTGTAATATTTTTAGTTTTATATTATATTTTACACTGTGAACCACCGATGGTTGACGCGGTTTTATATCATATTTGACACTGTCTGTCAGGCACATATGACTGACATGGCGATTAACGTGTTAAAGGAGGATTTTTTGTTTGTTGTAATTGTAAATATATTTATGAAATAGAATTTTTCATGCATAAATTAATTAATTAAAAAAAGAAAAGAAAGAATATATATATATATTTTTTTTAATGAATTATTATGGATTTCAAAGTAAAGATGTTATTTATTTATTTTGACGTGTTTTTTAATAATTGATATTTGACACATTTCTCATGAATTTTAATAAAATTCATGAAAAATGAATTTTATTAAAACACTGTTTATTAAAACACTGTTTTTCTAATAAACAGTGTAAGCACTGTTTCATCCCCTAGTCATTATTGCTTCGAATAATAAAAGAAATTTGATTATGTTAATATTTAAAATATGTATCATTTTAAAGACTGAAAAATAAATAAATGAATAAACTCTAACTGTATTTTCAAAAGAGATTTTAAAATTTTAAAAAGAAAAATATATACATATGTATTTTTGAAAGAGTATGTTTTAAATAAAAACGATAGATGGCGTCAAAACTCTATTTGCTGTTTTTTTTTTTTTTCCATTCCCGACGCGTAAGGATACATGAATAGGAATCGCAAATCATTGAGTTATTATAAAATCGATGTTCAGGAATGATTAAAAATTTTTTCGCTTTAAAAAATTGTAAATTCATCATTATTATGATAAAATGGAATATCTAAAATTACAAAATACTTCCTTATTTAAAATATTATCTAAATATTTTTTTGACTAAATATGAAATTTTGAAATCAAAAATATTTGTTTCATAACAGAAGAGAAAATATATTTAAGTGAATTTGACTTAGTATATATACAATAAATATTTTAAACATGTAATAAAGTACTTTTGCGTTAAAAAAAATTCTAAATAATTCATTGGCTGCATTCAAGTCGGTCAACAAACCAACCCACATACCTCACAAGTAAGAACCGCATAACAGCGTTTTCACCCGAAGAAACACATTTTATTGGCGGAGTAACATAGTTCCATATTTAAAGCGATTTATTATAAAAAACAAGAGTTTTCCTGAAAAAACGAAAACGTTACTAGATTCAGAAAGATCCTATTAACAATATATTAATTATATGAAAATCCTTCGAGCCGTTTAAGAGATATTTTTCAGAATTTCAGTCCATTACACCAACCTTTTTCCCTTTTTGGCTTTAAATTGAGATTCAGATCTCAAAACATACTGCATGTAGAAATGTAAAATTTTCAGGATAGATTAAGACCGAAGATAAAAGACTATTTTGAAAACATCAGAACAAAATATGGCATATTTGCTGACATATTAAGTGTCGGCTTTTACAAATCTCTTTGATGTCAAATTAGCCGTATATATGAGTTCGCAGTGTCCCGTTTGTCCCTCCGCTTGCGTCACTCAAAAAACTGCCGTTTTTCATGAAATGTACACTATTAACTAGAAAAACTCTATAACATTTACGAAGTCATATTAATGCTAAATTCAATATATTATAAAAATATTACAAAATACGCATTGGCACATCTAAATGAATATCATTATAAAATAAGCTTAAATCTAATAAAATAATAATAATAATAATAATAATAACTGATAATTAAGAGTTAATAACCAATAATTAGTAATATTTACCAGTTACATAGAATTTGATCAATTCGAGTAAATTTGTTTCTTTCGAAAACAAAAACTTTTTACTCCTGATGCCATTTCTCAGATAAAACATCTAAAATTATTCAGTAGCGCAGATGATTATTTAATGCCATTTGAAGAATATTTAGTTTTAAATAGTGTACATTATATTTATTGTAGAAAAACAAACGGTATTTAATATTTATAAACAGGTTCAATTATTATAATTATTATTTTTTTTTTTCAAGTATTTACAAAATAACACAATTGAACATGCACTTCCAATAATTTTCTCTTGTATACTAAAATGTATTTGAATATTTCTGTGTGGCCCTGTAAACCACTCACTAATGTTAACCATACAATATTTCACGGAAAGCCTTTCTTTTTCCCGTTTAAATACTGCATACTAAATTCTTTATATTTTATATTCTACAAAGATATTAAATAAGCTTTAAAAAAAAATGCCGCTTGCAGAAAGCAATATATCCAAATTATTTTGTGAGTTTGTGTACTTAGATTTTTTACTTCCATTACCCTACTACCGTAGGTAGTGGAAGTATTGTATTTGGTCCAAAAATTCGATGTCGTGTTTTCACGTGATTTACATGTTTTAAGGTCCCCTGAGTCCAAAAAAGTAGTTTTTGGCAATTGGTCAGAGTGTATGTGTGTGTGTGTGTTGGGGGGGGGGGGTCTTTTATGACTATTATATCTCCAAAACAAATAAAGATGTTACCACGAAACTTCAGAATTGAGACAAGTCTAGTGTTCAGATGAAATCTTTGAATTTTGATAAAAATTGAAAAACCGGAAGTGGGATATCTGAAACCGGAAGTGGGGTCCGTATGTCAGTATCTCAAAAACGGCTGTGACGATTTTTTCAAATTTGCTGCATAAACGTTCTATTCGATGTCCTTTCGAATGATATAGTTGGTTAGTTCAGAAAAATTGGTAGGCATCCTGCATAAATAGCTCAATTTTAGGTACTGCATGTGAGTTTTTTTAAAAACGGCTGTACGAATTTTTTTTCAAACTTGCCATATTAACTCCCTTTTAAATATACTTTTGTATGTAATTATTGTTTTCCGATCAACAATTGAATATGCCAAGATTTGGTAAAAGTCGGTATCTTAAAAACGGCTCTAACGACTTTCATAAAAATTGTTACATAAACTCACTTAGATATCCTTTCTCATACTTAAGTGATCATTACAAAAAAATTAATAGTCATCCTGATCAGGTAGATCAGTTTTAGATCTTGGAAATTAGTGTTTCATAAAAAAAAAATATATATATAATAATAATAATTCCTCTACCTTTTTTTTTTTTTTTTTTTTTTTTTTAAACTCGCTATGTAAACTTTGTTTTACGTGTCTTTACGCGTGTATTAACTTTCTTTTACTGGGAAAGTTTTAGTTGTCCATTTCATTAAGTCAATTCTACATCCTCTGATCACATTGTATTCAAAAAGTGTATATAATATGTGTAATAGAGGGTAATGGAAGTCGTGTGGTTGTTTCACACCAGATTTTTTTTTTCTTTTGCCTACGTAGGAAGTATTGGATTCGGGAAAAACTTTCGAACTCAGGTTTTCGAAATTTTTACACGTTTTGAGATCACCGGAATACGACTTGACTATTTTAATAAAACGTCTGTCTGTCTATTGTCAAAATTTTGTAGACACTGTATTAGACGAATGAAAAAACGGAATTCAACATAACTTTATGTTTGGTTATATATTAGCTTAAATAGTTCCTGAATACAATTTTTGATACTCAACAATAATGGCGCTGCTTTCTTGCACTTTCCCATATTTAAGGAAAGACTGTATCTTAGTTTCTATATGCTTAAATGCATAAATTGTGATGTGAATGAGAGATAAACGTGATGTATAAATCATGATAAAAACTAAGTTGGATGAATTTGTTTGTATATGAGCTAATAGATGGCGCTACTATGCTGCAATTTATCTCCGTCTACTGGAAGACAATATCTTAGTTTCTATGATATATAACTAAGATATAAATGCCCGAAAATTGGTATATATATGATAGAAAACTATCTTATTAAGATTTGAGTTTATATCGGACGACAGGTTGAGCTGACTATGCGAGAATTTCAAGATGGCTATATCTCAGGATCTGTTGGTGAAAATGGCACAAAACTGCATATGTAAAATGTAAGTAGTGAAAAGTTATAGTGATTATTATTTTTGTGCCTTATAACCAGTAGGAAACGCTATTATTCATGATATAGGGGAAAGTTTTACGAGGGGCACAGCATACTAGTTTATTTTGAATCATGAAAAGAAATAAAAAATAAAAATACCTCACAATATTTTATTTATAGTTTTACTTTTAAAGAGGAAGGATAAAGTAAATTGCTTTTTTGTAACCTGCATATTGTCTAAAAATAGAATATGCTTTCATATATCGTATTAAAAATTTAGAAAGGAAAAAAAAGGGAGGGAGTGGGCTGGGGGTGGAGGGGAGAAATTTCCAACATAATACAGCTGAAGAGTCCGTACGAGCAATTTCTACTTATTTTATTTTGTTCGACTCCATAAACTAATCATTAATTCTAATCATACCTTATTCCATAGAAAACATGCTTACATACGTATGGATTATGTTACATTCGTTATGTTTCATACAATACAATCGAACCTCGTTAACATGAATTACTTTAACATGCACTGTTTCCATCATTCCCTCAAAATGAAGATTAGTTTAGTTATATGAAGATTAGTTACTCATAGCATAAACTGGTAAGTGGAACAAAATTTTCATCCCCCTTGAGATTCACGTTACCAAGGTTCGACTATATACAGAATTTAAATAAGCTTTAATAAAATAATCTTATAGATCACAATGTTTCGAAATTCATTCATGAGCGACTATATACAAAATCAGTACTGTTTTTTAAATACTTGTTCCAATTATGGATGAAGAAATCTCATAAAAATTTTATTTAAAGCTTTATAGTAAATAAATAAAAATTTGTGCAGCCCTGTATATTGTCTAAAAATAAAATACATTGTATTGTTACTAAAAATTTTCATAGCAGAACTAAAAATTATTTCTGAGCAATTTCCACGTATATTTCAATTATGAGCCCGTGCGGTTTTTTGTGGGACCTTGTAAATCAGCGAATAAGACTATTCATACCCTATTCTAGGGGATTCATACTTATACGCAATGTGCGCCTGGATAATATAAATCAATTTTGTTATGTGTTATGCAGGATAGAAATATTACAATTTGCTTTACATAAATATTCTCATAGACCGTTATATACATGAATCCTTTTGACTGTTCCTTCACACAAACCAGTCTTAGTATTTATACTATTTTAATAGACAACGCATTATGGTGAACCAGAATTATATACATCAGTTTCAAGACATTCCTCACATATTTGCGGAAATTAGAGTGAGGAAGGGTGAGGGGTAAACCTGACAGACATTTAGAAGTAGGAAGTCTTAGAAAATTTTCACTACTTTTGGAAAGATTAAAAAACCACAAAGAAACTGATTATTCGTTTCTAGTTATTTTCCATTACGCTTTTAATAATCTGAATAATTTTATGTGGCATTGTGAACTAGTCATTAATGTTGTTCATACCATATACAACAGAAAACATACTTTTGCACATATGTGTAATGTATGTGTGATATATGTTAAATTTGTTGTGTTTTGTCCTGTACAAAAATAATAAAATAGGCTTTATAAAAATGCTCCTCGTAGAGCTCAATAAATTGAAGTTCTCTTTGTGTGTCCCTGTATAGAAGCTGGTAGTGCTTTTCATACTAATTTCAACGTAAAAGCTGTTTTAGTCTAATTAAATAACTTACATAAGAGTAGGGGCATTCTAAAAATATTTCGGAATTTATGGTGCAGACAGACGGACAGCCAGACAAGTCATAGATACATATCATTTTTCTCGAGAAATGTTAATTAACTGTTGATTTGTCGATTTGTTAATTTGTCGATTTTCCCCGATGCAGATCGACACTGTGCGGCATTGGAAAAAATGCTCAAAAAATTGCCGATTTTCTCCGACGCAGATCGATATTGGGCGACATTGGAAAAAATTGGTAAAAAATTGCCGATTTTCTGCAACGTAGATCGATATTGGGCGACACTGGGGAAAATCGGTAAAAAGTTGCCGATTTTCATCGATGGAAACCAATGTCGGGCAGTATTGGTACAATACTGCCCCCATATTGCTGTGCTACTGGGGTAAGCTGCACTAGCCGACATAAATGTGCAGATATTTTTTATTATTGCCCTTTCAGGGCAGTGTATAAAAGGTCTATCAATCAACTTTAAAAATGTTTTTTTGCATATAGAATACACATACATAAGCAAATATTTAAACAAATTTTATAAGTATTTGCTGTCATCAGGAGTTTTTTCCTATAACATGTATACAAGTTGTGCATTTTCCTGGTATATAAATATTAAAGCACATGTGAATGCATACCATGAAAAACAATTTTTAATGAATTTTATAGTATTATAGGTAATTTTCAATATATATATATATATATATATATATATATATAAGTGTGTGTGTGTGTGTAGTATATAAGCAGTACTTCAAAAAGTTAAAATGAAAAAAAAAATCTGATGTGGGCACCACATGACTTCCTTATACACTTTTAGAAATATACATAATGTTAAAAAACATTGACACTGGGCCCGAAAAAGTTGGCTAAAAATATTTAAAAAATGAATCATCACCGTATTCTGAGCTTTTCTGAAAGTTAGTTAAAAACAGATTGCAAGATTTGTACTGGTAATGCTGACGAAGACAGCAGGGAGCCGAAAATATTGGCCAAAATTATTTAAAAAACGCATTTTCACCGTGTTCTGAACTATTCTGAAAGTTTCAAATATCTAGCTAGTCGGGAAGTTAGTTAAATAAATTTTCTGTTGAATCATATAAACGCTGCCGAAGGTAGCAGGGACCTGAAACAGTTGGCTAAAAGTATTAAAAAAATGCATTTTCGCCGTGTTTTGAACTATTCTAAAAGTTTCAAATGTCTAGCTAGTCAGGAAGTTAGTTAAATAAATTTTCTGTTGAACCATATAAACGCTGCCGAAGCCAGCAGTGACACGAAAAAATTGGCTAAAAATATTTTAAAAATGCATTGTCACCGTGTTCTGGGCTTTTCTGGAAGTTTTAAATGTCTAGCTAGTCGGGAAGTTAGTTAAAAATCTATTGCAAGATTTGTACTGGTAACGCTGCCGAAGGCAACAGGTACCCTAAACAGTTGGCTAAAAGTATTTAAAAATTGCATTTTCACCGTGTTCTGATCTATTCTGAAAGTTTCAAAGGTCGAGCTAGTCGGGAAGTTAGTTAAATAAATTTTCTGTTGAATCATATAAACTTTGCTGAAGGCAGCAGGTATCGGAAACAGTTGGCCAAAAATATTTAAAAAACGCATTGTCAACGTGTTCTGAGCTTTTCTGAAAGTTTCAAATGTCTAGCTAGTCGGGAAATCAGTTAAATTGCAAGATTTGTCCAAACCGTTTTTTGATACATTATGGCAAAAACCTATGTATTTTTGGTCATTATGAACCTAGTTTTCCTAAATATCTCCAAAATGGAAAATCATACAAAGTCCAAAAAGGGAGGTGCACAAATAGATGTTATAACAAACCTATATACTAATTCGCAACTTTCTACGTCCAACTTTTCTTGAGTTATGCGACATACACACAGACAGACAGACAGACACACACACACACAGACAGACAGACAGACACACACACATACAGACGTCACGAAAAATCGCTTATATCTCTAAAATGAGAGCTCGTGTGAAGACGACACTTGCAGGTGTACAACTATACATCATGACAGTCACACGTATAAATTGGCAACATTCAGCGATCATTCGTTTTCGAGCAATGTGAAATACAAAATCCATTTCGCAAATCGGGATTACTATACTTCCTTATACTTTGTGTAAGGAAGTAAAAAAGGAAAAACACTTGAAAGAGAAAGGCATAAAAACTGATGGAGATTTGCTCATGATATTGTACTGCTTGCCTCCACAATTGAGGAGAAATGCATGTTAGGGTTCACCCGAAGAGATAGAAAGCGAAACACTTGTATTAGCAAAGAAAACTAAAGTTTCTTATGTTATTTCTGAAGTTAAGAAATGTAAATGGAGTTGGGTTTGTTACCTTGAGAAAAAAAAATGTTGACAGACGGACACTAAAGTCTTGTTTTGGATTCGGATAGTTGTGAAAAGATCAAGGAAGAAATCACTTTTTCGTTGGAGCGATGAAATTGTGGAGTTGCGAAGAGCAAAATGGAGAAGAATGATAGAAAACTGTTCAAATTGGAATCCAGGTCTTCATTCTGCAGTGGACTAATAAAGGTTAAAATTGATGATCTATATATATAAATGTATGTATGTACAGTGGAGGAAACAACGCAGCACTCGACATAACTTCGTTGATAATCGAAACAAAAATATATAATAAGTATCATTATCATTTGACCGTGAAATGAGAGTACTTTTAAAAAATGAAATGAAATTTTGAATTGGGGTTCGTCTACATATTAAAACCATAGCCTCCTAAATTAGATGCCCGTCGCGTGGCTCGGAAACTTGGCAACTGTTGAAGCGGTAGACAGCGACACCTGGTACAGATTGCGCGACTTTTTTATTCAACTGTCACCAATAATTTTAAGACGTAATATATGATATATATAATCTACGTTTCTTAAATTCTATTCGCCTTTTATGTATATCATATCCCACTTTTAAAACTTTTTGGTGGCTGTTGAATAAAAAAGTCGTGCAATCTGTACCAGGTGGCGCTGTCTACCGCTTCAACTGTTACCATGTTTCTGAGCCACGCGACAGGCATCTAGTTTATGAGGCTATGTTAAAACGCACACCAACTTTGATTTTTTTCAATGGTAACGCTCTATTTTTATTTTATATTTGAAATCTCGGTTCGTGGAAATGCGTAAAATTATATCTGTTGTATATTTTACTATTTTTTTTTTCAATTGAGTTATAAGCGTTCAAAGTTGCTAATGATATAGGTGCCAAATCTCCCGTTTTTGAATTGAGATTTCAAACCGGAAAATTTTTATAGCTGTTTTCTGTATCAGTAATCGTCGAAAAAATATATAACATATTCCATTTAAAAATACTTGTGTCAATTCTGATTTAAAAGTTAAAAAGGTTGGAAGCTGTGTAATGTTTAATTCATGCCAAACTTTTATAAAAAAAAAAAAAAAAAAAAAGACAAACTTGATTGATAATTTTTTTTTTTTTTTTTTTTTTTTTTTTTTTACGAGATACAATGAAGAAATCCAAACACAATCAATGATCACTTTTGATTCAAAAAAATATTTTTATTAAGAAAAATATTACTAAATTTTATTATTATAGATTAATATTAAAAAAAGTTATGAAATACGATCTATATTAATTTTTACAAAAAAAAGGAATGCTAGTGTTGAAAAATATGGGTGCACAAATTGCATCTCATTCCAGTTATTAGCTTTAGAGATATAAATAAATTTTTCTTTTGAAGAGGATTAGATGGCCATCTCTTATAAAGTTTTGCGTAAGATAACGAAGAAAATCTCAAAACGTAACGGAATAAAATTAAACGTAATATTTTTAATTTTTAATTACGGGTGAAACTGCATGCAACAGCAATGAGAAACACACACACACGCAAAAAAAAAAAAAAAAAAAAAAAGTAAACAAGAAAGATTATTTTAAGACATTAGCAGAGGGTCGCATTCTCCGTCCTATTTTATGGACACTCTCCTTAATGTGAAATTTATTACTATTACCCTTTTTATAAAGTAATTTCCGTCCTGCATAATCATGGCACATTACTATAAATTCAGTAGACGTTGATATGAGAAAATATCCATCAACAATATAGTGGCAAGGAAAAATGCGAAAATTTGTTATCTCTGATAGTGTCTTGAAAAAACGGTGTAGTGTATCCCTGTTTTTGTACTACAAAGATCGCATTATCTGCCTTTTCATTTTTTAGGTCAGATTCGAAGATGAGAAATTTTCGTCTTTTTTATCACCACAATTTTTAAAGAAAAAACTCTATTCTGCTTAATTATATTACATTACTATAAAAATATTAGTGGCAAAAAGGTCTGAAATTTTCATTACTGAAAGTGACCTAAAGTAAAAGGCGGAGAGTATGATTCTTGGTAAGGGTAAACAAAATTTCTTATTTACTAAAGGAACAAGCCCCATCTTTCAACCACACATTCGAGGATCTTTCAATTAGAAGTACCCAGAATCAGAGGGTTCCGCACATTCAAAGCCAGATGTTAGCACAGAAATTCGGAGTTTCTTGTTATGGTTAAAAAAAAGGGGGACGGAGGGAATACTTGAAACAAGAAAAATCACTTGTACAAAATACATTTATAAAAAAGACAAGCTCCACCGAATATATAAGAGTAAATATGATATAATATATATATATATATATATATTAACGATGTTGATATCTACACTACACATTACAGAGTCACTAATATGATTAGTTGATGAATATTTACAGCACTTGTGTTTTTAATAATAATAATAATAAAAAAGGTAATAAAGGTAAAAGCGGCAATGAAAAGGAATAATTGTAAAAGATCGAGTGTTTTTCAAATTGTACATTAAAAAACTAAGCTATTTAACGCGAAAGCTGTAAATGCGGAAAATTTATATATTATTAACTTACAAAGCCTCTTTGAAGAATTTATACAAGAATAAATACAATTATTTTCATTTTCGCAACAATAGTTATACTCTGTTCGCCGAGAACTGATAGCGAAAATAAATAAAGCAACGTGATTCTTGGCGATACTGTTAAATGACTGGCGTTGGACTGAAGTCAAACGGCGTCTCTCTGGCAAGTGAACGATTTCTTTTTTTGTTCGTTTATTTCGTAGAAATGTTATCCTTTCTTCAGGTGTTTAATGTGAATTATGGGAAATGAAAGAATGGAATAAAGTCCTCGAAAAGAACGATAAATGCAGTAAATCCAAAGAATAGTTTTTATTCACCTGTCACAAACTATACTCACATAAAAGGCAGAGAAAGCTAACCGTCGGTCAACATAAACAGAATCGCCCATTCAGCAAGAAAACGTAAATGTGTCAAATTTTGGTGATAAAAGAACAACAGTTCATATTTACTTTCGCTATCAGTTCTCCGCGAACAGTCTAGAAATGTTTCATTTTTGACCATGCTTCAAAACAGAATTCAGACACGAATGGCTTTTCATATGTGTGAGTGAATTTTATGCCTGTGAATACGTAAATGGTACTTCGGATTATTTTTCATTTGAGAAAAATCTTCACAACAAATTTCCCATGTGGCATTTCTGCTGTTTGGGAATGTGAATGTATATTTAGATCACTTTTATTAGACAGTTTCTTGGAACAATCTTCCCTGTGCTAACAAGGAAACATTCAAAAGGTGTCATCTTCAAAAAGTATTGAAAAAAAAAATATGTGATTGTTATGAACCCACGTTCTGTATTTTATTATTATACTTAAAATTGTAATATTGGTTTGTGAATCTGGCAACAAGTCAGTTTCTCAAGTTTAAGTTTTGTTCTGGATTAAGTACGTTACGTTTGATTAAGTTCTTTTCCATTTACGTATAAATATTTCATATCATCTGTAAATAAACATAGTTTTAATTAGTACGATATGCGTATTCTTTGAATGCTGATAAGTAACATTTGGCGTCCGCGATATTTAACTCGAATATGTTTGTTTTCATAACTGAAATAAGTAACTAGTACTTTCTTTGCTTTTGAAATATTCTTTTGTTTGCATTTACGTAACTGAAATTTATAATGAATCAAAAGAATAACGATGGTGCAAATACGAACCAAACAAATAATGGTGGTGTGAATACAAATGTTTTGGATAATTTGAAAAGAGAAAGAACAAATTTACGACGTCAGTTTACGACTGCTTGTAACCAGTTCGATGAGTTAATAGCTGACACGACGATAGAAAGTAAGCAAATTTCTGTGATATTTAATAAGATTTTGGATAAGTCAGAACGTTTATTTAAGATTGACTCTGAATTGAGTGAACATTTAGAACTAAGTGATGATGAATATGATCAGATTGAATCATATAGAGATCGTTTTATAGAAATCAAAACTATATATGAAAAAAATGAGCAGTCATCTCACGATGAAGTTTCTAGTACAAATTCGATTTCTGGCCTTAATTTAAAACTTCCTAAGCTAAATTTAAAAGAATATGATTTGGTTCCTAGAACATGGGTTGCTTTTTGGGGACAATTTTCCCGCATCCATGTTGATGATAGCATACGAGAAGAAGATAAATTTCAATATTTACTTTCTTCATTGAAGTCAAAAACCAAAGCCAGAGATATTGTAGAAAGTTATCCACCTTCCAAGGATAATTATGTTAAAGTTATTGAGCATCTTAAGTCGAGATTTGGAAGAACGGATCTTCTGATAGAAGTTTATGTACGTGATCTTTTAGCTTTAGTAAGTAATAGATCATCCGTCAAATTATCGGAACTTTATGATAAATTAGGATCATATTTAAGAGGATTAGAAACCCTTGGCGTCACTACTCAAAATTATGCTGCTATGCTTTATCCGGTAGTAAAATCTTGCTTACCTGCTGAAGTTTTGAAAGCCTGGGATAGATATAGGCTTAATAGGGAAACTAATGTTGAGGATTCTTTAACTTTGACTAAAGAAAAATTATTAGAAAATTTAATGTCATTTTTGCAACATGAAGTTGAGAGCAACATGAAGTTGCAATATCAATATAATTCATCAGAGTGTCCAAAATGAAGATGAATATATGAAATTGCAGGTTCAATCTAAAGAAGTTATGAAAATCGGTGGTTTTGATTTACGCTGCTGGACATGCACAGGAGATGAGAATCAGGAAGATCATTCAGTTCTTGGCTTAAAGTGGAATACAGAGTCTGACGAGCTTAAGTGTAATTTTCCCAAAGCAATAGAAAATTTAGAAGATGTAGGTACTAAAAGAAAATTACTTTCAATAGTTAACAGTGTTTATGACCCAATTGGTTTTACGTTACCTGCCATGCTGTTTCCTAAGTTACTCCTGCAAGAGGCTTGGAAGAGAAAAATAAGTTGGGATGAACCGCTTCCCAATGATCTCCAGTCACAATATAAAAACTGGGTGAAACATTTTCATTGTATACAACAATGTTCTATTCCAAGAAGAATGTTTTATGGATCTAAAGAAGATGCCACTCTACACTTGTTTTCAGATGCATCAGGTAATGCTTATGCTTGTTGTGCGTATCTTCGTTGTAAAGAGAATTCAGAAGTATTTGTCAATTTAGTTTCTGCCAAGTCAAGAGCCTCACCAATTAATCGGCCAACTATTCCCCGATTAGAGTTGTTGGGGGCTTTATTGGCTGCTCGTTTAGCCAAAACTATAAAATCTGCAATGAATTTTCCTCTTAAAACTTTCTTTTGGACTGATTCTATGGTAGCATTAGCCTGGATTTTGAAAAGGGAACCCTGGAATAATTTTGTTGGAAACAGAGTAAAGGAAATTAGAGAACTAACAGACACGGAAAGTTGGAGATACATTCCAGGAGATCAGAACCCTGCTGACCTCCCACCTCGATCATGTACTTGTAAGGAACTTGAGAAAAAAAACTGGTGGGAAGGACCCTCGTGGCTGAAGAATTCTACCGAATTATGGCCAAATGAATGCATAACTTTTCCAGAAGAAGCACTAACTGAAAGAAGGAAAGTTGTAATAAGTGCAGCGAACATTCAAGATGCTGAAAATTTTAGCCAAAGACTTTTGTATTTTTCTGAATATCCTAAGCTGCTACGTATGATAGCCTGGATATTAAGATTTTGCCGACTTTCTAAGAATAAAGAAATGAATATATCAATGAATTTACGTACCGAAGAAATTAATGAAGCTGAAGTTGTCCTTACAAAAATAATTCAACGTGAATGGTGTACTGAAAATAGAAAAAGATATGAAGGAACAATGAAGTTTTATGAAGAAAATGGTTTATTGAAAGTGAAGACTCGACTCATACTTGGAGAAGACAATGATGATTTTAAGTACCCGATTGTTTTACCAGATCACTTGATAGTCAGGCGTTACATCGAGTACATACACAAAAGCTTAAATCATGCTGGGGTCCAAACTGTTTTATCTCATATAAGGGAAAGATTTTGGATTCCTCGTGGTCGAAGAGTAATTAGAGAAGTTATTTCTCGGTGCATACCTTGTAAGAGACATTCAGTCAAAGCCATAGTCACAGAACCAGCTCCACTTCCAGCGAATAGAATAAACAGAGTAGCAGTCTTTCAAGTAACCGGTACAGATTTGGCTGGCCCTATTTTTCTTCGAGAAGGTATTAAAGCGTGGATAGTTTTATTTACGTGTGCTGTATTTCGTGCTGTACATTTAGAACTAATTAGTTCCTTATCAACTGAAGCATTTATGCAAGCCTTACGTCGATTCTTTGCGCGCAGAGGTAGAATTTCTATTATGTATACTGACAATGGAACTAATTTTGTTGGAACTTCCAGATGTTTTGAGAATTTAGACTGGGAAGCAATTCAAGCTGAATGTGGAATGAGAAAAATCAAATGGAACTTCATCCCACCAAGCGCACCATGGTACGGAGGATGGTGGGAGCGAATAATTCGCTTAATCAAAGATCTATTAAAAAGAAATCTTGGAAAGGCCTGCTTAAGTTTCGAAGAAATGCAAACAGTTCTATGTGACTGTGAGGACACTATCAATAAACGTCCACTAACATATGTATGTGAAGATCCAAATGAGCCATTGCCATTAACCCCTGCTCATTTCTTACATGATGTACGAAATCCTTTAGAGCTCAATACAATTGATTTGGATATAATTGATGGAAATCATCTAAGGAAAAGATTACGATATGTTCAAAGGGTAAGAGAGCATTTCAGGAGACGCTTCCAGAGAGAGTATATTTCAGAATTAGTAAGAAATCCTGATGTCAAGAGACTTAAAGATAAAATTCAAATTGGAGATATAGTACTTGTGGGATCAGAAAATCTTAAAAGAATAAGCTGGCCCTTAGGAAAGGTCATAGAATTGTTTGTAGGAAAAGATGGAAAACAGCGAGTAGCTCGATTAAAGGTAGCAAAGGGTGAAATTATACGACCACTTCAGAGATTATATCCCTTGGAAATTTCTTCGAAGGATATTATCATGCCCACAAAAAATGAAGAGTCCTTACCTGAAGTTGCTGAACAACCAAAGTGTGCTATTGACAGTGACAAAATGGCAGACCAAATTAAATTTTCTAGAAAGGGTAGACCTATTGTCAAACCCAAAAAACTGGATTTGTAAAGTACTTATTTTTCGTTTCCTATGTCAAAATTTAAGTTTGATATAATTTCAAAACTCACTGTTTCTCCTTTAAAGTAAACTTTGTGGTTATGTTAATAAGTTTTGTCTTTCAAATATATATCTTTCAAGACAAAAGGTGGGAGAATGTTATGAACCCACGTTCTGTATTTTATTATTATACTTAAAATTGTAATATTGGTTTGTGAATCTGGCAACAAGTCAGTTTCTCAAGTTTAAGTTTTGTTCTGGATTAAGTACGTTACGTTTGATTAAGTTCTTTTCCATTTACGTATAAATATTTCATATCATCTGTAAATAAACATAGTTTTAATTAGTACGATATGCGTATTCTTTGAATGCTGATAAGTAACAGTGATTCTACTCTTCATAAAACACCAGAAAATGAAAATATTATCGACTGAAATTAATTACAGCGGCCACAAAAATTATCAAAATTAAGCATATTTGGCGATTTTGCGCTGTTAGGCGATACGTTTGCTAGCACCGAGATTGCCGTGTACGAACAGAACCGTGTTTTGCTTTTCCGCCAAGTACTCAAAATCAATCGCCTAGCAGTGTGAAATCACCAAATATGAGTAATTTTGATATTTTTTTGTGGTCGCTGTAATTAATTTCAGCCGATAATTTTTTCATTTTCTGGTGTTTTATGAAGAATAGAATCACATATATTTTTTTCGATACTTTTTGAAGATGACACCTTTTGAATGTTTCCTTGTAAGATTTTTTTTGTACGATTGAGTAAATGTTTATTCAAACTATCCCTTTTAGAAAAAACCTTGGAAAAATATTTACATATGGGGCTTTTCTCCTGTATGAGTACGTAAATGTTTAAATAGGTTACTTTTACCAGAAAATTTCTTGAACATATTTCACACACATGTGGCTTTTCTCCTGTGTGAGTTAGCAAATGTATATTGAGACTACTTTTTCGAGAAAAACCTTTAGAACTAATTTTACACACATGTGGCTTTTCTCCGGTATGAGTACATGTTTAAATAGGTTTGTTTTACCAGAAAACTTTCTAGAACATATTTCACACACATGTGTCTCTTATCCTGTGTGAGTTAGCAAGTGTGTATTGAGCCTACCTTTTCGAGAAAAACCTCTAGAACAAATTTCACACACATGTGGCTTTTCTCCTGTATGAGTACGCAAATGTATATTCAGGGTACCTTTTTGGGAAAAACCTTTAGAACAAATTTCACATACGTATGGCTTTTCTGTGTTAGTTAGCAAATGTATATTGAGACGATCTTTTCGAGAAAAACCTTTAGAACAAATTTCACACAGATGGGGCTTTTCTCCTGTATGAGTACGCAAATGTCTAATTAGATATCTTTTTTCAGAAAACTTTTTACAACATATTTCACACACATGTGGCTTTTCTCCTGTGTGAGTTAGCAAATGTATATTTAGACTACCTTTTAGAGAAAAACCTTTAGAACAAATTTCACACTCATGTGGCTTTTCTCCTGTATGAGTACGCAAATGTATATTAAGACTATCTTTTTGAGAAAAACCTTTAGAACAAATTTCACACTCATGTGGCTTTTCTCCTGTATGAGTACGTAAATGTCTATTTAAATCTCCTTTATCTGTGAATCCTTTAAAACATATTTCACACACATGTGGCTTTTCTCCTGTATGAATTCGCAAATGTGTATTCAGAGTACCTTTTTGAGAAAAACCTTTAGAACATATTTCACAAACATGTGTCTCTTCCCCTGTGTGAATGCGTAGATGTGTATTTAAATCTCTTTTACATGTGAATCTTTTAAGACATGTTTCACATTCATATGGCTTTTCTCCGGTATGAACTGAATACATTTTAGAAATGTACGGTTTTTTCAATAAATGTACATAGATATTTTTTTACAGAAAATCTTTTAAATCATACATCTTAATTACATCAATTTAACTAAGCACGTCATTAAAGCTTAAAAAAAAGAAATTAAAAATTTGCTTCTTATATTTAGCTTCTTTTCCTTTTCGTGGAATCAGTAATATTTATTTCTATATGGAATTTGGAAGAACTTCTATATTGATTTTCAAAATATGCATTGCAGACATTTTTTTTTTTTTTTTTTTTTAAGTTCTTTTTAGAACACTTGTCAATTCCTAGAGGTGAAAGTCATAAATTGTTTCTGTTTTTTATATAACTATATGTTCAAATTCAAAAACCTGCCTTCGTGGTTTAGACTCATAGAATATTCTTCTTAAATTATGTTAGAAGCAAACGTTTTCTTCATCGATAATATTATTCATGCATCAAAACAAATGGATTTTTAGATAAATGATTTTACCATTGTTTGAATCTTAATAAAATCGAAATGGCGTCTGTCTGTGAGCTGTCTATTGAGATGGGGATAAACAGTTACTTTTCAGTAACAGGTTACTCCGTTCCATACCTTTGGTAACAGGTTCTTGTAACAAATTATTTTTATAACATATACTCTTTACTTTATATATGGCTAATGTCTTTCTAACGCAGTGTCTACGCTGCCGGCTGCCAGCCGTAAACCTAGTCTTCCAGGATAACCTGCCGGCTGGTTTGTTTATGTTTTGTACGTCCGTCTTGTTGGCGAATAATATTCTGGCGTTGTTGGCTTGGCGTGAATTTGCTCTGTTTTTTGCTTTCCCCCTATCCCGTTTCCCGCGCTTATGCCATTTGGTTTGGATTTTAAGTAAGGTAAGGTAAGTGATTGAATTTTTTTGTAGCAATTATTTATTATAATTAATATGATTTTCTTTTTCTGTGATGTACAAATTCGGTTCATTTTGAATGTACTTAAATTTTCTTGCGTTTCGTTTTGGAAAAAAATTAATATTTGTTTTTTTTTTTTAAATCTGCATGTGGTTGTTGATTTTTGAATTATTGTTTGAGCATTTTAGTTAGATTCTTTTCCTTAATAGTTTTTTCTTTATTATCATTATTATTGTATAACTTATTACATATGTTTGATAATGTAAATGTTTTTAAAATAGTTTTAAATAAACCAGATGGCTGTCTTGTCTTTTGAAATATACCGGCTGGGTAGCTTTTTTTCCTTCTAGTAGTTTATATTTAAAAAATATTTTTTGTTACATATTAATTTTATTCATAATAATTAGATAAGAATCTTATATCTTATTTAAATTAGTAATGTGTACTAAGTAATTTAATTGTTGAATCCAGCCGGCCGGACGCATAAAAGCATGATATTTTTTATTCATGATGGTTTGAAATAATTCCGCTGTCTGTTTCTCGTTATTTGCATTTAAATAAATTAATAATGTGTTAATTTTCTCAGTAAATAATTATTTGTATGTTCGATAATTTGTTAGATGCTAGGTTTGAAATAAACCGGCCGGTTATGTATACTCTTATTTCTGATTTGCATGTAGGATATTTTTTTTATATATATAAAATTTTGTTCATTTCACTTAAAATGTGTTTATTTATTAGTTTCTCATGCTTCTACATAGTATAATTTGAATTCTCTGTGCTGTTTTATTTAAATTTGTTCTTGTCCGTTCCTATTTGCTAAATAATATGTGTTAAATTTTACATGCAAACATCATCAAGGCAGAATATGTCACAGTTTAGAAGGTATGTTGCAGAACAAACAGCTTTACTGCATAACAATTGCAGATATTTAGAAATTAGGTAGAAAAAAAAATTGTCTTATAGCCTTAAGAGTGGACATTTATTAAAAATCTAGTATTAATCACTGAAACAATTTCTCAAAAATATTTCTGAAGTTGTTAGTTGATTGCATGGAGAATTTTCTAATCAGCCTTGATTTATTTATTCTTTTTTTTTTTTCAACAAAAATATCTTTGAATGCTATTTTACTATTGTTTTCTTATTATACACATATATTATAGCACATCAAATTCTAAGATTTGTATTTTTATGAGTGTGTCAATAATATATTGACATACAAGTAAATTTGTAAAATGCATTTGTGTCCTGTGGAACATGTTGACTATCTGAAAACTTGTTGCTGAACATTTAAAAGTATGCTGCTTTATAGAGGCAAACATAATCCTATTGTGCTTCACTTTTTAACACAGTCAACACAACTCCTATCATAGTTTGTTGAGGGTCTTTTTGGAATATACAATCAATATTTGCACAAAAATTATATATGTTCATATTTGAAACAGCGCGCTTGAAGCTGATGGATAGAAAGTGCCTGGTTCAATCTTAAATAGGTCATTCTCATTGGCCTAGTCGTGTGGAGTTTTCCATGTTTGGGGGTAAATACAAGCTAGGACTTCTTAGAAACACTTTTGCTTTTCATAGCAAAAATAAAAGAACTTATAATATGGATATCTCTATATTCATTTGAAATAGCCAAATAACTTATATTTTCATGACATGTTTTCATAGACTTCAGGCAAAAACAACCAGAAAAGAAATATAGAGATTCTTCATTTCATAAAAAGAAAAAAAAACTGTCAGAAGCTAAAAAATTACTTTTTTATTCTTTTTAAGTACTAAAAATAAATGTGAGTGTCACATGTAATGTTGTGTCTTTATCGTTATTTTACATTCATAATCTGTGAAAATACAATTAGAAAAAAAAAAAATGCATATGTTCACTTTGAGATTTTACATATTCAGAAAAATGTGAAATATTTTCTGCTTGTGAACTTTTATGATTTGTGTTATTTCACATTCAAAATTTGGACTCTAAAATATATTTTATCTTTATATATTTTTATCTTTCTAGTTTAAACTTGATGATTATGAACTTTTCATGAAAATCCCTGCATGTGTCAATTTTTGTATTTCATGCCAGTTGGATTGCATCTTCAGATATAAATTTTATTTTCTGTCTGTTGATGCAATCTTGCTAGCAAATCAAGTATTGTATTATATTGTGGAGCTGGATTGGATGATGAATCAATATTCTGTACCCCAGAAAGTCAATCAGCTTAAATAAAAATCTAGGCAGGCAGTGTAAGAAGCCAGAGATAGTAGATGAAGTAAAAGTATTTCATATACATCCTGTAAATCAAGATACCAAGAGAATGACCGTAAATAGTAAGTTGCAAAGTTAGAAAAGTAACATTCTTTATTTAAAAAATACACAATAAAAATTCATTCTCTCTCTCTAACATAATCCATTTTAAATGTATATTTATGTATTTATTTCATCAGTTTAATAAAACTCAGTATGAAGGCTTGTATAAACAATTTATCAATTTTATATACATAACTCCAAAAGATTTCTAGAGGTGTATTATAAGAGTCTCTCTTTGCTATATTACTTATGAAGAGAGCATTCATGAACAAAAAAATTAATTTATTATTTATTTTACATTTACAGTTTGAACTCTTTAATCTTAATGCATTTATGTTTTATAGTTTAAACTATACAGAATATGAACTTTACATGAAAATTCCTGCACATATGAATTTTTATATATCATGCCAGTTGGATTACATCTTCAGGCATAAAATTTATTTTTCTGTCTATTGATGTAATCTTGCTAGCAAATCAAGTATTGCATTATATGGTGGAGCTGGATTAGATGATGAATCAACATTTGGTATTGAAAAAATCAGTCTGCTTACATAAAAATGTGAGCTGACAGTGTAAGAAGATGATGAAGCAGAAGCACATCTCATATATCCCGTAAATGAAAATACCAAGAGAATAACCTTAAATGGTAAGTGGCAAATTTGGAGAAATAACATTTTTAAATTTAAAATAGCACAATTAAATTTAATTCATTTTATCCCTCTCTCTTTCTAATATATATATATATAACTAAGTTTTCAAAATTTAATCTAAAGCAAATTTAGTGCACTTTTACGAAAACAACTTTCAGCAAAGAAATCATTCACATTGATTATATGCTTCATAAATTATCATGCAAACACAATCCATTTGTTCTCCAATTATTAACATAGTTATAGCACAACTGTTATAACAACCTAGTTTGCTAAGGGTCATTTTAGAATACATTCAAATCTCGTTAACATGAATCTTAAGGGGGATAAAAAAAAAAATTCATGCTATCAGTAACTAATCTTCATTTTGACGAGGATTGTGGAAGCAGTTCATGTTAAAAGTAATTCACATTAACAAGGTTCAACTGTATATTATACAGGGTTGGCAGGTTTTTGACGGTTTAAACCATGGTTAAAACTGTCATGCCAAAAACCTATATTTATAATTTAATTGTCATAAAAACATGATTTGCAATACTTTATATATTTCAATTTTTTTAGTATTATGTATTTAACCAGTAAAATAAAAATGCATGGCCTAATATTTTGTATTTAAATATTTTATAGAGAAATATATCTTTTTCTTTTTTTAATGACTGTTGATATTGCAAGTTTTTAAGAAAAAAGAATAATTCTGAATGTTAAACGAGCTCGAATTGCGTCTGAAATTCTTATAATTATTGTGAGACAAGAGAAATATGAATGCTTTCTGGAAATGTATAAATTGTAATAAATTTAATATTTACTCGTACAGATTAAAAAAAAAATTATTAGTCTAAGCTGTAGGGCCCACCAGTGGCCAAGCAGTTCTATGCTCAAAGCTGGTAAACGTAAAGGTGCCGGGTTCGATCCCAGGGCGCACTCATCGGCCTAACCGTTCAGAGTTTTTCGTGTTTTTCTCCAAAACTTGTATAAATACGGGCTAGGACCCTTTAGAAAGACCCCCATGGAGAGCACTCCCTTTTAGGCCTAAGACCCTAGAGTAGTCAATCAGCCTTACTCCCAAAATACCAAACACCAATAGTCCAAGCAATAAACAGGTACAAATATTTATACAATCAATAATAATAATAAATAGATAAAAAATTATTAATAAATGATAGTGTAATAAATATAGATTATAAATATAATTATTTTCAAATTCATATTAATTTACTGCCTACATATGTTTTACTGAAAGAAAAAAAAAAAAAAAAATCCAGTATTCCTGTGTTTTCATGGCTTATGTGAAAAAATTCATAAGTAACATTGGAATTTTAGAATTTCATAAATATCAATATAAATAAACATACAAAATATGTCTATGCATACTTTGTACATATTTCTTAGGTCATAAAACAGCATATGTACCTAAATTTTTATAAATTATCTACAAATTGTTAGAAGATTTTTTAATTTATAAACAGCATAATATTTAGATATTCACTTGTATATGGCAACTAATTCCTACTTCTAACCAGATTCTAGCTCATTTATAGATTTTCATTTTGAAAATGCAGGTTTGTGACGGGTTTTTGATGGTTTAAACCCTTGTCATGTCAAAAACCCCTTTTTGACATCTAAAACCCAACCCTGATATTATATATGACCAATATTTACCTACAAATTGATTTATATATATTCCTGTCTGAAACATAATCCATTTTTAATCTAGATTATAAATATTTATTTATTTTGTTATTTAATAATCCTCAATAAGAAGGTTTAAAAAACTTTATTAATTTTGTATGTTTCCTCCTGCTAGAAGCCAAAGAATTACTAAAAAAAATCAAGTAAGTAGAAATGTGAATGTTAGATTTCATGTTACTTTGTTGTTATGTCTAATATACAATTAATAATTTATTTTTATTATTGTACATCTTCACTCCTTGTTCTGAGATAATTTTTTGCAGAGATATATGAATATATATAGAAAAGGGTTGTGTAATTGTTTTGTTTGTACATATAGTTTAGTAATTAATTCCAAAAGATTTCTAGTAGTATTTTCTAAAACACTGTCTCTTTGATGTTTTAGTTATGAAAAGAGCTTTCATAAGAAAAAAGATATTAATTTAATGTTTATTTTACACTTAAAATTTGAACTCTTAAAACTTAATGCATTTTTATTTCCTGTTTTATAGTTTAAATTATGATGAATATGAATTTTGAAAAAAAAAAGTTCTCCATTTGTGAATTTTCATTCCAGTTCGATTACATTTTTCAGGCATAAAATTAATTTTCTGTCTGTATGCAAGCTTGCTAGCACTTTAAAATATATATAACATTATATGAGACAGATGGATTGAATGAATCAACAATGCTCGTTATCTTAAAAATCTAATCAATTGAAATAAAAATATGTATGTTGAGGGCAGACAGTGTGTGAAGACAAAGATGGTGCATGATGTAGATGCATTTATCATTGCACATTGCATATTCATTAACCCATAGGTATCAAAATACTAATAAAATGACCTTAAATTAGATGGTAAGTGACAAAAAAAAAAAAAAAAATAGCTGGACTGACTGAAGAAGACTTGTATCCTTGATAATTTATTGTGTTTTACCCTACATCATTTAACTTTAAAATTAATTGTAATTTTATCCCTGAAATAAAATACTTTCAAAATTCAAGTTCAGTTTTTATTAAAATAAATAATATAAGGAGATAATTAAAAAGTATCTGCTTTAAATCAAGGACTATTAAGGCAATATGTTTTTTATCCTTAATTTGAAATATTTTTTAAAGGACTGTGTTTGTACTTGAGTTATAAATCAATAAATGGTGTATGCTACTGGAAAATTCAAAGCTATTTTTTTTTCCTTTAACTTTTAGTAGTAATTTCTGTCTATGGATGGCAGTACCAACCATTTGTTTAGCTTAGGGACCTTGGGGGGGGGGGGACTTATTTCATTTTGTAAATGAAGCTTGTTATATTCTTAACTTTTATTGTTCACATCTAACTTTTTTTTTCTCCGTAAATTGCAATGATAAATTAAAAATATTTTAAAATTTGAAGATGAATTATTATTTAAAATATGTAAAATAAAAGAAATGTAAAATAAAAGTCAAGGTTTAGTGCTTATTTGTAAGCATAGAGGGCGACACTAGACAATTTTCTTTTGATATTCTTCCACAAATTCATTTTTGTATTTAAAATTTTTATTTATTAGTACAGTCGGTAACAAAAGTCTCCGAACACTAGCAAAAATTCCTATCTGAAAAAAGTATACTTAATACAATTTTGTCAAATAAATCCTTGTTGAATCCTGTTTTTAGATTAACTAAGAACAAGATTCGACAAGGATTTATTTAACAAAACTGTATTAAGTGTACTTTTTTTATATAGGAATTTTTGTTAGTGTTCGGAGACTTTTCTTACCGACTGTAATAATAAAATCACTTCGGACTATTCATTTTTCTTAAATCAAAACATAATAATACGTCGTAATGGTTAAATTATTTAAAAAAACGAACTAGGTTTTGTTTTAGATGGTGTTAGGATTGAGGACAATTGACTGCACTGGAATCCTAGGCCTGGAAGGAGTGCTCTACACTGGTTTCTTTCTAAGGGGCTCTAGCCCGTATTTACGCAAGTTTCAGTGAAAACCGCGGTAAACTCTGTACGCCTCAGCCGACGAGCGTGACCTGGGATCGAACCTGGCATCTCACATCTACCAAGTTTTTGACGTTTAAAACTAGGTTTTAGAAGCTTGAAACAACTTTAATTTGGTGTGTGTATTTGGTAATAAAGACCAACTGACTATACGAAGGTCCTAGTTCTAGGACTATTAGGGTTATTCTAAATTGTTAGTTGTAGTTACGCATGTTTCGGAGAAAGTGACAAAAAACTTAGGACGACTAGGTCTAAGATCGAACCAGGTTCCCCCCCCCCCCTCCTGCTTCTACAGCAGAATCTGTCAACCACTCGTGAAGCCATCTTAAATTAAAATTTCATTTTAAAATGTTGAAAATTGCATAGTTGTTAAGCATAATACAGAAATACCTCACAATTTTAGTTAAATGCTAATAATTCATAAAAAATGAAAAAAAAAAAAAAAAAAAAAAAAAAAAGGTTTGAATAAGCAAAATGTAAAACACCAAAATTCTTCAAAAAGTTTTGTTTTAAAAATATCACAAGTAAATAAAACAAGATGGTGTTTTGCATTTTTTATCAGTTTTATAATAATGCTTTTATTACTGACTTCCTAAAAATTTTCGACTTCCGGTTTTCAACGGATTTACATATTTTGATAGGTCTAGAACACGATTTGACTATTTTTAGAAAATGTTTGTCTGTCTTTGTGTGTGTGTCTGTGAGACAAAAATTTTATGGCAAGTGTATCTCCGGAACTACAGTTCAGAATTATATATAAATTTATAAGTAAATGCATCTTTACCTAAATTAGTGTCTATCAACTTTTGGTGTCAATTGTTCGACAGGTGGCGCTGCTATATAGAAATTTCCGCAATTTAAGAGGATACTATATCTCAGACTCTATTACGTATAACCAATCAAATCTTGATGTGTGAGAAGGCCATTATGAGACATTATGCTGACTTAATTTGAATGCTTATAGGCCACGAGGTGGCGCTGTTATACAGCGATTTCCGAAGTTTAAGGGAAGGCTGTATCTCAGAAACTACTGCCCATAACTCCATATAAATTCGTATGTAGATGCACTTTGACATAAATTAGTGCCTATCAACTTTTGGTGTCAACTTCTCAGCAGGTAGAGCTGCTATACAGCGATTTCTGTAATTAGAAGGGAAGCTATATCTCAGGTTCTTCTGCGTATAATCAATCAAAACTTGATACGTGACAAGACCATTATGAAACATTATGCTGATTCAATTTGAATATTTATCGGCTAACAGGTGGCGCTGCTATACAGCAATTTCCGCAGTTTAAGGGAAGGCTGTATGCTGTATCTCAGTAACTACTGCCCATAATTCCATATAAATTCGTATGTAGATGCACTTTGACATAAATTAGTGCCTATCAACTTTTGATGGCAACCGCTCAACAGGTGGCGCTGCCTCAAACGATTTCCGCACTTTAAGGGAAGGTTATATTTCAGGTTCTATTTCGCGTATCACCAAACTATATGGGAGAAGGCCATTATGAGTCATTTTGCTGATTCAATGTGGATGCTTATAGGCCAATAGATGGCGCTTCTATACTGCAAATTTCATCGATAACGGGAAGGCTATATCTCAACTTCTATGGAATATAACTGTACGAAACTTGATATGTGAGATAACTATTATAAAAACGCATATTTTAAGATTTTATTTATAGACAAACTGTCTGTCTTTAAATATTTCGTATTAGTTTTCACTAAGATGAAGAGTATTTGCATTCACCATGTTAGATAATTTTAATGAATCATTTGCACTTAGTGAATTTGTATAGGAAAATATAGAATAAAGTCTTGTGGTGGCCACAACATACTAGTTTTTTTTTCAATTATTTTGATTAAAAGTAGATACAGAATTTTTTTCTCTTTAATTAAAAAGAATTTTCCAAATATCCATTTTAATATTAATTTTTAAAATTAAAATTATTTTAAAGTTTTTTTTTTTTTTTTTGTGTGTGTGTGTGTATGTGTGTGTGTGTGTGTGTGTGTTTGGCAAACAAAATGTAAGTAAAATTTATCATTTTTACATGCCAGAAATGAATCTTTGTTTAGGTAATAACAAGACTACCTACAATGATGGGAACATTGCAATTTTTGATGCATGTATATTAATTTTAAAGCAGTTTTTTCATCCTTTTACCGGTTAAATAGTAGATTTTTTTTTAAAAATAAATTTGAATTTGTGTTTTTTATTTTATTATTATTATTATTATTATTATTTTGCACATTTTGAAGTTCCTTGAGTCGGAAAATCAGATTTTTAGCGTTTGTTCTGTGTGTATATCTGTTTATTATCAGCATAACTTAAGAACACATAAAGTCTAGCTCAGTATTTTGAATCTGTATCATACGAGGATGCTGTTTGAAATTTTTTGTTGAAACAAAAAAAAAAAAAAAAAAAAAAAAAAAAGGGGGGGGGGGGGGTCCTGCACAGTTACCTCCAAAATAATTCATATTCATCACGTCTGTGGATGTAATACCTTGTAAATACTGTTTAACATCTTTAGACTGCATGAAACAAAAATAAATGAAAATAATAGCATGTTTCGCATAAATTTCAGTTAGTCATTCATCATCATAATTATTTTACAGAGTCTCACAAAGTAATTCGGAGATATTTCGCATGGAAATTGCTCGAAGTACATTTCAAGTAATGCTATATGTTTTCCATACTATACTAAATTTAAACTACATGATTTATATATAATTTATAGACAATAGACAGAGCTACTCAAAATTAAGCGAAAACATTCTTTTCTGTTGAATATAATTGATGGAATTGCTATGCTTTACTATGTTTCACCGAATCTAGGAAAACTGCTTATATACATATGGTTAACGAAATATTATTTGAAATCCAATTTTCGAAATTGCGCAGCAACAGTATACCCCTTATTTCTCACTTTATCCTCTTAAAAGGGTCCGCCTAGTGATGAAATGCTCTGGCTTTCGTGCTGGCTTCCAATTCCATTAAAGACTTGGATGCTTGTACTGGTTCGGTATCCAACTTGTATGAAGTGGTATGCATTCAGTCGAATCAACATAGTTTTCTATAATAGCCAAATTTATCACATGCCAAATTTAGGTCTTTATATGTTATAAAAGTTGAGATATTGCTTTTCCGTAAATGGGGTTAAATTGCTCGATACCAGCGCCACATGTTAGGCAATATGCACCCAAACGAAATCAACATAGTTTCTCTTCCTTGCTATCATGCGTGTTATGTTTTTTTCTTTCATTAAACACTATAGAAACTGAGCTCTAGCCTCTTATTAAATGAGAGAAATTGCAGCATGGCAGCATACCTGTTGGACGATATACCCCATAAGCTACTTTCTGTTACCATGCATTACTATAAAGACAAATTTTTGCAATTTAAGATCAAAGATAGAATGTAGTGTATTTAACATTTTTATTGTACTTTAAAAACGCTTCAAAATGGTTTTCGAAACACTTTTATTTAAATTGCACTTCTGTGTGAAAAGAGCTACTGCCCCTTCAACACCGTTTGGTTGTTGCAGCTACATTCCTAAGCATTTAAGACTGTTATTTATTTATGTTTTTAGTTTACTTCAAATTATTCAGAAAAATGTCGGCCATCCTGTTTTATTAAACTTGTTTGACTAATTTTGATTAGCCCTGTATATCGTCCACTAGATTTTATGTACCGAACACTGTAATTAAAACTAACACCATGAGAAAGAGAGAGAAAAGAGGGACATAACTTGTTGAAATGCTCTTCTTTCCACTTACAAATATAACACAAATCTTTCAGAGCTCTTTTGCATGCCTTTGTAAATTAAAGATAAATTTCAAAATAATTGTATGTGAAACATGGTTTTGTGCATTTAAAAAATATATGTCAATTTTGTTTTGTGTAGTGCTGCCAAACATATAAAGCTGCTGCTGCTACAAGAAATTTCATCCATTGACAATGTATGGCACCCCCTTCCCCTTTTTTTTTTCGGCAATCATATTACATATTGCAATATATTTAATATAAATAAAAAAATACTTATACTGCACATAAAAACTGCTCTTTTTTTTTTTCTTTTTTGAGTTTTTTGCGATAGAACATAGAACCTAAACCATAAAAAAATGGCGCCCGGTAAAAATAGCACCTGCAATTTGGCAACATACGCTAAAATTAAACAAGAACGAAAACTCATGCGTTTTGCATAGATTACTAATGCTTTCCAGTTATACGTACTCGTTGCATTGTTTAACGTTCAATGTGCTTTTTCCCTACGTGATCACACAATGTACAGATAGATAGAATAAATAAATTTATGATCCCTCTTAAGCATTGTTGAAAAGTGTTAACAACACTTAACACAAACAGAAGTATATATAGTTTCAGCAATTTCCAATTTTAACCCGTAATGTATCTGAATATTTGAGTGTAGGCCTGTAAATCTGAGCGCTAAACATACCATTCTATATAAAACATTTTTTCCCCTATGTGAATAATAAATGCCAATTTCACTATGATTTGTGTGGTACGAACTTATTTAAATATGATTTATAAAAATGCTTCTCATAGAACGCAATGCATTGGGATTCTTTTGGGAATCCCTGTGCACAAGCTAATTGTGATATTCATATTATTTTAAATGGGGAACACGCCACAGTAAACTTGAATAACATATCATTTTGTTGAAATTCTGAAAATATTGACAGGTGCTAGAGCTTGCACAGACGGGCAAAACGACAGACAGACTAATTAAAATCATAATCACTCTTAAACATCGTTAAAAGGCTTCATAAAAACGAAAATGCAATTATAGCCCTTAATGTATCTAAATATTTTTGCGTGTCCCTATAAATCTTAATGCTAATCATACTACATTTTATGGAAAACATTTTTTTATGCGTGTGAATTATAAATGTCAATTATGCAGCATAAAGTTATTTAAATATTTGACACAAAAATGCTCTTCATAGAGCACGTTCCATTGGCATTTTTTGGGTTCCATGTACACATATACATATTGTGCTATTTATACCATTTTAAAATAACATGTCAATGAAAACTTAAAAAAAAAAACATTTTGAAAAAAATCTGAAAACATTTACGGATACTAGAGACGAACAGAACGATAAACTATTTCAAATTTTAATCACTCTAAAACATACACTTAGCCCAGCGTTCCTTCCATTGTTAAAAAGTGTTAAAAACACTTTATACAACTAAAAATACAAATCAAGCAATTTCCAGTCATAGATATTAATGTACTAGAATATTTTTGTATTGCCTATAATCTTAATGCTAATCATACTACATTATGCAGAACACATTTTTTATACATATAAATAATTAATATCAATTTTATTCTGATTTGCACAAAATAACTATATTAAAATATTATTATAGGAATACCTCTCAGAGAATGCAGTGCTTTGAAATTATTTTGGGTATCCTATAAGGAAGGGCATGTTTACAAACAAAAGCTCCGTCAATCAATCTTTGCCACTCTAGAGTGGCAAAAGATCGACATGGATTGGTGGAAATACCAGTGTTTTGCCACTTTACCCATAATTTGACTGCGAGTGACGTCACGTGCCCTTTCTTTATTACATAAACTAATAGTGGTATTTTGTATAAAAAGACGACTTGGCACCAGATTATTAAAACTGAGGAAGTCTTCAACCTCTTGAACGCCAAAGGGAAAAAAAAATGGAAAGCAGACAGCTGTTTCGGTAGCATATAACATACCGTCTTCAGCGTATAGATAAAGAGAGAAGTGCTCGTATACAGTCGGCAGCAAAAGTATCGGAGCACAGGCAATAATCCCTGTCTAAAAAAAGTACACTTAATACTACTTTGTTAAACAAATCCTTGTCGAGTCATGTTCTTAGTCAGTCTAAGAACATGATTCAACAAGGATTTATTTAACAAAACAGTTTTAAGTGTACTTTTTCGACATCGGGATTATTGGCTAGTGTTCGGATGCTTTTGCTGCCGACTGTATATCGGAGACGAATCGAATTCTGATTATCCAACAGAATTACATGGAATGTTGTGTTTTGACCAATAGGAATTTTGGAAACACAAGTTGTGAAAAATTCAGAAGAAATTAAAAGAATGTGGACTGAATGCAAAATTTCTAACAATCAGACACATGCGGTACAGCGAAATCACAATTGACAATATTTTTAAAGTTTTTATAGATGTAAAAAGCTTCAATGAAATCGAGTTCTTCAGCGGATTTAGGTCTACAAATTGTTTTAATTGAATCAATTTTAAAATTATGGTTTTTCTCCTAACAGCGCTTAGAAATAACCGATTTATTAGTTTCCGGCTTACGAATGTAACTAATATGTTGGCCAATACATAACAAACGACCAATGTATGTTAAACCATATATAGACACGAAATACTATAGATGCCCCAAGAATTATACAACGTCTGTTCAAAAAGTATCCGACCTTTGACCAGAAAAATATCTTAGTTACTTTGCGGGATTGGGATCCTAATCCCCTTCAAAGTAGGTCCCTTACGCCTCCACACACTTACGGCCGTATTCACCGTTTACCTCAACCTGCGGTTTACCGCGAAAACCCGACTTGAACGCTCAAATGGTATTCACCAATAACCGTAGTTGGTATTACCGCGGCTGAAAAGCGACTCCAAGCTCAGAAACTCTACCCAGCTCTAGAGGAAGGTTAACCGTAATTTTTCGTTACTGAGCATGCGTAAAGCGTAAATGAAGCCAAGCAAAATATAAAAATAATAATGGCGGTTTGTTGTTGATGTTAGGGGCTCTCCTGTTACGAGTGAGAAAAAACTTTTTTCTTTCCTTTAAGTGTTAATTATTTTGTTAAAAAAAAAGGAAGTATGTAATCTTTTACGATAACTTCTTTATTATTGGTATTTATGTATGATTCGTTCATTGCTCTGAATTGTTTACTTTAAAAAAATGCTCATACTGCTTTAAAGGAAGTATGTATTCTTTTACGATAACTTCTTTATTGGTATTTATGTATGATTCGTTCATTGCTGTGAATTGTTTACTTTAAAAAAATGCTCATACTGCTTTAAAAGTAGCAATGTTATTTTACCAAAATTTTAAATAACGATGGTTAAAAACAAATCGTATAGTTTCCACGGAATATAACCATCTCTGTACACATACGAACCTGTTCCGTGATAACCTGTTCCTGCTGTGATAAAAATTGAAGCTTATTAATCTCCGTACTTGATTCTTCTGTGCTACATACCATCCGATATAAATTATTTCAATTTATGTCTTGCTCGTTTATTTATTGTTATCTACTTATATTCTACTGCAACATCTTAAATTGTTGAATAAGTAAATAACTAAAAAGAATAATAATCTGCAATCTCATAGGTAAACTGTATACTCAGGTAGAAGTATAGCAAATGCTTTATTAATTGTCACAGCACACTACGTGCAGCTGCACGGATTTATTGTTTTTATAGTCCATATAATCACACAAATTTTTAAAAAGGGGTTATTAATACCTTAATGATTAATATTTAGAATCTATGCATGCTTATGAAATTGGAGGAATGTAGTTAAAATATTAGAATATGACTGTATATTTACTTTTGTAAAATTTAAATTTTTAATCGGAATAATTATTTTTATCAAAGCAAGCTTAATTTTTCATTTATTGCACATAAATATTGGCTCTTTAAAAAATGACTTTAGTAACAAAATGGGAAAAAGTTTAAAATAGCATCATATACAAATATATATTAATGTAGCTAAACTTTCTATATTTCTATAAAAACATTTGTAACATACTTTGTTCTCAATCGTCGTATAATTAATCTGAATATTTCCCTTCATAGTAGTATATGGCACACCATTTGTTACAATATACATTTCAGTGCAACTGCATTTTTCAAATTACACTTTTAATTTAACAGTAATATGTTATTCTTTTTAAGTTCATCATTTTTAGATTATTTCAGCGCATTATCTGTGAAATGGGCAGATCAGAACAATCCATGATATGAAGATCAGAACAATAGTGAAATGTTCGTGGTTAAAGAAACTACAGTACACTGGACTGACTAAAAATTTATGTGATTTAATTGCAAATTAAAGGCAAATGCCAAGTGAGTTGTTCTGTTGACGCCTTCTGTTTTAATAGAAGGTATGTTCAATGGGGTAGCTTTCTTAGCTAGTCTTGTTGATGTTGTAAAGGCAGTCTACAGTATGAACCTAATCGTATGGTGGAATGCTCTGCATGAAGGCCTTTCTAGAGGATCCTTGCCTAACTAATCTGATTGGTAAGTATAACAGCTCTATTTTTTAATGCTTTTGTCTATGATTCTAATTTTAAATGAATAATTTGAATAAAAAAATAACTATGTAAAAAAATGCATTTCAATGTTACGTATATTTGGAGTCTTTTTCCTTTTGAAAATGGAGGGTTACACAAAATTTTAGATTACATTTTTTTTTATTTTCTTTTACTTATTAAATGCAGTGCTATTATATTGCTGTTTTTTCTCAGTATTCATTTATAAAAAGTCGATAACCATTGTTTTTGAATGAGATTGGGGGAGGGGGATGCTATTCCTTGTACTATTATTTGTTCTTGTTATTATTATTATTTCTATGGTTATAACATGAGCTTTGGGTTTTCATGTACACAGAGTATTCATACATGTATAATAGTGATTGTTATGGTATGTAATTTTGTGCAAAGCAATGTTGCGATACAGCTGTTAATTCAAGATGAATAAGGTGAGTACATTAAAATTATTTATCCCTATAGCTAAACTGAAGAAATTTATACATTACTGTTATTATAAATAACTATTATTAATTTATTGAAATATTTCTCTTAAAAAACTCGTGACTCGCAGATGTTTGCTTTAAAAAGTTTACATTATATATATATTTTTTTTGTAATAACAATTTACATATCAGTTATATTACTTACTAGCAAGCTTTGCTTGACACTATATTTAACTTTTTTTCTTTTTTAGTTAAACAATAGAAATGTTTATATAAATATATTTTCATTAGCATTTTAACTATATTCAACAAATCAAAACTGTAGACAAGTACTGTAATTTTCCAGCTGTTAATGAAATATAAATGGCATTAATTATTTGAATTTTATTATGTTGATAAAAACAAAGTTAATTTAAAATAAATAATAGGCGCACTCATTAAGGAATTGCTTTATAGTATAAGACCCTTTATACAAAATTCGAAATTTTAAACCGGTGTAGGCTTGATACTTTTTGCCAAGGTATGTGCAGCTTTATAAGATAACAATCATTTTAATGCATAGTTAAAATGACTAAAACCTGCTTCATAAAAAAAAAAAAAAAAAAAAAGCTGATAAAACTGATGTTATAAAAAGTTTTTAATTTTTTATTTAGATTTATTTTTTAAATATTATTTTGTCATGATTTTGTTTGTAAAGTAATATGGACACATCTTTTGTGTAGGACCCTCTTGGCAATTTTTATTTTTTGCCAGATTAAATGTGAATTATCTCAATTGCATAATTATAGACTTTACCGAAAATCATTTGAGCTACTTAATTGCCAAATTTTTTATTTCATCTAGGGGGTCCTATACTAATGGATATAAGAAAGCACCACAACTGGCGTTTTAAAGTGATAATTACAAAACTTTTAATAAACACCATAAAATTCAATAAACTCACAACAATTGTTTCGAGTCGAAAGAACACACAACCCTTCGTTAGGCGAAGAAAGTAGGCACAAGCGCTGCACTCATGTTGCCACTTTAACTGCAGCCTACATTCTTTGCCTGACAAAGGGTCGTGTGTTCTTTCGAACAGAAACAATTGTTGTGAGTTTATTGCATTTTATAATGTCTGCAGTTTGAAGAAGGTCACACTTATTTAACTGATGCTGAAAGGCAAGGAAGTGATGCAGTGGCAAAGCATCCATGGAAGTGATGGAAGCAGAGCTTCCCTTATTTAAGATTAAAAAAAAAAAAAAAAAAAAAAAAAAAAAAAAATCAAGTAACGTCGCTTCGTCAAAAGACTGAATTGATTCTTCTTCTGCTTTTGGAAACGCTTTGCTTCAGCACTTCCATAGTTTTCTAAACCCTGCCTCACCCTTAATATTTTTCAAGATAAATAGAAAACACTATGCCCTGCACAAAACAGAATTTAATTTAGTATGATAGGACTTATTTCAATATATTCTTCCATATAAAGACATGCAACAACTGTGTATCATTTCCTAGCATTGGTTACTATATTTATTTCTTAAAATTTCTATGTTTTAGCTTTAGCATAAGAGCACTTTGGCGGATTTTAAACTTTTGTTGTCATTTTGGCAATTAATTAAATTAGTTATCACAATTGCATAAGTAAAGACAATGGCAACAAACGTCTGAGCTAATTTGGTGCGAAATATCAAGGAGTCCCATACTAAAGTTGTTACATTTCTTTAGCACGACTTCTCTCAATTTTAATTAATTAAAAAAAAAATTCTGTTTTGACATCAGAAGAAATTTATTTATTTTTGGCAAAATTTTGTTTTTTCTTTTAAAATTTTTAACGTTACAATGGGATTTTCTTTAATATCTTTTGAACCAATTATCTGATTGAACTAAAAGAATATGGCATTAGCTAGATTTTACAGTAATTAATTAGTATACCAACTTTTGTTAAAACCTAATAATTTTGATAGATATAATGACAAACTTTCAGCTGTATACATTTAGGTAAAAACAAAAATGTTTGCACGTTCATTCAAGGAGACAGATAGAAAATGGTAACGATGGCAAAATCACTGTTTGAAAGAAATAGTACAATCTGCCGTACTAAAAGAAATGCATGTATTTTTAAAAAATTATAACTTAAAAAAAAAAAAAAAAAAAAAAAAAGGTCACGGTTCCACGACTTCATCAAGTGCAGCTTCACATAATATGCAGATCACGAATGGATTGGATTTGGGAATAAGGCTGATTGACTGCTGTAGGTCCTGGGCCTCAGTGGGAATGCCCTTCGAGGGGGTCTTTCTAAGGTGTCCTAGCCTATATTTATGCAAGTTTTGGAGAAAACCACGGAAAACTCTGAATGGCTAGGCCGACACGCGTGACATGGGATCAAATCTGGCACCTCACGTCTACCAGCTTTGAACATAGAACCTCTTGGCCACTGGTGGGCCCATGTAGATCACGAAAGTAAACATAAACCTCGTCCTGTGATTGCAATAGATGGGACCACTTGCAGCTTATGCTCAGTAATATTTTGTTCCTGTTGCAACTATATCTATTTTTTAAATTTTTGGAAGTTTCGTGATGTAGGGTATAAACATAATTTTTGTGATTTGCTAATTTATTTGTATTACCAAACTCTATTTTAATTTATTTTTATAAAGAGTAGTTAGTGCAGTGGCTCTTTCTATCGAATTTAATATCAGATTTATGTTCTTTTATTCTATTTTTCATTTTGTGCTTTGTCAAGCTTCGAAATAAGGCCTTTTAGTTTTAACACACTGGTTGCCGATCTCACATGACTGGCATCGCAAACAGCACTCCCCATCATGCATTGGTGCGAGATTAGCCGCCAATGTGTTAAACATGTTTAATGAAGGTTTCAATGTTAATTTAAGTGGATTTTTTCTTTTAGATTTTTGAATAGGAGACTATGTGAAAAATGCCAGAGCCGAGAATCGAACCCGGGCATTTTTCACATAGTTGGTTTATGAAAAATTTAAATCAGCCTTTACACTCCAACCTGTTTAAAATGAATATTCCCGGTTGATGAATTCATGAATAAAAAAATTTCTAAATTGAAATTTCATAGTCTATGGAGTTCTGTTACGATTAATATTGTCTGACCTGTTACATCTGTGTTTACAGACAAGGTGACCTTGCCAACGGTTGATATGTGAGGAATGCTAGGCTGGTTATCTGCCAGGGTGGCTCAATGGAAGAGCATCTGCACGTTAAGCGGAAGGGCCTGGATTCGATTCCCGGCTCTGGCATTTTTCTCATAGTTGGTTTATGAAAAATTTAATCACCTTTACACTCCAACCTAATTAAAATGAGTATTCACGGTTGATGAATTCATGAATAAAAAATTTTCTAAAGTTAAACTATACTTATAAAATTATTTTAATTGTCCATGTATGAATAAAATCATTCCATTTGCAAGCATTTCTGTGATAAAGCTATCAATATTATTGTACAACACCTCATGTATTCCCTAATTAAGGGTGACTGACAACATTTTTATTAACTCACTTTCTTGTTTGTTTGTCGAGTACAAATCTTGCAATTGAATTTTAACTAACATCTCGACTAGCTAGACATTTGAAACTTTTCGAATAGCTCAGAACACGATGACATACTTTTATTCAATTAATATAAATGTTTGAAAATTTCTTAAAATTTCTTTCTTTGTTACGCATTTGATCATTTTCTTTCAAGTTCGTGTGATAATTCATCAAAAAAATTATTTTAAAGTACTTCTTAATACATAGAATTGTCAAGTTTATATGATTCAACAGAAAATTTAAAAACGTGGTATATAAAAAAATTCCTTTTATCTTGTAATTATTTTAACAAAAATAAAAAGTATTTCTAGATGTGTAAACAAATTGCTCTTTATGCAAACAAGATAAATTTTATCAAAATTAATAAAATTTTATTAAAGCAAAAACAAGAAATTTATTGTAATAATGAATATTGTTAAAAGTTAAATACATTATTTTGCAGTAGATAGGCAAATTATGGATGATTGTTTTTACTGTTTTTAACACTATTGGAAATGTAAAATCAGTAATCTGCGAGAATATTTTCACCAAGGAAAATATTGTCATAAGCATTAATGCCCAATATAAAAAATTATCTGTAATATGTTAAGTTCATACAAAATAAATAAAAAATATAAAAATTAAAATAAATGAATTACATTCCAAGTATAGATAAATTTATTAAAGAGAATATTCTCTTGGATATTACTTTATTTCTTTAAATAAAAGATTATTATACTGTAATTATTTTGAGGAGAATATTCTTATTCTTAGAAAATAACTTCAAAAAGTTCAGGATTATAGTGGTGAAATTACAGAATGTGAAATTTATTAATATATAGTCATAAGTAATTATTTTTTTATAAGAATAAAAGCAACGGCTATTACTGTAATGTACTTAAAATATAAAATATGAGAACTATTAGCACACTGTACATTTCATTTTAATTCAATTTTAAATTTCAATGTTTTATTTATTTATTTATTTTTCAAATCAATGTCTGAAATGTTTCGCATGCTGTAGTAAAATCTAATCATATAAATCATTTATTTGTTCTCAACAAAAATTATTCTTATTAGAGCAATTACAAAGATTATTAACATTTTGACACTGAGAACTGCAAAAAATTCCTTTATTATTTCTTTTTTTTTAAGTAACTTTTATGAAGTAATATGCATTTTTTTTTTTATATATAAAATATTCAGTAATTTATTTTCATAAACTAACAAACTTTTTCAATCCATTTTTATGTAAGATATGTGCAATTTAAAACAAAAAAATCAAAAATGAAAGTTAAAATTCAAAGCTTCTTTTCGATCGTTTCGATAGAAATGAAAATAAACAGAAGCTAAAAACACCGGTTATCACGTGAACCTTTTGGCCAATAAGCGTTCAATAGTTTCAAGCAGGTTGAAATACTCTTGGTTCAACAACTTTACTTCCCAAGTAAACGATGAATACCGATTTGTCACTCCCGGTTATTCGGGACCGACCGGCAGCTTCTGAACCGCCAGTTCTACTGGCGGTTAAGGTTATCGGTGAATACGGGCGTTAGTGCAGCGTTGGTGTCTAACTCCGTCGTCGCATTCTGCATTATCGTATCTCTACTCTGAAAACGGGGTCCTTTCAATAACATTTTCAATTTCGGGAACAACCAGAAGTCGCAAGGAGCCATGACTGGGGAGTAGGGAGGTTGGCGGACGACTGGAATTCCATGCTTCGCCAAGAATATTTGAGTCAGGTGTGATGAATGTGATGGCACATTGTTATGATGACACTGCCAGTTTTACGCAATCCGTGGGTCTGGTCTTTGGCGCTGAACTGCATCACGGAGTCAGCAAAGAACTTCACCTCATCTGTCTGATTGTTGGAAATTTCACATTTAGTTCACATTTTCTTAATTTCTTCTACATTTTCCACTACTTGTGTTTCCCAAATTCCTATTGGTCAATCCTCCACATTCCGCGTAATTATATTGGTTGATCAGAACTCGATTGCTTTCCTGTATATATGAGAACTTCTCTCTCATTTCTTCAACTAAATGTTACCGAAACAATTGTCTGCTTTCCAATTTTTCCTTTTGGCGTTCAAGACGTTGAACATTTCCTTGGTTTTAACAATAGAGGTATTTACCCCATTTTCAGTAGGGAATGTCTTCTAGTTAACTGTAATAACGTACATCAATTTTAAGAAATTCCATAGGTATTTATGGTAGTCAGAGGACGGATAGGAAAACTGACAGACGAAGTCATAAACACTTTTTATTTATGTTAAAAATGGTTAAAAGAAAGTTGGGCTGTACCAACGATCGACAAATCAACTACTTAGGGGTACATACAAATGAAACACTTCCAGTTGCAAAGCCGTTTGCAAGCGTTCCAAATCAATGACTGCAGTCGGCAGCAAAAGTATCCGAGTACTAGCAAAAATTCCTATTTGAAAAAAGCACACTTAACACTGTTTTGTTAAATAAATCCTCGTCGAATTGTGTGCTTAGACTGACTAAGAACAGGATTCGACAAGGATTTATTTAACAAAACTGAATTAAGTGTACTTTTTTTTACATAGGAATTTTCGCTAGTGCTCGGATGCTTTTACTGCCGACTGTATTTGCAAAAAAATTGCAAAATTTACGTCATCGAAATTGCAAGCGTTCCGTTTGTATGTAACCCTAAATAGGAAACGAGGAAATGAAGGTTGAAAATAAATGACTTTAATATCGCAAAAGAACTGCACAATGGTAATTGGCGACAATCTGGGATTCATCCCCTGTGCGTTGTTTCAGAACAGAACATGCAATCATAATTTTGACTCCAATAAGGAAAGCTTAAAATCTGGTATAACTCAATCATTGATAAAATTCTAACATATGGGGCTGGTATCTGGGGAGGGCATCTCACACAAACAGCAAAAACGAAAATTAACTCTGTTCAAAGAATGTTTTTACTCCAAATTTCGCGTGGCTATAAAACCATTTCAACAGACGCCCTCACAGTCATCACCGGGATCCCCCATGTACATCTCCAACTTAAATATGTTCACAATAAAACGAATATCTTACAACTTCAAAACTCAGATCTTTCAAATTTACTTCTTCCTGGCGTTAGAGTGCAACATCTCCTTCCCAGCTGGCAAATCCACCCAGCTCAAGACATTGCCTCCTTACTCACTTCATGTTCCAAAAATAGTTTTTCTCCTTCGGTTCTTATGGCGGCCTATACTGATGGTTCTAAAACGGAACACGGGGTCGCGGCTGCCTTCTGTGTTCTAAAAAACAATGAATGCATCCATCGGTGGGCATGCAGACTCGAAGATTATAATTCAGTCTTCCAAGCGGAACTTTTCGCAATAGAAAAGGCCCTGGAGTGGATCATAGCCCAACATGATATCAATCAAAAATTCCATATCTTTAGCGATAGTCTATCGGGTCTGCAGGCCATAGTCCGTCATAGGGCCAGACACCCTCAAGTTATTAAAATAAAGCAACTCTTAAAATATTTAAATTTCCTAATGTCCCTGGCACACGTTTCTGCCCATAGGGGCGTGTTTGGTAATGAACTGGCAGACTCCTTAGCAAAGGGTGCAACGGAGAATAATAGTATAGATTATTCTCTTCCTGCACCTCCTTCGTACATTAAAAGTACACTGAAACTATCAATGCTTCGGGAATGGCAGGCCTGGTGGGAGGACTCAGAAAACGGAAGATACCTTTCCCTTGATCCCGCATGCGACCGCAAATGATTGGTCACTCTCTCCTGAGTCTGCTGCCTTCCTATCCGGTCACGGGCCATTTCCAAAGTACCTACACAGATTCCACTGCCGACGCACGCCCCTATGCTCTTGCGGAGAGGAGGGCACACCTGAACATTACTACTACAGTTGCCCTCTTACAAGTATATACCATATTAGAAATACCTTGCCAAGACCCAAAGGCTGGCTGGAAAACATTGTTACGCGTCCTTCCCTCCTAAATAAATTGAAAAGAATATACTATCTTTTGATAGACATCTCAAATAGAACAAATTAATGGAGTTAAAATTTAATTTTTAATTTATATATTTTTTATTATTATTTTTTTTAGTTAAGTTTTTTACTGTATATGGTCTGAGTATGTGAATGTTTTGTCTGTCCTCTAAAAGCATGTGTGCGAGAATGTGAATTTCTGTACTCTCCCCCTCGGTGCTGCAATCAGCCCAGTTTTAAGTCATCACTTCACTGCAACAATAAAAGTATGAATGCGTTTCTGCGTAAATTCATTACTTAAAAGCGTTCCTTGTCGCGAAGGGTTAATTCCCGGCGCAAGTTCAGACAAAACATATGGACTAATAAGTAATTCAGGACTTTCAAATAGGACAGTTCTCACCAACTATCATTTCTGTTTTCAACCTCTGTTATTTATCAATTAACGTCCATTGTCGGTATGGTTTAATTCCGGCGTAACTCTCAATTCGTGCGGTGTCCTTCTCCAAGTTCAATCATTTCTAGTCACTACAGCGCCCCTTGACGCGAAGGGCTAATCCCCGGCGCAACTTCGGACTATAACCATGGACTCCTCGTTATATAAGACTCTCAAATTAGACATTCCTCATCAACAATCATCTCTGTTTCTAATCTCTGTTGCCCTCCTCATTAGAAGCCTAAATTGTGTCTATTTAAATATCTGCTGCCCTCTGTCGCGTGGGATTTCATATCTGGCAGCAATTGTAATTTTTTTTTCTTTTTCTTTTTTTTTTTTTTTTTTTTTTTTTTGTGCAATAAACAACGGGGGAGACCTAACCTCTAGAAACGGGCTCTTTCAGAATTTCACATTGTTATGTGACATTTGTCGTCAGAGCCCCTCTTTGGAGGTTGAAATCGCTCAAAACCGCTGAATAGTGGTGAGCGGCCTCCTTCCGTCTTTGAAATCTTTGAAATCGAAGAAGAGAAATTTAAACGAGTTGAATAGATTTTACGTCGCTCTATATTTACGTATGGGCCAATTGGCGACGGTCTGAGAATCATTGTTAATGAGTCATATAGTCGGAAGCAAATTTATTGAACACTATCCTACTTAAATTCTACAAAAAATCCTTAGCTTACTAATTCCTACTTAAAAGATGGCATCTAATGCTGTTTTGTTAAGTACAGTCGGCAGCAAAAGTATCCGAGCACTAGCCTATAATTCCGATGTCAAAAAAGTACACTTAATACTGTTTTGTTCAATAAATCCTTGTCAAGTCATGTTCTTAGTCAGTCTAAGAACATGATTCGACAAGGATTTATTTAACAAAACATTAATAAGATTACTTTTTTTACATAGGAATTTTTGCTAGTTTTGCTGATGATGATTTGCTGCCGATTTTGCTGTTTTGATGCTTTTGCTGCCGACTGTACGAACGACGTTTTGTCACATTTTTGACGGCTTTTGCGCCTTCTTTGGGTGATAATCGCTTTCTTGGCAACTGGTTCTTGGAATTTTGCATTTTTTTTAATGGTTTGTTTTTCTTACCACCAAAACTCCAATAAGAAAAGGCAAACAGAACAGCTTTCAATCAAAAACAAGGATTAGATTACCTGCTTTCCATTTCAGCTAGTGTAAGTAATTGTTTATGTTTTCATTTACACCCAATCGAAATATGAAACAGTGATAACAAAGGTGGAGGAAACTTGCCTTGGTGGAATTGATTTTTCGAATGAATTGGTAGTATGGTGGGGATGTGATGGTTGGAAGCAAAAAGGTTACTAGTCCGGAGTCTACTCTGATATCTCGTTGATGGTAGCAATCATCAATGAACCACTTCATAGGAAATTAAAAAAAGGAAGGTTTAAGTTGAATGGTTTTAACGTTACACTACAATTACACATTTGTTTGTCTGTGATCCAACCTTGGAGATGATTCGTATACTAAGGTGACCTGACCAGCCGTCCTTATTTTTTGAGGACAGTCCTCATTTTTTCAAATTATGTCTTCTGGTACTCGAAGAAAGTAGCATATTCTCATTTGTCCTCAAATGTGAACTCCTGTCCACATTTATTCTAATTTTGTGGCTTTTTTCCTTCATTTTATTTATTTTTTTAAAATTTAACACCAGTGATTCCACTGTCCTTATTGTAATTCTTAATACTTTCTATGCACTTCTTCACAATGTAACACACCATAATCCACCAGTTCACGAATTTGAATCCCATACAGGGTTTATGGATAAAATGCGGCAAACTCCTAACATCTAGGCTGACGAGCGTGACCTGGATTCTAACATAGCAATACCCGTCTACCAACTTTGAGAAATTAACCATTTCAGCCCCTTTTACAGTTTGATGTTCTCCTTTCAAAGTGAAAAATCCAAATTTTTCTAGTGCACAAACAATTGTAGAGGTGTCAGACAAATATGCAGACGAGCAACTTATAAAAATGCTTGATTAAGCATTGTCTGTATCAGTTTGTACAGGTTGTTTCAAACTCAGAAACACGAAATTATATTTTATTCTCATATAATATTCCGGCCCCTGGCCCTGGGTGTTTTTTCATTTCTTCGTATTGTAATTCTGTCATGTGGCGTCTGTAATTATCTGACGAAGATTTACAAGCGGACTACGAGTCAAGCATACAAATCTGATGTATGTATATGCTACCAAATTCCATCTAGACTTCTAAATATTCGGTTGTTCCTAATTTAGCTTAGTTTAAGCTCTGTAGTAAATTTAATAATGTTTATTGATTTTTGTAGTAAAAAATGAACATTTCATTGAATTATTCAAGAACATTAATTAATCTTTGTAACACAAAAAGAGATTTATTCAAGTGTTTGCAAAATATTAATTAAATAAAATTCATTAGTGGACTAGAACCTGCCTGTTTCTTTAAGAATTACTTTCTACACCCTAAAATGTTGACAACGTTTCTATTAATATCATTACAAGCAATATTTATTCGCTGAATATTCAATAAATGAAGGGCATTCGTCGACTAGAACCTGCGTATGTCTTTAAGAATTCCTTTCTGCACACAAAAATGTCAACAACTTTCATAACAATATCATTATAAGCTCTATCTAAGTGCTGAATATTCATTAAAATGCATTCATCGACTAGAACCTGCTTGTGTCTTTAAGAATTTTTTTTCTACGCGCTAACATGTCGACAACTTTTATTTTTAACCAATTTCATTGCAAGCTCTATCTACGGACTGAATATTGATTAAATGAAGAGCATTCATTGACTAGAACCTGCTTTTGTCTCACAGAATTTTTTTTCTACACGCTAAAATGTCGACAACTTTCATAACAATATCATTACGGGCTATATCAGCGTCAAATTCTTTTGAAATCTCTATGATGGTAGTTCATATATTGCCAAAACTTTTGTATTTTTGGTCATTAGGAATATAATTTTCCTAAATATCTCCAAAACGAAAAGTCAAAAGTCACATAAAATCCAAAAAGGAAGATGCACAGCTAGATTTTATAACAAACCAATATATCAATTTGCATCGTTCTAGGTCCAACCGTTTTTCAGTTATGCAAGATACACATTCACACGCATACGTACGTACATACAGAGGTCACGAAAAATCGTGTAAAGGCGTTGATATCTCCGAAATGGAAGCTCGTATTAAAACCAATGTTGCTGGTGTAAAACTAGACATGAAATTCACACGTATAAATTTACAACATTCTGCGATCTTTCATTTTTGAGGTATGCGAAACACAAAATCCATTTCGCAAATCAAGATTATAATATGTACTTCCTCATATTTTGTATAAGGAAGTAAATGCACTCTATAACAAAAAAAGCGACGCACCAAGAAGAAGTGGGGACAAAAATTGGTAGATGGGGTGGAATGGGAGGTCCGAATGGGACAAAAATTGGTAGATGTCATGTACATGTAGAGAAAAACAATTGATTACAGTTTCAGAAAAATTAAATGATTTAATCAAGAGAAAGGGCCTCACAAAGTAAACATGTCAATAACGCGTTGGTCCACTTCTGGCTCTTATCTACGCAGTTGTGCTTCTGTGAAGTATCGTGCCAAATTCTGTCCAATTGTTGCGTTAGATTGGTGAAATCCCGAGCTGGTTGTAGGACCCTTTTTACGATGCTCCAAACATCCTCAGTGGAAGAGAGATCCGGTGACTGAGCTCAACCCCATTTCACTGAGCCGTCTATTAAGGATATTTGAGGTCACTGAAGTACCAGTTGCACGTAGGAACGATGATAATGATGAATTGGTACTTGATTCCATCAAAATCTGTATGTATGTCAATTTGTGTCCAGTTCGCATTACTCCTTCTTGGTGTGTCACTTTTTTTGTTATAAAATATATATTGTATAAATGAAATATAATATAATAAAATAAATAAAAACAATATCCAAATATTTTATACTAAACTGGATGTTACTGGATTATTAAATACGTTTTAGAAAAAGGAAAAAAAAAAGACCCTCACATTGTTTATGAATAATTTATAGAGCCAATAATCAACATCTTGGTCTTCGAAAGAAAGGCAGATTTGAACAGAGATTGCGTTATGAAATTCTGACATGAGCCTTTTTTTTTTTTTTTTTTCAATTATTATTTTTTCTTTTCAGAAATTAGAATTTTGAGACAAAATACTTTGTATTGTACATTAAGTTTTTAAAAATATACAACAGACTTGGAAAAATGTATATTAGATATAATGTACAAATACATTTCAAAATATTGTTAAACATACAATATACAAATGCACATCTAATATACTATAATACAAGAAAATAAAATACTGCCCACCTCTGCCTGATATCGATGTATGAATAGTTTTCGTAATTACATTTTGGTAGATATTTGTGTGGTGTGGATGATTAAGGCTGACTGACTTCTCGAAGGTTCTAGGCCTGGATCGATTGACCACTGTGAGTGAGGGTCTTTCTGAGTCCGTAATTTGGCAAATTTCGGGAAAAAAACATGGAGAACTCCGAACAACTAGGCTTACAAATGCGATATGGGTTCGAACTAAGCACTTCCCATGTCCCCTTTGAGAGTAAAATCTCTCGGCAACTGATGGAGCTTAGTTTTGGTAGAATTCAGTTCCACTATTTTAATCATGTTATTTGGGTATAAAGTGCACAAGGATGGAAATCAAATTGCACATGCAAAAATTATAGTGATAGACCCCATAAAAGTAATATCTCATGTTATAGTAACCGTTAATGACTTAAATGTGCGAAGCGCTCAAAAATCTGTATTTTGCTTTTTAACTCATGAAACCATCTAGAATAGACACATCCTTATATTAAAATTGCAATAAAATAGGAAACTAATAAAACGAACATTTTTATTCTCTCCCCCCCCCCCCCCCCCGGAAAATCCGATAGTGAACTTGAATATTATATATCAGTTTCAAAAAAATCCATGAAATTTTTCGGGAGTTAGAGCGTGGCTAGACAGACAGACGGACCGAAATCATTAACACTTTTCAACCTTACTGGAAAGTGTTAAAAACATTTAGAAAGCGATAAAAACGATTAATTTAAATGAAAATGCAATTCCAGCAAATTTTCAATAATATCCATTGATGTAATTGAATATTTTTGTGTGGCCCTATAAATCTACTGCTAATCATACTGTATTCTATGGAAAGCATTCTTTTGAGCATATGAATAATATATATTTTAATTTTATTAAGATTTGTGCAAAGTAAAGTTCTTCAAATTTGGTTTATAGAAATACCTCTCATAGTACGCAATGCTTAGGAATACTTTCGGGTGTCCCTGTATACAAACTAGTGATGGTATTTACTTCATTTTCAATGGGGGAACATCCGATAGTAGACTTGAATAACATATTTCAATTTCATGAAGATTTGTATAAAGTAACAGTATTAAAATATGGTTTTTAGAAATACCTCTCATAGGACGCAATGCTTTGGAAAACTTTCGGGTGTCCCTGTATACAAACGAGTAAAGGTGTTCACTCCATTTTTAATAGGGAACATTCGATAGTAAACTTGAATAACATATATCAGTTTCAAGAAATTCCAAGAATATTCATGGGAGTTCGAGCGCGGACAGACAGACAGACAACTGAAGTCATTAACACTTTTCAACCTTGTTGGAAAGTGTTAAAAATACTTCGTTTACCGTTTGAGTATGAAAAATTAATGCACTTCCAGTCAGTTTCAAGCATAGCATAGTCCCGCGGTATTCTATCCTGCGGAAATTAGCCCCCCTCCCATGAGAGAAACAACAAATATGAAGTTCGTTTGATCATCGTTAGATCACATTTGATCAACATTTTTTTTTTGTTTAATCAATTTAATGTAAAGAGATATAAGCAAGAGATATGCTAATAACAGACACACACAGAGAGAGAGAGAGAGATACATACACAGACCAACCACAAAAACATGATTTTCTGTATGATTTGACCTCAAAATGTGTAAATAAAATAACACAGACTCGAAAAGCTGATCCAAAAGCAGTACTACTACTTTCTCTACCATATAAATGAAATATGTACGGAATTTTTTTTTTAAAGTAAGGTGAAGGTCAAGTTGTTTGACTATGGGAACGGCTATCTCTTGTCTCTTATCCGATTGGAGAGTTTACTGAATGCTGACCGATAGATAAAAACTCCCGGGGTGGATTTGGGGTGACGGAAAGAGGATACAAAAAAAAAAGTTTCTCCGTCTCCGATAATTTGTCCATTCAAAGGAAAATGATGAAAATAAATCACTTTTAAGAATTACTATTGATTATACTTTATTAGTTATTACTTTATATATATATATATATATATATAAAAGCTGTTTAAAAATTATTTAATAAAATATTCTAATAAAAGAAAACAAATTTATTTTTTAACTAGTTGGCATAGGTGGACTCTGCTCAGTTCCCCATCATATTTATGTTCTCGTAAATCTCTAGGGCGAGACATATTATAATCATGTTAAAAGAAATGAATTTGACCAAAGCTTGATACAGTGACAGAATGAAATCCCCGCCTAATAGGCTATCCACCGTTCACTTCGAAATATTTATCTTATTCTAATCTATTAATTTATTTTATCAAGGTCAATTCCGTTGTTTAGTTTTCATGCTACAATTTCCAATGCAATAATCCTCAAAATTCATATTTATATGAAAAATTTACAATTTCGCTAGGTTGATAAAATCGTAAATTACGAAATTTTCCTATTACAATATTTGTATTCAATCATGTTCAAACAAATATCATAAAAGTTGTCTAATGTATTTATGATCCCCAAAATGGAAGTTTATGCTCAATTTTGCCTTATTCTGACATGTTAAGTAAATCGTAAATTCCGAATAACTTACGAATTTTTTAAATTGGAAAAATCATAGTCTATGAAATTCATGTCAGTATCCTAAATAATATTTCGAAAGTGGTTTGACATCTTTACGATGAAAATATCCCACAAGATTGACGTTTATGTGAAATTTTGCTCTATTCTGCCATGTTAAGAAATTCGTAAATTTCCAATAACTTACGAAATTTTTATATTGGAAAATTCTAAGTCTTAATATTCGTGCAAGTGTTCTAAATAATATTTAAAAATAGTCTGATATCTTTACGATGAAAATATCTCTCAAAATTGACGTTTATGTGAAATTTTGCCCTATACTGCAATGTTAAGAAATTCGTAAATTTCCAATAACTTACGAAATTTTTATATTGGAAAATGCTAAGTCTTAATATTCGTGAAAGTGTTCTAAATAATATTTAAAGTAGTCTGACATCTTTACGATGAAAATATCTCTCAAAATTGACGTTTATGTGAAATTTTGCCCTATACTGCAATGTTAAGAAATTCGTAAATTTCCAATAACTTGCGAAATTTTCAATGTAGCATATTTATAGTTACTGATCTTCATTTCGGCATCAAAACTGATATTTTAAAACTGGTGTGACATTTTTACAGTAAAAAGTTTCCATTTAATGCACTTTTAAGTGAATTTTTGTCCTATTCTCCCATGTTAAGAAAATCGTAAGTTTCTCATAACTTACGAAGTTTTTTAATTCGAATGTTGCAAATGAATAGGGTTCTTGCCAGTATCGAAAGTAATATTTTAAAACTGATCTGACCTCTCTGCGATCATTTGTTCGTGAGATATCGTGTACACAGACTAACAAACTAACGGACTAACACACTAACAGACACCATACAATTTTTGTAATTTTCCGATTCCACACACCTGAAAACGTGTAAAAAAGTTAAAAAACCGAGGTCGAAAGTTTTCACGATTACCTAAGTTCCCCATACCTATAGTATGATGGAGAAATAAAAACATAATTTTCAGTAACTAATTTAATTGAGATTGCTTTATACTATAGTTTGCACGTTTAATTATCAACTTCTAATCAATTTGGACTTTTAAATATTTCACTAGCCGAGCGGTTTTGCTGTCAAAGCCGGTAGACTGGAAGTGCTGGGTTTGATCTCAGGTGGCGCTCATTGATCTAGCTGTTCGGTGTTTGCCATGGTTTTCTCAGAAACCCATGTGAATACCGGTTTTGGCCTCTTAATACCCCCCCTCGCTTCCGAAAGGCATATTCCCCAGACGTAGGGCCCGCGTGTTGTTAGTCGGCCTTAACACTTACACCACGAAACTATTTTTAATATAAAAAGATTATTTCTCTAAATAATTATTTAAAATAATAATAATAATAATTAAAAAACTAATTAGCAATTTACTGCAAAAATAATAAAGATTAAAATATAATTTTTTAATAACTAAAATATTTGAGATTGTTTAACACTATTGCTTAGGCTTTTAAATAGAAAGCCTGTTTTAAATTGCTCTTAAATATAAATGATTTTTTCCCTATCATTAACAGAAAGAAGGAGATAATTAAAATTATTTTATTCAAAAAATCCAATTGAAAAAGTAATTTAATTATTAAGAATATAAATTTTAATAATTAAATTTACCGATATTGCTTAAATACTATCGTTTGGCTTTTAATTGAAAAGCTTATTTCAAAATCTTTTTATTATAAAAAGATTTTTTCTATGAACTATATTATATACATATATAAAAATTCATAGTGATATTCTGTTTTTGGAAATCACCCAATAATTTATTATATTTAAATTATAATGTTTTTAATCTGACAATATAAGACAAAATTTCGTATAAATGAAATGTACATCATGAGAGTTATTTAAGGAATTTAACAAATGATTATAAACAGGACTCATGAAATGCGATAGCTTGGTCGCCAGTGGCGACCAATATATATATTATCTTTTCAACGAAAACTCAGCCTTTTTTTTTTTTTTTTTTTTTGTCATGTTGAACGTATATACCGATAGGGAATTTACGCCGTGTTCCACTATGCATGTTTAACAACCCGGAGTTGAATCGTTTACACCGCTCACTTTGCGACCCTGTGCTGAATTGTTGCACCACCAGACCAGTGTAATGAACTGTCGATGGCAACGGGGTATTGGTTTAGAGAAAATAATACAACCGGTTTGAGGATGTTAAATTTAAACAGGTGTTTCCTGATGTATAATCTAGTCCTATTTAATGTTTGATTTTTATACACATAATTTTAATTTCTATATTCAAGTCAATTGCAAAACTGAAAATAAATAAATAAAGACAGTTTTTTTTTTTACTGGTTACCAAAATCTTTTCCTGACGACCAGTTTTTTTCCCAATTCCTGGAGTCCTGATTATAAAATACTTAAGAATTAATAACATTATATAGCAGTAGTAAACTAGGAAATGATTGTGTGTAATATAGAACCTGGAATATAGTCTCCATAGAAATTGCATTGTAGTAGCGCCACCTGTTGATCGATTTGTAACAAAACTTGATAACCACTTATTTATGTCAAGGTACAACTACATATAAATTTATATAAAATTATGTGCAGTAATTCCTACGATACAAAGGGCACAAAATTTTTATCACACACTCAGACACCCATTTCCAAACAATGGTCTAATCGTGTACTGGGCATCTTCAAACGTGTAAATCCATTGAAACCCGGAAATAAAAATTTTTTCGAATGCAATACTTTCTTCTATTAAATTTTCTATTAGTTTTATTATCCACTTAATATATTTCTTTTCATGTCAAAATAAAAAAAAAGTAAAAATTGTTTTTTTATTTGTTTTAGCTTCATTTTTAATTTTTACTTCCATTACCCTACTACCGTAGGTAATGGAAGTATGGTATTTGGTCTATTCGATATCGAGATTTAACATGATTTACACGTTTTAAGGTCCCCTGAGTCCAAAAAAGTGGTTTTTGGCAATTGGTCAGTGTGTGTGTGTATGTGGAGAATCTTCTGGCTATTATAGCTCGCAAACTAATAAAGATAGAACTACGAAACTTTAGAATTGAAACAAGTCTGGTGTACAGATGAATTTTCCATATTTTGGTGAAAATTGAAAAACAGGAAGTGGAACATCGGAAACCGGAAGTGGGACCGTAAGTCCGTATCTCAAAAACAGCTCTTTCTTCAAATTTGCTATATAAACACTCTATTAGATGTCCTTTCGAATAATATAATTGGTTAGTTCAGGAAAATGGATTGGCGTCCTGTATAAATAGCTCAATTTCAGGTCTCACAAGGGAGTTCCTTTAAAAACGCCTGTACGGATTTTTTTCAAACTTGCTCTATTAACTCACTTTTAAATATGATTTTGTATGCAATTATTGTTTTCCTGTCAATAATTGAGTTTTGGTAAAAGTTGATATCTCAAAAACGGCTCTAACAATTTTCTTGAAAATTGTTGTAAAAATCCATTTCTTTCTTATGTATCACGTAGTTATTTGATGAAAATTAACAGCTACCCTGTTTAGTTAGGTCAGAAGTTCAGGTAGATCTCGAAAATTGGAGTTTCAAAAAATAACTCTACCATTTTTTTTCTTACTTTTTACCTCGCTATGTGTAAGCTTCGATTTATATGTCTTTACATGTGTATAAAGTTTATTTTACTACAAAAATGTTAGGTTTCTATTTCTTTAGGTCACTTTTATATCTTCTGATCACATTATCTCAAAAAAAAAAAAAAAAAAAAAAAAAAAAAAAAAATGCATATAATATGTGTAATAGTGGGTAATGAAAGTCGTGTGGTTGTTTCACACCAGATTTTTTTTTTTTTCTTTTAATTTCATGGCTGTTATGAGGTTTGATTTTGAAGCTAAAATTATGTCAATTTAATACCGTGCAAATTTAATTTTTGACTTAGCTTTATATTAGTTTTATTATTTATTGACGTGAAAGTATATTTCTTTTCATATAAAAAAATAAATAAATTAATTGATAAAAATAAAACTAGCATGTTGTGGCCATCACGAAAACATTCTTCTATATTTTCCTATACAAATTCACGCAGTAAAAATCATTTGTTATTACATCCGACCCTACTACCATAGGTAATGGAAGAATTGTATTCTGTCCAAAAATTCGATATCGAGATTTCAATTGATTTACATGTTTTAAGGTCTTCTGAGTCCAAAAAAAGTGGTTTTTGGCAATTGGCTAATATGTATGTGTGCGTATGTACATGGGAAATCTTCCGGCTATTATATCTCGCAAACTAATAAAGATAGAACTACGGAACTTTAGAATTAAATCAGGTCTGGTAACAGATGAACTTTCCGAATTTTAGTGAAAATTGGAAAACTGGAAGTGGGATATTCGAAACCGGAAGTCGGGCTGTAAGTCCGTATCTCAAAAACGGCTCTAACGATTTTCTTCAAAACTGCTGTATAAACACGCTATTAGATGTCCTTAGGGAAGACGCCATCCATGAAGGTTTTTCTAAGGGCTCTTGGCCTATTTCGCGAGTTTCGGAGAAAACCACGAAAAACTACGATTGGCTAGGTCAACGAGAGCGACCAAGAATCGAATCCGGCACTTCCCGTCTACCAGCTTTTGAGCGGAGAACTGCTTGGGGCTCGGCTACTAGGCGTATATTAAAATTTCGATTTTTCCCCCCTAAAGTTAATTATAGCCTATAGCATTAAGGGATAGTGCTAGATTTTGATTAATGAAAAAATAATTTTAAACCTGTTTTTTAATTTCAGATATTACCCTTACAAACATATAAACTGTACGTCTTAATAATGTTTACAGGGGTCCCACTAGAGTAAAATATAGGATTTCTTAGAAAAATATAAAATATTTATTAAAAACACGTAAAATTACTGATATACAGGAGGATTCAGATTTGATCGTTCAAATATGGTGAGAAAGAATGTAATAGAAAATGAAAGCTGTGTTTCAAGCAGAGTATATATATATATGTACCAAGGGCAGCTCTAAAATATAGGCCAAGGGGGAGAAGAGATAGAGGAAGACCCCGTAAAAGATGGATTGAGGTCGGAACAGGCTTATAGCCTTCAACCGTGTTGGACATGATGATGATGATAAACATAATTTCAAAATCGTTTTAAAATTTACCAATTAAAAGATATATGATAATACCAACATCATACATATTAAGTTGATGGCATATATATTTAATTATTCATTTGTAGTACCAGTTAATTTATAAAACCATTTTAAAATACTTACGCTAACTTGAAATATATATATATATATTTAAAACATATGGGTAGAATCTAATGCATTGTATTGAAGAGGATGCCGAAGAACTCTGGGACTGAAAATAGTCAGTATCACAAAAATGGCTCTAAAAAAATTCTTCAAATTTGCTACATAAGTATCTTTTTAGATTTTTTTCACCATTTATATTTTACTTACAATATTACTACTGCAAGAAAACTAATACCCACCCTATATAGTAAGAAAGCACCACAGAGCTGGCCTTTTTAAAGTAATAAATACAAAACTTTGAAGAGGTTATTACATTTTATGATGTTTATTCAAAGTTTTGTACTTATTAATACCCACCCTGATTACGTAGGTCAGCTTTTAGATCCAAGAAAATCGTGTCTCAAAAAACAAATCTACCGATTTTCTTTAAATTTGCTCTATAAATTCTCTTTTATAATGCATGAATCAGTTCATTACTACAGGAAGATTGGTTGACATTTGGTTAGCTCAATTTTATTTATTATCTTCTGAGCACACTATTCCCCAAAATCTGTATAATATTTACAGAGTAACGGGTAACAAAAGTTAATTGCTACACACCAGAATTTCTTTAATTCATCGCATTTGTCTAATAACCTTTAGAAAGGGGCTCTTCTGAAATCCCATGGTGAAGCGTGACAACTGCTGTCACAGCCCCTCTCTAAAGACAGTTTTTAACTTGGCTGAAGCAAGACCTGTGCAATACGCACCTCAATCATATCATTATATTATATTGCTTTTCTGTATAGTTGGATTCTCATATCAACTGCTTTTACTTCCATAACCCTACTACCATAGGTAATGGAAGTATTGTATTTGGTCCAAAAATTCGATATCGAGTTTTCACCTGATTTACACGTTTTAAGGTCTCCTGAGTCCAAAAAAGGAGTTTTTGTCAATTGATCAGTATGTGTGGAATGGTACGGGTCTCGTATACAGATGAATTTTCCAAATTTTGGAGAAAATTGGAAAACCGGAAGTGGGTCATCGGAAACCGGAAATGGGACCGCAAGTCCGTATCTCAAAAACGGCTCTAACGATTTTCTTCAAAACTGCTGTATAAACACGCTATTAGATGTCCTTTCGAATGATTTAGTTGGTTAGTTCAGAAAAATTAATAGGCGTCCTGTATAAATAGCTTAATTTTAGGTCCTGCAAGTGCATTCCTTTCAAAACGGCTGCATGATTTTTTTTCAAACTTTCCATTTAACCCTATTTTAAATATCATTTTGCATGTAATTGTTGTTTTCTAGTCAACAATAATCATGCCAAGCTTTGGTAAAAGTCGGTATCTCAAAAACGGCTCTAACGATTACCTCGAAAATTGCTTCATAAACCCATTTTCGATATCCTTTCTCATGCTTTACTTGGTTATCATGAGGAAAATTAATAGTCATCTTGATCAGATAGATCAATTTTAGATCACAGAACTTAATGTTAAAAAAAAAAAAAAAACACTGTGTAAATTTTGTTTTATATGTCTATGTCTTTACACGTGTATTAAATTTCTCTTACCGGAAAATTTTCAGTTGTCTATTTCATTAGTTCCATTCTATGTTTTCTGATAACTCTATCTCCAAAAAGTGCATATCATTCGTGCAACAGTGGGTAATGGAAGTCGGGTGGTTGTTTCACAATCACACCATTTTTTTTTTTTTTTTTTATCCTTTTATGAATGCAGACGATTTTCATCCGAGAAAGGTATACTAAACATCCAACGGAAGTGAATTTTTACCGTGCAGATGACATTCTTCCCATTCTGGGATAAAATTGCAGTATATCTCAGCGTCACTTATATTCACCCAGTTTAATCAGTATAATGTCTCATAATGCAGGGATGAAACTTTTCAGAGGCTACCCCTGAATTCAGGGTTTTTGAAGATTTTACTGTGTCTGAATTCCATGATAAATTATTTTGTTTTTGTCAAAATTTCTAATTGTAAATTTTTAATTTGCCTTATAATGTATTAAAAATTCTCAAAATATCATTATTTATAGACAGCCATACGGTATATAATTAATGTCTCCTTGATTTACATGTAAGTAGCAGTTTTCAGAGTTTTGGCATGTTAGGAAGTTTCACCCCTGATAATGGCCTTTTCATATATCTTGATCGATTATATGCAATAGAACCTGAGATATTGCCTTCCCTTAAATCACGGATATCATTGTAGAGCAGCGCCACCTGTTGAGAGATTGGCACCAAAAGTTGACATAAACTAATTTATGTCAACGTGCATCTACATATAAATTTATATGTAATTCCGTGCAGTAGTTTCTGAGATATAGCCTTCGCTGAAATTGCGCATGTATAGCAGCGCCACCAGTTTTGCGATTGGCACCAAAAGTTGATAGGCACTAACTTATATCAAGGCGCATCATATAAATTTATATGCAATTTCGTGTAGTAGTTCTTGAGATATAGCCTTCCCTGGAATTGAGGAAATCGCTGTCTGACAGCGACAGTTGAGTGATTGGCATAAAAAAAAAAATAATAATAATAATAAAAAATGTCACAAATTTATGTCAAAGTGCATCTATAAATTTTTATATAATTCTGTGCTCTGGTTCCTGAGATACAATCGCCACAAAATATTTGCTATACACACGAAGACAGGCATTTTCTAGAAATGGTCAAACTGTATTCTGTACCTCTCAAAACGTGTAAATCTATAGAAAACCGGAAGTCGAAAATTTTTATGAACCAATACTTTGCTATTGAATATAGAAGAAAATAAAAATCTTTATATATATAAGAGGCAATGTTTGTGTGTGTGTCTGTGTGGACAGCGTAGCACAAAGACGGCAGCTCGGACACTCACGTGTTTCGACATGAAAGTTCCCTCCTAGGGGTCCTTGTGCACCTCGATGCCCGATTTTCGAATTTTTGATTTATTTTCTTTTAATTAATTAAAATATGAAAAAATTAACCTCATTTATCTTTAAAAAAAAATAGCCATTTAAATTTTATACATAATTTAATTGTTGCCAATAAATAAATAAAATAAAATAAAATAAAAAATTGGGAATTCATTTTTTTTTCCGACAGGATAATAAATACGTTTACTTAAACGTGAACAATAAAAAAAAATATAAAATATTAAATTATGCATCTCTGAAAAGTTGACGTCATTATCATTTTGAAAATTTTAAATTTTATGCACATTGATAAAGTGCTAATATACTTTATGATATTATTACATATAGTTCTAAAATGTTTTTTTTTTAACTAATATTTTTTATATTTTTACAGTCGTTATATATTTAAAAAGAAAGAAAAAAAAAAAAAAAAAAAAAAAACTGCCCATGACGTCACAATCGACTGCGTAGCGTTTCTTTACTACAATAAACTCTATGAACTAATAAATTTATTTTATCAGTTTTATTTATAGATCATACGGGGCGATTTTCTAAATTTTGGCGTTGAAATACACCGAATGTTTTTCGCCAAGAACTTTAATTTAGCAACAGCCCATTTTAATCTCAGCAGCGCATCAAAAAATATAAATAAATTATACAATATTCTTCGACCACATTTCATGAAACCATGGAAGCATCTGCGCAAGTGCTAACTCAACGAGTCTAATGCTAAAATAGGGGTGACAGTTATCTGACTCGCAGAAACTTGTGGTCTATCATGTAGATAGATCGACAGAAATAAGCCGCAGGTAATGGAAAACACCATTACCAATTGAGCTATCCAGGCCGACAACCGGTCGGCATTACTCACTCAGACAACCTTTAGGCAGAAACTTCTGGTCTATCATGTAGATAGCTCGACAGAAATAAGCCGCAAGTAATGGGAAACACAACTTGATAGCTCAATTGGTAGAGCCTTGACCTTGTAAGTCAAAGATCCGGGGTTCGACTCCCGGTCCAAGCATTATTTTCACTCAGTCGGAAAAATAAAAGTTCCATAAAAACATTAGTTGTCTAAAATGAGGCAGAAAATAGTGCTCATAGTATATTGTTATAAGGGATTAATTCTTTGCCCTGCATCAATTGTACTGTTGCAATGAAAGCAGTTTTACTGGCAAAGTGAAAGCAGTTCATTCACTTTCAGTGGGGTCAGCCTTAATGACAAAATTGGTGAGCGGGCGACCAAATTTGGTGAAAAATGGTAGTTTAGAGGGTTCCCGAAGTTTCGAAGCTCTCCAACGCAGGGGAGCATAGATCTCGAGCTTTCCATGGCATTCTCGATGGAATCATCGCCAAGCGTTATATAAATAGGGGTGAGTTGGTTTCTGCGAGAGAGTATGCAGTCACTGAGATTCAGAGTTATTCAGAAACCTATTCTGAGTGATTGCACTTTAGAGATTGAGCTTTAAGCGACTGGATATTTTTCGTTAGAGAGCGAAGATTTCTGCTCTAGAGTATTTGATGCTATTTGCTTTACTCCTGTGAAACAAGTGACTGTTTCTTAAACTGTTCCAGAACATTCATCAAATAGTGATTTCTGCTGCACGAGTAACAGCTTCAACTGTTTCCAGAATATTCGTTTTAATAAGAGTTTTGCTGTACAGATTCGAGAAGTTCAAAAAATATTTAATATCGCCAAGGAGGTCCCATTCTAAAGCTGTGACGAAAATAGTCGGCAATCGAAATATATTTATTGAAAAATTTCAATAATTCAGTTAAAAAGAAATCACTTAAATATACCGACCAGCGAAGCGGGCAAAAGCCTGCTAGTAAATATATAAAAATGAACATGTATTTTTTTTTTTTTTTAATGTAATTATTGTTTCCGGTTAATAACTGTGTATATCAAGTTTTGGTAAAAGTTAGTATCTCAAAAATGGATCTAACGATTTTCTTGAAAATTGTTTCATTAATCCATTTTAGATACCCTTTCTCATGTATAACGGGGTTATTACAGGAATATTAACGGTCATCCTGATTAGGTATTTCAATTTTAAATCTTGGAAATTGGTGTTTAAAAAAATAAATCGATTTTTTTTTCTTATTTTTTAACTTGCTATGTAAACTCTGTTTTATATGTTTTTATACGTGTATCAAGTTTCTCTTACTGGAAAATTCCAAAAAATGCATATAATAGCTTCAAAACATGTATACAATACGTGTAATAGTGGGTAATGTAAGTCGTGTGGTTGTTTTTTAATCTTTTTAAATTTATAGAAAACTTAAAATTTCTGTAACATAGCTGAATAGAACAAAATTTAAAATATATGTGCATTATGAGAATTATTGTATGATAAACTAAATACAAAATTGACATCTGATCTATAAGATTAAGCAGCATTAAGGTAAATGTGTCTAAGCGGGTGAATGATAGCTTTGGTGGACGGGGCATTTCATTTGCTAATTGGAAAATGACCATCAGCAGAGTTCTTGGCTCTAATCTTATCTATATAAATAAAGAGAAGTGTCTGTGTATGTGTGTCTGTCTGCGCTCTGGTGCTCACTCACACTACTGATCACAGAGCTTCCAAATTTGGCATATAGGTACCTGGGATCCTGCAGGTGTGCACCTCATGGAGATTTTTTCGAATTTGAATTTTTTAAATTAACATTTTTTCGATTTTAAATATTGGCTTCTTTGTTTCATTTTTCATAGATTTATACTTTTACTGTAATCGTCTACGTATCTTATAAACGGCTACTATGCTATTTATTTTTTATTTAATACATTCGTTTAAAGACAAAGTTTTTTCTTTTTTTAACTTATTATATTTATTGACAATAAAATGGTAATGCAGTAAAATAAATTCAGAATATTAAATTTAAAAATGTATTTATAACTGTTATGTTTATGTATAATTTTTATAGTATAACAACTTTTTATTTTTCATTTTTAATTAATTCCTTTAAAAGAGTTTTTTTTTTTTTATTATTTTTTTTTTTTTTATTAGCAGTTATTGGAAAACAATGGTAGTATATAGTAGTTAGGATTAAACTGATTAAAATTTATCTGTTTCTCATGTATTTAATTCCTTTGAAAAAAATATCTATTTTATTTTATTTCGTTATATTGGTCGGAATCAAATTGTAAAATAGTGTAAATAGCGGGGACATAGTTCAAAAACTAAAATATTTAATAGATGCTGAGATACAGTCATATTTAAAATCATCGTTTGTAAATAATAGCAGATCCACCTGTCGTCAATAAATATCCATATTGAAATGCCCAGGAAAGAGCTTTCTGCAGACAGTGGAAACCTGAACCCGATGCAGTGCGGGCAGAAAATAGCTACCATAGGCAGCGGGTACCCAAAGTGATGTTTATAGCGATTACAATGTAATTTTTTTTTTTTTTTTTTTTTTTTTTGAGTTTTTATTTATAATGTGATGTAAAAAAAATAAATATTTATCCAATTCTTTTGAAAATCCATTTAAATATCGTGACCAGCGAAGCTGGCGTAGCCTGCTAGCATACAATATATTCCATAATGAGTATTTATGAGAGTAAATATATAATGGAGAATTGACAAATATTATCTATGCCAGTTAGTTTTTGGTTGTAGCACTACTGTAGTACGAATCTGAATATAATGTTAAATCTTCTATCTGTAAAAATTATAACTCAAAATAAAATTAATTTTTTATGTAAATTGTCTGTTTTGTAAATAAATAAATAAAAATTTTGTAAATAAAAATTGCTTAATATTTTTCTTAATTTTATCGAAGAATATCTTATAAAATTGGAAAAAAAAAAAAAAAAAAAACCTTTAATGTGGGCAAAATTATAGTTTTTTCATTTTTTTTAAAACCCGTTGGAACAGACCAAATGGTCCAACCAAGGGTAAGCAGAAAAAAAGGTCACCCGGAATTAATATATTTTGTTTTGTCATCGATTAATATATTTTGTTTCGTATCCAATTAAATAAGGGTAAAATATGAAAAATAAATAAATAAAAAAAAATATAAATAAATAAATTAAATAAAAAAAATTAAAATTACAAAAAACACATATGGTTTATTACTTTCAAATTATTATTAGGTAATAGTGAGAAAAAGTTGTTTTTTTAATAATAAATTATTTCATTGTATAAATAAATCAATTACATTTTTAAAATTTCGTCGTATGACATTTTTAAAGAAATCTCCATTAAAAAAAAAAAAAAAATACTACTACTACTAACAATAATATAAAATATTTATCAATCTGTACATATTTTTCATTATAAATCATACTATAGTTATAAGGATCTTAGGCAGTGATAAAAATTTTCAACATCGCTTGTTTTTACATTTCTACACGTTTTGAGGTGTGAGAAATGGTAATCTAAAGATCATAAAACTGATACAGTTTATAGTGTTGTTAGTTTATTAGTATGTGTACACGACATCGCAAAAACGATACATATATTTTTAATTAAAAACTTCTTATACTTTAAGAAATTAAAAATTAATAAATTTTTATTATTGCTTATAAAGATAAATTTTAATTTTAAATAAAATCTTAAAAATTTTGAATTTTTATATTTGAATATATACATATATCTTTCAAAAGCATCTATTAATACATACACACACATATATAATCATAAATCATTATTTTTAACTCTGTAACTCATAACATATATGAATGATTTAGTTCATATAAATTTGGTTTATAAATATCAGTAATTATATATATATATATATTAAGGGGAATCTCTACCTATCGTCTCCGAAAGCCGAAGCCAATGTTATTCCATGGGAAATTTTGCCCCATTATAATTCATTAACTAGTACATATTTTTAAATTCCGTTTTCACTTTCCGAAAATTCACAACTATTAAACAATTTATCGCTTTCTAAAAATTGATTTTTTTTTATTTTTAAGATTGCATTTTTAAGCTCAAAAATGAAAAATTTCACATTGTGAAAATTCGCATTTTACAACATCAAAATAAAATATTAAAAATAATTTTTAGAAAGCGATAAATTGTTTAATAGTTTTGAAGTTTCTGAATGTGAAAACGGAATTTAAAAATATATATTAGTTAACCCTTTCCACTCCAGGGACGTACGTGCGTACGTCCTAGTGTTAATGGCCATTAATACCATGGACGTACGTGCATACGTCCAAAGAAAGTATACGATACTATTTCAAAATTATAATCTGGTATTTCAGGCATTTACACTACAGCTAGCCTGGAGCGGAAGGGGTTAATAAGTTATAATGGGGCGAAGTTCGCCATAGAATAACATTGGCTCTGGCTTCTGGGGACGATAAGTGGAGAGGCCTCTTAACTTAAGAATAAATATAATTTAATCCTAACCTTTTCTGACTTATAATATGGTCTGCAGAGATTTTGGGGAAAGTTAAGCGACGGTAAAATTTGTTTATCCTGCTCCACCCGTCTTAAGCCGTGGTGGCCTCTGCTCCTTCTTAGTTTTGTTTGAGTTTCATTTGTTTGAACACTGCCTTTATTTCACATAGTTTTCAGTTATACTAAATATAAGTACTCGTCACATACTCACTCTAAATTAAAACATTCTTAGAAGCTTTTAAAACACATTTTTATCTATTTATTCTCTTTTAATAGATTTTTTCTGGTGACTTTTTTTTCTGCCAATCCAATCCTGTTTTATTGTCTTCATTTTCTTTTTTATAACTTCCATAACAGTTCTTATCACGAAGTAATAGTACATACTAAATATTACCCCATGGCTCTTATACATATTGCTATAAAACTTTTGTAATAACTCCACCTCTGATTTAGATTTTAGCTTAAACTATACGAAGATTACTTATGGTTTCTCATTCAGTAAGGCAGAAGATGTTTTAACAAACTGTCAAGGTGTCACATAATTTAAAAGACACATTCTATGTTCATGATAGAGACTTAATACGGCTTTAAGATTTTGAAAGTCACAAAGTTTCATATCTTCCATTTTTTTTTTTTTTTTTTTTTTTTATAATTATGTGTCTTGCAATCTGAGGAATTATCCTTACCACTCGTGTTATTAATCTAAAAAATAAATATAGGATATGCACTGAAAATATAGGAGAATATAGGCCAAATTTTAAAAATATAGGGCATGTAAGAGTGAGTGGCAGGAGGCCTATATTTATATAGATATTATATCTATGTTTATTATTGAAAAACAAGACACCCTTATCATAAATATGTGAAAAGGCAAAAAGGGGTCTTGATGAAAAATTTCTCGACAAAGAGAATGGGATAAAAGCATGAAGAACTTCCTCTATCTTCATGGACAAAAGTTGAAAGCTCTAACAGAAAAAATGTCTGGTGTCGCCCTCTATTAATAAAAATGAACTTTAGAAGTTTTTATTTCGCTTTTAGCATTAAATTATTCTACTAAATATATATCTTAAAGAAATAAATAAAAAGGTTTTCTATTTTTCATTATAGTTTAGGTTTAAGGTGAGAAAAAATTAAGACTCAACAGTTAGAACAAAAAGGCAAAGCATCTAATAAGTTTTGTTGATAAATAATAGAAAAAAAAAAATAGTTTATTTATTAATTTTGGGGGAAGAAGAATTTTTTGCATAATTTTATAAACAATACAAAAAATATAAGAAATAAAAATAATTTATAAATAAAACCATCATTTCTTCACAGTTAATCTGCAAAAAGATGTGTTGGCTATTATAATACTTTTGACAGATGTACAAAAACACCATATATTGACCGTAAATGATTAGTAAATATTTGAAAAATGTCACAGTCTCAAAGTACAAATTAATTTTTAAAATATCAGAGGAGGAAAAAAAAAAAAAAAAAAAAAACTTGTTACCATTGAAATTTTCCAAGAATTCAATTTCTTTCACTCAGATTTAATGTGGATTATACATTATAGATGCTCACAGATTAGGCATATTTTAATATGTAAAAATACATTTTAATTTAATATTAATTTTTTCTTTGCAAGTTAGGATAATAACATAGGTTACAAAGTTTTATACTACAGTTTGTCACCATTGAAAATTTTCAGGAATCTAATTTATTTGTTTTCTTTCAAATTCAGTTGGTTCAATAATATAATTATTATTAGTCCATATTATAGTAATATAGACAAAATAAGAATGAAAATAACAAAATTAAAATTGTAATGCATTATTTTATTATTTCTTTGCTATTTAAAGTTTTTTTTTTTTTTTTTAACTGACCTATTTTACCCCACCTGACCCTATGCAATTTAATATTTTAAATTTACACAGATGATTATAGGAATAAAGAAACAGCAACTGTCATGGTTTAAGTTGAGTTTAAAATTTATTTAGCAAAAAAGCTTAAATGTTTTTTTTTTTTAAAGCAAACAATAAGTTTATGAATGCAAGTTAGCATACTATTCTAGATTTCTCTATATGTTTCACTTTAATTTGTAAATTTACTTTTAAAATTTAGTCATGAAACGCTGAAAGAATTATTATTACACATCAATAAAAATAAATTTGAAATGAAAAAATAATTATCACACTGTTTAATAAGATACATTAAAAGCCTAACATCATGGAACAATAGGGCAATATTTTATATAATGCATTATAACTGAATAGTGTTAAATTTTAACTCAATTTGAACATCTTAGTTGTGTTTGATTTATAATCTTTTTGAATGGATATACATATAGTTAATGTTGTAGTAAAAAAACTGCTTTATCTCAAGCTTATACTGTACTTTATATATAATAATATAGTAGAAGCGAAGCAAATAAAAAAATAAAATAAAATAAATAAATGAATAAAACTTATTACTGAAAAAATTTTCTTATTTAGATATATATATGTTCATGGCAATCAGTTTTAGAAATTCTTTTTGAAAATTAAATCCACTTTCAGGGCCTTCAATAATAATACTATACATCTTTCATAAATGGCTTACATTTTTTAGTGACAGCCTGTTTTCAATTTCTATTTTTTTACTAAATTTAGGTGACTGAAACGCCTTTTTCACAATTGGTCAGAAATCCCAATACTTAAAAAAAAAAAAAAAAAGATTCATCTTTAATTGTGACATTCTCGGCAAAGATTTTTTGAATAATAGTAGTACTTAATGAAATTCTATGGTAAAAAAGTGAAAAACTTGTTCTTTAGGTATTGCATTTTGGATAACTTTTCGCATTTTGCAAAATAAAATGACTGTGATAGAGATAGTGATACAGCAAGCACATTAATACTTTATTTAAAATTGTTTTTCAAACTACTTGTAAGTGATATGTTTATGAAATTTTACTAAATTCTGGAAATAGTAAAGAGTTCCTAATCATTTAGACAATTTTACATTTTGAGAAGTCTGAAGTATTTAAATTCATAAGGAAGTTTCTTTTTAAAAACTTATGGTGGGGGGGGGGGGATTAATCATACATGAAGCACTTTTTGAAAAAGCTTCCTAATTTAACTTATAAAAACTACTCAATATAGAAAATAATCAAATCATGCAAAACAATGTGGTTAACTTTTTTTTTTAATGTAGCATAACATGTAAAACCCAATTAAACAAATATCTATGATAAATATATAAACATCTTTCAGTTTAATTTAGTTGAATATGGGAAGTTTCTTTTGAAAAAACTTATGGGGGGGGGGGGATTTAATCATATATGAAACACTTTTAAAAAGCTTCCTTTAGTTTATAGGGAGTTTCTTTTTAAAAACTTATTGGGGGGGGGGGATTTGATCATACATGAAACACTTTTTGATAAAGCTTCCTAATTTAACTTTAAAAAACTACTCAATATTGAAAATAATCAAATCATGCAAAACAATGTGGTTAACTTTTAAAAAAAATGTAGCATAGCATGTAAAACCCAATTAAACAAATATTTATGATGGAATTTATGATAAATATATAAACATCTTTCAGTTTAATTTAGCTGAATATGGGAAGTTTCTTTTTAAAAACTTATGGGGGGGGGGGGGATTAAATCATACATGAAACACTTTTTGCAAAAGCTTCTTAATTTAACTTTTAAAAACTATTCAATATAAAAAATAATCAAATCATGAAAAATAATGTGGTTAACTTTTTTTTTTTAATGTATCATGTAAAATCCAATTAAACAAATATTTATGATGGAATGCATGATAAATATATAAATATCTTTCAATTTAACTTAGTTGAATATGAGCAGATTTCAACTGAACAAATTATTCAAATATGAATATGTTTAACAGGAAGATATGCAATTTAATATTTTAAATTTACACAGATGATTATAGGAATAAAGAAACGACAAGTGTCATGGTTTAAAATTTATTTAACAAAAAAGCTAAAATGTTTTTTTTTTTTTTTTTTTAAAGCAAACAATAAGTTTATGAATGCGAGTTAACATACTATTCTGGATTTCTCTATATGTTTCAACTCTAATTTGAAAATTTACTTTTAAAATTTAGTTATGATATGCTGAAAGAACTATTATTACACATCAATAAAAATAATTTTGAAATAAAAAAATAAGTATCACACTGTTTAATAAGATAAAGTAAAAGCCTAACATGATGGGACAATAGGGAAATATTGTATATAATGCATTATAATTGAATAATGTTAAATCTTAAATCAATTTGAACATCTTAGTTGTGTTTGATTTATAACCTTTTTGAATGGATATACATATAGTTAATGTTGTACTATAAAATCTGCTTTATATCAAGCTTATACTATACTTTACATATAATAATATAACAGAAGCAGAAAAAATAAATAAAACTTATTGAAAAAGTTTTCTTATTTAGATATATACATATATTCATGGCAATCAGTTTTATGAATTCTTCTTAAAAATTAAATCCACTTTCAGGGCCTTCAATAATAATAATATATATCATTCATAAATGGCTTACATTTTTTAGTGACAGCCTGTTTTCAATTTCTTTTTTTACTAAATTTAGGTGACTAAAAAGCTAATGGTCAGAAATACTTAATATAAGTGAAAACTTGTCCTTTAGCTATTGCATTTTGGATAACTATTTTGCAAAACAAAACGACTGTGATGGAGATACAAAAGAACACTAATACTTTATTTAAAATTGTTTTTCAAACTATTTTTCAGTGGTAACTTGTTTATGAAATTTTACTAAATTATGGAAATGGTAAAGAGTTTCTAATCATTTAGACAATTTTACGTTTTGAGAAGTCTGAAGTATTTTGTATTTAAATTCATAAGGAAGTTTTTTTTTAAAAAACTTCTTTTTACTTTCAGTATCTAAATTCCTTCCAGAATAGCCTGTTTTTCACAAAATCCAAATAAAGAAATTGTTACCTCTCATTCATAATTATAAGCTATAAAATGCATTTATATTGTGTAAAATTATAGTAAGAAAAAATCAGGATATTTATTGGAAGTAATGTGGACGAAGTAAGAAGGATAAATAAAACATTTTTTGAAAATAATAAAATTTAAATTTTTAATGTATCCCTTTCCTATTTCTTAGTCATTTTAGTGTTTTCACAATACTGCACATTACTGCTTTAACAAATTTGTTAGTGTTAAAAAGAAAAAAAAATGCGATTGTTCCATTTTTAATAACTTTTACCTTCAGGCAGGGATCACAGATTCCTGTAAACAAACAATAAATAAAAAAAATAAAATACAATACAATAGCAATCATTGTTTGAGCCAGATAGTGATACATCATAATATCTATCAACCCTACTCCTGGGGAAAGGAATGAGGTTACCGTAATCAACTTTTTTCTTCATATTTTCTTTTTCCTCCATTGTACACTTTTCATTGGCTAGCAGAAAATCTAACCAAAACACAGCGAAGCGCAGTAGCCTACTGCGTCGGCCGGTCAGGGAGACCGGAGATCTGGAAAACCGGACCAGCCGGTCGCGTAGTCACGGCCGTTCGCCGCTTTCCACACTGTTTGTTCTAGACGCTGTAACGGAAGTACCCAGAATTGAGCTCAGTATGTAAATAATATTAATTTTAAAATTTGGAGTGTTTTATTTATGCAAACTACACGCACCTATAACCCGTTAGTGTGATTTACAATAAACATATCTGTAATGTGTATTTGGAAATTTTCCTCCGTAAATAACTTAAAAATAAATATTATTGATCGAATGTAAAGGGGAAAAGGTAAATATAAGGATTATGTCAATAAATTTTCTGTAGATTTCTTTTTTTTGTAGCTCCAATAACAAACTTAGTAAAATTATACAAAATGAGATATCTTTTAGAAGATTTTTTGTAAAAAAATATTTAATATGTCATTATATTCATATCAAGAAAAGGTAATTCTTTTCTAACATATGTATGAAATTAAATATGTTGTTAGAAAAATATGAATGCACATTGAAAACTTCACACAGATGTAAAGCATGTTTCAGAATTTTGTTCTAAAGAATGATCAGAAATGGCACATCTAAATACAAATGCACTCGCTTCAGAGAAAAGCTATACATGTGTGAAATGTGTTCTAAATATTTTTCTCAAAAAGGACATATAACTGTATATTTACTCATTCGCAAAGAAGAAAAGCTATATGCCTGTGAAATATGCTCTAAAGATCCCCTCTAAAGAGCAACCTAAACAGACATTTATGAATTCATGCAGGAGAAATGCCATACGTTTGTGAAAATCGTTCTAGAGGATTCTCTGATGAAAATCATCTAATTAAGCATTTATGCATTCGTAGAAAAGATAAGGCATATGTGTGCCAAATTTGTTCTAAAGGGTTTTCTCGACAGGAACTTCTAAATACTCATTTGCGCATTCACACAAAAGAAAAACCTTATGTGTGCGAAATTTGTTCCAAAGGGTTTTCTAAAAAGCAAAATCTAAATACTCATTTGCGCATTCACACAAAAGAAAAACCGTATGTGTGCGAAATTTGTTCAAAAGAATTTTCTTTGAAAAGTTCTTTAAATATTCATTTACGGATTCACACAAAAGAAAAGCCATATGTATGCGAAATTTGTTCAAAGGAATTTTCTAAGAAAAGTAATTTAAATTGTCATTTACGCATTCACACAAAAGAAAAACCATATGTGTGCGAAATTTGTTCAAAGGAATTTTCTAGGAAAAGTAATTTAAATTGTCATTTACGCATTCACACAAAAGAAAAACCATATGTGTGCGAAATTTGTTCAAAGGAATTTTCTGAAAAAAGTAATTTAAATGGGCATTTACGCATTCACACAAAAGAAAAACCATATGTGTGCGAAATTTGTTCAAAGGAATTTTCTGAAAAAAGTAATTTAAATGGGCATTTACGCATTCACACAAAAGAAAAACCATATGTGTGCGAAATTTGTTCCAAAGAGTTTTCTCAAAAGCATAATCTAAATACTCATTTGCGCGTTCACACAAAAGAAAAACCATATATGTGCGAAATTTGCTCTAAAGGGTTTTCTCAAAAGCACGATCTAAATACGCATTTGCGCATTCACACAAAAGAAATTCCATATACGTGCGAAATTTGTTCTAAAGGATTCTCTCAAAAGAGTAACCTAAATAGACATTTATGCATTCATAGAAAAGATAAGGCATATGTGTGCGAAATTTGTTCCGAAGGGTTTTCTCGAAAGGAACATCTAAATACTCATTTGCGGATTCACACAAAAGAAAAACCATATGTGTGCGAAATTTGTTCAAAGAAATTTTCTAGGAAAAGTAATTTAAATTGTCATTTACGCATTCACACAAAAGAAAAACCATATGTGTGCGAAATTTGTTCAAAGGAATTTTCTAATAAAAGTAATCTAAACAGACATTTACGAATTCATGCAGGAGAAAAGCCATACGTTTGTGAAATATGTTCTAGAAGATTCGCTGATAAAGGTTATCTAACTAGACATTTACGCATTCACACAAAAGATAAGGCATAAGTGTGCGAAATTTGCTCTAAAGGGTTTCCGCAGAAGGAACATCTAAATACTCATTTGCGCATTCACACAAAAGAAAAAAATATGTGTGCGAAATTTTTTCAAAGGAATTTTCTATGAAAGGCTAATTAAATCGTCATTTACGCATTCACACAAAAGAAAAACCATATGTATGCGAAATTTGTTCCAAAGGGTTTTCTCAAAAGCATCATCTTAATACTCATTTGCGCATTCACACAAAAGAAAAACCATATGTGTGCGAAATTTGTTCAAAGGAATTTTCTGAAAAAAGTAATTTAAATGGGCATTTACGCATTCACACAAAAGAAAAACCATATGTGTGCGAAATTTGTTCCAAAGAGTTTTCTCAAAAGCATCATCTAAATACTCATATGCGCATTCACACAAAAGAAAAACCGTATGTGTGCGAAATTTGTTCAAAAGAATTTTCTATGAAAAGTTCTTTAAATAGTCATTTACGGATTCACACAAAAGAAAAACCATATGTATGCGAAATTTGTTCCAAGGGGTTTTCTCAAAAGCATCATCTTAATGCTCATTTGCGCATTCACACAAAAGAAAAATCGTGTGTGCGAAATTTGCTCTAAAGGGTTTTCTCAAAAGCAAGATCTTAATACACATTTGCGCATTCACACAAAAGAAAAACCGTATGTGTGCGAAATTTGTTCAAAAGAATTTTCTATGAAAAGTTATTTAAATAGTCATTTACGTATTCACACAAAAGAAAAACCATATGTGTGCGAAATTTGTTCAAAGGAATTTTCTGAAAAAAGTAATTTAAATAGGCATTTACGCATTCACACAAAAGAAAAACCGTATGTGTGCGAAATGCGCAATCACACAAAAGAAAATCCATATATGTGCGAAATTTGTTCTAAAGGATTCTCTCAAAAGAGTAACCTAAAAAGACATTTACGAATTCATGCAGGAGAAATGCTACACGTTTACTAAAATTGTTTTAGAGGATTCGCTGATAAAGGTCATCTACATACACATTTATGCATTCATTCAAAAGATAAGGCATATGTGTGCGAAATTTGTTTAAAGGAATTCTCTATGAAAAGTTATCTTAATTGACATTTACGTACTCATACAGAAGAAAATCCACAAGTGTGAAATTTGTTCGGAAAGTTTTTTTCTGTAAAAGATAGTTTGAATAAACATTTATTCAATCATACAAAAAATAATCTGTTATCTTTGTGAAGATTGTTCTAAAGGATTCTCTAATATAATTGAACCAAATGTTTATTAACATTCTGATAAAGCAAAAATGCCATGTGCGAAGTCTGCTTTAAAGGTTTTTCTCAAATAATAATAATCGTTTACGTAATCACACACAGAAAATTCCAATTGAATGAAATGTACTCTAAATGATTATTTTGGAAAGATGACCTAAACTGACATTTACGCGCACTTTTGTAAAATTTATATCTTAATACATATGTACGAATTCATACAAATAAAACGTCTTTTTTACTTATAAGGAATATCAGGCAAGAGATATTTCCTCAAATATCTCTTTTTCACTTTAATTATTGACAGGAAACTTTTTTAAAGATATCTAGTTTAAAAATAATTCATTACAAACAGAGACGCAGTGCATCACTATCTTACGACAACCTCAGAGCTATCTTAAGCCGAATCGTAACTGGATGCGCGCGCAATCACAACGCGATTTATGAAAGACTTCCAGCAACGCAGATTAAGCAAATAGAGAGCAGCAATTGGTCAGACGTAACTACTGTAGGAGGAGCCAAAGCTCACTCAATGAATCGTTCTTTTTATGAATCTATCAAATCAACATAACATGGCTTCGTGTTCGTAATCGTAAATCGTAGACCATTGCTAACACTTACAAATACAAAATAAAACGCTAATTTGCGTACAGTGGTTTTATTGTATTTACTTAATTTTTTTTATTTCTACAGCACAAAGTAGTTCACATTTACTGTAATAAATTTTTATATTTAGTTATTATTGCACTGTAATTATCAAATATATTAGTTGAAACCGTATTTTTCATTAAACATAAATATACCTTATTTTAATCTTGTATTTCGGTTGGCTTACTTATTTATGTGCATTTATTTAGTCACTTACATAAATAAAATGATTCATTAATATACCAGATTAAAAATGATTGTCATATACTTTCATGCTTTTTATGATAATGTTAAAAAAGCCATCCTTAGCCCCCCTCTTTTTTTTTTTTTTTTTTTTTTTTTAATGTGCCTTAAAATATTTTATCTTGTCATTAATCTTATCTGGTGTCTTGTGGAAAAATATGTACACAAAATTTCATAGTGAAAGTTCTATATCAATTTCATTAGTATATTTATTTTTCATAAAATTATGATGATTTTACTTTTGTGAAATATACAGCATATTATTAAAAACAAAAACTATTTTATTTATGAGACAAAATTTTAATTAAAATGCATTTACAAACAAAATAATTTGCATGCAAATTATGTTGTAGTGATATTGATGAGGAAACCCGGACGGATTTTGAAACGTCTAAATTCTAATTGTTTTAAAATAAAATACATTTAAAAACAATAGTTAAAATACATTTACAAACAAAATAATTTGCATGCAAATTATGTTGTAGTGATACTGATGAGGAAACCCGGACGGGTTTTAAAACGTCTGAATTTTAATTGTTTTAAATAATATTTTACCTAAAATTTTGTCTCGTAAATATTTTTTTAAAAATACTTATAATTGAGTCAATTTGATGTTTGTGCACAATACAGCATATACAAAGGGATTTTATTGACAATTTTGCAGTTTGGAAGCTTTTAAAAAAAATGCTTATTCTTCCAAAAATATTTTATTTTTTTCCTGATAAAGTAGTGTATTGCATGAGTTACTTGTGATTTTTTTAAATTCCTGAAAAATTCAAATTATAATAAGTGGTCTTAAATTTTTGTTGTAGCTGTTGTGCTATTTAATGTCATTTAAACAACCCAAATTAAGCAATCAAATCCCAAACTCATTTTGTAATGCTGTGCTGTGTTCACTAGATAATAAATAAATAAAATAATCTGGTGTGTCACTCACACAACTTTCTCTTACCCTGAAATTTCATACTATAAATACAGGTTGCAGATTAAGAGGTAAGATAACGAGTACTGTTTGTTATGTAAACCTGTGTTAAACAATTCAAATTAGGCTTCGGAAGAGTTTTATATGATAATTAGTTCTGTGCGAGGGGGGCTACTGCCCCCTCAATCCCCCCGTTTCATTAATGCACCTACATTTATATAGAATTTAATTTGTTATTAAAAAATAATTCTGTTTTTAAAACATAATTTATTAAAATTATTTAAAAAATATATCTTTTATGATAATTCAGACGATTTCCGTATTAGAGAAGTAGTATAACACTAAATATATATATAAAAAAAAGTTGAATTTATTCTCAGTATTACATTTAAAAAAAAAAAAAAAAAAAAAAAAAAATTGTTAAAAATGAAAAAAAATTGATAACTTTATTTTAAATTATCGCAGATCGATGGTTCAACCATTCGTTTTAAAGGTATTGGGAGCTCTTTTGAAAGATACCCATCATCAAAATTTATTCCCCCTCAAGGGGTGACTTTCCCCCCAGGGGGGAGGCGAGGCTCCTACATACACAAAAAAATTTTCCCAGTTTACTATCTCTATTACAAAAAATATATATTTATTTCATTTGGTTTAGTGCAGTCTATAGATGTTAAACTCTACTTACCTGCAATTTCCCCCATAGACGTAAAGTATTTAAATACTTTTGAATGTCCCTGTGCTTGTACACGAACCATTTGCTTCATCTCAACGAAAAGCTTACTGTAGCATCCCTATATGATACACATTTAGAATACCGAGTTTGGAATTTCTTCTACTATTTGTTCTTGAGATATACTGAAAACAGACACACAGACCATTTGGAGATGATTTAAGCTTTAAAAGTCTTTTTTGCATTCCTACAGGGAAGGTAAAAAATAATTTTGCGAAATCTCTGTATTATAGCATTAGTGTTTGTAATCAATCAATTGGGTTTCTTCCAGGACAGTGGAAGAAAGTGGATAAAAACAAACAGAACACAAAACAGGTGTTCCAGATTAACAGGTGTTCGACTAATTTGCCGAGTACTCGGTACTCAGCCGAATTTGGACTAAGTATTCGGCCAATACTGAGTAGTTGTAAGAATTTCATGATTTTTATGTATCATTGAAAGAAATGTATTCATAACAGTTGTTTATTAATAACTAAACTAAAAAATTCTGAAAATATATATAGAGAGTCATTAAACTTTTGCTGCAAACAGCTTTCTGCAGTTAAAATGGGCAAGTAGATTGCCACCAAACTCGGTATAGAGAAGATTCATGATATGATCTTATCCATTTAGTTACAAGAATTTAAGTATAACCATCTTGTATGCGTGTAATATGCAATTTTTTTTTATAAAAACTTAGTACATAAAATTGTATTTATAAAACAGACAAAAATAAAATATTTTAGAAAAAAGAGCCCTTATATAATACTCGATAAAACTTTAGTTACGTATTTGTGCAAATGAAAATGAGACACTTTTAAAACTGTAAGAAAAGATTGATTTTTAATTTAAATAATTATGAAAAAGGTAAACACTAAAATGTTATTTAAAATATGTTTGAATAATCAAATTTGTTGTTTTGCAAATTATGGCCCAAAACCACCTATCTTTTTTAATCTTCTAGAATTTGATGATTAATGAAATCTATCATGTTTGAAATGATAAAATATTTATTTTAATGTTCTCATTTCATATGTAAATTTCATGCATCTTAAATTAAGCTCGAGTGCATGGGAACTTTTATATTCTCTAAGAATTATCTGAGAATGATTCACATCTGAGAAAGACTATATAATAAAGAATGAAGTTATCAGTTATTATGGTTTTAATAATCCACTAAGCTGGAAATATCAAATGTAACAATGAACCTAATTGTGTATATACACTACAAAAGTTCTGAAACATTTCATGAAAACATGCTGTTTGCCATTTAACTTAATTTTGTGTTCAAAAGGCCTTTTTTTAATATCAAGATGTGCAAAATTCTTCATATGTACATCAATTATACATTCTTATAACTATCGGTATTCGGTACTCGACCGAGTAGTAAGGCCAAGTACTCGGCCAAAGTGCTACTCTGTGCAGCACTACTCCCAATGTAAGCTAACTCTCACCGTTCAGATTCTCACTACTCTCATCACATTTTGACTGACAAGGAAACATTCAAAAGGTGTCGTCTTCAAAAGATATTGAAAAAATATATATGTGATTCTACTCTTCCTAAAACACCAGAAAGTAAAAAAATTATTATCTGAAATGAATTACGGCGACCAAAAAAAAATTATCAAAATTAAGCATTTTTGGCAATTCAGCACTGTTAGGCGATAAGTTCACTAGCACCAAGGTTGCCATGTACGAACAAAATCATGGTTTTCTTCTCCGCCAAGTACTCAAAATCAATCGCCTAACAGTGTGAATCGCCAAATATGCTTAATTTTGATAATTTTTTGTGGTCGCTGTAATTCATTTCAGCCAATAATTTTTTCACTTTCTGGTGTTTTATGGAGAGTAGAATCACATATATTTTTTTCAATATTTTTTGAAGACGACACTTTTTGAATGTTTCCTTGTGAGACATGTGTTGAATCAATACACCATTAGGGAATTTACACAATTTTTCTCTGTGCATGTTTCTGAACTTGGTGTTCAATTAATACACTCTTTTAGGGTATTGGTATCCACTGCTTGTTTGTTCATGCTTTGTGAACTTGTGCTGAATCTGAATCTTTGCATATCATCTTTAAAATTGATGATAGTTAACAATTCTACTCTTTATAGATTTCACAATTTAATAAAGCATGTTTAAAAAGAATATTGACATTTATGTTGCATATAAAAAGAAAAAAAAAAAAAATAGAAATTATAAGGACCCCATAAGGTGTTTGGTTGCCGATCGTTAGCTTAGGATTAGGGCATCGCAAAAAATTATATCAGTATAAGGTAATAAACAATTCTACCTCTTTATAGCTGTGAGAATTTAATAAAGTGTGGTTAAAGAGAATACTGACATTTATGTTGGAGATGGAGAAAGATTGGAAATTGCATGACTTCTGCAGTACATTTGATCGAGTGTTAGAGCAGAGGGAAAGGGGGGTGGTCCTAAAAAAGTATATGAGTGAAAGATATTTAACTATTCTATTTCTTTATAGATTACTAGCAGGCTTTGCCCGCTTCGCTGGACATTAAACTTAAATGAGTTGTCAAAATCCCATATTTTTATTAATAACCTAAGTCCTCGCTGTGATTGGTAGAGGTTTAATCGCTCGCAACGTGAGGAGTCTGGGTCCCCACTGTCTTCGGCACAACTTACCCACTTCTTACTTCCCCACCCTCAGCGGGTGAGCTCGAAGTTTTGCAAAATCCCACTAATGTGCATAATGCGTACACTTAATCAATATCCACACACGAAAATTCGCCATTCTAAGATAATTCAAAGCGAATTCAAACTGAAAAACATGTTTTTACACATGTTTATTGCCCTCCGACTCCGAGAAGGTGGGAGGGGGGATTTCGAATTTCGTGAAATCCAGTTACAATAAGTGCCGGATGCATACAAACAATTTACGCACCAAATTTTGTGACCACAGAAGTCTTTAATAGAAAATATTATAAATAAATAAATACAAAAAGCACAGCTTTAGTATGGGAACCCTTTGGTGACTTTAAATATTTTAAGCCATTTTTGCGATGAACTGAATTGGCTATCTCAAGTGTGTAATTAAAGATATTGGCGAGAAACGTCCGAGCTACTTCGGTGCCGAATTTCAAATTTTGCCAAAGGGATCCAATACTAAAGCTGCTCCATATCGAATCTGGGTTGAAAACGGAAAAAGGGTAAAATAAATTAGAAATATCAGACCTATATTTATAAATTTGATACCGAGTGAAAGGGGCGATTTTTCTGAATCCAGGGGTGCAAACAGTTTTTCGATGCGACAATTAGATTTTTAAAAAATAACTAAAGTATGAAATTTAAGTGGCAACGGAAAAAGGGAAAAATAAATTAGAAATATCAGACCTATCGTTACAAATTTAGTACCAAATGAAAGGGGTGATTTTTCTGTATTCTGGGGTGTAAACAGTTTTTCGATACGATAATTAGGTTTTTTTAAAATTAACTAAAGTGTGAAACTTAGATGGCAACACTTCATTTCAATCTTTTCATAATTTGTAGTGCGAATCACGCGAATAAAAAAGTCTTTAACTTACAAATTTATTTTTATGTTTTATTTTTCCATTCAAAGCGTTTTAGTGAAAAAGTGTTTATGGCGCATGCGCAGGCGTTTTTTACCCACAATTTAAACACTAATCATAATTTTGAAAATTTCTATAGATATAATTCTAAGTTGGGTGAAGACCTAAGTTTCTGCCAAGCGCCTTTAAATTCCGTCCAGCCGTTCTCGAGTGATGTCCGGACAAACGTGTTTTAGTCTTTTACCCCCCAGGGGGGAAAGGGGAGGAATTTCAGAAAAGTTGATAGATATAATTTTAAGTTGGGTGAAGACCTAAATTCCTGCCGAGCGCCGTTGAATTCCGCCCAGCCGTTCTCAAGTGATGCCCGGACAAAAAAAGCGACATACGGACACGATGACACACACACACACACACACACACAGGCAACATTTTCTGAAGTCATTTTCGGCTTTTATGGGGTGTGAAAAGTGAAGATATCGCAAAATTTTTTGATTTTGTCAAATTTACAGACAAAAGTCTGATTTTATTAATATAGATAGAATCTATTAAAGTAAGTTGAAAAAGAAATCGACATATATATTGAGGATGGAGAAAGATTAGAAATCCCAACATTTTTGCAAAGCATTTGATTGCCGTTTGTTTGCAGAGGGGAATAGTGAATGGGTTAAAAAATGTATGAGTGAGATATATTGAACAATTCAAAAGTTAAAAAAGAACATTGACAATTATGTTGTGTATGGAAGAAGATTGGAAATTGCAAGGATTTAATGAGGTGTTTAATCGTCAATTACTAGCAAGAGGGGGGGGGATCATTAAAAATTTCATAAATAAAAGATATTAAACAATTCTACCTCTTTATAGGTTCTAGAAGCCAATAAAGTGTCTTTAAAATGAACTTTCACATTTATGCTGTGGAAGGAAAAAGATTGGAAAATTGAGAGACCTGAAATTTCTACACTATATTGTTTTCAAAAAATAATCTGCAGTATAAAAAAAAAAAAAAAAAAAAAAAAACTGATATATGTCTTGTGTCTCGCATCTTCTGCCATGGGGGCTCCCTTGTGAGTCAAGAGTTAGAACAGAAGCAGGGTTGTTCAGTTTTTTCCGTAGTGGAAAAAAACTGGTTAAAACCATCCCGGACAAAATACTATTTTGTCCATTATTAATTATTTGGGAGTACTAAATTAAAAATTATCTTTATTCTTTCCATATACATAAAACAATTCTTTATTAATATGTGTATGTGCAGGACTTGTGAAATACAGTCACCTGGTCACCAATGTCGACCAATATTTTTTAACTGGCGACTATTTTTTCAACTTTAAGGAAACTTTTTTTAATTTTGATATTTTGTTGAAAGAATTGATCCTAGAATTGGACTCTGATTTCACCTTCTCTAATTACTTTTTGAAACACTGTGTGGAATCAATACACCATTAGGAAATTTACACATCTCCATGCATGTTTCACAAATCAGTGTTAAATTATTACACTGCTCCTATTTGCACATGCTATCAACCTGGTGCTGAATTGTTGTGCCGGTGAAATGATGTATCAATTCCGCCGATTGTATATTGGTTTAATGAAAATAACAAAATTGGTTTCATGATGTTAAATTAACACCCTGATGTATCAGTCTAGCCTAATAAATAATTGTTTTTTTATACATAGAATTTTAATTTCTATATTTAAGTAAATTTTAAAATTGAAAAAAAGAAAGAAAGAAAGAAAACGGTGGAGGATACATTTTATGGGCTACCAGAAATTTTTGTTGGCAACCATTTCTTTTTACAAATTCCTGGAGCCCTGTGTATGTGTATATAATCAGTTTAAATATTTCAAAATAGACATCAAAGTTAACAATATTTAATAAATAAATATATCTGTATTTTTCTAAAGATCGATTGGATGCAAAAGTGATAGTTTATTTATATGTAGTTATAATTTTAATTTCCCCTTCTTTCCCCCACTGCTTTCAACAACATTGTCATTTCCTATCTCATAGTCATAAATTCCATTTAAAAATATTTTATTAAGCATGATGAAATTGAATGGTTCACACATCTTTCATGGAATTTTTTAATTTCTGAAAATATATAGTAAGGGAAATATTGTAATCATGACAAAAACTTGACTTTGGGATGTTGGTGTATCTGTGTGTTTTAAGGTCCCATGAGTTCATTTTTGCTATTTTTATGATTACTAGCAGGTTTGCCCGCTTCGCTGGCCACTAAATTTAAAGGAAACTAGTTTCTATATAGCTTTATAAAAATAAAATAAAATAAATTACTGAAATTGTTCAAAAGCTCGCTCCAGGTCCCTGCTGCATTCAGCAGCGATTTGGTCATCCACTGCAACTCGGGCGCTTGTCCCTATTACCTGTGACAATAGTTTACCAATGAGATTCCATTTAGGTGCTTATTATATAACAGTTTCGAAATAGATAGTATCGAAAAAATTGGAGTTTCCCTTTTATATTTGAATCCCAGTTACATGTGAACAACACGTATAGTGTTGTTCACATGTAACTCGGACTGGACTCAAACGTAACAGGGTTTAGACAACATAATATTTGCTTTTACGTTATTTCATATATATATATATATATATTTTGTTTATCCAATCAACCATTAAATGACAGCAATTTCACGCCAAATATTACAATATGCTGTGACCAGCTACGTCTGTCGCATGAGACAATTAATTTTTTGTGTTTATATATAATTCATGGGTTGTAAACCTGATAGTACACCCTACTAAAAATGATCCGTAGAGATCAATAAAAAAAATTTGTACGTGGAAATGGCCAACGGATATCAATTGACATCCATAGAAATTAATATCCGTAGAGATCAATAAAAAAAATTGTACGTGGAATTGGCCAACGGATATCAATTGACATCCATTGAAATCAATATCCGTAGAGATCAATAAAAATAAATTTGTACGTGGAAATGGCCAACGGATATCAATTGACATCCATAGAGATCAATATCCATAGAAATCAATTAAAAAAATTTGTACGTGAAATGGGCAACGGATATCAATTGACATCCACAAAGATCAATATCCATAAAGATCTATTGCTATCAGTAGTTCACATCAATAAGATAAAACAAAAAATCTATAGATTATTAAATGAAGATCCACAGCATCTTGCTCAATTAATCTTTACAGACATCCATCAACCTACTAATATAAGCATACGTATAGGTCAATACATAACAAATTTGAGATAATAAATTTAAAATATAGAGAAACAAACTTTAATTTATAAGAAGTACACACTCATGTTAGTGAAAATTGCAACACCATAAAAGAATTGTCAGAAATTAATGAAATTTATTCCACATATTACTGATAGTAGTACAAATAAACAATCACGTGTACAAAACAAAAAAAAAAGGATGAAATCAGTACTGTGTGTGTCCGCTACGCTGAGCGATGAGAGCCTGTACACGTTGTGGCATTGAATCATACAGGTTATGAACGAAATCCTGGAGAATAGCATTCCAGATGACTTTGACTTGATGCTAAACTTCAATCTTACTGTGTGCCCCACCAGTTGTTCGAGCAAGTCACCGACCAATGAAATCAGAGACATGCTTGATGAGTGACATATCCAGGGAATAAGCAGGCTATGGGAGAAGCTAACCCTGTTATGCACTGACTGAGGCTTGTGCAGTATGAGAAACATGCGCACGGGCATTATCCTGCTGAAATACAGCATCAGAAATGTGTCGAAGAAGGGGAAGGGCCTCTGGCTTTGAAATTTTCCTTACGTGTAGCAATCACTGTTGAGTAGCATACAATGTGCACTAGATGGGATCGACAATTATATCCAATAGCTCCCCACACCATGATGCTAGGCATGTGCAGCATGATGCTGAAACTAGATAACACACCGTGGGAACAGACGTTTCCCTCAGTAATGTTTGACGCATACTCTTCCATCATTGTACTCCAGATTGTAGCGAGATTCATCGGAGAAAACAATTTGTTGCCACTAGGCACGCCACGTGCTGTGTTACTGAGCCCTTTGAAGTTGGAGGCGTCCGTGATTCAATAAGAGCAGAATCCTGTGTAGAGGAACCCTTGCACGGAATTGATGCTGCAGCAAATGGTGATGATCCATGGAGCTACACAACAAAACACCTGTAACTGTACTCGAACATTGTAGTAACACACAAGAGGAAGCTGTATGGTCCATCATAGCCATGTGGATGGGGTGTCTGTCGTCTCGTCCCGTTGTTCTATTGCGTGCCCTACTGCCAGGTTTTAGGCTTGTTTGATTCTCCTCTGTCCATTTCTTCCAAACACGCATCACTGTTGTGGCATTACACTGCATGCGGGCTGCGATTTCTCAATACGAAAATCCTCTCTCTCGCATACCAACAATGTGTCCTCGCACAAACTCCATTAATTGTTCGTATAGCATCTTCCGCTTTGATGTGGCATACTGACCATTAATGAAACGTTTACCGCCGACATAGGACGATAAACAGATTTCAACGCACCTTTACAGTCCTTTATGTACCTGGAACATGTGACTGATAAGGATTCAGATCTCGTTCCATGCATGCCCAATCGTTTTGTAATTCTAATCATTTGCATGCCTCACCTTACTTTACATTTCCTGTAAGTGTGGTTCAATTTGCATAATCCCTTTATGGTGTTGCAATTTTCACAAACATGAGTGTAATTTTAATTCGCAATATTTTAAATAATAGCAGTTTACATATTCTAAGTGAAATAATGATTTTTTTTTTTTCAAAAAAGTATATATATATATATATATATATATATATATAGCTAACTCAAAATACTCAAACTAATCAATCAATTAACTTTTTAGATCTTAAAATAATCATTGATGGTAATAAAATTTTCACAGATATTTATGACAAACGGCAAGATTTTAGTTTTAAAGTAAACTTATTTGCACATTTTAATTCCTGTTTGCATCTTTCAGTATTTAGAAACATCCTCATTAACCATTTATTTCAAATTAATAATTTATGCTCTACGAAGTTTAAAAACAAGAATATTAATAAACTGATCACAGCCACTGCTAAAATGGGTTTTCCTAAAAACTTTGTATTTTCTATCCTTAACCATATTTTTTTTTTTATGTAAACATAAAATAAATAAATAAATAAAAATAAAAAAACTGTGTACACTTTTGTGTATATTAACAAAAAAATTATAAAATAATAAAAGACAATAAAAAAGGTATCGGTTGGGTGGGCAGATGTTTGATTACGGAGGTGGGGTGGTGTGGTCAGGCTGGATGGTTGGGTGGGATTGTTAAATTAAAAAAAATAAAATAAAATAAAGCAGAAGGCTTGTTCCATTTACTTTGTATTGCTATGCAAACTTTCTTTTTTCATTAAAATTGCAGTTTCTTCTTTTTTGAGTTGGCAACTATTCTTAAAATTCTAATCATGCTATTAAACACATTGTAATCAATCATTGTTGTTTCGAGGTCTCATTGTTATTCATCTGCTTTGAAATTCTGCTTTTTTAAATCCATATGACTCCTATTCTGGTCTTGGCAGGCTGAGGGAGTGTTGCCGGCCTGAAACTAGTTTAACCCCACAGTCAAGTCACAAGTCTTGCCGCCTGCTTCCTTCTTTCCTATCTTAAGTTTCTTAAATTATTTTTTCATAAATTTTGATATAGTTTATGGTTTTAAGTTAAGATTTGTTGTGTTACTTTATTGATTCGTTTGTTTTCAGGCTGTTAATTAACAAATCTGGTTTCTTTAATTTTATGTATTTAATCTCCTGAATTTTTTTTTTTTCATTTTTCTGAACTTCTCAAAGAAATTTTTAATCCTATTGGTCATTGGTGTTTCAGTGATCTTGTATCTGTTGCTTGGCTTTTACTATGCTTAATAGATCATCATTATTATATATATATATATATATATATATGGACAATGCAGGTCTTTTCTGCAACAAACTTGACTTTACTAAGCGCTTTTTTGTTTCTTCAAGTGGGTCTTCTTGTTTTTCTTTCTAAATAATCCTTTCATGAAATAATTCTATAATTAGAAAGAAAAAGTAAAATTAGATATTTAACATAGAAAGTGCTACAATAGAAAATAAAATAACTGAAAAATAGAATATAATGGAGTATCACAGTGTAAATTGGGTAAAGAGTCAATTACGACCAAAATAACCATTCGTATGTCAAATTTTTTTTAAAATAGATATTTAAAAAAATAATCACACTTTTTCCCTATGGGAACAAAAAACTAAGATTTTTTGGATAATAGTAGTGCTGACTCTAGGCTAATTTGACATCCTGCAGTCCTTTTTCAACCCATTTTATCATCCAGCTGTCATTCTAAATGTTCAGAGGCCTTTAGGTACTTTTCTTCTTGACTTTTCAACCTTCTAGCAATAATTCTACAGCATTCCTGAAAGAACAAATGCATATAGAGTATATATATATATATATGTATACAGTCATTCCCACTTAATTGGGTAATTTATAATCGAATACCCCGCTTATTCAAATAAAATTTGTTAGAACCAAAATCAATCTCATAGGATCAATGTTAAATTTCCCCATTAAAACAAATATTTGTCACATACTGTCCCCAGTTATTCAAATAAAATTTTAAGTCGTTCTTATTAAAAATGATTCTCAATCAAAAAATACCAGATTTCCATTTAATTTAGAAATTTATTCATCAACCATGAAATATCATTTCAGAAAATTTTTGGAGTGGAACGCTGATATTTTTATACCAACTATGTGAAAAATACCAGAGCCGGGAATCGAACCCGGGCCTTCCGCTTTACGTGCGGATGCTCAAACCATTGAGCTACCCTGGCTGATTACCAGCTAGGCTCTCTTTTGTGTGAGAAATGCCTAGCTGGTAATCAGCCAGGGTAGCTCAATGGTTTGAGCATCCGCACGGCCCGGCTCTGGTATTTTTCACATAGTTGGTATAAAAATATCAGCCTTCCACTCCAAAAATTTTCTGAAATGATACCAGATTTCCTTTTCTAAAAGTAATTAAAAATTGTTCATTGTTGCTGAAAAAAGCAAAATTTGAAAACATCGAATGTGAAATACGGCATGATGAAAAAGTAATTAATGATTTTGAGAACAGTGAAATTCATTCAGATGGAGCTTGTGCAATTTAAAGAATTAGATGGAGATGAAATGACAGAAGATGGCAAAGAAATTTTCACATATTCCTCGCAAGAAAAGGATGAAAATGTAAGTAATGATGAGCTAATCTATCCATTCCCACCTTTGAAACAAATGAGTCTTATGCTATAATTCGCCGACATTTTAAGGCTTGTTTAAGTGACTATAATCTACTTTATAAATTAAAAAAAGAATTGTAGAAATGTTCAGCATCCGTGAAAACATAATTAATTATCAGGGCTTTCTTCAGAGAGGAAATAAATATTGTACGAGTGAGTGATAGTGAATATTCTACTTCTTTATAAGCTCTGGAATCTAATTAGGTAAGTTAAAAAAAAAAAAAGGAATTTATGTTGCATATAGAGAAAAATTAGAAATTACAAGGATTACAGGTGGCATCTGATTGCCGATTGCTGGGAACACACACACACACAAACACACACAAAAAAGAAAAAAAAAATTACACGAATGAAAGATATTGAACAATTCTACCTCTTTATAGGTTCTAGTATCTAATAAAGCAAGTTTAAAATGAATATTAATATTTATGCTGTGGATGGAGAAAGATTAGAAATTGCAACAATCGAACAATTCTACTTCTTCAGAGTTTCTGGAATCTAATTAGCTGGGTTGGGTTTTTTCACAGGACAAGGGTTTAAGCTATCAAAAACTTGTATTGTCGAAATTCAAAATCTATTTAATGAGCTAGAATCCGGTTAGAAATATTATTTAGCAATACTTGCCATATACAATTGAATATCTAAATATTATGCTGTTTATAAATTAACAAGTCTTAAAACAATTTGTAGATAATTCATAAAAATTTAGGTAAATTAACTTGTTTATAACCTAAGAAATATATACAAAGTATGCATAGACATATTTTGTATGTTTATGCTTATTTATATTAATATTTATGAAATTCTAAAATTCCAAAGTTACCGTATATTTCTGAATATAAGCCGATCCGTACGAGAGTACGTTTTTCCCTTCAGAAATTTGCCCAAAACTGCAAACCTGTGTATAAGCCGAATTGAAAAAATACTCTTTTAAAGTTCAAGTATATCGCCAAAATGGTGAAAATATTTCCAATCTATAAAACTTTCAGGATAATCTGTCCAGTGAAATGCGTGCTTATCCAACTGAATTCCTTACCTTGCTTAGCTATGACGTAAAATGATTGCTGTGTGTTCACCAACGGCAATAGTTTTAACTCTGGCAACCTTATCAGAAGGGAGGCTAGCACAGGCATCGAACAGACGGTCCCGCACACACAGTGAAGGACAAGTGCCGGCAGCTGAAAACGATAGTCGCCGAAATACCAGGGGGCCTAACGTTGATGCTGCTGCCGCTGGATGTTTGCATAAATAAGCCATTTAAAGACCGATTGTGTCGTCTTTTTTTAATGACAAATCTAAATTATTTTGTATATTTCTAATTTTGAGTATTTTTACCAGTGCCTCAAGGCAATCTTCAAAAAAAAAAAAAAAAAAAAAAAAAAAAGATTTGCCACTTCTTTTGATAGTGTAAGCCTAGAAACATTTGAAACAGAGATGATTTAATAATTGTATAAATTAAAAATATGATCAGGAGTCCTGTTTTTTCAAGTTTCTCTTATACTATTTCCGAATCAGACAGAGAAGTTACTCCGTTTGTGCAATCTGCCAATGACATCAGCTATCAGCAGGTCAAAAAAAAAAAAAAAAAAAAAAAAAAAAAAAAAAAAAAAAGAAAAAAAAAAAAAGAAAGAAATGTAAACACACGTGACTACATCGAGCTGCTCTAGAAATAAATTTAAAATTGCTAATTTAAGAGTTTTATAAGTGATAATTATTTAAAAATAAGGTTTAATATCACTATTTTACTTTATATATAGTTTTTAAGCTTAACCACTTCACTGGCCACTGTAGTATGTGGAAGGTTACATTTCCCCAAGTTATCTCGGGATGGCCGGTGAAGTGGTTAAAATATATACATTCAATCATTGTTTCTAAAGTGCATTTTTTTGCTAGAAATGTGGACTTGTATATAAGACGACCCCCGTACTTCAGCTTCTGAAAAATTTCCAAAAATTCTCGGCTTATACATGGAAATATACGGTACTTATTAGAGCTGTACCGAGTACTCGTTATGTACTCGGCCAAATATGGACTAAGTATTCGGCCAATACCGAGTAGTTGTAAGAATTTCATTATTTTTATGTATTATTGAAAGAAATGTATTCATAAGAGTTGTTTATTAATAACTAAACTAAAAAATATGAAAATATAAACATAGTCATTAAACTTTTGCTGCAAACAGCTTTCTGCACTTAAAACGAGCAAGCAAAATTCCACCAAACTCTGTATAGAGACGATTCATGATATGAACTTATCCATTTTAGTTACAAGAATTTGAGTATAACCAACTTGTATATGTGCGTAATGTAAAATTTTTTTTTTATAAAAACTTATTGTATCTATAAAACAGACAAAAATAAAATATTTTAGATAAAAGAACCCTTATATAATACTAATATAGTAAATAAAACTTTAGTTACATATTTGTTCAAATAAAAGTAAGACACTTTTAAAACTGTAAGAAAAGATTGGTTTTTAATTTAAAAAATAATAATTATGAAAAGGTAAATATACTAAAATGTTGTTTTTCAAATTATGGCCCAAAACCACCTATCTTTTTTACTCTTCTAGAATTTGAAGATTAATGAAATCTATCATGTGTGAAATGATATCTAAAATATTTATTTTAATGTTCTCATTTCATATGTGAACTTCATGCATCTTAAATTAAGCCTGAGTGTATAGGAACTTTTATATTCTCTAAGAATTATCTGAGATTGATTTGCATCTGAGAAAGACTATATAATAAAGAATGAAGTTATTAGTTATTATGGTTTTAATAATCCACTAAGCTGGAAGTATCAAATATAACAATGAACCTAATTGTGTATATACACTACAAAAATTCTGAAACGTTTCATGAAAACATGCTGTTTGCCATTTAACTTAATTTCGTGTTCAAAAAGCATTTTTTAAATTTCAAGATGTGCGAAATTCTTCATGTCAATTATTCTTTCTTACAACTACTCGGTACTCGGCCGAGTAGTAAAAGGCCGAGTACTCGGTACTCGGCCAAAGTGCTACTCGGTGCAGCACTAGTACTTATGAATTTTCACATAAGCCTTGAAAACACAGGAATACTGGATTTTTTTTTCTTTAAATAAAACATAATATATGTGGGCAATAAATTAATATGAATTTGAAAATAATTATATTTATAATCTATATTTATTAGACTTATCATTTATTAATAATTTTTTATCTATTATTATTGATTGTATAAATATTTGTACCCGTTTATAGCTTAGACTATTGGTGTTTTGGGAGTAAGGCTGTTTGACTGCTCTAGGGTCTTAGGCCTAAGGTGGGGTGCCCTCCGTGGGGGTCTTTCTAAAGGGTCCTAAGCCCGTATTTATGCAAGTTTCAGAGAAAACCACAAACTCTGAACGTCTAGGCTGACGAGCGGTGGCTGGGATTGATCCAGGCACCTCATGTCTATCAGCTTTGAGAATAGAACCACTTGGCCACTGGTGGGCCCTACACCTTAGACTAATAAATTTTTTAAAAATCTGTACGAGTAAATATTAAATCTATTACAATTTATACATGTCCAGAAAGCATTCATATTTCTATTGTCTCACGGTAATTTAAGAATTTCAGATGCAATTCAAGTTCGTTTAACATTCAGAATTATTGATTTTTCTTATAAACTTGCAATATCAGCAGTCATTAAAAAAAAAAAAAAAAAAAAAAAAAATATATATATATATATATATATATATATTTATATATATATTCTATAAAATATTTAAGTACAAAATATTAGGCTGTGCATTTTTATTTTACTGGTTAAATACATAATACTAAAAGCACAATACTAAAAAAATTGAAATATACAATGTTATATTGAAAACAAAATGATTTATCAATCGAAATGATCTATCAATGATTTATAAATCAAGAATTTTTAGAAGCCTAAAATTTTGTTTATATTAATCAAAATGTTATAATTCTGTTTCTCCAAAAGCATTAATATGTTTACCTTTTAAAATATACTTATAAATAATATCTTATAAAAAACAACTATATTTTTAAAGTATCACATAACTAAATTTAACATACACTATATTAAGCATAGTTGAGGAGCAAACATTCAAACCGTGTTTTCTCCTTCGAATACAATTTTTCAGAAAACCCAAAAAACTGATAAATTTAAAAATAACCCTTCTTAGACCCTAATTGTCGTTTGTTTAGTTGTATTATTGGTTACTAGGAAGATCTGTAGGCATACTGTGCCTAATAAACTTAAAGTTAATTAGAAAAATGCATTTGAAATTTGGAGAAAGCACGTTTTGACCGAAACACAGAGGAGAAAACATGTTTTGAATGAAAAAGTATGTAACTCGCATATTGATGAAATAACATTTTTAATGTAATAAAACTAATTAATAGAACAGACTTTTGTTGTGTAATTATAAAATAAAATTAAGTATTTACACGTGAAAAATCATCCTGCAAATTATAGGGAAGAACTAAAATTTTTAAGTTAATTTGAAATTTAAATTTTTAAACCAATATCTTCACATAAGCAATTGCATGCTTCCTCTGTTTCTTCATATTCTACATGAAAGTTTTTAGTAATGATATTTTTATACCATTTAAAATCAGGCTGATTTTTCCACTTTTCACCATACATCAACTTTAAAAGTTTGTCTACGTCATTTTTCTTTTCAAGTGATATTCTATGACCCAGAGGAAGACATTGTAAGGCAACATTTCGTATAATAGCAGTATTAATCCCCTTCCTAAAAAGTTTTGCTCCACATTGTTCTTTTATATCTTCGAATTTATAGTTTTTGAATCCTTTGACCATCACACTTTCTCTATTTTTTTTCTAAAACTATTCTTTTCAGTTCTGATATGTATGGTAAATTTTTGAAATAAGCATTAAGTGATTTCGTATTATAAAGTTTCCAATCAATACCCAATATTTTTACATCACCAACTTTCTGATACAGTTCATAGTATTGTTCCTTAGATGTTATTGTTACATTTTTTCTGAGGATCTTCTCAACACGACCGAATATACGATCTGCTGGAAGGAAACTATGTCCTCTGCCAGGAAAGTACAATACACTATTTTCAATGCTTGATGTTGTTGTGTACAAAAAGTGCAAAAGCCTTTGAAAAATTATGTTATTCTTATTTTGGGCAATACACCCATCACAAAAGAGCCGCAAAGATTTTTTACCTTCAACCTTCAAGGTCCATTTTGTTTAGGTGACAATATAAAGCCGACGATATTTTACTGCTGCCTTTGCCTGCTCACTCCTCAGCCCAAGTATAAAATGTTGTACTTAGACCATCCAAACTCATTATGCATAAGCTGTAAAAGTTTAATTGCCTTAAGTAATAGGCATCTTGAATATTTATTTTTGGCAGCTGTTGAATCTGTTGAAAATCAAAACATAAACTAACGACTGATTCATCTGTATTTTCTTTCATAATGGAATAAAATGCATTGGCTCTTAGTATATGAATTCTTTTGTACGTCATATGATCAACTTTTTCTGTAGACCCTGCAGGACAGGGCTTTATTTTTTGGTCAAGCAAAGAACACGTGTTGTAAACATCACTAGAAGGAGACATAAAACCTATATTCAATTCATTTATGAATATTCTTCTGAACATAGCGAAATGAACTTTGTCCAGGTCGTCGTTGCATTTCTTGTTGTAAACTTCACGCAACTTCCTTATACTTAATGTACAGTCCAAGTAAAATCGCTTCGATTTTTGTCTTCCATAATGAATTTCTGATGCCTTTAAGTCTGAGATGAATTCTCTTACCTTGTTTTTTTTATTAATGCTTAAGTGGCTTTTTCTATCGCCGCCTTCCTTTTCCTCAATAGGTTCACCAGCATGTACTTTAGTAGCAATATTGGCTAGCCTTGTACGACCTATTTTAGTTATAGCCATGAAATTGCTTTTACACACAGGTTTCTCCTACCAGTGCTACTAGTAATAAAATAAGAAGCAGAAAATGCATGCTGTGAGCCAGATGATTGCGATTTATTTTGAGTTGGGTTATTAGGTCTACGTCGAGTTACACTTTTTGTAACAACCAATGAGGCTATAATAGAATCTTGTCGCTGTGTGTCCGCAATTTCGTAATGTCTATCCCGAAACTTCTTAACGTCATTAGGTCTAACATGAGTGCATGAAAAAGTATTACTAGAATGTTTGCATGGAGCATAAACGTTATCTGAAGATGCTGAATATCGTTTCTTTTTCGCTTCTTTTCTTTTCCCACCAATTCTCTGTCTTTTTCTAGTTCCATAATTAGAAGTACTCACTAACACACCACTTATTAATTCTTCCATTTGAAAAAAAAAAAAAAAAAAAAAACTCCTTTAAAAGGAAGAAAACAAGATAGAACTAACGAAATAAACAAACATAAAAAGCTGGTACATGTACGAGTCACGCGACCAGAAAGAACAGTCCTGACTGGTCGGCTGGAGAAATCACAGTTTGACTGAAAACAGGCTCTGGAGGAAACACTGTTTGATTGAAACCCGAACTTTCTAAGAGCGTTTATAATGTGATAAAAAATTTTTTGGTTTAAAATAATAGTATAATTTTGTGATATTTAATGTTGAGTTCACAGAAAAATCACTAATTCATTTTTTTTTTTTTTTTTTGGAGAAAACACGGTTTGAATGTTTGCTCCTCAGTTATAAATAAATTTCAAAATAATATATAAAAGTATCACAGCATACTTTGAATGAACATAGAATTAATTCATAAATAAATGCCTGCTGCAGCTGCATATGGTACGGCTTAAATTGTAATGTTTTTCTCAATTTTACATACAGTTGGCTGTAGAATGGAAAGTTCGCAGCTAGGGCAGGTTGTTGATTTCTTGGGACTATACGGATGAAACTCTCTCTAACTCTGTTCACTGTTTCTTCAGTAACGCTTGGTCGGCCGGAACCTTTGCCTTTACATAAACAACTGGTTTCTTTGAACTGTCGATACTAGCACAGAATGCTTTGTTAGGTTGGTGGTTTGCATTTGTATGCCCGGCAGAATGCTCTTTGAATGGTTATGACTATGAGCGATTCACACTTTGAAAATTCTAATACACAAAACGCTTTCTGCTGTCCAGTTGCCATTTTAAATGTAACGTTCGCGCAGCAACCATGAAAACCACACATACATTGCACATACGCAGCATGAAACTGTAGTTAATGCACTCTCGTTTGCTTTGTCGTGGAAACATATATGTTTCCAAGTTCGGACGTAGTAATGTATCAAAACCTGATGATTAATTTGTAATAACCCGGTATATACAGCAGAGCCTCGATTATCCAAGCCTTGATTAACCGAGGTAATCTCAAAAATGCCACGTCCCGGTTGAGACGTGGCCCTTGAGAAATGGTGTAAAAAACTTTGACTGTACAGTACTGTTTTTTTACAATTCATGTATGCGTGTACTGTATTGCATTTTTAACTGATTACATTTAAATGTATGATAGGTACATTTTTTTACTTCATTGGTTACGTTTTCATCCATTTTAAACATTACTGTATATTTTCCTTCAATTTACAACAGAGTCCATTTTCTTTTACCTGAGTTTTTGATTATTTGAGGTTCCATTGGTCCATCTTACTTCGGATAAACGAAGCTCTACTGCATATTATTTATATGCATATTACAATCACTTAGTTTATCTATATATAATCAACAATTTGTTATGACAATTTCTGAAATACTGAAAGGAGCCTGGGAGCAGTATCCACTGTGGAAGACTTTCCAAGGTGTTTTAGTCTGCATTCAAGAGAATTTCAGAGAAAATCACGGAAGAATCCGACCTGCACAGATGAAGTGTTATCCATGGGAAACTTACTAAGGTGTTTCAGTCCACATTCATGCAAGTTTCAAAGAAAATCATGGGAAAACTTCAAACATTATTGATGAAGTACTTACCATTGAAGAAAGAAAAAGAATATTTTCTGTAACACTGGGATAATTGAATATGTGATGCCTCAATTTTTTTAGTGCAGCAGTAACTCTAAGAAAATTTCACAACGACTATTTCACGATTATTTCACAAAAATTGGCGGTTTTGAAACAATTCTTCAAAAAAAAAAAAAAAAAAAAAAATATGCACGAGAAAATTGTTTTTGAAAAACAGTTGCAAAAAATAAGGTAATTTCAGTAATCAAATACTTTCCAAAAAGAAAAAAAAAAAGAATATTACTGAATTATGGAGTCTAAATAATTACATGTTTTTAGCAAAATAACATCAATTTTAACCAGGGTTGGCACGGTTTAAACCAATTGGTTTAAACCATGATTTAAACCACGGTTTAAAACAACTGGTTTTTTTCCCATAAAAACCAATTGGTTTTTTTGGTTTTTTCCCTTGTCAAAAAATTAAAATTTTTTATTTTGTTGTCCCTTTTTTTAAATGAAATTTATAAATTATTTTTATATAAATGATGTTTACTTTTAATTCAATTTATTTCACTTGTAATATTGCTTCAGAGAAGGTTTTAGTTTTGTGTTTTAAGTGTGACTGGCTAGCTGTATTAAAAGTTGTGTACGTAATGTACAACAATAACAAGAAAAGATCTAGAAATTGTAAAAGAAAAATGCCTATATTAATTATCTTAAAAAAATATATATGAAATTGTCTAAGGCTAAATGCAGTAAAGTAAAATAAAATAAATAACAGTGGAAAGCACACTTATTTTATACAAGACATAAGGTGAAAATTGTATAATTAAAAAAACTGCTTTATCTTCGTTTTTTTCAAAACTGAACAAAGTCGTCTTTTACTGGTTATTTGTTATGATACGGTAATCAATAGCAGCCCATTTTCTCATCTATATAGTGAATCTAAAAGCAACATACGCTGATTTTGAACTACGAAAAAAAAAAAAACAAAAAAAAAAAACTTTGATTTTAAAATTTCAAACAAAATGTTCCCCAATGAAGGACATTTTGTGAATTATTTTATTAAAATGTGACAGTAGTAGAATTAAGAAAATGACAGTAAAAATTTTAATATCTAAGTATAGGAAAATGTTGAAATAATTCTAATCGCAAAAGATTCTACAACCGGTGTAGTGTGTTTTCTTAAGATGGAAAATTTAATTTGAAAAAAGCTATAAAACTTGTAATTTTATTTGAAATATTAAATGTAAATTCTATTCAATCAATAATTAACTTTCAAATGGATCACAACATTCCATTACATAATTCAAAATTATAATTACCATGTTTTTATTTATTAACTTCGATTCTTGTGTGTTTGTTTGTGTGTTTGTCAGGGACAAATCTTGCAATCGATTTTTAACTAACTTCCCGACTAGCTAGATATTTGAAATTTTCAGGACAGCTCACAACACGGTGACAATACATTTTTCTAATAATTTTAGTCAACTATTGCAGGTCCCGCTGCCTTTGGCAGCGCTTATATAATTCGACAGAAAATTTATTTAACTAACTTCCCAACTAGCTAGACATTTGAAACTTTCAGAATAGTTCAGAACACGGTGAAAATACATTTTTTTAATACCTTTAGTCAACTGTTTCGGGTTCCCGCTGCCTTCGGCAGCGTTATCAGTACAAAGCTTGCAATCGATTTTTCACTAACTTTCCGACTAGCTAGACATTTGAAACTTTCAGGATAGCTCAAAACACGGTGACAATACATTTTTTTAATACTTTTAGTCAACTGTTTCAGGTCCCCACTGCCTTCGGCAGCGTTTATATGATTCAACAGAAAATTTATTTAACTAACTTCCCGACTAGCTAGACATTTAAAACTTTCAGAATAGTTCAGAACACGGTGAAAATGCATTTTTTAAATATTTTTAACCAACTGCTCCGGGTTCTTGCTGCCTTCGGCAGCGTTACCAGTACAAAGCTTGTAATCGATTTTTCACTAACTTCTCGACTAGCTAGACATTTGAAACTTTCAGGATAGCTCAGAATACAGTGACAATACATTTTTTTGATACTTTTAGTCAACTGTTTCAGGTCCCTACTGCTTTCGTCAGCGTTTATATGATTCAACAGAAAATTTATTTAACTAACTACCCGACTAGCTAGACATTTGAAACTTTCAGAATAGTTCAGAGTACGGTGAAAATGCAATTTTCAAATATTTTAAACCAAATGTTTTGGGTTCCTGCTGCCTTCGGCAGCGTTACCAGTACAAAGCTTGCAATCGATTTTTCACTAACTTCCCGACTAGCTAGACATTTGAAACTTTTATAATAGCTCAAAACACGAGAGCAATGAATTTTTTTTTTTTTTTTACTTTTATCGAATTGCTCCGGGTTCCCGCTGCCTTCGGTAGCGTTTATATGATTCAACAGAAAATTTAAAAACATGGTATATAAAAAGTTTTTTTGATCTTGTAATTATTTTTCTCTTAAGTCTCTTCCTACAACTCTTTTTAAATGTATTGGAGGTTTTTTTTTTTTTTTTTTTTTTTTTTTTTTTCCTAGTTCATTAAATTAAGAATTTTAGTGTTATTAAGTTAATTTGTTATTATTAAATTGTAGGAAATGGTATGTTAGATTTAACATTCACTCTGAGAAAACAAATTTTTGTCAACTCACAGTAATTCTGTTATTTCCATTTAATATCATTTTAATGAAAAGTCAATACTATAATTATGGAATATTTATAGAAATTTTGAATATAAAAGATTTTAGCTATAATAAAATTTAATGCACTTTGATAAAACGACAGTTCTTATTCAAGAATAAGATCGTAAAAAGTGTAAAAATAAATAACTTTGTGAAAAAGCAAAATATAAGAATTTAGGTGGCAAAAGCCTGAATTACAGAAATAAATTATTTGATTGTTTTATCTTTAAACATAAAAATAAATAAATGTTTTAATAATAAGGCTATGTGAAAACTTATTTAATTAGATGAGATATAACATAATTTCATGTCTGAAAGTACAAGCTTTGATTTACAAAGTACAAGGTTTGTTTCTTGTACATTGTTACAGAAAGAAAATCACAACCTACAAAAAAGGCTTAAACAATCTCATACCTGTTTATTGTTAGTAATTTAAATTATTTTTAAATGAAGTAATAATTAATATTAGAGTATTAACTACTTCTAAAAGTGGTAATTTAATTTACAAATATGTATAATATGACTGAGAAACCAGGGTTGGGTTTCTGATGTCAAAAAGTGATTTTTGACATGACAATGGTTTAAACCGTCAAAAACCTGTCAGAAACCTATACTGTCAAAAACCTGTATTTTCAAAATTTATAAATGAGCTAGAATCTGGTTAGAAGTAAGATTTAGTAACATTTGCCATATACAAGTGAATATCTAAATATTATGCTGTGTATAAATTAAGAAATCTTAAAAGAATTTGTAGATAATTTATAAAAATTTAGGTAAATTAGCAGGTTTGATAACCTAAGAAATATATACAAAGTATGCATAGACATATTTTGTATGTTTATGTTTATATTAATATTTATGAAATTCTAAAATTCCAAAGTTACTTATGAATTTTCACATAATCCATGAAAACACAGGAATACAGGATTTTATTTTTTCTTTAAGTAAAACATAATGCATGTGGACAGTAAATAATATGAATTTGAAAATAATTATATTTATAATCTGTATTCACTTCATCATTTATTAACAAATTCTTATCTAATTATTATTATTATTCATTGTATAAATATTTGTACCTGTTTATAGCAGACATGTTATTTTTCAGCCTTAAGGCTGAATTCAACCTTTTTAGGCTTAGAAACTATTATTCTTGGGATCAATGCAAATATGCATTAAAACTTTTTGACATGTGTAGTTGGGGGGGGGGGGGGGAAGTCAGCCTGAATTTGTTCAATATATTATTAGCAATTTCTCTGCGATTGGCTTTCAAGAAATGTCAAATTCAAACTTGGAGAAAATGAAAAATAAATAGCACTTAAACTGCATTTTCCTAATGAACTTGAACTACATTATTTTGCTATTCAATTGCCCCAGCAAACAATGCTTCTATCGAATAAACTGATTTTCAAGTTATTTTGAAGTATGTGTAATAATTTTGTCTGTTTTTTTTTAAGCACTTACAACTATTTTAATTATAATTAATATAATAATTAATATAAGATTTATTGTTCTGATTTTGTTTATTGTGTGTATATGTATAGAATCAGATTTAACATTATTTTTATTATTGTAAAATTTATATTGTGTCATTTGCCTGATACCACTTTTGAGAGGGGGGGGGTGTCGTGAAAAGTTCAGCCTTTTTTTCTGTAAGCTTGTACCATGTCTGTTATAGCTTGGACTATTAGTGTTTGGTGTTTCGGGAGTAAGGCAGATTGACTACTCTAGTGTCTTAGGCCTAAGGGGAAACACCATCCGTGGGGGTCTTTCTAAAGGGTCCTAGCCTGTATTTATGCAAGTTTTGGAGAAAAACATGAAAAATTTTGAACGTCTAAGCTGACGAGCGTACCCTGAGAGTAAACCTGGTGCCTCACGTTTACCAGCTTAGCACTTAGAACTGCTTGGCCACTGGTGGGCCCTAAAGCTTAAGACTAATATATATATTTTTTTTAATCTGTACGAGTAAATATTAAATTTATTGCAATTTATACATCATGTCCAGAAAACATTTATATTTTTCTTGTCTCACGGTAATTATAAGAATTTCAGATGCAATTCAAGCTTGTTTAATATTCAGAATTATTGCTTTTTCTTATACACGTGAAATATCAGCAGTCATTTTTTAAAAAAAAAAGGTTATATTTTTCTATAAAATATTTAAATACAAAATATTAGGCTATGCATTTTTATTTTACGGTTTAAATACATAATACTAAAAGCACAATAATAAAAAAAAATTGAAATATACAATGTTATATTGCAAATAAAATGATTTATCAATCAAAATGATCTATCAATGTTTTATAAATCATTAATTTTTAGAAGCCTAAAGTTTTGTTTTATATTAATCAAAATGTTATAATAATGTTTCTCCAAAAACATTAATATGTTTACCTTTTTAAACATACTTATAAATAATATCTTATTAAAAAGTACTATATTTTTAAAGTATCACATAACTAAGTTTAATATATACTATATTAAGCATAGTTATAAATAAATTTCGTAATAATATATAAAAGTATCACAGCATATTTCGAATGAACATAGAAATAATAGCAGGAGACTTGGCGTTGGAATATTAAAAGAGGAATAAACTACTACGTCAGAAACGCCAAAGAAAAATTATTGAGGTGCATACAGCTGTTTCGGTAGCCTAAAGCGTACCGTCATCAGTGCAAAAAGAATTCAGAATCTGGAGAAGTGCTCATATATATAGGAGAGGGACCGGATTTAGTTCAACCAATAGGATTACGGAAGAGGTGGGGAGTGTGGCCAATAGGAATTAATGAATGTGTAGCAGTGTAAACAGTAGAAAAATTAAAGAAATGTGGACTGAATGTAAAATTTCCAACAATCAGACAAATAGGGAACAGCGAAATCACAATTTACAAGGTTTTTAAAATTTTTATAAATATGAAAAGCTTCAAAGAAATCGAGTTCATGAATGGATTTAGGTCTGCAAATTATTTTAGCTGAATTAAATTTAAAATTATGATTTTCCTCCCAGCAATGTTTAGAAATAGCCGATTTATTGGTTTCTTGTTTGCGGACGTAATTCATATGTTCTTTTAGACGAAATTTAAGACTGCGTTTAGTTTGGCCAATATATGATAAACCACACTCACAGGAAATACTATAAATGCCCCAAGAATTATGCATATCAATAGGATCTTTTAACTGAGAAAAGGTGAGTTTATTGGAAGGCGAAAATATTATTTTAAAATCATATTGTTTGAGAATTTTAGCTATGGTTTGACTGGTTTTAGAAAAATAGGGTAAAACAATACTGATATTAGATGTGACTGATTTAGTAGACGAAATACGAGGGAGTTGTAATTTTTGGATAGCTTTGTCTATAATGGAAGGGTCATAACCTCTGTCAATTGCGATGGCTTTCAGGTATTTAATTTCAGATTTCAATAAAATAGGATTTGAACAAATATTAAGGGCACGGTTTACAAAAGTATAGAAAGCAGCCATTTTTTGGTTAGGTGGGTGACATGAACGCGCATGGGGAGGAAGGGAGACTGCAAAATTTTTACGATAGACAGTGGTTGAAAATCCATTTACAGTGCGAGAGACGAGGGTATCAAGAAATGGAAGGGAGCCATTGTTTTCTATTTCATATGTAAACTGGATATTACTGTCAATTGAATTTAAGGTATCTAAGACATGGTCAATATTGTGATGAGATATGTCGATAAGTGTGAAGGTGTCGTCAACGTAACGGGTCCAAAAAGGAAAAGATATTTTCTTAAAAAGCTTGCTTTCGAAATAGTGCATGTAAATATCTGCGAGAATTGGGGAGAGAGGGGAACCCATGGCTAAACCTTCAGACTGACGATAGAATTTATTTTGGAAAGAAAAAGTGGTTTGTGATAAACAAATGCGGGTAAGAGAAATTAATTCTTGTTTTTCGAAAGAGGTGAAATGAAACTCTTTTAATCTATTTTCGAGACAGCAGAGGGCGCCACTTATTGGAACATTAGTGAAAAGAGATTTTACATCAAAAGAAACCATACTGAGATTAGTGTGAGGGCAGTTTTGAATATTTTTTGCAAAATTTATAGAATTCTTAACAGTATAACTATTAGCAGCAAAAAGTGGAGCAAAAATTGTGGTGAGAAATTTAGCTAGATTATAGGAAGCAGTACCGATATTAGAGACTATTGGACGAAATGGAATATTGGGTTTGTGAACTTTTTGTAAAGCATAAAATCTGGCACATTTAGCAATAGAAGGGATAAGATGGGATTTAGTCGAGTTCAATAACAAGGGGCAAGATTTTATAGCAGATTTAATTTTATTTAATTCTTGAGGAGAGAGGTCACGTGGCAGAGGAATGTATGGGCCTTCATTAATTAATTCGGTAACACTTTCGATGTATTGTTTTTTATCCAAAATAACAATCTGACCACCTTTATCAGCTTTAGTAATGATGATATTTTCATTAGATTTTAATTCCTTCAAGGAGTTTTTTTCTGCAGGGCTGAGATTTGATTTAAAATTTTTAGAGTTGAAATTGGCATTATTAAGGATTAAATGACGAAGATTTTCTTTCTGTTGGTCAGTCAGTCGAGAATTTTTGAAAGCTTTTTCAACCGGTGCAATTAACTGAGGAAAAGAAGGAGGTTTAGAAATGGCGAAATTTGAATTGAGTTTGAGAACAGAATATTGACTATTGGAAATATCAGTACTGCAAAGATTAACGATTGCATTTTTATTGACAACAGGTAAGTCGTTCGAATGAATAGGACTCTGTGAATTACGAAGACGGGTGAATTTATCATGTAATTTAATTGAGTGTTTACGAGAACGGTTGTCACAATGAATCCAGGAATTGTGATCAATCAACATAAAATTAGGACGTTCAAAAGCTAACTTTAAGTGGAGGAACAATAAATCTTTTTCAATTTTGGCGATGTTGGTACGAGTTTCCTTAATAACTGCTCGGAGAATATTAAAATGAGACCTGAGTACTGCTTTGTTTACAAAACTGGAACCAGAAATATTGCATTTCAGTTGAATGAATTTAGGGATAATGCGGTGTCTCTTGCATTGTAAAAGGAATTTTAGACGGTTGAGGGCACGAAACTTTTTAGTACGTAGACGGTAGAAACGATTAACTAATTTGCACATTTTGAAAACAAGAAAATGGCTCAAAATATTACTGACCTAATCTCCCCCTCATATGAGGCTTCTCAGACCAGGTTGCTCAGTAACAATATGAGCAGAAGACCAATAACACAACTAAGCCCGTATAAGCTTAACAAATAATAGCAGGAGACTTGGCGATGGAATATTAAAATAGGAATAAACTACTACGTCAGAAACGCCAAAGAAAAATTATTGAGGTGCATACAGCTGTTTCGGTAGCCTAAAGCGTACCGTCATCAGTGCAAACAGAATTCAGAATCTGGAGAAGTGCTCATATGTATAGGAGAGGGATCGGATGCTTTACCAAAAGTTCACAAACCCAATATTCCATTTCGTCCAATAGTCTCTAATATCGGTACTGCTTCCTATAATCTAGCTAAATTTCTCACCACAATTTTTGCTCCACTTCTTGCTGCTAATAGTTATACTGTTAAGAATTCTATAAATTTTGCAAAAAATATTCAAAACTGCCCTCACACTAATCTCAGTATGGTTTCTTTTGATGTAAAATCTCTTTTCACTAATGTTCCAATAAGTGGCGCCCTCTGCTGTCTCGAAAATAGATTAAAAGAGTTTCATTTCACCTCTTTCGAAATACAAGAATTAATTTCTCTTACCCGCATTTGTTTATCACAAACCACTTTTTCTTTCCAAAATAAATTCTATCGTCAGTCTGAAGGTTTAGCCATGGGTTCCCCTCTCTCCCCAATTCTCGCAGATATTTACATGCACTATTTCGAAAGCAAGCTTTTTAAGAAAATATCTTTTCCTTTTTGGACCCGTTACGTTGACGACACCTTCACACTTATCGACATATCTCATCACAATATTGACCATGTCTTAGATACCTTAAATTCAATTGATAGTAATATCCAGTTTACATATGAAATAGAAAACAATGGCTCCCTTCCATTTCTTGATACCCTCGTCTCTCGCACTGTAAATGGATTTTCAACCACTGTCTATCGTAAAAATTTTGCAGTCTCCCTTCCTCCCCATGCGCGTTCATGTCACCCACCTAACCAAAAAATGGCTGCTTTCTATACTTTTGTAAACCGTGCCCTTAATATTTGTTCAAATCCTATTTTATTGAAATCTGAAATTAAATACCTGAAAGCCATCGCAATTGACAGAGGTTATGACCCTTCCATTATAGACAAAGCTATCCAAAAATTACAACTCCCTCGTATTTCGTCTACTAAATCAGTCACATCTAATATCAGTATTGTTTTACACTATTTTTCTAAAACCAGTCAAACCATAGCTAAAATTCTCAAACAATATGATTTTAAAATAATATTTTCGCCTTCCAATAAACTCACCTTTTCTCAGTTAAAAGATCCTATTGATATGCATAATTCTTGGGGCATTTATAGTATTTCCTGTCAGTGTGGTTTATCATATATTGGCCAAACTAAACGCAGTCTTAAATTTCGTCTAAAAGAACATATGAATTACGTCCGCAAACAAGAAACCAATAAATCGGCTATTTCTAAACATTGCTGGGAGGAAAATCATAATTTTAAATTTAATTCAGCTAAAATAATTTGCAGACCTAAATCCATTCATGAACTCGATTTCTTTGAAGCTTTTCATATTTATAAAAATTTTAAAAACCTTGTAAATTGTGATTTCGCTGTTCCCTATTTGTCTGATTGTTGGAAATTTTACATTCAGTCCACATTTCTTTAATTTTTCTACTGTTTACACTGCTACACATTCCTTAATTCCTATTGGCCACACTCCCCACCTCTTCCGTAATCCTATTGGTTGAACTAAATCCGGTCCCTCTCCAATATATATGAGCACTTCTCCAGATTCTGAATTCTTTTTGCACTGATGACGGTACGCTTTAGGCTACCGAAACAGCTGTATGCACCTCAATAATTTTTCTTTGGCGTTTCTGACGTAGTAGTTTATTCCTGTTTGAACATAGAAATAATTCATAATAAAATTTTAAAAGCCTAAAGTTTTGTTTTTTGTATTAATCAAAATGTTGTAGCAATGTGTTTATCAAAGAACATCAATCTCTAGTATCAAAATAAAGACTATATCAGCAATTAATTCCAATTAACAGGGATGAGATTAGCAAAAATACAAAAAAGCTGAAACTGTACGCAAAGGCAAAACATTGATATGAAATACTACAAGTTTGATGACAAAATCTATTATATTAGAGAAATACATATTTATTTTCATCTTCAATGTATAAAAAAAGAACAAATACACAAAAAAAAAAAAAGTTGAAAAACTAAAAAAAGCTGAAAAGCTAAATGTTTAAAAAAGCTGAAATCAGCTGAAAAGCTGAAAAATCTCATCCCTGAATTAAATATAAATTTTGTTAACTATCAGAGAAAAAATGGCATTTTTTCACTATCAGCTATATATAAAGATATCGTGATTTACGAAAATCAGCTTTTAAAGTATTGAAACCTTTATCAATTAGGCTAAACTAGCAAAGCCCCAGTTCGGGAACAAACCGAATTCCGAATGCGGGAAAAATTTCAAAATCAAACTTGAAATGCACATAACTCGTCCTGATGCTGCCTACGTGTCTATAGATCAAAGTTTCTTAATGAAACCATTTTTTAATTCAAGAAATCAATGAAGGTCAACGAAGGTTTCTCTCGCTTTGCTGGTCACTATATTTAAAGGAAACTCTTTTCTATATCGCTTTACAAACAAAAATAAAAGAAATCATTGCGATCACAACGCCACCTATTGAGCGATTGATCCCAAAATCTAATCAGCACCAGTTAATGTCAGGGTGCAACTAAATACCAAGTTTGGTTAAATTTCATTCATTGGTTCGTGAGATACAGCGTCCACAAAAAAATGATACAGACAGACAGACATTTTCTAAAAACTATTAATTCGTGTTCTCCATATCCCAAAACATGTAAATCCATCAAAAAGTGGACTTCGAAAATTTTCGCGAATCCAATACTTTCTCTATATTACATATAGAAGAATGTAAAAAAGACAAATTTGCATATTCCTATTTGACTCTATATGTGACGCTGGTATGCATAAATCACAATGGTATTTACTTCATCGATTATTGAAGACAAAACTTAAATGATTTAATTACAAATATGCAAAATTATTTTGCTTTATATTATAAAGTTTTAGAAAATTTGTGAAAAGGCGTGGCTATTTACATTAAGCTTTGATATGGAAGCTATGTTGCTGTTTTTCGATGCTGCAAAATTTACAAAATATATTTGTGTTAATATACTATACAGATAGAAGAATAATTATATAATATCAACAAATCTTCTTTAATCAATATGTTTATATACATTACTGTATGGAAATGTTTATATATGAATATTGTATTTATTTTTAATGAGAGCTATAAACACAAAATACTAAAAAAAAAGAAGAAAATGTGTTATAAATTTTTATAAATCAAGCAAAATATATATGCATACTTGCCAACCTAACCCGTAACATTGTTAGTTCCCGCTCCTGTGTGTACACAATTTAATTTTTAGAGTAATTAACTTCAAATACATTTACGATTAACTCATTGAGCGCCACGCGAATTCTTATGGAAATCCCATTCAGGCCACACGTGCTGCTTAGAAGCGTGTTATGTTTATCGAGTTTCAATAAACCCTATTAGGCCTTAACGATATAATCCTATAAAAATCCTATTAAAAAAAAAAAAAAAAAAACATGAAGTAAATTTTAAATAAATTGTCAGTAATTACTTAAAACTAAGTAAGTTCTGTAGTTTTATATCATATTTTACACTGCCGGCTGACTTAGCCTAAATGGAAATATCAGTGTCAGCCACCAATGGCTGACACAGCTCTAAAAAGACTGATGTGAAAAAAATGTACGGAAAGGGGCGGGACCAGTAATCTTCCGGGATAGGTTGACAAGAATGTATATACTTAGAGCAATGCCAGAAAATGTTCTTTATTTTTCATGAACCAGATGAATGGTATTTTTTTTTTCTGAATAGTCTATGTATTAAATATAATGCTGCTTTAAATACCCTTTAAATGAAAAGTTTTATTACATAAAGAAATTTTCTGGCACTCTACAGCTCCCAAATAACACACAATACAAAGCCCCGCCTTTTTCCAGTGTTTAAAGGGTATTATCGTTTAATATGCTTTATATTCATTTTGATCTTTCCTTCTCCTCCTTTTCTTCTTTTTTCCTTAAAAAAAAAAGAAAAAAAAGAGTTATGTAACATTTTGACCTTTTCAAGTGAAGATTTAGATTAAGGAAAGTCAGCCTTTCTACACCCACCGTCCACTTCGGTATCTGTGTTAAAGTGTAGAATTTTAGAACATCCCATTAAGTAGTAGGATTTATTATTTTACATATTAATTTGTTACACATTATAAAATATAAAAGCAAAAGAATATCGTGGAGATTTATGTAAAAGTTTTTAATAATGCCATGAAAAAAAAAAAAAAATAATAATAATTAATTAAAAAAATAAATAAATAAAAAATAAAAAAATCTGTTTTCATATTTTAAAAAAGTCAATTAAAGAAAATGAAAGTACTGCAGTATCAGAACAAACTCCCATTGTCACTGTGAAACGGCCGTGGGAACCAGGTTGAGTGCCGCCGTTTCAGACAATTATACGGCAGCTTGAGTTAAAAAATTTTGAATTTTCAAACAAATTTAAAATAATTCATCTTTTTTTTTTTTTTTTTTTTTTGATAGATATTTTAATATCTATTCAAACTATTTAATTTTCTTCGTATGAAGTGAACTATCTGATGTTTAATCAATAAAAACCAATAAAAATCTTTTAATTCATAAACTTACTCAGAAAGTTCTGTGAATTAGTCATTTTTTTTTATTTTATAATTAACATTTCTGAAATTTTTTTCCGGTGTGAAACTTAATAAATAATGTATACTGGGTGGTAGATCGTTATTTATATTTTCTAAATGTATAGACGGACCCCTAATACATTTTCACGTGTAACTCTATTTAAAATTGATTTAAGGTGTATAAATAGGTATGTTTTTCGAACCGCCTTGATCTCAGAAATCTGAATATGAAGTCAAAAATAGGGGTTGCCATTGAAGAAAATGAAGTTAATGCCAGTTTTAATATGTAGACGACCCCTTAGGTAAAATTTAACTATACCGTTATAAACTAGACGTTATTACAAATCGATCGGTACCAGTCAAATGTTTCTACGATAATTTACGGTGAAATTAGGTGGGGGGGGGTGGCGTTTTTTTTTTGGGTGACTGTACAATCTCATCACTACTAATAGAGTGAAGTTACTTTATGTTTTAGGCTGACAAATTCATTTTACATATCTATACTAATATTTATAAATGCGAAAGTTTGGATATGTATGTTATTCAATCATGTCACAACGGCTAAATGAATCTGTATAAAATCTGGTAGGTACAGAGATTGATAATAGTCTGGAATAGGACATAGGCTACTATTTATGCCGGAAATTTGATTAGATCTTTTAAAATTAATTAAAATATGAAAATAATAAACTGGTAATTGCCTTAATATAAGCCGTTTAAATTTTTAATTGTTGCCAAAAAAGTTTATGAGGCATTTTCCAACATAAAATGAAATATGCTTTCACACGATAAAAAAAAAAAAAAAAACTAAATGTTAAATTGAAAATGAGAAAATGACGTCTTTATAACTTTAAAATAAAATAGTAATAATACAAATCTAGCATGTTTCTTCTGAATTTTATTTCACAGCATTTTTTTATATACCTCAACTTTAATTTTTTTTTTTTAGCACGGATTTATCACGCTTGGCATAAAAGCTAATTCAGCATTATATTAAAGGTATTTACTTATTGATAACTCTGGACAATTTTTTTAATTTTGATGCTGAAGTAGATCAGACCAGTGGCGGATTTAAGGGGGGGGGGCTAGGGGGCTGAAGCCCCCCCCCAAAAAAAAACACTGACATTCACAATTGAATATTGCAATTGTAAAATTTTTATTGGTATACAATAACATTTTGAAAAGTCTTAGCCCCCCCCCCAAAAAAAAAGTTAAGTTCTGGATCCGCCACTGGATCGGACATATTTCGCCAAGGACAACCACTTAAAGCCAAGTAGTGCATAAAAATATAACTAGATTATAAAATATTAAAAAAGAAAGAAAGAAAAGAAAAGATAGAAAGAAATAGGAACAATAATTGCATAAATTATAATTTGGCTAAAACGGCGACAAAATTTCAAAAGTCGCCAAGGGGAGCTATATTAAGGCTGTACCATGATCAGGGTTACATATTAATTAATTTATTTATTTTTCTATATACCAACTACTATTAACTAGCATGAAGTATATATAACCAAAAAATAAAATAATAATAATAATTGTCTCATGCCATAGACGTAGCCGATCATACCATTGTTGTTCATATGTAACTGGGATTCAAATATAAAAGGGCTACTTCAAATTTATCGAAACTGTCATATATGATAAGCACCCAAATGAAAGCTCACGGGTAAGCCATTGTCGCAGGCAATAGAGACAGGCACTGGAGACTGCGAGGACAAACAAATCGCTGCCGAAGGTGCTGGGAACCCAAAGTGAGCTTTTGAGCGATTTCAGTATTTTTTTTCTTTTTTCATAAAGCTATATAGAAAAGAGTTTCCTTTAAATATAGTGATCAGCGAAACGGGCAAAGCCTGCTAATTTGTTATATATTTTTTAAACATTTCCACAAAAACACTTATGAAGCATCTTCTCAAACTGATTGGGTGACACCCGGGGCAGACCACCCCTGCCGCCCCCACCTAGCTACGCCACTGACATCACGTTTTTAATCTTACATTATTTTAGAACTTAATTCTAAAAATGAAAACTGTGGGCCCTAACAAATTATAATCCTATGCAATGACACAATCTATGTTTGCAATGTTTATCGCTTCTTGTCGTACGAGATTAAAATTACCCTACTACAAGAAACCCAGTGACAGAAAATTTTGTAGATGTCTGCAACAGGTTTTCAAAACTTCATAATCTGTCTATGAAATTTGCATGTAGTCAGGGGTGAAAATGGCTTACACTCAAAAAGCCTGAAAGATGATAGCAGCAATCTGGGGAGGGGGGGGGGGTTAACATTAACAACAGTGGTGATCTCGTGCAACAATACAATACATAATACAATTTTACTACAGAACAATGTAGTATACACAATTATCAAATAATAAGATTAACCCATTCAATTAAATATTTTATAGCAATGTTTGACACAACACAATAAAAATAATTATAAATAATGAAAGTATTAGTTTTAGTTTTGACACAGAAATTTTTATAAGTGAATTTTGAAGTGGAGGAGAAGTTTTGGTGCAGTTTTAAATGAAATTAGCACTTTTCTACATTCCCGTAGAATCTCAGTAACAGGATACAGGTAAGAAGCATAACGCTGCCTATAAAGGGAGATCTAGGCTCCTAGGTCGCCCTTATTAAGCACTGTTTTGTGTATTCCTATCAAGGCACCTAGAGGGGGCTCTAGAGTTCCTAACAGAGAACGTCTAACAAGTCATACATCAGTAACGCATTGTCGTGGGCGAAAAATGTCCGTAAATTGCAGACAATTTTTTATGACTGCAGACAAAACAGTCTGAAAGTTGTGGACGATTTTTGCTTATTAGTACCGACAAAGAGTGTCCGAAAGTTGCAGACTAATTTTTTTATTAGTGCAGACAAAAACTGTCTGCAAGCCGTTTTTCTGTGTCCACGACTATGTCGCCGTGTCACGGGGTTTCTGCCACTGGGACAAGAAAGATATTTTAAAATAACATTTGTCAAATAGTGTATTTTTAAATTGTTTTTAAATATTTTTCTCACATAAATTAAACAAAAAAAATTGAAAGAATAAGCTATAACTTGCAAAAGTAAATGCTAACAATTGGGCGAGTATTTAAATTCAGATTACAGTCTACACCATAGATTAATTCAGATATTTTAAAATGGTACCCTTTTCATGAATTTATAAAATAATTTGTGAAAAATCAAGTAAGTTTGTGAAAATTGATTACGCTTCCAAACAATTAACCAAAATTCACAAAGCAGTTTATTTAATTTTAAAATACATTTAAAGGCATCAAAACATAGCATTGGGAAGGGTTGCCAGAAGCTAAAATAAGTTTAATTCCTGCCAAATTAGTCAAGAGTCAGGTCTAAGACCTTTTTTAATATATTGAATGAAATCTTGTTTTATAAAAATAATGATCCTTTCACAAAATTGTTTACACATTTTTGAAAAGCAGTTTAAAACATTGTCTGTACTAGTTTCTACCAAATATTATTATATAGAGTAAATGCTAAGCTAAACGGCTTTACAAGATTTTTTTTTTTTTTTTTTATTCCTATAAAAATATTTTTTTAAACTGTTCTAATAAATTACTGTTCCTGCTATCTTGTGTTTTGTTCTGAACACTTTCAAGTTTCATTGTTTTAATTTATTGTGATATGTAAGTTTCTAGGATTTGTCCGTTTAAGAAATGTGCGTTTTTGGGAGAAGACTATATTTTGAAAAATACTGTTTGGTAGAAAAATTAAATAAAACGATAATAATAAAACAGAAAACTTATTTATTTTTTGTTAAAAACATACAGAATCAAATTTAAAACATTACTGTCATTATTAAAATTAGATTATAGGCCCATACAAGCACTAGAAAAATATGTTCGTAGAAATTAGTTTAATTTCGAGTCGAAACAGTGAATCGCAGTGTAGAAATACTGTATGGCAAAAACAAATTTTAACAATTAGTGCACTCTGGATTTAAAATTAGAAAAATGAAAACATTTTAAAATGTAGCAAACATTTTATTCATGAACTTACCTAGATAATTAATATGTTACCTACTTGCAAGACCACGTTTCGATTGTCATGCGAGGCGGCATCCATCTTTAATTTTCTCGTTGATCTTGTAAACAAACAGAGCTCGTTGCCATATCTGTTTTTCAAAATACTGCAATCTGCCAAGGCTGAACTGGATCCGACGCTCCACCGCAGCGCGGATGAATCGGCGCGAAGGAGCGTCGGATCCAGTTCAGCCTTGAATCTGCTAAACAAAAATAGATATATTCTTTCAAGTTGAGATTAAGTAGATTTTACATCGTAAGTAAATTAAATAAAAGATAGCTTGATAAACCAATTAATATTTGTATGAGGATTTTTTACAAAATGTTTAACCAATATTAATAAAAAATCATATTACTTTCTTCTATATGTAATATAGAGAAAGTATTGAATTCGCGAAAATTTTCGACCTCCGTTTTTTGATGGATTTACATGTTTTGGGATGTCCAGAACACGAATTAATAGTTTTTAGAAAATGTCTGTCTGTCTGTCCGTATCATTTTTTTGTGGACGCTGTATCTCACGAACCAATGAATGAAATTTAACCAAACTTGGTATTTAGTTGCACCCTGACATGAACTGGTGCTGATTAGATTTGGGGATCAATTGCTCAACAGGTGGCGCTATGATCGCATTTTATGCAAACTTTTAACATGGCAGTATAGGACAAAATTTCGTATAAATGTGCATAATGAGAATTATTTTAAACTTGTGATTGTAAAATTAATATGAATTATTGATAATAGTAGTAGTTAACTAGTAAAAAAAATTTGTGCCGGTGGGGGCATTGGTTCCCCCCTGGGGGGGGAAGTACCCCCCGGGGGAGTAAATTTTCAAGATGGGTATCTTTCGAAAGGTCTTGTTGACAATAGTAGTAGTTAACTAAGAAAAAAATTTTGTGCATGGGGGGGGCATCGGTTCGCCCCCCCTGGAGGAGGGAAGTACCCCCCTGGGGGGTAAAGTTTCAAGATGGGTGTCTTTCGAAAGGTCTCGTCAATACCTTTAAAACGAATGGTTGAACCAGAAATCTGTGATAATTTAAAACAAAGTTATCGATTTCTTTTTTTACTTTTAACAAAAAAAAAACTTAGAAAAAAAGTCGTATATATATAAATTTTTTTTTTAACGAAATATAATCAAACTTGGTATTTAGTTGGTCCCCGACATAAACTGGTGCTGATTGCATTTGGGGATCAATAGCTCAACAGGTGGCGCTGTGATCGCATATTTTCTAAATTTTTAACATGGCAGTAGGACATAATTTCGTATTAATGTAAATATGAGAGTTATTACTTTCTTCTATATGTAATACAGAGAAAGTATTGGATTCGCGAAAATTTTCGTTTTTTAGAAAATGTCTGTCTGTCTGTCTGTATCATTTTTTTTTTCTGGACGCTGTATCTCACGAACCAATGAATGAAATTTAACCAAACTTTGTATTTAGTTGCACCCTGACATGAACTGGTGCTGATTAGATTTGGGGATCAATAGCTGAACAGGTGGTACTGTGATCGCATTTTATGCAAATTTTTAACATGGCAGCATAGGACAAAATTTCGTATAAATGGGCATAATGAGAGTTTTTTTAAACTTGTGATTGTAAAATTTATATGAATTATTGATAATAGTAGTAGGTAACTAGGAAAAAAAAATTGTGCATGTGGGGACATCGGTTCCCCCCCCCCCCTGGGGATGAAGTACCACCCCACCCGGGGAAGTAAATTTTCAAGATGGGTATCTTTCGAAAGGTCTCGTTGATAATAGCAATAGTTAACTGGGAAAAAAATTTTGTGCATGTGGGGGCATCGGTTCCCTTCACTGGGGGGAAGTACCCCCACCGGGGGGTACGATAAAAATCGTATAAATAATACGATAAAAATCCGATAAAAAAAATAATACGATAAAAATCGTATATATATTATATATATATATATTTTTTTTTTTTAACGAAATTTAACCAAACTTGATATTTAGTTGGTCCCCGACATAAACTGGTGCTGATTACATTTGGGGATCAAAAGCTCAACAGGTGGTGCTGTGATCGTATTTTATGCAAATTTTTAACAAAAATTCGTATAAATGTGCATAATTAGAGTTGTTTTAAACTTGTGATTGTAAAATTAATATGAGTTATTGATAATAGTAGTATGTAACTAGGAAAAAAAATTTCTGCATGGGGGCATCGCTTCCCCCCCAGGGGGGAAATACCCCCCCAGAGGGGGTAAATTTTCACAATGGGTATCTTTCGAAAGATCAGGATGATAATAGTAGTAGTTAACTAGGAAAAAAATTTTGTGCATGTGGGGGCATCGGTTCCCCCCCCACACACCGGGGGGGGGAAGTTCCCACCCGGGGGGGCAAAGTTTCAAGATGGGTATCTTTCGAAAGATCTCGTCAATACCTTTAAAACGAAAGGTTGAACGATAAATCTGTGATAATTTAAACCAAAGTTATCGATTTTTTTTAGTTAACTAAACTTAGAAAAAAAATCGCAATTTTTTTTTTTTTTTTTTTTTTTTTAACGAAATTTAACCAAACTTGGTATTTAGTTTGTCCCCGACATTAACTGGTGCTGATTATGTTTGGGGATCAATGGCTCAACAGGTGGCGCTGTGATAGCATTTTATCTAAATTTTTAACATGGCAGCATAGGACGAAAATTCGTATAAATGTGCATAATAAGAGTTGTTTTAAACTTGTGAGTGTAAAATTAATATGAATTATTGATAATAGTAGTATGTAACTAGGAAAAAAAATTTCTGCATGGGGGGGCATCGCTTCCCCCCCTGGGGGGAAGTACCCCCCCCGGCGGGATAAATTTTCAAGATGGGTATCTTTCGAAAGTTCTCGTCAATACCTTTAAAACGAATGGTTGAACTATAAATCTGTAATAATTTAAAACAAAGTTATCGATTTTTTTTACTTTTAACAAAAAAAAAAAAAAAAAAAAAAAACCTTAGAATTTTTTTTTTTTTTTTTTTTTAATATTGTTACTGATTGAATATGTATAGGTAAATATAGAAGAAAGTCTTGTTGTGACCACAACATACTAGTTTTTTTCGGGACTTGGAAAAAGAAATGAACAAAATTTGCAGCTATCGTTTTTTCTACTGATACCAATTGGGATCAATAGCCTACCGATCGAATTTCTACTGATGTATGTAAAGATCTATTGATATAGATTGAGGATATAATCAATAGGTTACAGACGTCAATAGCTTCTATTGATAGCGGTAGGGAAATCCATAGAAATCTATTGATATCAATAGCCTACTGATCATCTTTCTAATGATGTCAGTAAAGGTCTATTGATATCAGTTGAGGATATAATCAATAGGTTACAGATATTAATAGCTTCTATTGATAGCGATAGGGATATCCATAGAAATCAATTCATACCAATAGAACTCTATTGATGTCGATAGGGTTTTGTATTGATCTCTATGGACTATTTTTAGTAGGGCAGCCTTAATATAGTTCTCTTTGGCGGCTTTTGAATTTTTGTCACCATTTTAGACCTAACCCATTGTAACAATAAGACTTAATCCCTTGTAACAATATGCTATGAGCGCTTTATCTGCCGTATTTTAGACAACTAATCTTTTTATGGTTATATATATTTCCCATTAAACATATTTTTATTTATTTATTTAAATATTAATTTGAATTTTTCAAATATTTCTCTTCGACAGCGTGAGAGTGCAGTAACACACAGAGGTTCATTTGTTTGTATGATAAATTAGCATAGTGATTATTATATAAAAAAAATAAATAAATAGGTAAACATTATCGTGTTACACAACTTTATTATGTTGCTCCATTGGCGGCTTTTGAATTTTTGTCGCCATATTAGCGATAGATTTATTTATTTATTTATTTATTTTTTTTTTTGTATGAAAAGGGGAAGACTATTTTGCTAATAATTTTATCAGACTCTTTTTTGTTTTTACATAAGAATCCTTTATATTCTGCTTATATTTTTAATGCTTTTTAGGTTTAAAATAGTGCTTGTTGAAATAAATTTCCTATCTTTTAAACTGCATTTGTTCTGTAAATTTTGTGTAAAAATAAATCATTTATGTTTTTCTATATTTGATGCGCTCAACACCAAAATTTAAAAAATCGCCCAGCAGGATCTGTTAATGAAGTTGATAAAATAAAAATATGGTTCATAGAGTTTAAATAATTTATTAAAAAAATTTTTTTAAACCCAAATTATTAATCTATCGTATCACATATATAGATATAGTAATAATATATAGATTGATCATTGGGGACAAAAAAGTGATTCCTTTTCACTCGGGAAAAGACGGCGATTTTTCCAAAATATGGCAGTCTTTCCCCGAGTGAATACATACGGGAATATGCACGAATGTTTTAGCAAATAAAATTCATGAATAATTTATTTCCTAAAGGTGAATGAAAAGCCCCAGATATAGTTTCAAATTCATTCTTCTTCTTTTTTTTTTCCTTCAATACCACTTAATGGCTGATTCCAAAGCTTTTTTTTTCAGCAACAAAAATCTTTGCACGATAATATGGGGATGATAGATCTATATATATTATTATATCTATGGTCACATAAATCTTTTCGAAAATAGAATAAAACTTAATTTGAAAAAAAAAAAAAAAAAACTTTTGTTTATTAACCAAAATAATTGATGAAATTTGAAATGCAAGTTGGTCTTGTGGGGTACAGGCTGTATATTATATTTTTGTGTTCGTGAGAGAAAATTTAAAAGAATTTGAAAACTGGAATTTTTAATCCCTTTTAAAAATCATGTGACTTAATGTGAAGCAGATTTTTCATTTTTTTTTCTTCTAACGGTTTCCATACAATCTTCTGCTGTTGCCTCCTAAAATTCATACTTTAGTTAATTTTCAAAAATCTAATTGTCCGATTGATAAGCTGTTTAATGCATTGGATTAAAAAAAAAATTTCCCTTTCATTTGCTATCTTATTTGTAACTATGCGACTGATATTTCTAATTTATTTTTAAATCTTTTTGATTTATTTTCCTCGTTTTAAATAAGTGTACTTTTTTTTTTTTTTTTTTTTAATTATTATTATTTTGTCGAAAAAAATGGCAACAATTAAATTATGGATAAAATTTTAAAATTTAAATGTCTTATTTATCAGAAATTAGAAGGTTTTTATTTTCACATTTTAATTAATTAAGAAAAAACTAATCATCCGATTAATAAGCTGTTTAATGCATCGGATTTACAAAAATTTTCCCTTTCATTTGGTGTCTTATTGTAACGATGCGAGTGATATTTCTAATTTATTTTCTAATCTTTCTGATTTATTTTCCTCATTTTAAATAAATGTACGTTTTTTTTTTAATTATTATTATTATTTTGTCGAAAAAAAAAATTGGCAACAATTAAATTATGGATAAAATGTTAAAATTTAAATGGCTTTTTTTTATCAGAAATTAGAAGGTTATGATTTTCACATTTTAATTAATTAAGAAAAAACTAATCAAAAATTCGAAAAATCTGACTTCGATGTGCACAATGACCCTTCGGGATGCACCTTTGTGTTAAATCTCGTGACTGTCCGAGCTACCGTTTTCGAGATCAGTGAAATATACATACAAATATTGCTCACTTAATAGTATAAGATGTATATGCAGACCTAGATAAAATGCAAAACTGTCTGCGAACGTGCGAACTCAAAAAATTTCTTAAAATTTTTCTGCAAAAAAAAAAAAAAAAATAAAAAAAATAATAATAATAATAAATATATAAATAAAAATAAAAATAATACTGTGCACCTTCTGAGTTTTATATCACTGCCAACAGCAGAAATATAAATTTATGTGCTAGTGGAGTGGAAGAAAAAAAACTGCATCTTGACATCTGTTAAATATATAAAGAAAAAAAAAAAAAAAAAAAAAAAAAAAGTTATTAGTCCATGAATGGAAGAGATGAACTTTTACTCATCAGTTTGTTTACTGTTTTTGAAATAAACCATTCCTTAATATTATGGCTCGCTCTTAAAAAATGCTACTCACTCTGCTTGATAAAGAATTGATTCAAAGCAGCATTTACTACAGAGTCACACTTTTGAATAAAGGTCCATTCACAGAAATAATTCATTTCATGGTGATCTGTTTCTTCACTAATAGGTCGCCCATTATTACTGTGATACTCATATTTTAATGTCAATGACTTGCACTCAGATTACACAGACATAATAGAAAAAAAAAAAAAAAAAAAAGAAAGAAAGAAAATGTCAAAACTGTCTACAAACTTTGAAAATTTTCTGCGAACGACATTCGCACATTTGTCTATATTCTCAGGTCCATTTCGCCAGCCCGCACACATTTAAAATTACAAAATTCAATTATGTCATTCAATAATACTTCGTTAGTACGACAAAAATTTTTATTAGTAACGACACCAGTACCAAGTACTGACGAGAACAAAAATTCGGGCTGATGAAATGGAAGCCCGCACACTTTTGAAATATCAAATTTCAACGATGCCATTCGAAAGTACTTTGTTAGTACTGCAAAAACTTTCATTAGTACCTATACCAGCACCACTTACTGAAGAATACAAAATTTCAGAAACATCTCACCAGCCCGCACACTTTTGAAATTCAATTATGTCATCCGAAAGTATTCCGTTAGTGCCGACACTAGTACCAAGCGCTGAAAAGTAGAAAAAATTGGGCTGGTGAATGGTAACTTGCACACTTTTGAAACATCAAATTTCAACGAAGCCATTCGAAGGTATTTTGTTAGTACCGCAACAATTTTCGGTATTTAACGAAGTACTTTCGAATGACATTGTTGAAATTTAATATTTCAAAAGTGTGCAGGTTACCATTTCACTAGCCCAATTTTTTGCACTCTTCAATACTTGGTACTAACTGGTATTGGTACTAATGAAAGTTTTTGCAGTATAACGGAGTACTTTCGATTGACATAATTGAATTTTGTAATTTGGAAAGTGTGCGGGCTGGTGAAATGCTTCTGAAATTTTGTACTCTTCAGTACAGTCGGTAACAAAAGTGTCCGAACACTAGCAAAAATTCCTATGTAAAAAAGTAGAGTTAATACTGTTTTGTTCAATAAATCCTTGTCGAATCATGTTCTTAGTCAGTCTAAGAACATGATTCGACAAAGATTTATTGAAAAAACAGTATTAACTCTACTTTTTTTACATAGGAATTTTTGCTAGTGTTCGGACACTTTTGTTACTGACTGTATTTGGTACTGGTGTTGGTACTAACTTTTTGCGGTACTAACTGGGTACTTTTGAATGGTATCGTTAACATTTGATATTTCAAAAGTGTGCGGGCTGCCATTTCATCAGCCTGAATCTTTGTACTCTTCAGTACTTGGTACTGGTGTTGGTACTAATGAAACTTTTTTCGGTACTAACAGAGTACTTTTGAATGACATAATATAATTTTGTAATTTCAAAAGTGTGTGGGCTAGTGAAATGCACTTTATATTCTCTGGGTCTGTGTATATGAGTGAATAAAATATTGTCTAAATGCTTTGTTCAAACAAGCTAAAAGTCGATGCATATTGCATCGTATCATAGGTTATCATAGTATAAACTGTATACATTCTGAAGAATCTAGCACTTTTTTTTTTTTTTTTTTTTTTAACCAGGACACAGATAAATTCTTTATCATTGTAGCCTATGGACTCAAATAATAAAGTGTGATAGCATCTGAATTACTTATTCGATTCAGCTGAAACTATATACATGTTATAGGTCACCATCGAATGAATTGTATAGACTTATTTTGTTGAATCTAGCATTTATAGTTTTTTTTTTTTTTTTTTTTTTTTTTTTTTACAGAGACACAGCGAAAAATTTTGCAACATTATGGTCTGTAGTGTAAAATTATTTAAAGTGTGATAGCGTCTAAATGCCTCATTTGATTGAGTTTTAAATTTATACACATGTTATAGGTCTATGTCACACAAACTGTATGTATTTTGGTGAATCTAGCACTATCAGTTCTTTTACAGATACAGACAAAAGAATTTGGATACATTCCATTCTGTTAACCAATATACTATTGGGAGAAAAGAATCAATCACTTATTATAATTTTCTCATTTGTTTATTTAATAATTTCTCTTACTATATTTTATTTAAACAACAGTGAATAACTTAATGTTCAGAAATTCAAGTCATTTGACATTTTTATTATTTCTCTTAAAATTTCTGCATGTTTACCAAATTGATAATAAATAAATATATATATATATATACAGTCATATACATATATGTGCACATTTATATTATTATTGACATTACTTTTGTGAAAAACAAACAAATTAAGTAAATAACTTTTATTGTTTTTTGAAATAAAATTTAATTTTGTATTTTTTCATCTGGAATTTCTATTACCAAGTAATAATTTTTTTACAAAATTAAAATAAGAATATAAAATTGACAGATGATTAAATATGTAAATCTGATTTTTTTAATTCTTGGATAAAAAAAAAAAAAAAATTAAAAAATGACACGTTGGTATTGCAAATAAAATGTTATATAGAAATAAAAGCTTTGCTTTGAAAGAACTTGCTGACATAAATTGATAAAAACATTCAATCTACATTTATAAGATTTATTTTTTTTTTAAACCTAGTATAGAAATGTTAAATAAGATATCCCCATGTTAAGTACAAAATGACAAAGAAACAAATTATTTTTAAGATTATAATCATCTATGTATTAATCAATCATGTTGATTGTGAAAAACTTTAATAATGAAAATAGTCTTTTGAGGGGGTAGGGGTGTTAAGTTATTCTTCATTTTTAACTGTCAACATTATGTATGAAATATTTTTCTGGCTACGACCTTGTCTATTTCTTTTGTTTTTAAAGATTTAGATATAGTATTAAATAACTTTTTATTTATTTTTTCTCTTGATATCCAATATGACAATGCTGTAATAGTCCACAACAGATTTACTTTGTTACATTTTCAAACTATACATAACTAATGTAATTAGCATTTTCTTTATGGTTTTTTTTATTGATCACAAGCAGGCTACACGCTGGTCACTATATTTAAATGAATTTTCAAAAGAGATGGATCAGTATTTATTTTTTACATCACATTATAAATAAAAACTTAATAAAAAGAAATAATAATAATTTATACATACTAGGGGGCTCTGCCCCCTGCTCACCAACCCCTGAGGAAAACTTCACCACCCCCCATCTCGCTTCGCTCATTAATCCCTGCAGGATATCGAAGAAGAAATTCATGAAAAATGAAACATAAATGCCAATCTTTAAAATAAAAACAAAATATGAATTTAAAAAGTTTAAATTCAAAATTAAAAAAAAAATCTTGATGAGGTACACACCTGCAGGGTCCCAGGTACCTATATGCCAAATTTGGAAGCTCTGCGATCAATAGTGTGAGTACCAGAGCGCAGACAGACACTTCTCTTTATTTATATATAGATGATTAAAATGAAATTACACTTTTCATTAATCAAGTTATTAAATTTTAATAAAATATTTCTACTGCTAAAATTGCTAATTCAAATTTAAAAGCACAATTTATTGTTTTGACAGAATAATTTTATGCATCGAACATGTACAGTTGAATGGATTTTATTTTGCCCAGTCTCATGTGGGTTTTTTTCAGTGTCCTGGCTTTTGACAAAAAAGTGGACAAAATAACAACCCTGCACAGAAGCAATAGTAAACTTACAAAATAATAGTTTAAGCTACCATAGGCAAGTTACACTTTAGCCAAAACACTAAATTATACATCATATTATTATTAATTGCAGAAGGTTGCTTACTGTCTCTGGTAAAAAAACATATGATGTATTATTAAACAAAACAAAAGTTATATGTTAAGATAGTGATTACTAAAATTTATAATCAGTATATTAAATTGATAACTTACAGAAATAAATATTTCATTGAAATCAGTAGAAAATTTTGAAATCCTCAAAATAAAGTGTTAAAGTTTTTATTTAAATTCAGAAAAAATCATTAAATATTTTGTTATTTAAGTGTCAGGATTAGAAAATCCAATGCCAGGTTGCCATGTTACGCATGATTTTAAATCAAAAATTTAATGAAAAACAAATACACTAGAAAGTGTTGAGAATTCAACTTTGCTTGAAGACTTTAACAATTGGTTTGCTATAAAATAAAGGTTCAAATGATAATAAAAAATAATACTACAGTACAAATAATAAATAAGGTTTTTACTAACAAAACTAACACAATTAATTTTTTAATTGAAATAAATTCTGTTTTCAAATTTCAGCAGCTTATGTATATATAACAGAGAAGTATCCCCCCCCTCCCCCCTGCACATAAAAAATCCAATGAAAAGTTAAAAGTCGATTAATCAAAAGCTGATAAATTGCAAAAATTTTTAAATATAAATTTATTAAAAATAATTTAATTCTAATAAAACTTTTGATCTCTAATATCATCTAAAACCAAGAATCAATTCAATAAATAAAACTTTTTTACATTAAACATCATTCAAGCAAAAAGTCAGAAAAGGAGTGCAAAAAAGTTTTAAAGAATAAATTTACACAATTTTCTTTTTTACAAAACAGTGACTAAGATATAACCTTCGAATATAATGAATAAGTTATTATGAAAATAATATATAATTAAATAGATCAAATTTTATAATCCACCTTTGTCTAAGGGGCGTGAGTTGTGACACAATTAACAATGTTTATAAAATCTACCATTGAAAATTTTTGGACTTTAAATGTTTAAATAGCAAATTTCACTTCCTGTATTTGTATAAAATAACGATACAACAGAAATAGAATTTCCATCTTAGATTACTGTTTATTGTTAAAATCAACGAGTAAATATGGTGATAAATGAAATACAAACATGTTTTAAGTATGATAAATCGACAAAACATGTAAAACAATATTATAAGAGCAATATATTTACAGTGTTTTTGAATATATATAAAGTAGGAATACATACATTTTTTTAAAACCTGAATGGCTGTTTTACTTTTTCTGCATGTTTTTTGTCACGAATTTTTCATAACTTAAGATTTTGTAAAGATACCCATTTGTGCAAAATTCGGTGGATCTTTGTCACCTTTTTCTATACAAAAACTTTATATAAAAATGACTTGCACATGCATACACAAGTAATTTCATTATTAACGCAGATTCTAATACATTTTAAATGCTCCAAAATTTTTAATCTGTTTTCCAACTATGCTAATTCAGATTTTAGAAATATTTACTTATTTATATTTTAAGTAATAAAGTATTACTTTCCAGTATTAATCAATGTATAACCTGCCTTGTATATTGAAATGCAAAAATGAATTTGGAGTTAAATGTCAAACTTTCAGATGGAATTTAGAGAAAAAACTTGTGATGTATGCTTGTTTAAAGTATTTTCATTTTTAACTAAGTCCAAGATTTAACAGAAAAAAAATAAGTAAAGACTTTAAAATGGGAGTTAGTAGCAATTATTATTAATAACCAAAAGTGTTGTAAAAATACCTTTAAAATATGTATTTAAGAAACATTTAAAATTGCTAATTACATATTCCTTTATTTATTTACACACACAATACTATATATATACAGTACACTCTCAAAAATCCGCATAGCTTAAAACGAAGTGTTTTGCGGATTTCTGAATTTTGCAGATTTTAGAGTAATTTCTTTTATTTACATCTAAGAACCTCATTTAAGTAGAAAATCTTTAAGAAACAATTTATGTGTTATACATACAAATGCTGAAATAAACTGTGCCTAATAAAAGTACAAATATTTCATTAAATTTTAATTTAAGGAGCAATTTTTATACATCATGTTATAGTTACAAATTATCTAGATTTTTGAAAAGTCTGATCAATAGTAGTTTAAGTAAGACTATTTATACATATTTATTTTCCTATAACCTGCAAAAAAGTCAGCAATTCTTGGTCAATCACACATAAGTTTGTGCTATGAAAAAGCTTGAATATTTATCTTCATGTGAGAAAATCTTTCATGAAACTGCCTTTCTCCTTCCTCTAAATTAATATAATTTATTTTTTGATAATTATACATAATTACACTTATCATTTTCTCCTCTGTAATATGCTGAGTGTTTGGTAATTCATCAACACCAGTTAATAATTGATTTATCTCCTAATACAGTTGAAGTTTTGCAATCTACTAATCAACAAATCAGTTGTGACAATGTTTGTTTACATTGCAAATGATATGCGGATTTTAGAGAATTGCGGATTTTTGAGAGTTGACTGTATATATGTATATTATTATTATTATTATTATTTTACATTCCTTTTAAAAGAAAAGAAAATCAGTGGATATATTTATCTAAAGCAAAAAAGGCCTTTAACCATATATTTTTTCTAAATATAAATATCATCAATATCCAAACTATTTTATTACATCTATTCCAGTCTGTTTTGTACATGATGAAATAATAGTTACAAATTGATGCACTTCTGCATAATTACACAATGATGATCTGGGTATTTTTTTAAGTCTTTTTTTTTTTTTTAGAAATTTTACTTTAAATAAAACGTTTTTCTATTTCACTGATTATTTATGCTTCGCGTTGTCATTTTGGTCATTTTCACAGACTTGTGTTCGTGAATCGTGATTCTAAAGGTGATAGGTGATTCATTCAACATAAGCTCCTCCTTCATCAGTGACGTCATCAAACCACACCCCAAATATTCGAAGCTGGAAGTGTTTCATAAATCGCCACGCGGAAGACTTACGCTTCAGGCACAGCAATACCAAGTTAAGGGAGGCATACTATTGTAACAGCTATCGTAATCGTAGATCACAAATCCTGGAATTTGCGATCGGCTCACAAATTATGATCCTATTGTAACATTTGTGACTATCACAAATGGCAACCCTTCGATCGCAAATTTGTGATTTCTGGTAACTGGCAATTCGATTATTTTAACGATTGGCTTCACAGATTGGCTTGATATGTAGGTGTGTCCGGTGTGCCGTGTGCAATGCTTGTTTATATTTACAAACATTTAAAAAAAAAAATTATGACATATTTACCAAGTTTTAAATACGAATGAAATGAATGATTACTTTCATTTTTCAGTAAAAAGTGTCTTTTGTGTGATGTATAAGTAGACAAAAAAATATAAAATAAAACTATATATTGACATCCTAGTTAAACTTACACATATAGTACTTTTCCTATTTTCGTAATAAAAAGTTCATTTAAGAGTGTTTTATTTATAAAATATTTTCTGTTTTATTTATGTATTTTGTAAAAGTCCTAAACAAAATGGGAAAGAGAGGGGTTGGTCTAATTTTTTCAATATAAACAAAGTGTCAATAAGTAATTTTAAAGTTGTTTAAAAGCAAGATATTAAAAATATTTCCTTGTAATCTCATTTTCTAACATCAAAAAGCAGCTTTTGAAAAATTGAATCTAATATACCTCTGTTATATATATAATTATATAATCTTTACAACTATTATTCTACTGATTAGTGTTTCAAAAAGTTATTTTTTAGTTTGAAGTTGGTTTTTAAAAAGTATATAGAACATTATTATTAAAGAAAGAATCCAGTCAACACAAATTCATGTAGATTAGGTCAAAGTACATAATATGATATGTCCATATTACAGCTAGATTTAGTCTGTATTTCACCAGATCTTGTAGATATTATATTGAAATGTATTTTTATGTAATAGGTGTCTTTGAGCCAAAATAAATAAACATGTGAACATAATATAGACATATCCATTTTAGTGCATATTACATCCAAAAATTATCTATGTTATTTAAAGATTTATGTAAACATATAGATGATGGCAGAATGAAATCAACAGCGAGTGCTGTTTTTCTTTTCTTTTACTTTACACTGTGACATTACATATTAGTCTAGCAGAGCTACGCAGTGGGCAATTGATAAAATCTACCGAAAGAGCGTAAAAGAAAATTTAAAAGCTTTAAACTTTATTTATATTAAATATTATCCTGAATTAGGCTAAGGGAACCCCCCCCCCTTTTTTTTTTTTTTTTTTTTTTTTTTTGCAAAACTTTAAATAAATAATATTAAATATATTTAGATTTCCTTCTCTGCCAGCACCCATGTACGTAAATCAATTGTAGGTTGATTTCTTCAGAAATCAACCTACTACAATCACTTTTTTTGTTTTTGTTTTTTTAATCTATATATAATAGAAATTTTGTCATCACAGTAACTTCCAAAATAATACTCCATATCGAACCAAAATTGGACAGCGAACTTATCTTACAAATATCTAGGATGAGTTCATTAATGATGGTTGCTCTGCTATTTTATTTTCAAGAGGAGGTCACATGAAAATTACAAATCCACATTGTGAAAAGTGTATTTAAGATTGGATTTGCTTGAATTTTGATATATACATAGGCCATATAAGTGTCTCAACCAAGTTTATTAATGAAATTTATCTGCTCTTTTCTTACAAAAAAAAAAAAAAAAAAACGGATACCTTAAATTAATTAGGGCTACTTGAATATTTATTATTACAACAACTTTTGAAACACTGAATCAATCAATCAATTCAAGCCAAAATTGGGTAGTGAACTTATATAAATGTTTTGATAATAAGTTCACTGGACAACTTGTTCTGCCATTTTGTTTTCAAGTTGCAGTCACTTGAAATCTGACTGCCACTTGAAAATATGCCCTCATGATAACTTTTGAAATACTAAGCAACTAAGCTGATTTAAACCAACGTTGGAAAGTGAACTTACAGTTCAAATATTTTGTGTAATTTTGCTGTGCAACTTGCTCTGCAAAGAGATCTTCTCATTCAATATTTGAGTCTACCATAGCATTCAAATGAAATAGATTTTTCTTTTCTTTATGTGAATACAAATGATTTTTTTTTTTTTTTTTTAACCATATTATATTTACATATTACATTACTTGCTAAAAAATTGCAATTTATCATTTTAAAACTTTTTTTTTACTTTCTTCTATATGTAATATAGAGAAAGTATTGGATTCGTAAAAATTTTCGACCTCGGGTTTTTGATGGATTTACACGTTTTGAGAGCTGTAGAACACGATTTGACCATTTTTAGAAAATGTCTGTCTGTCTGTCTGTCTGTCTGTGTGTGTGTGTGTGACAAAATTTTGTGGCAACTGTATCTCAGGAACTACTATACAGAATTTCATACAAATTGGTGTGTAGTTGCACCTTGACATAAATTAGTGCCTATCAGGTTGCGTTGCCATCCCGCTTTTTCTAAATTTTTAACATGGTGATATAGGACAAAATTTTGTATAAATGTGCATAAAGAGAATTATATTTTAGTAATAATTATGAAATTTACAAGAATTATTTATAATAGAGATAGTCAACTGGGAAAAAATTTTTGTATGCGTAGGAGCCTCGCCACCCCCCCTGGGGGGGGAAGTCACCCCTCGAGGGGAGTAAATTTTCAAGATGGGTATCTTTCGAAAGGTCTCGTCAATACCTTTAAAACAAATGGTTGAACTATAAATCTGTGATAATTTAAAACAAAGTTCTCGACTTTTTTTACTTTTAACGAAAAAAAAAAAACTTTTCTAAATTTTTAACATGGACAAAAGTAGTACAAAATTTCGTATAAATGTACATAATGACAGTTATTCTTAACCTGTGATTGTGAAATTAATATGAATTATTGATAATAGTAGTAGTTAATTAGGAAACAAATTTGGGGCATCGCTTCCCCCGCCTAGGGGGAAGTCCCCCCCGGGGGGGGGGTAAATTTTCAAGATCGGTATCTTTCGAAAGGTCTCGTCAATACCTTTAAAACGAATGGTTGAACTATAAATATGTGATAATTTAAAACAAAGTTATCGATTTTTTTTACTTTTAACGAAAAAAAAACTTTGGAAAAAAATCATATATATACATTTTTTAAATATTGTTACTGCGTGAATTTGTATAAGAAAATATAGAAGAAAGTCTTGTGGTGGCTACAACATACTAGTTTTTTTTTTTTTTTTTTTTTTTTGTCAGTGAAGAAAATAACGCATCTCCCCTCGCTTTTTTTTTCCTTCCTTACCACAAAATTTTAAATAAAAAAATATTTAACAATTTTTAATTTCTTTCTCGCTTATCACACATTTATTTAAATCAGTTATTTTATTGATTGATTCTAAATCAGAATTATTCACCGATTCTAATCCCCTATACCAACTAAGTTACCTGGTAAACATCTAAAATATTAACTCTTTAGAAAGATGAAACCTTTTCATCTGTTCGATAAATATAGACACAGTATTTAGTACTTTTTCTTAGGTTTTATTAAATGTTTGCTGGATAAGAATGAATCGTTTCATTATAACTTAACTCTGTGTTTTATTTGTCGGATTATGTTTTTATAGTCAAGTGCAAGTCAGATATTGATTTGGTAGTAATTTTTAGAACGCTGACAAATTATGCCATGGGACAAACCTTTTTTAAAAGGCCACCTCTCTCAAGGGCCAATTTTCTATAAATCAAGATAAATGTGCAGGGATGGAACACGGGCGCAGAATTCATATAACTATCAATGTAAGAAAATTGTCTACTTCTTAAATCAACGATATTATAAGTAAAGAAATTTCTTAGACGGATTCCGGTATGAATTCTTCGCCCGTGTTCCATCCCTGAATGTGTGAAAATAATTCATAGAAAGTTTTCTGAATTTGCTGTATAATTAGAAACTTCATTAAGAAAGATTGGAGTATAAGGTTGATTTTTCACGTAGTTGGTATAAAAAAAAAATAATAAATAAATCAGTCTTCCACTACAATATTTCTAAATGAAATTTCATGGTTGATGTATTATTGAATATCTATATATTAATTTGAAACGTGTTTTGTCTGTATCCACTAAATCGAGAGAACGGCTTGGTGTAAAAATTTGGCTGAGGTGTCTAAAAAAAGATCTTGGTCTGTAGATGTGTCATTAAAAGAGAAAAATAAAAAAAAGTCGAGTGGTTCTCTACCCTGGGGGGCAGGAGTTAAAAACATGTTTACGAGCTTAACTCAGCTCTAAATTACTTCACGGTGAAGAAGTTGTACATGGGGGCACTAGACTCGAATACTATAAAATCAATTTCTGTGATTTCGGAATTTTTGATTTTAAAGAGGAAAAGTAGATTTGGGGGGGGTGGGATTAGTTTAAGAAGTCAATCCGTTCTAGACACTCCGTTCTAGGTCTTGGAAATTTAAGGCAACTGGTGATGTTCGTATACAATATACTACGCCCCCTGGTGGAAGAAAGTGCGTAGCATGCTGCAGCCACTGGTAGCGGAAACACGAGTCAAAGGTTCGTTCGGTTCAAGGTTAATTTTGGAGAATTTTTTCATGTTATTAGCGGCCCGCATATACGCTGACGCAGGCACCATGGTCCCAAGTTCCGTTCGGTTTGAGGTAATTTTTTTTGTTACAGATGATTATTTTTTTGTAATGCTTTCATTTAAAGATAGAAATTCAAACAAAATCGAGTTAAAGATATGAAATCATACAAATTTAAGGTTATTATCATGGGCCTGATCAACACTGGGTGGGTTCGTTCGGTTCCAGGTTAATTTTTGAGAATTTTTTCATGTTAGTAGCGTCCCCTGTGTGCACTGCCGCAGGCACCTGGGTCACAAGGCAGAGTATTGTTCGCTTCGAGGTAATTTTTTTGTTACAGCTGATTATTTTTTCGTGATGCTTTCGTTTAAAAACAGAAATTCGGACAAAATCGAGTTAAAGATATGAAATCATACAAATTTAAGGTTCATTTCTATTTATAAGTATTTTTCCGAATTTCTTTTTGTAAGTGAAATGTCGTAACTTATATTAGATGTTTTAACTTGAAATACATTTAAATAATGATGCAACAATGTTTGAATTATTACAGTCAATAAAATGACTTTCGAATTCGATGGGTTCCAGCTAGTAGTTTCTAATTGAAAAATTTGTGGTCTAATGGAGTTGTGCTACGAAAAATATTCTCACTTGTTATATCTGTGTTTGCAGACTCGGTGACCTTGCCGATGGATATTATGTGAGAAATGCCAAGCTGGTTATCAGCCTGGGTAGCTCAGTGGAAGCAGATAACCCGGGCTTGATTCCCGGCTCTGGTATTTTTCACATAGTTAGTATAAAAAATCAGCCTTACACTCCAATCTTTCTAAATGAAATTTCAATTATCTATATATTAATTTGAAACGTGTTTTATCTGTATCCACTAAATTGAGAGAACGGCTTGGTGTAAAAATTTGGTTGAGGAGTCTAAAAAAAGGTCTTGGTCTGTAGATGTGTCATCAAAAGAGAAATATATAAAAAGTCAAATGGTCCCCACCTGGGGGTGGGCAGAGGTTAAAAGCATGTTTGTGAGTTAACTCAGTTCCAAATTACTTCACGGTGAAGAAGTTGTACATAGGGGGGACTAGACTCGAATACTAAAATATCAATTTCCCGGGGAAGGGGGGGGGATTAGTTTGAGAGGGAAATCCGGTCTAGACCCACACATGTAGCACCTCATTTTAAAGCTCTTGAATTTTCATGCTGATTGGATATGTTTGAATACAATATAGTGTGCCTCCTGGTGGTGAAAAATAGAACTAGGTGATTTTGTAGTAGGCCCTATCATGTTACACCTTATTTTAAAGGTCTTGGTATTTCCTGACTGTTGGTGATGTTCATATAGAACACACTGTGCCCCCTGGCGGTGGAAAGTGCAACTAAAGGATTTTGTACTTGACACCACCCTGTGACACCTTATTTGAAAGGTCTTGGAAATTGAAGGAGATTGGTGATAAAGGTCTTGAAATTTCATGTTGATTGGGGATGTTTATATACAATATAGTGTGCCCCCTGGTGGTGAACAATGGAACTAAGTGATTTCGTAGTAGACCCTATCATGTTACACCTTATTTTAAAGGTCTTGATATTTTCTGACCATTGGTGATGTTCATACAGAACAGATTGTGCCCCCTGGTGATGGAAAGTGCAACTAAAGGATTTTGCAGTTGACAACATTATGTGACACCTTATTTGAAAGGTCTTGGAAATTCAAGCCGATTGGTGATGTTTGTACACAACATACTGTGCCCCTTGGTGGAGAAAAGTGGATTTTGCAGCGTGTGTGTAGCATGCATGCTATACAGTGCCACAGCCACAGGCAGCGGAAACACGAGTCAGAGGCTCATTCGGTTCAAGGTTAATTTTTGAGAATTTTTCATGTTATTAGCAACCCGCGTATAAGCTGCCGCAGGCATCGGGGTCACGAGCCCTTGTTCCGTTTGGTTTGAGATAATTTTTTTGTTACAGATGATTATTTTTTTCGTGATGCTTTTATTTAAAAATAGAAATTCAAACAAAATAGAGTAAAAGATATCATACAAATTTAAGGTTATTATCATGGGCCCGGGCAATGCCGGGCGGGTCAGATAACATGTAGTCTTAGTATAAAACGAAATAGAAATTAAAGACAGCTTGTTTTTTTGGAGTCAGTTTGACGTCACACTGACAGTAATTTGTAGAAAGTGACGTCATATATAGTATTTCTATTTGTAAGCATTTTTCCAAAAAAAAATTTTTAAGTGAAATATCGTAAATTTTATTAGATGTTTTAACTTGAAATACATTTAAATAATGAGTTTATTAATAACAGTAATATAACTATTTAAGTTATACAAATAACAGTTTTAATAATTTCACTAAATTAATACACTATCATTATCAATATATCATTACACCAGCACAACGATTCAGCTCCTGGTTGCAAAGCACATGGAAACGAGGGGCTGTCTAGATCAATTCCCTAAAATGGTGCAGCAATTTAACACCAAGTTGTGAAATATATATGGAGAAAAGTGGTGTAACTTCCCTAATAGTGTATTGATTTAACACGGTGTCTCAAAACGTGGTAAGAGAAGAGAGAATGAAAACGCTGAGAGTATGCTTATATCGTGAGTGGAATCAGAGCCCAAATCTAGAACCAATTTTTTTCATCAAAAAAAATTTTTTTTTAATTAAGTTTCAAAGTTGAAAACCATGTTGCCAGTTAAAATATACTGGTTGGCTATGGTAACCAGGTGACCGGATTCCACGAGCCAAGTTAATACTAAAGTATAAATTGCCAGGATGCGATTAATATGAAAGTACCAAATGGCAATTATAACACTTAAAGAATTATGTGTCATTCTTGAAGCCACTTGGATTCTAAAATATGCAAATATTATGGTGCAAAAGATGTGATTGTGATGCAGAAAAAGACTCTTTTAAAATTGGATGCATTTTTAAACAAAAACGTCTAGTTCCATAACACTGATCGGCATGAAAATTGCCTCTGTCAAAATTTCAGTATATTCTTATGTAAAATGACCTCCTGAATCCGAATATGATGCCCATTTTGCCCTATCACCCACAGTTTTTAGGAATGGTCCCCTATTTTTTATCATTTTTCAGTGATTTTATGGCTATGAATTTAATTTCTAGGAGGGGAGAGGATTATTTTAACCGTTAAATGTCTTCTGAGGGGTTACAGAGTTGGAAAATTCTAAAACATTGACATTTGCGACAAGGGAAAAATTTTGGGGAGGAAACTGAAATTATGCATTACATATCTTATATTTTTTTAATCTGTTATTAATGTTATTTTTTAAACTTTATATTTTTTTGCTTTTAGGTGTTAAATTATTTTTAATTCTTCAAATCAAATTCATGGTCATAAAATTATCAAACAGGGAAAAAAATTCAGAGAGGGGGTGGTGTATCTAGAAAACGGTGGGTGACTAGGCAAAATGGGAGTCATATTCAGATTCAGGAGGTCATTTCACATAAGTTGAGCAAGAATGGTATCAGATCTCGAATTTTTTTTTTCTTTTTGCAGAGCAGTGTTCCCCCTCTCCCCCACCCCAAAAAAAAAATCCTTTTATACACAAAGTTCAAAATCTTAATCTCTTCACCAATAAGTAAATCAAAATTATGCGTGCCCTCTACACAGAGCAAAACCAAAATTTATTTGACTTTTTTTTTTTTTTCTTTAAAAGTGTATTGTAACAACAAGTTGTCTTTTAAAATTCCAACGCAACAAGTAAAAAAAAAAAAATAAAGATCTAAATTAACCGCAAGAAAAATCATCTCCCCCCCACCCCTCTGCTTAAATCATGAAAAAAACACTATTTAAAATCTTAAATTAAGCAATTTATTAATTAATTCAAACAGTGAGATAGTTGGATTACAAACATTTTAATTTCAATGTAACTTAAAGCACAATAAATTATTTTATCTATAAAAGAATAACGCAGAAATATTAACAAAAATAACTCAAAATTTAAAAACATAAGATATTATTAAATCCCCTACTAAGCAAAGCATTCATTTAACTCTGCAATACATGAAGATTTAATTAGAAAAAAAAATTATGTAACATTTTCTTACTCAATGTAGCACCTTTCATAATAAAGTGTTTTAAAATTTAAGTGGGATAGCAGTATCAGAGCCCAAAATTTCAACTTATATTATACTCGCTGAAAAAGAAAAGGTACTCACCACAAAATATGATTAACTTACTCTATTTTTTACGTATAAGGTGACCAGAATTTTTTATTGGTAAAAGAGGAGAAAATATGCAATGTCTTTTATTTTATAAGAAAATAGAAAATATTTAATTTTGAAAAAGAGGTCATTTTAGAGGATACAAAATTGAATGAAAATGATTATAAAAACCAATTCAAAAGCTACTTTGCACAAGAAGTGGAAACATTTTTATCTCAAATGATGAATTTGAATCAGTATACCTTAATTTAAATTAATAATATATGGATATGTTTACATTGCTATCTTTAGAAAACAAAACTTTTGTCAATATCAGTATCGCAAGCATATTTTCTGCATATACAACCTTAGGTAACGATGATGCAGGTGTATAAAATGATTATTTTTCATTCCCTAATTAATAATATGCAATGTATACCCAAATTATCCCATGCTTTTAAATCATTACTTACAATAAAACAATTAAACATGAATGTTTCAATTCAATAAAAAAATTAAAGTAAACATAATATATAGTATATATCTAAATTTGGAAAGTTGAAACTTTAAAGAATATTTCTGAATTTTAATGCTTAAAATATTGTAGGAGTTAAAATATCTCAGAATGTAGGAGTTACAATAATCTTATAAATAACAGACTGTATATAAATTTTGTGAATAAAAAAAAATTACAATAATGAATTTTAGCATTTAATCAACAGCTTAAATATTCTAGAAAGTAACTCTCTCATAATCTACTTTTAGATACAAAATTAATTCCCCACATATAGAGTTTTTCTTTTTTATAATAAGAATTTTAACTCTACAATTTAAATAATTTTGATGAAAATCAATTTAGCATTTAGGTTTGTAGTTGTATCAAGCTGCTTTATATTATTTAATGACTTCTGTGATAAATTAGGGGTCAAACTACTTAACATGCAAAATCACTAAAAATTCCTACTTGCCTGCAGAAAGAATAGCCAGGAAAGACTTATTAATGATAAGTATATCATATATCGATTATTAAAAGAATTCATTTATACCTGTGAATGATATTTAAGGAGTACTTAACACATTCAGTACCATTAGTGTAAAAATATAGTTTGACTTTTTTAACAAAGAACAAACGATACAAAATAATATACATACAGTTAATAATAATAATAATAATAATTATTATTATTATTATAAAAAATCAGAAATATGCTGTTCATCTCGCATTATTATATAATTTATTGCGATTTTTTTAAATAATGAATCATAAATAAACAATATTGGACATTTTCGTGTTTGTGCGATATCACGTTTAATGAAGTAAATCTTGTCATTTTAAATTAAACAAAGGTTTTAATTTTTTTTTCTGTATCAATAATAACACTCCACACACAAAAATAAATAAATAAATAAATATTTTATTTCTCATTGATCAACCCTAATATCCGTCATCTTACTTGTGAGAGGCTCGTGAGAGCTTACGAGAGAGCGCAGGCAGTCGCAAATTTTTATGTCAACAATCCCAACTTTACGATCCAATATGGCCGATGGCGTTACATTTGTATCAAAATTACGACTACGATCCGACTTGTGATCTACGATAGCTGCGATTGTTACAATAGTATGCCTCCCTAAGATCGTTCTTAACCCCGCCCATCTACGAAAGTTCGTAACATTTAAGATAAGACTTAAGAACGAGGCACCGCAATTCCAGCCCAAATAAAATAATATGCCGGCACAGCACCGCCATTTTTTTGCCTCCGAAGAGGACAGCATTCCCGCTTTTCGTCCTTATCGCTTTTCTAATAATTTTAAGAAATCTTGATCTGAAGCTAATCCGATCAAGATAAGAGCAATAAACAACGATAATAATATTCCTAAAAACACATTTTTTCCACAGTACATTCTCAGGATGTCATTTTATTCTGAGGATATCCTATGGATGTACTGGGGTAAGATGTGTTGTTAGGGCGGTTTCTGTTTCTTTTACAAAATGTCGCCAAAACTAAAATACACAGTAATAGAAGGTCTGTGAACACTTTATATTCACTTCTTGAATGATTATAGCAGTTTATCGATAAATAAACTTCCATATCATAGTTTACTTAGATAAAATTATGAAATATAATAAAACAAGTTACTCTAAAGTAACGTAAGACGATAAAAAAAAAAAAAAAAAGTTTGTCGTTTGTTTATCAGAGAAAAGCGCTGGGTACATGTGGCAACCCTAAGGCAACAAAATGCCTGATGCGCCAGCTCGTATGACTTAGGTTGAGTTCACGATACACAGCCTGGGCGAGCACGGGCTTGCCCGTTAACCCACACCGTTCACAGACGGCATCACGTGATCATTTGCGTGTTACCCATGCGTGCCCCAGGCGTTCACAGCTGGTGAATGGGTAGCCCGGGGTTTGCACACTTAATCCAGAAAACTTTTGTGGGGAAAGTGGTCACGTGATGGGTAAAATGCATGTTGTTTGTCAACATCGTAATATCTGATGAGAATTACGATTTTTATTCGTTTTATTAGAATGTTATACATCACTAAAATTAAGTTATTTTTTCTTACCAATTTTATCCCTTGAAACTTTCAGCAACACATGCGTATTTCAGCAGACGTTGAAAAATTTATTTCCTAAAATTTTAAATATAGAAATATTTTCATAATATACACCTTTACAGTAATTAATCTATATTTAATCATTTGTTGTAAAAAGAAAATATTTTTATAATCTAGATTTCATTTATATGAACTGTGCGTTAAATAATGATGAGCAGTTTGAGTTATTATTTCAAATTAATATTTATGTTTCATTTTATACATTTTCACAAATTTTTTTGATGATACAGGTATGAAACTTTTCAGGGGCTACCCCTGTATTCAGGGTTTTTGAAAAAAATGCTATCCTTGAACTTCATGTTGAATTATTGTTGTATTTTAGAGATTTCTCATTTCGGATATTTTATTTACCTTGTAATGTATTAAGAATCCTCTAAATATCACTTATGATAAGTACTACTTGTACTATTAATAATAGCCATATGATATCATTAAGTCTGCCATTGCCTTTCATTCTACATTCATGTAGCAGTTTTAGGAGGGTTTTGCATATCAAATAGTTTCACCCGCTGACTCTATTACAAATGGTTTAGATTGATTGCATAAATATTTTTTCATTTTTATGCTATTAAATTCATTTGATTTTAATCAGGATTTATCACTCAATCTTAGCAGTTTTAGTTTTCTTCTGTTCCATTGTTTGTACTAATCTAAAAGATTTTGTAAAGTTGAAACATACTTATAAATGTTTACAATTTTCACTATATTTTGATAAAAAGTATTACTATATATTTAAGTAAAATACAAAGAAATGCTAAATAGTCATTTGATGTCAGCAATTATATTTTTCCTGAACATATTTCATTAAATTTATTTGTGTTAAATGAAACTGTATTCAATGTACTTGTTATTATTCAATACTGCAATGATTGTAAATGATATCTCTTTATATTTTAAATTGAAACGACATATCACATGTCATTTTTTGAAGGTAATTTTAAAGCTTTGCAGCATTGAGTAATATTTTACACAAGGTTGTTATAGACTAAATCACTAAATGTCAAAATTGTTTCATAGCATAGTAATTTTACTTTCGGATGTGTTTAGTTACTGACTATATGATACAATTTGCCAACTAGTAAACAGTCATATTTGGGAGATACAAGTGAATGGTTGTCATAATCATAGGCCTGATGTATAGTGTGTTGTGCTAATGTATTTATGCTTAATTGTATGGTAACCTCTCGATAAAGAAAGTTATTTTCACTTTAGTAGAAAGAAGGCAGAGTTGGCTTGATTTTATCCGACCCAACAAACCCACCTGAAAAAACCCAAGTGTTTTTTCAAAGTCCTTATTGAAAATTCCACTTTTATCTAACTTATAATAAACATATAAATATAAAACAAATATTATGTACATTAATAGAACATGAACAAAGAATTTTCAGAAATATTGGAGGTTCTCAAACTGCTCTGTAGGAAAAAAAATATCCCATGGAAAAAAATTATAATTATCTTATTAAAACATAATAAAAAATTATCTATACAAAAGCAAGAAAAACTAGTATGTTGTGGCCACCACATGACTTTCTTCTATATTTTCATATACAAATTCACTCAATAAAAATAATTTATTAAAATTATTATTTAAAAAAATTATCTTCCATGATAATGCAGACGATTTCCAGATTAGAGAAGAAGTAAAACACAAAATATCCAAAAAATGTGGAATTTATTCTCAATATTACATAAAAAGAAATTTTTTTGGTTAAAAATAAAAAAAATTTATAACTTTATTTTAAATTATCGCAGATCGATGGTTCAACCATTCATTTTAAAGGTATTGGCGAGCTCTTTTGAAAGATACCCATCATGAAAATTTACTCCCCTCGAGGGGAACTTCACCCACAGGAGGGGAAGCGAGGCTCCTACATACACAATTTTTTTTTTCCAATTTTTACCGAAGGTTGATAGGCACTAATTTATGTCAATGTGTAACTACATACCAATTTGTATGAAATTCTGTGCAGTAGTACCTGAGATACAGTCACCACAAAATTCTGTCACACACACAGACAGACATTTTCTAAAAAGGGTCAAATCATGTTCTACAGCTCTCAAAACATGTAAATCCATCAAAAACCCGAAGTTGAAAATTTTTACGAATCCAATACTTTCTTCTATTGAATATAGAAGAAAGTAAAAAGTTGTTTATTAATATAAAGAAAATTGTGAGATTCAAGGAATATATAAAAAAAAAAAAAAAAAAAAAAAAAATTAATTTAAAAAAAACGTCTTGAAAACTGTTGTGCAACACTGTTAAGTAACGTAGAGGGGCAATAAATAAAAATCCTTGAAAAATCATCCGACTTTCCGACTCTCGCTCAGTGGCACCTTTTCCCATTTCAGGTCCTACAACAGCTTATTGATATATAGTGAAAGTAGCTTTATTAAAAAATTTAATCTCAGTAAATTCCTGCTCGGTAGCACCCTCTTCCCGTTTCAATATCTGAAACAGCCTGTTCGCTCATCGTGTTATGATCTTTGAAATTTCTGACTTTAGCAATGTCCCACTTGAAGGTGCCTTATCTCCATTTTAGAACTTACAACAGCTTCCTCGCTCATACTGCAAATAGCTTTGAAAATTTTAACCGTAGCAAATTTCTGCTCTGTGGCAACTGAGGCGCCGTTTTACGTTTCATGATTTGAAACAGCCTGTTCGCTCACCATGTAAAGGACCTTTGAAAATTGTGATTGTGGCAAATCTGCAACCTGGTTGGGCCTACGGTCTCCCAATCTTCTCCCTGTAAATAATTCACTCATAATCAGAATTGGAGATATTGAATTATTAAAATGTCAAACCGTCCTCTGGAATTAGAAGCTGAGATACAAAGGTAATATAAGCATTGTTATAAAAAAAGTTGTATCTGATTTTTCTCTGAAACTTGCATCTGCGGGCTAAATAGTGTTAAAAATCCTCAATACGAAATGTGAGTGGAGTATCGGAATTCGAAAGCCTGCATCATAATTATAATTAGAGATACAGTAAGACCCCGCTTACCGCGGGGGATACGTTCCATCAAAGTAGAGCGTAATGCGAAACAGTGCTAAACGAGGCGTCCGTATAAAAATAAAAATGCGTCCGTACAGCACCGCACTAAACAAGAAACACAACTACATTGTTTCGGATATGTTATTTGGAAACCTAGCGCTGCGCGCGCACAATTTCGGGGAATCCGTTGAAATAAAAGAGCGCTAAATCGAAACAGCGCTAAATGAAACAGCGTTAAGCGGGGTCTTACTGTATTGTAATAAAGGTGGTCTGGCTTTGAGTCCTTCTATACAAACTAATTTAATTTATGCTACATATTAGTTTTAACAGAAATCATCTTACGATTTCTCTGAAAACTGACTAACATACATATTTAATGGAATTCTAAAAATACATATATTATATATGGATATGAAAACATGTACAAACTGACCAAAACCAAACTGATAAATACTTTTAAAATTCGTTAAAAATAACTAAATTATACTCTAATCTATTCTTAAGATATTAAAAATAAAAAATTTACGCATCAAAATTTGACTTTTTTTTTTTCCTCCTGGAATTAGAAAATATATTAAAAAACAAGTCCTTCTGGTTCAATTGGAAGAATAGTTTTCTTTTTTTGGAATTGGTCACTATTTTTAAAGAAGGTGGAGATTAAACGTGATTAATGAACTCAGTTAAGATATATGTATGAGCTCGGCAAGGTCAATGAGTGTAACCTGGAATTGAACGTGGCACTTCTTGTCTACCAGAGAGAAGAATCTCTCCACTTAGAAATGTTTTTGTAGAAGAATTAATTCAAGTATATTAATATAATAAGAAAAACAAAATCATTGCTAAAATGCTTTTAAAATTCGAATAAACTAATAATAGGCAATAATTATGAAATATATATTTATGTATATAGATGAATAATGTAAATATGAATAGTTAAAATTATCCTGCACTCAAAGCTGGTTGACATGAGGTACCGGGTTCGAACCCAGGTCGGCCTAGTCGTTCTAAGTTTTTCATGGTTTTCTCCAAAACATGCATAAATACGGACCAGGATCCCTTAAAAAGACCTCCATGTAATGCCTTCCCTCTCACGCCTAGGACGCTTGTGCAGTCAATCTATATATTAATTTGAAACATGTTTTTGTCTGTCTCCACTATATTGAGAAAACGGCTAGGTGTAAAAATTCGGTTGAGGTGTCTAAAAAAAGGTCTTGGTCTGTAGATGTGCTATGAAAAGAGAAAAATTAAAAAAAAGTCGAACGTCCCAATTAATATACGAAAAATGCACATTTCTTTTTTAGAATGACGTCATTTCCGGAAATGCAACAATACAGCGAGTTAATCTGAATTTTTATTGCCATTATTTTTATTACAAAGTTCACATGTTATCATTTTATTTTTTAATTATTGTTCCATTTTTACAGTGTGGCAACAGGAAAAAATATTTATTTATTTCGCCGTTTTTTCTCTTATTTCTTTACTTCATTTTTGCAAATGCAAAAATACAGCGAGTTAATCTGAATTTTCAGAATTTTTATTGTCTTATAGAAGCAAAGTTCACGTGTTATCATTTTATTTTTTAATTATTGTGCCTTTTTTACAGTGTGGCAACAGAAAAGAATCTATATATAAATTTGAAACATGTTTTTGTCTGTCTCCACTATATTGAGAGAACTACTTGGTGTAAAAATTTGGTTGAGGTGTCTAAAAAAAGGTCTTGGTCTGTAGATGTGCTATGAAAAGAGAAAAATTAAAAAAAGCCGAACGGTTTCCCCCCGGGGGGAAACGGGTTAAAAACACGTTTACGAGCTTAACTAAGCTCCAAATTACTTCACGGTGAAGAACTTGTACCTTTTGGTACTCGAGTCGAATACTAAAAAATAACTTTCTGCGAATTTGGAATTTTCGATTTTAAATGGGGAAAGTAGATTTGGAGGAAGGGGGGAAATTAGTTTGAGAGGGAAATCCGTTCTAGACCCACACATGTAGCACCTCATTTTAAAGGTTTTGAAAATTCATGTTGATTGGAGATGTTTGTATACAATATAGGGCGCCCCCTGGTGGTGAAAAATGGAACTAGGTGATTTTGCAGTAAGCCGTATCATGTTACACCTTATTTTAAAGGTCTTAGTATTTCCTGACCGTTGGTGATGTTCGTACAGAACACACTGTGTCCCCTGGTGGTGGAAAGAGCAAGGATTTTGCAGTTGACACCACCATGTGTCACCTTATTTGAAAGGTCTTGAAAATTCAAGACGATTGGTGATAAAGGTCTTAAAATTTCATGTTGATTGGGAATGTTTGTATACAATATAGTGCGCCCCCTGGTGGTTAAAAACGGAACTAGGTGATTTTACAGTAGACCCTATCATGTTACACCTTATTTTAAAGGTCTTGGTAATTCCTGACCGTTGGTGTTGTTCGTATAGAACACGCATTGTCCCCTGGCGATGGAAAGTGCAACTAAAGGATTTTGCAGAAAAAAAAAATTGTAGGTTTAGTACTCCTTTCTCTGTTGCCTCATGTCACACAGCTTCCAGATCGGCTCTGCTCTGCCTCTCTCTTCCGTCATGCTGCTGAATGCATCAAGTCATCACGCCGGGGTTCTTTGGGAACCCACACAGACCTAGTACCGACTCTCTAGATTATGCAAGCCCTCCATATGTATTCTTTCTTCCACTGGGGAAGGTAAGCGGCTGTCTCGACGGCCGTAGGCACTTCTTAAGAACGTGATGATGATGATGATGATGATGACACCACCATGTGGCACCTTATATGAAAGGTCTAGGAAATTCAAGGCAATTGGTGATGCTCGTATACAACATACTGTGCCCCCTGGTGGAGGAAAGTGGATTTTGGAGCGCGTGAGTAGCATGCCTGCTATACGGTGCTGCAGCCACAGGCAGCGGTAACACGAGTCTAGAGGTTCGTTCGGTTCAAGATTAATTTTTGAGAATTTTTTCATGTTATTAGCAGGCTGCATATACGCTGCCGCAAGCACCGGGTCACGAGCCCGAGTTCCGTTCTGTTTGAGGTAATTTTTTTTTTTTTTTTTGTTACAGATGATTATTTTTTTTATGATGCTTTCTTTTAAAAATAGAAATTCAAACAAAATCGAGTTAAAGATATAAAACCATACACATTTAAGGTTATTATCATGGGCTCGGGCATTGTCGGGTGGGTTCATTCGGTTCCAGGTTATTTTTTTTGGAATTCTTCTATGTTATTAGCGGCCCGCTTATGTGCTGCCAAAGGCACCGCGGTCACAAGGCAGAGTTTCGTTCGGTTCAAAGTAATTTTTTTTTGTTACAGCTAATCATTTTTTTCGTGATGCTAATATTTAAAAACAGAAATTCAAACAAAATCGAGTTAAAGGTATAAAATCATACAAATTTAAGGTTCATTTAAGGTATCATGGGCCCGGGCAACAGCGAGCGTTTTCGTTTGGTTCCAGATTAATTTTTGGGAATATTTTTATGTTATTAGCGACCGGCGTATGCGCTGCCGAAGGCACCGGGGTCACAAGGCAGAGTTTCGTTCGGTTCGAGGCAATTTTTTTTTTGTTACAACTGATTATTTTTTTGCGATGCTTTTATTTAAAAATAGAAACAAAATCGAGTTAAAGATGTAAAACCATACAAATTTAAGGTTATTACCATAGGCCCGAACAACGCCGGTCGGGTCAGCTAACATGTAGTATTTAACGGAATAGAAAATAAAAGATAGCAACTGTTTATTTGGAGTCAGTTTGACGTCACATTGACAGTACTTAGTAGAAAGTGATGTCATATATAATATTTCTATTTATAAGTGTTTTTCCGAATTACTTTTTTTAAGTGAAATGTCGTAAATTATATTACATATTTTAACTTGAAATACATTTATAATGATGCGATGATTTTTGAAACATTACAATCAATAAAGTGATCGTCGAATTCGACGGGTTTCAGCTAGTAGGCTTTATTCCCAAACACATCTTATTTATAAAATCATTTGCCTTAATTTTAAGAGGAGGGATAGGAGAAATCTGTTTTTGGCATGAAATTTTGGAATTTTGAATAAAACTCTGCAAAGAATGGAACAAAGATGTAAAAAACAGTCATGCGACTTCTTTAGGATATTTCCAAAACACGTTTTTAATTTTTCGGACCTGCCATTTTTTTTTTTTTTTTTTTTTTGGTTGGGGGGGGGGGGGTATGGTATGTGTTACAAAGGACAAATTTGAGACACCCTTTTTAGTGCTAAATTTTTCCTGGGAAATTTATGAGAGCTGCAGTCATGAAGTTTGGTGCTTGGATTTTTTATATGTATCTGACAACTAAAGAAACGGGATTTATCGAAATACCCCCACTTTCCCCCTGGAGGGCAGAAAGAAAAAAAACGAATTGCTTCACGGTGTAGAAATTCTACATGGTGAGATTAGAATTGAGTATATATAAAACAAATACCATTTTTAATTATTGATTCTTAAAAAAAGAGAGGGGAAAATCGCTTTTTGGGGGGAAATTTCAGAAATTCCGGATTTTTTAGTAGCTTTATTAAAGATGTTACAAAGGTATTTCCAAAGATATTTTCTCTTTTTCTTGTGATTTTCGATTTATTTATTGTTTTGGGGGAAGGGGGGGTTTCAAAGTAGCAAATTCAAGAAGCCCCCCCCCCCCTCTTTTAGCGGTAAATTTGTCTTTAGATATCTATGGGATCTACGGTAACGAAATTTGGTGCGTAAATTCTTTATATGTATCTCACACTTATTGTAATGGGATTTTACGAAATCCCCCCCCCCCCCTTGAGGACGAGAGGGCTATAAACACGTGTAAAAACACATTTTTACATTTCAATTTGCCTTAAATTATCTTAGAATGGCGAACTTTGGTGTGTGGATGTTTATTAGGTGTACGCAATATGTACTTTGTCGAGATTTCGCAAAACTTCGAATTTAGCCACTAGGGAAGGGGAAGTAAGAATCGGGTAAGTTGCTGCCGAAAGCAGTGGGAACATGAACTCCTCACTTTGAGAGCGAGAAAAATCTCTACCGAACACAATGGGAACTTTAACTCATGTTAATTAATAACGATAAGGTATTGTGACAACTCATTTAAATATTGTCTCCAGCGAAGCGGGCAAAGCTTGCTAGTCTCTCTATAAATAAATGGCTAAGAGATTTTTGACTCTGTCTGTGTGTTGAGGCAAGTTGCCACCAGATTTTCATACTTTAGTTAATTTTAAAAATTTAATAGTCCGATCGATAAGTTAATTAAACCGACGGATTCAGAAAAAATGCCCCTTTCATTTGGTACCTTATTTGTAACGAAACTTTGATTAGCTTTTTTTTAAATTAATTAAAATATGAAAATAATAACTTGGTAAAAGCTTTAAAAATGGACATTTTACTTCAATTTTTTCGATACTGTCTGTTTCGAAACTGTCATCTGATAAGCACCCAAATGGAAGCCCACTGGTAAGCTATTGTCACAGGCAATAGGGACAGACACCCGAGAATCAGTGGGTCGCTGCCAAAGGCAGCGGGAAACCAAAGCGGGCTTTAAAGTAATTCCATGATGTCTTTAAATTTTATTTTTGTTTGTAAAACGATATAGAAAAGAGTTTTCTTTCACACATTCACGCCGGCTTGAACCACCGGTGGGTCACAGCTACATTTAGCAGAAAAGTATCCGAGCACTAGCAATGATCTCTGTCCAAAAAAAGTACACTTAATACTGCTTTGTTAAATAAATCCTTGACGAATCATGTTCTTAGTCAGTCTAAGAACATAATTCGATAAGGATTTATTGAACAAAACAGTTTTAAGTGTACTTTTCTGATATCGGAATTATTGGCTAGAGCTCGGAAACTTTTGAGTAGACTATGCAAACAAAATGTGCCTGCGTAAATCTGTTAAATATAGTGACCAGCGAAGCAAGAAAGCCTTCGTTGATTCACTACCTTCATTGATTTCATTAATTAAAAAATGGTTTCGTTAACAAACTTTGATCTATTGGCATGCAGGCCAAGTTTTGTACATATCGAGTTTGATTTTGAAATTTTTCCCGCATTCGGAAATCGGTACATTTCTGAACCGGGGCTTTGCTAGTAGTCGATAAAGATTTATATCATTTTCTTTCTAATTGGTTGTTATAGTTTCATAATTTTTAATAAAATTATTAAAAATTGTATTGAAGATGATTTTTCTTGTTTTCTATGTTTGTTTCTGATCAAACTGCTTTTTTTCCCAACATGTTTTGTTGATTTGTTAGATCACTGAAAAGCTCACTATCTTATGCCGCCAATGGGCTATTATAACTGCGGACAGGATGCAGAACTGTACAATGTTAACAATTAAAAAAAAAAAAAAAAGCACCAAGTGGACCAACAGACTAATTTTCCCTTATAAATGTGAATTGCACTATTAAACACTATGTGAATGCATGCTTGCAGCCAATATTATAAAAAAAGTGAAAGATTTATCATATTTCAGAAGACACTTTAGGCTCAGGAAATAGAAGATCTTGTGAAAATATTAGTTTTTTTTTTTTTTTTTTCAATTGTATTTACAGTTGAACACATTTCTTTAGTTTCTATTAGTACTTTATACTGGAAGTGCTTAAGCAGATGAACGAAAAGTCACATTTTTCGGTTCACATTGGTATTTATATACATTTCTTTCTTTTTTACATTAAAGTAAACTTGTTAATTGCAGTAGTATTAGCCAGACTTCACAATACATTTCAGATTTTATAAATTTTGTTGTTTTAAAAAATGCAATTTGGATTTTTTTTTTTTTTTTTTTTTTACAGTTTAAAGTAGTATTTATTATTTTTTTTTTTATGGATGATCAAGTTTTCCTTGGTATTTGGTGTTTTAAGATTAAAGGCAACTGAGTACTTGAGGATCCCAGGCCTGATAAAGTTTACATTATATAACTACATTTAAAGATTAAATTGCAAAATTTTATAATGTGATAATTATGCTAAGAAAAAGATATAATATCTGTTGTCCTTGGTGAAAAAGAAGAGATCACCAATTTATTTAACAAACATATTTAATTCCTCTGAAAAATCTTGATTATCTTGATAATGTATATTAAGGGAGCAATCAGTAATATGAAACAATATTTTGCCCAATATATATCATGAAAATATACACATGTCATGTATGTTTTCGATTCCCAAGGACAACATATCAAATCTATGCCTATGCTAAAAACAAAGTATAAATGCATAAAGCTTAAATCACTACGTTCTCTGGGACTTTTAAATTTTTCTTTTATTTTTGGTTTTATTCAATGATTGAAAAATTCTCTCCACACACAAATTTTTTTAAATGATAATTTATAATTAATAGTAACTCCACTACATACACAGCATCACTTAATAAGAATGTAATATGTATATTAATCAGGATACCATATATTATATTTCATAAACCAAAGTAATTACTTACATAAAACAAAGAATGTTGAATACATTATAAAATACATAACATTCTAAAAAAATGAACACAATTTTATTTTTTAAATAAGACGCAATAAAACATATACGTGATGAAAAGTATCCGGTTTTAATTCAATCTTTTCAATGTAAACTTGATCATCCATAAAATTTAGTACTTCTTTACATTTCAACATAAAAACATTAGCATGTACATTTTATAGGAAATTACATTTTTCTCAAACGATAGTAATACATAAAACCAAATTAACACGCGAAGCATGAATCTGTTAAATCTGATATGCATTACGAAGTCACACTAGTACAACTGCACAATTAACAAGTGCTATTTAATCTAATGTAAAATACAAAAAAGAAACCTGTATAAATAATACCAACATAAACCGGAAAATGTGATTTAACCGCTCAAATACTTCTCAGTATAAAATAATTTAAACTAAAGAAAAGAATTCGTCTGAAAATACGATTTAAAAAACATACCATGCTTCCAACAACAGCTTCTGTTTCACGATTTAGTATGAAATATCTCCTGAAATTTGTTTAATCATCCATTTCTTTTATAAGTTTCATATATCTTATTCTTGGAAGATAATTTCTTTTTATTAAGCTATTTATTTTTTGTGACTCCTCTTTTGGAATCTTAAAATATACACAAAACATCGACGAAATCCGCCATGTTTGTAATTGTCTGGTTGATTTGCTAGCGTCAACAACAACAATGGGGAAATGGAGAGTGGGTAAAAGCGTTCACGAAAACGATTACCCAGGTGAAAGTTATGACGTCATTTTCGGGGGATGTGCATACCCAAGCCCAAGCCCAGGCTATGTATCGTGAACTCAACCCTAGTCAATCTGGAGTCTTCTACATTGCAGGAAACTTGATGTTAATCACTTTGGCAACCCTAAAGCAGACATAGATAGCAGGGTTATAAAAGATAGTGATGTATCTTTATTTGGCGTAAAAAGTAATCCGTATAGATTAAACAAAATCTTCAGTTATCAATTGACCTGAACCTGATTGACTAGAAGAAACTAAGAGATAATAATACCGGTTTGTGCGGTAGGTGATAACCACTGATTAGGAGATTTTATCCGTGGTGATAACGAAAAAAGTGGATAAAAGCAATAAAATTGTTCTCTTCTTGATCTGTTGTAGTAGAATCCAAAAATACAAAAGAGATGTTTATTTATTATTATTATTTTTTTTTACTATTCTTGCAATTAAATATCAAGCTACTTTTTAAGAAATATTACATATTATTAATACACATATATATTATCAAATTTGATTTATTCTTTTAATAAACTTTTTTTTTTTTTTACTTTTAAAAAAAGTTATAAACTTTTTTATGTTTTTCAGCTTACATTGGTGGTAAAAGTAATTAATTCACAAGAATTTACTAATTTCTTCTTAATTTTCTTATTCGTATTTTTTACATTTATATAATTTAAACAAATCACCGTTTTAAACATATTGGGTTTGTGTTTAAATAATTACAGATTTGTCAAATAATAATATGCAGTACAAAGTGTTTTAAATAAATTCTCAAATGGGGGAAATAAAAAAATTAAATTGAAGGGAGTATGCATATTTATTTATTTAATAATTTTTAACTGTTTAATTAAAGATCAACCTCAATTAATATACTGATATTTCTAACTCCTTTCATGTTCTTGAATTAACAAAGAATATGTATATTTAAATTCTTTACCTCCCAACACACACACACACAATTATATATGTGTGTGTGTGTTTATATATACTGTAAAATAAATATGAGACTCAATAATATATAATCCTAATTGCTGATTTTTATGTACTATACTTTGAGGTAATAAAAATAATAATAATAATAATAACAGCATTATTATTTAACAGTATTGTTAAATAATAATATGCAGTACAAAGAGTTTTAAATAAATTCTCAAATGGGGGAAATAAAAAAATTAAATTAAAGGGAGCATGCATATTATTGTATTATTAGAACGTGAGGTCTATTTATTTCAATAGAAAAAGAAAATACCAAACGAAAACAGTTTTTGTTTTTTCTGCGGTTTTTTATTTTATTTTACTTTTTATCAAGTTAAATATATATATATATATACAGTAGAACTTGGATAATTCGAAGTTGAAGAGACCAAAAAAAAAATTCGAAATCCAAAACTTCGAATTACATATACTATTTTCTCAAAAAAAAAAAAAAAAAAAAAAAAAAAAAAGAGAGAGAGAGAGAGAGAGAGATAAATTAAAAAATTAAAACTCTACGGTCAAAGGTTTAACACATAAACTTTATATCTAAGAATACTGCTACATCCCCCCCCCCTCCCCATTAAATCAATATTTTTTACGAGCTTAATTATTCAACACTTTTTTAAAAATAGTCAGATATTTTTTATTTCTTCTTTAAGTACAATCTTTGTGTCATAGCATATAAGTTGATAAAAAAATAGAATCTTCTTCATTAGACATGACTTTCAATTAAAAAAACCCCTCAAAGTTCATGTATATGCACCATATCTTCTGATGCACTAGTTAGGGCATGAAGCTAGCCCCTCTATCTTCATGAGTTAGGGGCTTCTCTTGTATTTCCTTATCCTTCTTTTAAAAGACTGTTAAAATATATTAGCTGAGAAAAATCTCGGGAACAGATTTACAGTAATATTTTAAAGATAATCGTACGAAAAATTCCAATTATCCAAAATAGAATTCGAATTATCCACGATTTTTTAACATTATTTTAATACAAAATTCAATAGACCGAGTAAAAAGTTCGAATTATCCAGAATTTCAAATTAAACAAGTTCGAATTATTTAAGTTTCACTGTATTAAAAATAAAATTGAACAAAAACTTGTGAAAGAAATTTTAAAAGATTAATGCAATAACCGTTGCTAAGGAGCGCAATTTCATATTTTAAAAGAAAGAGTCAGTTATTTATTTTTTGATTGATTTTGGCAGTGAAAATGCAAATGCTCGAGAGGTTTTGCCAGCGAAGTTGTTAGACGAGAAGTGACGGGTTCGATTCGAGGTCGCACTTATCGGCCTAGTCATTAAGAATTTCCCGTGGCTATCTTCAGAATCGCGGAATTTTTTTTACATAAACTATTATGTATTTTCAAATCATAATAAACTGCAAAATTGGAAACCTAATAGGCAAAATTATATATATATATATATATATATTAGGAAAAGGAAAAAAAATTACGTTTTCTAATTACGATAGACTTATTCATATTATAAAACTACTTGGCGAGCTTTTTTTAAAAATGAAAACTTCAATACATGTTGACGTATTATTAAAAAAAAAAAAACTAGTTAGCATAGGTGGACTCTGCTCAGTTCCCCATTATATGTATGTTCTCATAAATTTCTAGTACAAAACATTCATGTTAAGAGAAATGAATTTGACCAATAGCTTGACACAGTGACAGAACAAAATGCCCGCCTAATAGGCTACCCACCGCTCAGTTCGATATATTTATCTTATTCTAATCTATTAATTCATTTTATTGGGGTCAATTTCGTAGTTTATTTTCATGCTACTATTTCCACTACAATAATCCCCAAAGTGCATATTTATATGGAATATCGTCCCATTTCACTATGTTGATAAAATCTGAAATTTGGAATAACTTACGAAATTTTCCTGTTAGAACATTTGTAGTCAATTATGTTCAAACAAGTGTCATAAATGTTATTTTGAAGTTGTCTGACACTGGCGTAGCTAGATCGCAATTTCGGGGGGGGGGGGGGGGGAGGTAACTTTTTTTTTTTTTTAAATCTCTCTTTTGTGAAACTGTTTGATATATACAATATACAATTATTTCTTCTCTCTTGTATATTCAATAAAATAAAGTATTGCATTCGTAAAAATTTTCGGTTTTCGACGGATTTACACGTTTTCACAGGTCCAGAACTGAATTTAACCATTTTTAGAAAATGTGTGTCTGTTGCGTGGGACAAAAAGTTTTAAGACAACTCTATTTCAAGAACTAGTGCACAGAATTTCATTTAAATTCATATGTAGTTGCATCTTGACATAAATTAATGCCTATCAACTTTTGGTGCAGATCACTCAACAGGTGGTGCTGCTAGACTGCAATTTGTTCGATTTAAGGGAAGGCTATATCTCAAGGTCTGCTATATATATATCCGAACAAAACGCAGAATATGAGAAGGTCTTTATGAAACATCAAACTAAATAAATTTGGGTGCAGATCCGCTAATAGATGACGCTGCTGTGCTGCAGTTTTCCCCGTTAACGGGAAAGCTATACCTCAAACTTTATGGCATATAATTGCACAAAACTTGGATTATTAAAAACCCATTATGAAACAGTTTGCTTATTGTATTCGGGTGCATATCGGCCGGTAGGTAGCGCTGATGTGCTGCAAATTACGCTCTTGAATAGGAAGGCTAAATTATAACTTCTATTGCATATAAATGCAGTAAATTTGATATGCGTGATAACCATTATGAAAACTATCCTGACTTAATTTGGGAGCATATCAGCCAATAGGTGGCAGTGCTATTACTGACCTATGATTTTCCATATGACTACATCTCAGCATCTGTTGATTAAAAATGCGTAAACCTGCATACTTAAAATAGTTATTGTGAAAAGCTATGGTTGAACGTTTATGCATGTCAAAATGGTAAAAAGTTATTAAGTGACGCTCTTATAATAATAATAAAAAAAAAAAGATATTGAAGAAAGTTTTGTGATGACTGCAATGTACTAGTTTTTAACGAAATACCGTTTTAGAGCGATAACTTGGGTTTTATTATTTATATTTAAAGCTTAAGGATAGAAGATGCTGCCTTAATTAAGAAAAGAATAATACAGCATTGGCAATTTTTTTGACATTAGAAATTTGGTCAACATTTTAAGAATCTTAAATAGTAATGAAAAAAAAAATCTAAATAATATATCATCTAACGAATAAATAAATAAAAAATCTATATGAAGAATCGAATTCGATATATGTATAAATATTAAACAACATTATAATTTTCAAAAACTGTGTGGGTTGGCACTTTCATATTGCATTCTCCTGATGAACAGTTATGTTCAATTACTTTGATTTGAAACAATTTTTGTGAGTTTTTGCGATTTATAGCATTGCTTACAAAGTTTGCATTCATTACATTTCTGTTTTATGCACGTTCCGCATTACAGAAGTTTTACTGTATGCATGCATATGAAATAAAAAATTAGTATGTTGTGGCCACACAATACTTTCTTCTATATATTATCTTATAAAAATTCAAGCAGCACCAAAATATTTATTAAATTATTGTTTATTAAAATTACTTTCCATGATGAATGCAGACGATCTTTATATCAGAGAAGTAAAACATTAAATTCCGAACGAAAGTCAACTTGTGCTGACATCAAAAGAAAAGTTTTTTTTTTTTTTCCTTCCATTAAAATCGCAAAATGCGACAATTTTGTTTCAAATTATCCCAAATCTATAGTTTGACTATTTGTTTTAACGGTGTTGCCAATTTCTTTTGCGGGGGGGAGGGGGGGCGGAATTCCCTCCAGAAGGAAAGCGATGTTCTACACGCACACAAACTATTATCTAGTTTACTACTATTATCAATTATTAATTTTACAATCATTCATTAAAATTAACTCTCATTTTGTACATTTATAGGAAATTTCATCCTATACTGCCATCTTAAAAATTATAAGAAAATGAAATCATAGTGCGACCTGTTAAGAGATGGACTCCCAAATGTAATCTGAACCAGATTAGGTCAGGATGCAACTAAGTGCAAGTTTGATTAAATTTCGTTCATTGGTTCGTGAGATACAGTGTCCAATAATTTTTTTTACATATACACACAGACGGACGTTTTTATAAACAGTAAAATCGTGCTCAGTACATCTTAAAACATGTAAATTGTAAATCTGTCAAAAACTGGAGTTCAAAACTTTTACCAAATCAATACTTTTTTCTTATACCTATAGAAGAAAGTAATACGGGAAGAGTTAAAAAATAAATAAATAAATAAAACAATAATGTTCGCTTACTTGTAACAGCCGAAATAGATTGAAAATTGTCGCTACCGACATTGCAAGAGTCACTCTCCTATATAACTGAGGACTGTTTTTAATTTTTTTTTTTACCAATCATCGATCCATCGTTTTCTTTGTAAGAAAATTTTCAGTGAAAATTAACAACAGAATTTAGCATCAATGCGTTATTATCATTCAACAAAAGAGTCGTTTCAAAGAGTTTTAATTTACTTTTCAATCGGTAGTAATATTAACAACCTCAAAACTCAAAATAAGGAGCTACAAATCGAGCACCCCCCCCCCCCCCCCACACACACACACGCACACAGACACCTTACTAATGAGACTGACCAATAACACTTACTGAAGATCAAATCAGGGGGTTTCGCTATTTTCGGTCTACAGAGAATACATTTTTGTAAGCGGGGCTAAACCTCACCGAGGTCGAAAATTTTCACGATTACCTAAGTTCCCCATACCTATAGTGTGATGGGGAACTAAGAAAGATATTTTGTCAAAGAACACAATATGTTCAATTTGACTTATTTACTTTCTCTTACCCATATATATATGGCTGAGAAGGTACTGCTTTTCGGTTAAATTTTCAAAATTGAGTTTTTGTTATATTTACTTGTTTTAAGGTCCCATGAATCCGAAAAACAGGTTTTTAGCGGTTGGTCTGTGTGTATATTATCATCATATATCAAGAAAAAAAATAGCTTCAGGAAGTCCAAACTCGGTATTCTAAATCTGTGTCATATAGAGATGCTACACTAAACTTTTCGTTTAGGAAAAAAAAAAAAAAAAAAAAAAAAAAAAAATGGTTGGTGTACAGGGAAACTAAAAAAAATTCAAATACATTACGTCTATGGGAGAAATTGCAATTAAGTAGAGTTTAACATCTATAGGCTGCACCCAAATTAAATGAATATGTATTTTTTATAGTCATAAAAGCATGTTTCATGTAGAGTATGGTACGAAAATCATTACCCGTTCATTTACAAGGCAGCACAAAAGAACTAGAATATTATGCTATATGCTATTAATATAGGATTATATTTCAGTGCACAATGTGGTTTGTACATAACTTTTAGAAGATGTACAGGGCTACCAATAGTTAATCGAAAACATTCTCTATTATTGAATGTAATTAGTGGAAGTGCTTTACTATAATATTTTGCCATATCTAGGGAAATTGGTTAGAAATAAAAATCAATTCCTTATACCCATGTGGTAAATAAAGTATTTTTTAAACTAAACTAGGGGGCTCTGCCCCCTGCTCGCTCCGCTCACCAACCCCGAGGGAGGCTTCGCCTCTCCCTCGACTCACTTTTTATTAACACATGCAGAGCTCTTCCCGCCTACTCACTGCTTTCTTTCACTGAAAGGGAATATTAATAGTGCATATTACAAGACTTATATTAATAGTGCATATTAGAAATTATTGAAATTCTCATATTCAATGTCAAATTAAAATATATAATATTTATACTTTTTTTTTAATAGAAAGAAATTCATAATATCTAGACCATTTTGCATTACAGCCTTAGTATATGACCTTTTTTTTTTACAACCTTAGATGCGGACCGCGGTATTTCAGTCGGTAGAGCGCCGAGCTCGTAATTGGAAGATTGCGGGTTCGGTCTCGAGCCGGCCAAAGACTGTCGTGTACACTAATGGTGGCTGGTGCAAGTAAAATATGTCGTGACCGCAATATCCTCCATGAAAAATGATACCTCTGGGGACCACAGAAGCTGAGGAGCCATCCCCCTCGTGTAGGATCAAAACTGTGGTGGCCTGTCTCCGGAACATTCTTAGGGGTGCGTCCTAGACCGTCGCCAATTATCCATAGCGCAGCAATGGTGCGACGTCAAACACAACCAACCTGATTATCTACCTACCTACAACCATGGATCATATTTTAATTTTCCCGTGTAAGAAAATTAATTTTCTAAAAATAGGGAAAAAAAAACTTGATATGTATTTTCTTTCTTTTTTACATCCATGGTTTCGAGCAGCGGCACCCTAGTCAGTAAAGCGCTGAGCACGTAATTGGAAGATTACCGATTCGATACTTGAGCCGGCTAAAGACCGTCGTGTACGAATGGTGGCTGGTGCTCATAAAATCTGTCGTGGCCGCAAAGTCCTCCACGTTCCCATCTAGACTATACCTCTGGGGATCATCAAAACGGGGGGGGGGGGGGATCCCCTCCGTGAAGGATCAAAATTGTGATGGCACGTCTCCGGACCATCTCTAAGGGTGCGTCTCAGACCGTCGCCAATTACCTATAGCGCAGTACTGGTACGACGTTAAATCCAACCTACCTACCTACCTACGTACAACCATGAATTATATTTTAATTTTTCCGTGTAAAATGACTTCATGACAGAAGAACAACGTCACTGGGAGAAACTTTTTTCAAAATGGCAAATAGAGCACCTTGATAAATTTGTCGTTTTTAGCTAATAACTTCTTTAATTAAAATGATATAAACTTCTAAGCAGCTGAAATGTCTTCCTTGGAGTATTCGGAACACATTGATATCTCTCATGACGCGAAGGACCCTGCCCTCCGCTAGAAGATGCCGTCGCAGACAAAAAAATTTGACGCCAGTGACAGTAACTTTTTTTTTAATATATAGAGATATTTAGCGTTCTTTTTACTTCCATTACCCTACTACCGTAGGTAATGGAAGTATTGTATTCGGACCAAAAAATTCGATAGCGAGTTTTCACCTGATTTACAGGTTTTAAAGCCTCATGAGTCGAAAAAAGTAGTTTTTAAAATTGGTCAGTGTGTGTGTATGTGTGTATGTATGTGTGGAATCTTCTGGCTATCATATCTCCGAAACTAATAAAAATAGAATTTCGAAACTTCGCAATTGATATAGATCCGGTGTACAGAGGAATTTTCCAAATTTTGGTGAAAATTGGAAAACCGGAATTGGGTTATCGGAAACCGGAAATGGGACCGTAAGTCCGTATCTCAAAAACGGCTCCAGCGATTTTCTTTAAAGTTGCTATATAAAAACTCTATTAGATGCCCTTTCGAATGATATAGTTGGTAAGTTCAGGAAAATTGATAGGCGTCCTGTATAAATAGCTCAATTTCAGGTATCGCAAGTGCGTTCCTTTAAAAACGGCTGTACGGATTTTTTTCAAACTCGCCATATTAACTCCCTTTTAAATATCCTTTTGTGTGTAATTATTGTTTTCCGGTCAATAATTGAGAATACCAAGTTTTGGTAAAAGTTGGTATCTCAAAAAAAAAACGGCTCTAACAATTTTCTTGAAAATTGTTTCATTAATCCATTTTAGATACCCTTTCTCATGTATTATGTGGTTATTACAAGAATGTTAAAGCTCATTCTGATTAGGTAGTTCTGTTTCAGATCTCGGAAGTTGATGTTAAAAAAAAAAAAAAAAAAAAAAAAAAAAAAAAAAAAAACTCTTTTTTTTCTTTTTGTTATTTTTTAACTCGCAGTGTAAACTCTGTTTTATATGTCTTTATACGTGTATCAAGTTTCTCTTACAGGAAAATTCAAAAAATGCATATAATATCTCTAAAAAATGCATATAATACGTGTAATAGTTGGTAAAGGGAAGTCGTGTGGTTGTTTCACAACAGACTTTTTTTAAATACTGACAATAAGGCTACCTCAATATTGAAGACATGTTTTTAACGTTTAATCTCTGTCCATTACTTTTATTAGAATAACTTAAAAACAAATAATTTCAGCCAATTCAAATGTTGTACTATTTTGAAGTTAACATAAGGTTGTTACTTGAAAATTTTTATCCAAATTCCTTTCAAGGAATGGTGCGAGTGAAAGTTGTCTGAATAATTTCAAATTAACATTTAAATTTAATAACATTTTTTGAATTCTCTTTAAATGTAAATACAATATTAAACGGCGGGGGGGGGGGGGGGGGACTTTTTTGTTAAATCAAGCTTTTCCGAAGGCTGTTTCAAATTGTTTTTAACGAAGGTTTATATAACAATATTAAATTTATGCAGTAACCTTAAAATATGAAGTTGCGTCCTTTGCTAAAGAGCGCAACTTCATATTTTTAAGGGGGTGGGTTATTTATTTATTCATTCATTTTGGCAGAACAAATGGTAAGAGGGGTTCTGCTCTGGTAGCTGGTAGACGAAAAGTGTCGGTTTCGATTCCAGGTCGCACTCGTTGGTCTAGCTATTCGGAGTTTCCCGTGGTTATCTTCAAAAGCACGTGGTTTTGGACTGGGATCCCTTAGAAAGATTCCCCACGGATGATACTCCACCTATTCCCAGGATCTTCGTGTAATCAATCGGCCTTAACATTTACACGACACAGGGACCTTGTTATGATTAAAAGTCCCACCCCCTTTTTCCAACTTTAGAACAAGCTGGTAGACATGCAAAATTACATACAGACCTTGTTGACAAAACTGCCAAACTTTCTTTTTTCTTTTTTTAATAAATTATTATGTATTTTAAAATTATAATAAGCGGCAAAATTGGAAACCTAATTTGCAAAATTATAATTTTTCTTTAAAAGAAAATTACAAAAAAAAAAAAAAAAAAAAAAAAAAAAAATACGCTCTGTAATTATGATAGAGTAATTCATATTATAAAACTACTTGATTAACCGCGGAAAACTCCGAACACCTAAATCAACGACCCCGTCTTGGGATCACACCCGGCACTTCCCGTCTGATGGGGCAAAAACAAAATTAGTGGTTTACCACGTTTGCGGTAAATTAATTCTATCATAACATAATTTGCAATCTAAAATAAACACAGCAAAATATAAAAGGTTATAAGAATAAAACCAAGCTAAATAAGATTTTAAAATTGTCATATGTTAACTCCATTTTCTCTATGAAGTGTCAATTTTTTTCTACAGATAAACAGCTCTAATCCTTTTCCTTTGAGAAGCATATGGATATTTCTAATTATCTTGGAAAAGAAATGTAGAGGGAATAGATGGGAGGGGGAGCTGACACCTGGCGCGGCGCTCAGACAAAGAAGTCCCTAATATGAAGGGATTTAAACCAAGGTGATTTACACCTGTGTTGCCAAATATAGAGATTTATCCCCACGTGTAGGGACTTTTAGCAGCTCTGTTAGGATGTAGATGGCAGATTCTGAATTTGTGGGGACTTTTGGGGAGAAATTCCATACGAAATTCCATGGGATTATGCATAGATTATGTTGCATTTTTTTTTTTTTTAACTTTGTTTAAGATTTTCTATACAGAAAATCTATATACATTCTCATATGAAGTCAAACAAAAATATTTTTATTAAGACAACATGACTATTGCTTTCAGTTAAATAAGCTATTTAAATACGGTAATAAAAAAGTATTAGTCGTATTATCAATTAAATACGGCTTTTCTTTTTCTTTTTTCTCCTTTTCGTAAGTAATTAAAAATATTAAATTGAAATGGAGATAAAACATGCTACGGAAATTTAAGAAATAAATATATTAGTCAAATAATAACAGGTCAAATATATTAGTCGTTGCTAAGGAACGTAACTTCAAATGTTATGATAAAAAATAAGTTATTTTATTTTATTTATTTATTTTTACGCTTTTTGTGTATTTTGACCAATTAAAATTTTTCGTTTTTCCTGTCGTATCTCAATAAGCTAGAAACCTTATTTAAAATAAATCGAGAGAAATCGTGTAAAAGAAATGTTAAGAAATGAATATAATAATCATAACAACATTGCTAAGGAACGCAACACAGTTACCGCGTGCTTCTATGTGGAAGATTTGTGTTAAAGGGGGAAAAAAAAAGAAACAAAGAAAACTGTCATTCTAAATTAAATTGTGTTTTGTGCAAAATTTTATATATGTTATTTAAAAAGCAAAAATAGGCTTTGATCCCACCCCTCCCTCTCTTTTTCTCTTTTTTCACTTAATCTTTTGTATTTAAACTTTTTTTAGAAGAAGATTGTTAAATCTGCATGTGCCATTTTTACAAATGTAAGACAACAACAGTTCTTGATTTGGCTTATTTTCTAGGTTTATTTTACCCTATTTACTTTTTATTTGACTGGACTCAGAAGTGAGTATAATTGCCGAAACGTAAGTGGAAGCCCTCTGTTGAGACTCAAAACGGTTTAGGGTTCCGTCTGTGTGTTTGTCTGCGTGTTTGTTTGTCTGCAGTGGCGCCAACTTATATGGGCCCGTGGGGCACGAGCCAACCCAATAATTTACTCTCCCAGCCCACCCAATTTTCATTATTCTCATTTATTATTTATTTATATTTTTGAAGCTTAAAAAAGCGTTTTCTTTGAAAAAAGTTAGAAATATAAGCCATAAAAGAAAATTCGGCAGACTCGCATTTAAATATATGTCATTTAAAAGCTTCATATTTTACAAATGAATTATGATCAGTGTAAACTGAAAATTCTTATAATATGTATTAGGTTTCAAAATCAGAAATTTTTGGGGGCAGCAATAGACGTTTCACGGAAAATATATTGGGCACACTCCTTCACCCTGCAGTGAAACTTGACCAGACGAAGGTTCATTCTTAATTCCACCATAACTTTATACTTTAAATATTGTTGAATTAATGTATCTTTATCCGCCTTCATACCTCTTCCATGAAAAAAAATCTGGAATGACTCTACTCAAAATTCCGAACATTAAGTAACACAGGCCGACATGTAAAATTTTGATTTTATAATTTTGGCTGATCTTTATGTTTTTTGGTGTGCTGAAACCGAAAATGAAGGCAGTTTTTCTCTATCACGCATAGATTTTTGTCAATACAGGGTGCCTGCCTATACAATTTCTTCCATCACTCTTCCACCAATATAATTATATAGTAAGTTTCGTAGTATGTTTCCATGATTAATGAATCATGGATATCTATTGTTGTAATTGCGCAGCACTAGTGCGACGTAAAACCTTACTAACCAACTAACCAACCGACTTTTATGATGGTATAGGTAAGAAATTGTGTTGGTAAATATACTGTATTGACAAAAATCTATACATGATAGAGAAATATTGGCTGCATTTTCGGTTTCAGCACAACAAAAAACATAAAAATCAGTTAAAATCATCAAATCAAATTTATCAACTTCGTTTTTGTAGACGTGTGAAAATTGATGATTGTATAGAAAAAGTAAAGTAAGAGAAGCCTTTAAATAAACAAAAGAGAAAACTATAATAGAGTCTCAGTATTTTTCTCTAAATAGTATGTTATTTCAATTAACACCATTGATCTTCAAATATTTTGGGCACATATATCATAATGATAGAGTATTTCGTTCTGTCCCTGTAAAAATCTATAAATCCTGGATTCATCGAAATCTATACATTTCGTGCGACATTGACCTGTAACATGTGTATAAACTTTCTGCTGAATTGGATGAAACACTGCCGTCTAAGACTCTATCACACTTTAGAAAATTTGAGTCCCTAAACCTAATGATACAAAATATTTCGTTGTGTACTTGTAAAAGAAAAAAAAAAAAAACTATAAGTGCTACAGTCTTTAAAATTTACAGAGTTCGTGTGACGAGGACATATAACATGTAGTGTAAATTTCCAGTTCATTTGATTAAAGCGTTTAGACACTGTCGCATTTTAAATAATTGAAATTCATAAGCCATAATGAAAAAAAAAATTTCATTGTGTACAAATCTATAAGTGCTAGAATCCCCAAAATTATAGTTTGTTCATTGATGACCTATAACATGTACGTAAATTTTCAGCTCAGTTGGGTAAGTCATTTAGATAGTAACTTATTTTAAATAATTTCAGCCCATAGACTATAATGATAAAGAATTTTTTGTTGTGAGCCTGTAAAAATCTGTAAGTCCTAGATTCACTCAAAATCTATACAGTTCATGTGAAAGTGACCTATAACCTTTGTGTAAATTTTCAATTTATTTGAATAAGGTGTTTGGACATTACCGCACTTTAAATAATTTGAGCCCGTAGATCATAATGATAAAGAATTTTTTGTTGTGTCCCTGAAAAAAACTATAAATGCTAGATTAGACAAAACAATAGAGTTCATACTATGATGACCTACAAACCTACAACATATGAACAAACTTTCAGCTAATTGGAACAAAGCATTTAGACGCTATCGTGTTCACTCACACGCACACGCATTCATACATCGCCGCAAAAACAACAAAAATGAACTCAGAAAACCTCAAAACATATACCTACACGAAAATCTCAAATTAAAATTTTTGTCGTGATTACAATACTTTCTTTACATAATACGTTCGAAAAGCAAAAATCTTTACAGCATTGTTCCTTTTACCCAAAAATACTTGAGCCCACCCAATCTTTTTCAGAAGTTGGCGCCACTGTTTGTCTGTGTATTTGTCGCGCGATAGCGATCGCAAAAATCCCGCTATTGACTTGCAATTTGGTACATATGTTCATGATCCCCACGAAATCAGCTATATAGTTTTGGGTGTGCATTCCATTTGTAGTTCGTGTACAAGGAAACGCCAATTTTTTTTTTTTTTTTTTTTTTTTTTTTTTATCATTACAGCCTATGGGAAGAATTTGTATGTCGCGCGATAGCGGCCGCAAAAATCACGCTATTGACTTGTAATTTGGTACAGATATTCATGAGCCCAACGGAATTAGCTGTATAGTTTTAGGTGTGTATTACATTTGTAGTTCGTGTACAGGAACACGCCAAAGTTTTTCTTATCATTACGGCCTATGGGAAGAATCTGTATGTACCGCGATAGCCACCGCAAAAATCAAGCTATTGACTTCCAATTTGTGCATTCCTTTTGTAGTTCGTGTACAGGGACACCCCAATGTTTTTTTTATTATTATTACAGCATATGGGAAGAATTTGTATGTACTGCAATAGCGGCCGCAAAAATTCTCCGATCGACTTGCAAATTGATACACACATTCAGGCTCGGTATAGAAATAGCTACATAAATTTTTTCTGTCTATACTTTTTATGGATTGTGTACAGAGACACGCCAAAATACTTAGCATTACGGCGTATGGGGTGAATTTCGTTTAAACGCATTTTAACATCATTACTTTGCAATCAAGAAAATTAAACTAGCGTACGTGAGTAAGATGCTTTAACTTATGTTATTTGAAGAAAATATGTGCTCTTAAGCTTTCTAATTAATGTACAGGACCTTACAAAAGTGTTCTGACAATGTCACGTAGTCATCCAAACGATGTTAAATTTGGAACAATTATTAATTTTAAACGAAAAATAAGCTAAATAGTTTTTACTGTTGTATACAACGTTTATGGTTCGTTTACTGAGACACATAAAAGAGTTTCGTAACATTAGAGCTTATGGACAAATTTTTAGCTAAGCGCGCACTTATAATACGTTTATGCTGCATTGAACTTAACAGAATTAACATACATTATAAAGATGCTTAAAATTATGTTTACTCTTAAAAAAGGGTCTGTATAGACTAAATAATTTATGGGACCACACAAATTAATTCCGAGGAAGTACTGTAATCTTCTAAATGACGTCAAATTAGTTTGAAAAATTAATGAGTTATAATTAATTAGGTGTATTATTATTATTGGCGTTTATAATTACAGTGGCTACTTTTCTGGGATACACAAAAGAATTTCGTACTGTTACGGTCGGTATTTCTTAAAAGTGTATTTTAACATGGTTACACCCCATTAAATATAATGAAATTTTATTAGAATTTTAAAAGCATGTTTTTCTGTTGAAAATTGTGGGCTTATATAATTGGTAATTAGTTTACAGGGTTACGCAAAATATTTCCGATATGCTATGCAATTTTTTTTTTTTTTTTTTTTGCATGAAATTTGGTACTTATTAAATTTGGTATTTAGGAATTTCAGGAAAATAATATTGGGTTGTTCGATAAATAATGTCGTTTTTTAAAACTTTCGCTTCTAAAAACCAAGGCTTCTTCGAATGTGGAATTTTTTAACTTACCAAACGATGGCAAAAGCTCAACCAACAAAATGGTCAATATATCATTGATTAATGTTTGTTGTTAATATAAATAAATTCACTTTGAAAAACATGAAAAAAAAAACGACATTATTTATCGAACAACCCAATACAAGACCGTCATTTATTGAGAATACATATATATGATATACATCAGATAGATATACAAAGAGAGATACAGCGGGGGGTTAAGGGAGCGGCAGTCCCCCTCAGGAATGTATCTGATTATGGTAATAAGTCGATCGAATCAATATATACTATTATATAATAAGGAATAAATAAAAGTGACCTATTTAATAATGTCTGATGGAAATAGGACGTTAAGACTCCTGATCTGCAGATCCACTAGTTTTATTTATTAAACTATTGAGGTATTGTTTTGATATAGTCAATGTCATTTGCTATTGCAGAGAAATTCATAGACATGTGCATCGTCATGAAAATAAAGATGTTTCTAGTATTTTTTCCGTAGTAGGAAAATTCTGGACCAGACTAATTATGCAGCTTTTCGCACGACCAACCCCATGGGTAAGTTCCGGAATACTGAAAATACATTTTTAAAGAGTAAATCATCAAACAAATATTTAAAATGTACACATACTTTAGTTTGATATTAGTCTGAACATACTTAAAATTTTAAATAGTAAAAAAAAAAAAAAAAATCAAATAATGGCAAACACTTACATTAAAAGGTTAAGATATAATCGACTAATCGATGTTTGCAAAGCTTTTATTTTTAATTTCTTTTTTTTTTTTTTTTTTTTGGCATCATCCTATTCTCAAGTTTGTGTAAATGTTTTACATGTGACTACTATGCTTTTTTCTAGTTTTCTCTCTGGATTCCATGAAGAATTAGTTTAATAATTTATTTAATTTCTCATTCAATATGGTTTTTCTTCTTCGATCGGGGCTGGAACAATATAAATTGCTATGATTAGCTATATTGTTTTACGAAATCGATGCAGCTTTCACAGCTTTATGAAGTACATACCCCCTGATGGGTATTTACTTCTAATTTTAAGCATTTTTATCCAATTATTTCTGTGGTCATTTATTTATTTTCTCTGTCATTAAGTTTAATGATCCTTTTTGTATTATTATCATTCATGTCGGCGCAAGTAATTTAAATGGTTTTTGTCTCTTACTGGTTCTTAAACTGTATCGCAACATTTTTGTGTCAGTCTTTCCTATAAGTTAAAATCAGTTCTTTTTTTTTTTTTTTTTTTTTTTTTTGTGTGTGTGTGTCTGTGTGTTGGTATTGTTTTGTATCTATTAATTGCTAAATTTTAAAATAAATTTTATTACGATATCTATCATTTAAAATATATATATAGTTAAAAAAAAAAAAAAAGCTTGAATTAAATTAAATATTATTACCTTCTCCTATTCATATAACAGTAGATAAACTTTGTTTTCGCGTCAGATTTTAGAAATGGAGTTTTAATTAAATTACATGTTTTGAGATGCCATAAATTCGAAAATCAGGTTTTTGACGGATGGATTGTGTGTTTATTAAGATTATTTAATGAAATAAATATACACATTAGTCTGAATATATTTAAAATTTTAAATAGTTTAAAAAAAAATCAAATAATAGCAAACACTTTCATTAAAAGGTTAAGATAGATAAAAATAAATAAATATATAGTTCGAAAATAAATAAATAAAAATCTCGAATTAAATTAAATATTATTATCTTCTCCTATTCATATGATAGTAGATGAACTTTTGTTTTCGCGTCAAATTTTCGAAATGGAGTTTTAGCTGTAATTACACGTTTTGAGATACCATAAATCCGAATATCAGGTTTTTGACGTTTGGTTTGTGTGCATATTTAAAATTTTCAATAGTTAAAAAGAAATAAATAAAATAAAATAAAATAAAATCAGATAATGGCAAACACTTTCATTAAAAGGTTACGATAGATTAAATAAATGAACATACAGTAAAAAAAAAAAAAAAAAAAAAAAAAAAAAACTGAATTAAATTAAATATTATTACCTTCTATTCATATAACAGTAGATGAACTTCTGTTTTCGCGTCAAATTTTCGAAATGGAGTTTTAGCGATGATTACATGTTTTGAGATACCATAATTCCAAAAATCATGTTTTTGACGGTTGTTTTGTGTTTTTTTTTTTTTTTTTTTTTTTTTAAATATTAAATAAAGAAATAAATATACACATTAGTCTGAACATATTTAAAATTTTCAATAGAAAAAAAAAAAAAAAAAAAAAAAAAAAAATCAGATAATGGCAAACAATTTCATTAAAAGGTTAAGATAGATTAAATATGGTTAAAAAAGATATATGGTTAAAAGTTATATGGTTAAAAAAGAAAAAAGAGCTTGAATTAAATTACCCATTTATATGGGTAAAAGAAAGTAATAAATAAATAAATAAATAAAATAAATAATAAGTATAAATTTTTGAAACAACGCCATACAATGCAAGAACTCTCAACAATTGTTTTGGTTGAAAGAAAATACGACTCTTCGTCAGGCGAATAAAGTAGTCACATTCTGTAAACATAGCGATAACGCACGAAATGCACAAACACCTACTTTGTTCATGCCTACTTTTTTCGCCTGACGAAGGGTCGTGTATTCTTTCGATCTGAAACATTTGTTATCAGTTCTTACATTATATGATGTTGTTTCAAAGTTTTGTACTTATTACTTTTAAATTCCAGTTCTGTAGTGCTTTTTACAAATAAAATAAATCACTATTTTTATTCCGTTACCCGACTACCTTAGGTAATGGAAGTATTGTAATTGCTCCAAAAATTTGATATCGATTTGATATCATATTTACATGTTTTGAGGTCTCCTGAGTCCAAAAAACTAGTTTTTGGCAATTGGTCAGTGTGTGTGTATGTATGTGGAGAATCTTCTAGCTATAATGTCTCCGAAGCTGTTAAAGATAAAGCTATACGAAACTTCAGAATTGAGACAGGTCTAGTATACAGATGAATTTTCCAAATTTTGGTGAAAATTGGGTAACTTGAAGTGCAACATCGGAAACCGTAAGTCTCAAAAGCGGCTCTAACGATTTTCTTCAACGTGGCTATAGCAACACTCTATTAGATGTCCTCTCGAATTATATAGTTGGTTAATTTAGGAAAATGGATAGGCGTCCTGTATAAATAGCTCAATTTCAGGTTTCGCAAGTGAGTTTCTTTAAAAACGGCTGTACATCTTTTTTTTCCCCAAACTCGCCATATTAATTCCCTTTTAAATATCCTTTTGTATGTAATTATTGTTTTCCGGTCAATAATTGTGTACGCCAAGTTTTGGTAAAAGTTGGTACCTCAAAACGGCTCTAACGATTTTCTTGAAAATTATTACATAAATCCATTTTAGATATCCTTTGTCATATATTATTTGGTTATTACAGGAAAATAAAAAGTCATCCCGATTGGGTAGATCAGTTTTAGATCTCGGAAATTGGTGTTTTACAAAATAACTACCATCCCCCCCCCCACACACACACCCTTATTTTTTAACTCGCTATGTAAACTCTATTTTATAGGTCTTTATACGTGTATCAAGTTTCTCTTACAGGAAAATTTTTAGATGTCTACTTCGTTAGATCATTTTTACGCCTTCTAAATACATTATCTCCAATAAATGCTTGTAATACGTGTAGTAATGAGTAATGGAATTCGTGTGGTTGTGTCACACCAGATTTTTTTTTTTCTTCTTTTTTTTTATCGTTTTATAAATAAAAACTAAAAAAGAATTTTTGAAATCGTACAAACCACTTTAGGCCCTCCACTGCCATCGATAGCGAAAAATATATTGCGCCCTATCTCCACCAACCCTATGTCTAATCAGAGTTTCCACTGTTTACGGCAACATCTTACCAACCAGGCACTTGAACTTGAGTGTTTATTGTGCTGTAAGTGGACCTCTTAAGCTCCAATTTTCGCTGTTTACTGGTAGGGTACATCTCATATTCTGCAGTGTATAAGGGCATAATTTATATATATATATATATATATATATATATATATATATATATATAAGTCGACAGGTGGCGCTGCTATATTGAAATTATTCGGTTTATTTCAAGATGCAGCTACTGTGTGTAACTGCATCAATTTTAACTTAAGTGTACATAGACCGACAGGCAATTCTGTCATGTGCCAATTTCCCTTGGTTGTGAGAAGGCTATATCACAGATTCTACAGTGTAAAACTGCACCAGTTTTACAGTGGTGTATATCGGCCGACAAGTGGTGTTATCTGAATGTTATCTTGAAGTTTTCTCATTTATTTGAATTTTGTGTGTTATCTTCCACTATAAATAAGAGTACAACTTTTAATCTGTGTGTATTCAGATGGATTATTTTCCCGTTATATTACTTATATTTTTTATATCTTGTTTGGCAATTTCTGTTTTAGAGTTGATTTTGGAATTAGAAGCATAAAAATACGGCAATGTTTAAATAAATTGTAATGCAAGCATATCTCTCTTAATAATATTTTTCTATGTATATTTTAAATTCTTGTTTTATAACTGTATTGTTATTTCATAGTAAAATGTTACTAAATCAATTGAAATTTATGTGTTTTAACTGCTGATCGTATACATATGTTTATAAGAAATAATGTATCTTTAATGTATCATATATAAATAGCGTTACGCTTATATTTTATTGTATTTACACTTTATTATTACTGCTGCAATTGAGTTCTATGAAATCTGAGTATCATCTACACACTGATGGATGAAAGGTCATTCATACGGAAATTAAAAAGAAAGGAAAATAGATTACATTATAACCAAAACCACTATTTAATGCATTTGAATCTGCGAGTATTAAACTAACAGTACAAATATCAAACTTATGCTACAAAACATTTAAAAAGCGAAGATCTCCTTTTAAACTTATTAGTCCAGGCAACGAAGGCCAAAATTTGACGAAAAGAGGAAAAAAATCGTGTAGTTTTGAAATTTAACATACTCATAGCCGAGAGGGTCCTGAACAACATACAAAAAGTCCCCGCTCGCGGGGGGTGAGCGGGGGGCAGGGGGGGCATTTAAGGGGGGCAATTTTCAGTTTTTATTAAATATCTTAAAACCTATCGCATTTAGAGAAAAAATGTCAATTACAAAATTAAATCTACGTAAAATTTCCTACAAAAATGTATATTACATTTTGTTTGTACGATCATTAGTTTAGAAGATATAGGGAGATGAAATAACACATTTTCTTGAAAAATTCTTTTTTGCAATAGTAAAATCAACTAAAGTGTGCAATTAAAAGGGTTCTTGTCAAATATTTTCTAATGTAAAAAACAAATATATACATAGGGAATATGCAAGGATAATACAGCATGTTTTGTAAGTTTTAAATATTTTTAAGGCTAGTAGGCGCAAGTGGCGGTTTGAGTAAAAATCTGGATAAGTCCAGTCAAAATAGGAAAAATAGAAAAAAAAAAAAAATCGTGTAGTTTTGAAGTTTTGCACACTCATAGCCGAGAGGGTCCTGAACAACATACTAAAAGTCCCCGCCCGTGGGGGGTGAGCGGGGGGCATTTAAGGGGGGCAATTTTCAGTTTTTATTACATATCTTGAAAACTATCGCATTTAGAGAAAAAATGTCAATTACAAAATTAATCTACGCAAAATTTCCTACAAAAATGTATATTACATTTTGTTTGTACGATCATTAGTTTAGAAGATATAGGGAGATGAAATAACACATTTTCGTGAAAAATTCTTTTTTTGCAATAGTAAAATCAACTAAAGTGTGCAATTAAAAGGGTTCTTGTCAAATATTTTCTAATGTAAAAAACAAATATATACATAGGGAATATGCAAGGACAATACAGCATGTTTTGTAAGTTTTAAATAATTTTAAGGCTAGTAGGCGCAAGTGGCGGTTTGAGTAAAAATCTAGATAACGAAGACCCAAAACCGATCAACATTAAAAAAAAATCGTGTAGCTTAGAAATTGAGCACAGTTATAAAGTTAAGTTCCCTGACTAACATACTAAAAGTCCCTAACCATGGGGGGGGGGGGCATTTAAAGGGGGCACATTTCAGTTTTTATTAAGTATCTTGAAAATTATCGCATTTAGAGAAAAAAAAAGTGTCAAAGATATAAGATTTTTTTTTATGTTGATCAGTTTTGGGTCTTCGTTATCTGGATTTTTACCAAAACACCACTTGCGCCTACTAACCTTAAAATTATTTAAAACGTACAAAACATGCTGTATTATCCTTACATATTCCCTATGCATATATTTGTTTTGTACACTAGAAAATATTTTAGCAGAACCCTTTTAATTCCACAATTTAGTTGATTTTACCATTGCAAAAAAAAAAAAAAAAAAAAAAAAAATCAAGAAAATGTGTTATTTTGTTCCCCTATATCTTCTAAACTATTGATCATACAAACAAAATAGAATATACAATTTTTTTAGGAAATTTCACGTAGATTAATTTTGCAATTGAGATTTTTTTCTCTAAATGTACTTAATAAAAACTGAAATGTGCCCCCTTTAAATGCCCCCCCCCCCCCCCATGATTAGGGACTTTTAGTATGTCATTCAGAGCACTTAATATTATAACTGTGCTCAATTTCTAAGCTACACGATTTTTTTTTTTTTTTTTTTTTTTTTTTTTAATGTTGATCGGTTTTGGGTCTTCGTTATCTAGATTTTTACTCAAATCGCCACTTGCGCCTGCTAGCCTTAAAATTATTTAAAACTTACAAAACATGCTGTATTATCCTTGCATATTCCCTATGTATATATTTGTTTTTTACATTAGAAAATATTTGACAAGAACCCTTTTAATTGCACACTTTAGTTGATTTTACTATTGCAAAAAAGAATTTTTCAAGAAAATGTGTTATTGCAAATCCCTATATCTTCTAAACTAATGATCGTAAAAACAAAACGTAACATACATTTTTGTAGGAAATTTTGCGTAGATTAATTTTGTAGTTGACATTTTTTCTCTAAATGCGATAGTTTTTAAGATATGTAATAAAAACTGAAAATTGCCCCCCTTAAATGCCCCCCTGCCCCCCGCTCACCCCCCACGGGCGGGAACTTTTAGTATGTTGTTCAGGACCCTCTCGGCTATGAGTGTGCAAAACTTCAAAACTACACGATTTTTTTTTTTCTATTTTTCCTATTTTGTCTGGACTTATCCAGATTTTTACTCAAACCGCCACTTGCGCCTACTAGCCTTAAAATTATTTAAAACTTACAAAACATGCTGTATTATCTTTGCATATTCCCTATGTATATATTTGTTTCTTACATTAGAAAATATTTGACAAGAACCCTTTTAATTGCACACTTTAGTTGATTTTACTATTGCAAAAAAGAATTTTTCAAGAAAATGTGTTATTTCATCTCTCTATATCTTCTAAACTAATGATCGTACAAACAAAATGTAATATACATTTTTGTAGGAAATTTTACGTACAGTAATTTTGTAATTGACATTTTTTCTCTAAATGCGATAGTTTTTAAGATATGTAATAAAAACTGAAAATTGCCCCCCTTAAATGCCCCCCTGCCCCCCGCTCACCCCCCACGGGCGGGAACTTTTAGTATGTTGTTCAAGACCCTCTCGGCTATGAGTGTGCAAAACTTCAAAACTACACGATTTTTTTTTTTCTATTTTTCCTATTTTGTCTGGACTTATCCAGATTTTTACTCAAACCGCCACTTGCGCCTACTAGCCTTAAAATTATTTAAAACTTACAAAACATGCTGTATTATCTTTGCATATTCCCTATGTATATATTTGTTTCTTACATTAGAAAATATTGGACAAGAACCCTTTTAATTGCACACTTTAGTTGATTTTACTATTGCAAAAAAGAATTTTTCAAGAAAATGTGTTATTTCATCTCTCTATATCTTCTAAACTAATGATCGTACAAACAAAATGTAATATACATTTTTGTAGGAAATTTTACGTAGATTAATTTTGTAATTGACATTGTTTCTCTAAATGCGATAGTTTTTAAGATATTTAATAAAAACTGAAAATTGCCCCCCTTAATTGCCCCCCCCCCTGCCTCCCGCTCACCTCCCACGGGCGGGGACTTTTAGTATGTTGTTCAGGACCCCCTCGGCTATGAGTATGCAAAATTTCAAAACTACACGATTTTTTTCTTCTATTTTTCCTATTTTGACTGGACTATATGGCTGATCCCTCGCGTTTAACGAATCAAAAAGAAAGTTCTTCCATCCTTTCTAAAAAGCATAGGTAAATACCGGATGTCGGTCCGGAATTTACCTATGCTTTATACCTATGCTTTTTACCTAAGCTATGTAATATCTCTTGATGATACATATTTAAAATGCAGAATTAAGACTTCCAGTTAAGGCTTATTTTGTAGTTATTCTGATAAAAGGACAGACACACACACTACCAGATTCAGGAGAACTCAAAACGTATAATTATTAAAAAAAAAAAAAAAAAAAAAAAAAAAATTGATTTCTTCGAGAACTAATGATCATATTTTCATGAAATTTTAAATTTAGTTGCGCCTTGACATAAATTGCCGTCGATCAACTTTTGGTATACATCGATCAAAAGGTGGCGGTATCGTTCAATTTTTTAATAATTTTTAATATATTAACATAGGACAGTAAATGTACACAATGAATTTTTTTTTTTTTTTTTTTTTTTTTTTTTTTTTTAACCAGTCACCGGAAAGTTTAAAAATTTTATTTTTAATAGAATTTTATTTTTTGAATATGTAGAAGCATCGCTTACCTTCGAAAGGTATTTCAAAAGTATTTCTTCATCCTGACAGAAATTATCCTTCCCGGAAATGTAAATTTTCAATATCAGTATTTTACAAAGGAATCCGTTAATATTTTTTAAAGGATGGTTGTATCATTATATTAGTGACAATTTTAAACAAAGTTATCAAATGTCCTTCTCATTTTTAACAAATTATTTTTTAGTTTATTTATTTATTTATTTATTCTTATTTCTTCAATGTATGTGCCCCATCAGTAGCACAGGACGAAGTACGAGAGAGTTGTAATTTTTGAAATATCAGTCTCTACTACTGATCAGTCTAATCTACTAAATCAGTCTCTTCTAATATCAGTGTTGTTTTACCCTATTTTCCTAAATCCAGTCATGTCATAGCTGAAATTCTCATACAATGTGATTTTAAAATAATTTTTTCGCCTTCCAATAAACTCGCTTTTTCTCAGTTAAAGGGTGCTACAGATGTGTATAATTATTGGAGCACCTATAGTATTTCCTGCCAGTGTGGTTTATCATACATTGGCCAAACTAAACGTGGTCTTAAATTCTGTCTAAAAAAAAACATATTAATTACGTCCATAAGCAAGAAACCAATAAATCGACAATTTTAAAGAATTCTTGGGCGGAAAACCATAATTTTAAATTTGATTTAGCTAAAATAATTTGCAGATCTAAATCCACTCATGAACTCGATTTCTTTGAAGCTTTTTTATTTATAAAAATCTTAAAAATATTGTTAATTGTGATTTCGCTGTACCCTATTTGTCTGATTGTTGGAAATTTTACATTCAAGCTACATTTTCTTAATTTTTTTTGCATTTTTCACAACTAGTGTTTCTAAAATTGGCCAATTCCCCCCCCCCCCCCCCTCCCAACCGTAATCTTATTATTTGAACAGAATTCGGTCCCATTTCTATATATAAAAGTCGCACTTCTCTCTCATTTCTTTACGCACTGAAGAAGGTACTCTAAATGCTACCAAAACAGCTGTCAGGTGCCCAATTTTTTCTCTTTGGCATTTCTGACGTTGTAGTTTTTAGTTGCTTTAATTATCCAGCACCAAGTCTCCTTTTAATAAAATTATACTCACTTCTGCTTCAAGTAAAAAGTAAGTAGAGTAAAATAAATCCAGGAAATAAGCTAAATTCGAAACCGTTGTATAACATTTTTTCAAATGGCACATGAAGATTTAACAATTTCTTTTTTCCTAAAACATTTTTAAATACAAAAATTAAGTGCAAAAAGTGAAAAAGTCAACTAAAAAAGGGGAAGGGGATCGAAGCCTGTGTTTGTTTTTTAAGTAACAGATATAAAATTTTGCAGAAAACACAATTTAATTTAGGACGGCAGTTATATATATATATATATATATATATATATATATAAACTCTAGTCTTTCATATAAAAGCATGCAATATAACTGTGTTGCGTTCTTAGCAATGTGATTATGGTTACTATATTCATTTCTTAAAATTTCTTTTACACGATTTCTTGCGAATTATTTTAAATATTTTTTTAACTTGATGTGATACGACAGGAAAAACAGGAGATTTTAATTGGTTTAAATATACAAAAAGTGTAAAAATAAATAAATTTAAAAAATCCTTATTTTTTTACCATAAAATTTGAAGTTACGTTCCATGAAATTTCGTGCGGAATTACTCTCAAAAAGTCCCCACAATCCTAAAAGAGCTGCTAAATTTCCCTATATATAGGGACAAATCTCTACAGTTGGCAACACAGGTGTAAATCACCTTGGGGGAAATCCTTTCATCTAAGGGACTTTTCTGGCTGAGCGCTGCGCCGAGTTGCAAAAGGCAATGATATTCTTTATTTAGCATGAATAACGTGTGCAGTCTAATAATATCTGAAATAACAGTTTGTGAAGCTCAGTAACAATAATGATATACACTCGAAAATGTAAAGAGATATTATATGTAATAACTTATATATATTTTTTTTTTTTTAATTTATTTATTTATTATTATTATTATTATTATTATTATTATTAAAGGACGTAACTGTAACGTCGTCTATTTCTTAAGGAGACCTGACAGAACTGAAGGTTTTATATAAAAGTTTACATTTTCATTTAAAATTTATAAACTTGACTATATTAGTTTGGCTCAGTGAAGTATGTATATATTCAGGCAACAATTCTTTTTGGTAAATATTTTACAGATCTGACATCTTTAAATTGCGTTTTCTCAGTTTGCATTTTTTCATGAATTTGTGATCTCAAAATGCCAAGACTTTTACAAATATTTCAGAAAATTGTTTTTTTTTTTTTAAATGTTTAATAGAACTTACCTGAAACATATAGGGGTGGATTTTAAAATTTATTAATGAGTTTTTTTTTTTTTTTTTTTTTTTTTTTTTTTTTTTGGTGTGGGGGGTGGGGGGTTAAAATGTGCAAGACTATAAGAAAATTTACAAAAATATATCATTTTTGTAATGTTTTTATTATTAATGTTTTTTTTCTTTTAAAGATATTGCAAAATGCATCCCTAATTCTTTTAAATTAAGTCTAGTAAATATTTAAAATAAAAAGCCTTTAAAAAAAAAAAAAAAATATGTGTTGAAGTTTTTTTTTCATTTTGATTATCATGAATTCATGAAAATATGCAAATGAATGTGTATGAGAAAACTCAATGTAAAGATTTTAAATCTGTAGAAAGTTTATCAGAAACCATAAAAATTGTTGCCTATGCCTGAATACATATATTACCGAACAAACCTAATATAGGTAAATTTATAAATTTTAAATTAAAATATAAGCCTTTATATACCTTCAGTGGTACCAAGTCAACGGTGCCTAGTCTTTTTTTTTTTTTTTTTGTAAGCATTTAAATAATAAATATAGAAATTTAAAATTTTCATTAAAGCAATGTTTTTAGTCACTATTCATGAAAAAGAAGCGAAAAACTCTAAGAGCATCTTTGTTTACATGACGATACATGTCCATGAATTTCTCTATTTGCCTCTCAATGAGACCGACTGATTCTGGACATTTTAATTGCAAATGACATTGACTATACTCAAAAGAGTATTTCAGTAGTTTAATAAATAAAATTACAGAAGCACAAAAAACAAATAGAATTATACTCAATTCTATTTCCCGTCAAATAAAAGTAAGTACGTAAAATAAATCGAGAAAACAAGCTGGATTAGAAATCGTTGTGTTACATTTTTTCAAATGGCACATGCAGATTTAACAATTTTTTTCTAAAAAAAATTAAGTAAAAAGATTAAGTGAAAAAAGTGAATAAAAAAAAAAAAAAAAAAAAGTTGTGTGTGTGTGTGGGGGGGGGGGGGGGGCGAAGCCTATTTTTGTTTTCTATCTATTCCTTAAATAGATATAAAATTCTGCAAAAACACAAGTTAATTTAGGACGACATTTTTTTTTTTCCTTTCTTTTTTAACTCCAGTTTTTCATATAAAAGCATGCGGCTGCTGTATTGCGTTACTCAGCAATGTGATTGTGATTATTATATTCATTTTCGTAAATTTCTTTTACATGATTTCTCTCGATTAATCTTAAATATATTTTAGCTTGATGTGATATGACAGAAAAAAACGAAAAATTATAATTCGTCTAAATATACAAAAAGTGTAAAAACAAATAAATAAAATAAAATAACTTACTTTTTACCTTAAAATTTGTAGTTACGTTCCTTTGCAACGGCTAATATATTTATTCCTTAAATTTCCTTGGCACGTTTTATTTTCATTTTCATTTAATACTTTTAACTTCTCGCGTGTGTGTGTGTGACAAAAAACTCAGGAAGTACGGCACAAAATTTCCTATCAATTTAAATGTAGTTGCATCTATCAAAGTTTGGCGCAAATCCGTCAACAGGTCAAGGAAAATGCCTTCCGCGAGGTCTTTCTAAGTGGTTTAACTAGTATTCATCTAATTTTCGTAGCAGCACGGGCGGAAAAAAGAGCTGCCGTAGGCAGCGGGTACTCGAAGCAAGGTCTAAAGCAATTTCAATGTTTATTTATTTATTTATTTATGTATAAATTATTATTATTATTTTTAATTAAGTTTTTATTTATAATGTGATGTAAAAAATAAATACTGATCCCATTCTTTTGAAAATTCATTTAAATATAGCGACCAGCGAAGCGGGCGTAGCCTGCTAGTCTTCTACATAAATAAAGAGAAGTGTCTGTGTGTGTGTGTCTGTCTGCGCTCTGGTGCTCACACTATTGATCGCAGAGCTTCCGAATTTGGCATATAGGTACCTGGGACCCTGCAGGTGTGCACCTCATCGAGATTTTTTCGAATTTAAAATTTTTAAAATTATTATTTTTTTTTTCCGATTTTAAATATTGGCTTTAATGCTTCATTTTTCATAAATTTAATTCTTTGATTGTAATCGTCTGCGTATCTTAGCAACGGTTATTTCACTATTTATTTTTTATTTAATACATTCATTTGAAGGCGAATTTTTTTTTTTTTTTTTTTTTTTTTTTTTTTTATTTATTATATTTATTGAAAATCAAATGGTAATGCAATATAAATAAATTGTTATGTTTATGTATAATTTTTACAGTATAACAACTTTTTATTTTTCATTTTAAATTAATTCCTTCAATTTTTTTTTTTTTTTAATTTATAATATTTATTGGGGGAGGGGGGGTAGTATATAGTGGAAAAGGATTAAACTGATTAAAAATTATTTGCTTTTCACGTATTTAATTCCTTTTAAAAGAAAATCTACCTTTTTATTTTATTTTGTTATACTGGTCGGAATCAAATCGTAATACAGTGTGAATAACGGGGGCTATAAAACACATGGTTCAAAAACAAAAACATATAATAGATGCTGAGATACAGTAATCTTTAAAATCGTAGTTCTTAAATAATAGAAGATCCACATGTCGTCGATAGATACCCAGACTGAAGTGCCCGGGAAAGACCTTTTTGCAGACAGTGGGAAGTTGCCCCCCCTCCCCCCCCATTGATGCAGCACGGGCGGAAAAAAGAGCTGCCGTAGGCAGCGGGTACTCGAAGCAAGGTCTAGAGCAATTTCAATGTTTATTTATTTATTTATGTATAAATTATTATTATTTTTTTATTAAGTTTTTATTTATAATGTGATAAAAAAAAAAAAAAAAAATACTGATCCAATTCTTTTGAAAATTCATTTAAATATAGTGACCAGCGAAGCGGACGTAGCCTACTAGTAAAAAATAAGTAGCGTAATAGCCGTTGCTAAGCTATGCAGACAATAACAATGGTAGAATAAATTTATGAGAAATGAAACATAGAAGCCAATATTTAAAATTGAAAAAAAAAATAATTTAAACAATTCAAATTCGAAAAAAAAAAAAAAACTGGATGAGGTGCTTACAGGATCTTAGGTATCCATATGCCAAGTTTTGTAGCTGTGTAATCGGTAGTGTGAGCACCAGAGCGCAGAAAGAGAAAGACACACCCACACAGACACCTCTCTTAATTTATATATTATATACATAGTTAATAATCCAGAATTAATGCAGTTCTGCTTCTTTATATGCTTTTTTTTTTTTTTTTTTTACTATATTCCTATTGCAGAATGTTCTTTTATTATTATTATTATGATAATACGTTGCTTTATGTAGTTATTGTGCGCTGCTATTTTCCTCCTTGTCTAAAATAAACGCTAATTTTGAGCATTATTAAAATTGAAACAATTTCTTTTGAAGTTACATAATATTATAATTTTTACACGTGTAAGTGAAAAATTAATCAGTAGAAAGGATGTAAAAATCATATACATATTTTTTGCGTTATAAATTTTTAATTGAAAGAGGAAAAGGGAAAAAAAAAAAAAAACAGTAACAAGATTTACTTATTGAGATTTTATAAGGAATAAATTAAACTGTTTTTATATGAATCATACGTATTGTTTTAACTAGATTAAAATATCTTTTCATTTTAATATTTTTATCATTTCATAATTAATAACGGAGCAGCTGACATATTTAGTTTTTCGCAACAGAAAAAAGATAAATCTAAAAACTTCCTGACTTTGGATTCAAATTCAAATCTTTTTTACCTGTGGTGTTACAATGTGAAAGACCAGGAAAACGCCCCTATACTGGTTATTGAAACGGATGTATAGATAATTAGCGCTAATGGTTTTCTAGCTCATATGAAAGTTGAAAGAGTTTCCTTCTCGGAATCCGGAACAAGAAATACCTTTTCCCAGAATCCCAGATGTCCAGCCAAGCCTGTGATCTTGTAGAGATAAGAAGAATTCTAAAATTTGCCCCAGTATCTTTTTCGACTTTAAACCCATTTACATTCTTTAGGGGTGGTAAGTGGTAAGAAGATAAGTCTGAGTACCTCTACATTCAACTCGTCACACAAATGTTCGAACGCATATCAAATATCAAAAGTTAAAATTTAAAAATAAAGTATAAGAATAGGAAGAATTTTTTAACGAAATTTAAAATAATTAGTAATTGAACAACAAATAAATAAGAAATACGATAAAAAGTTCGCTAATTTTATAAACTGAAAAATAACTTATAACAGTTTTTTGCATCGTATATCCCTGCATTTTTATATTAAATTGGATAGGGAAAAAAAATGAAAAAATGGATGCAGAAACTTAAAAGAGAATAAATGAAAGACTTTTAACAATTATTTACTATGTGTGCATGTAAATATACAATACAACTATATAATATCCATGCCGATACTTCTCTTCATATCAAGCTTGTTAATGCTGACATTTACTGTTTTAATTTAATTTATAAATAAAAAATAACTTCTCTCTCTCTCTCTCTCTCTCTCTGGGGGAAAAAAAAAAGTGCATTGTGTCTACCACATATCTTTCTTCAATATTTTCCCATACAAATTTACCCAGTGCAAATTATTTATTAAAATTCCATGATGAATGGAGCCGATTTTCATCTCAGAGAAGTATAACATGAAATGTTCAGTAAGAACCAATTATTTGCCGATATCAGAAAAAAGAATGCCTTTTTTTTCAATGAACAAAATTAATAAAGGATGAGGGTCCATTAGGAGGTTTTTTGGCCCTAAGATCAAGGAAAAAATCGGTTTGACCACTTATGTAAATTTTATGCATTTAATTATTTTAGAACATGTACATTTTAAGCTTCTTCTTCTTAGTTTTTTTTTTTTTTTTTTTTTTTTTACATTATTCCAGTATTTGTTTGTTCCCAAGGGCCCAAAGATTCACAATTTTGCATTTTTGGCCAAAATTACCCCATTTTCAGAGACTTGGCCTACTTTTTTTTATATGAGCACAAAGGAGCAATACTTTCTTATTGAAATATATTATGAAGTACACTATGATCTAAATAAAGATTAAAATGTTGCTCCAATCCGCTCATATAAAAAAAAAAAGATGAAAATTGAAAGGAAAACACATTGATTACAGCGTATACATTGCGTACGCTACCACTTCACGGTGGTTTAAAAGAGATGAAACTGTTGAAATTGAATTTATTAAATCAAATTCCATTTAAATCTCACTTTGTCACACTAAATATTTTTTTTTTTTTTTCAATATTTAAATGTTTTTATTTGAACAGTTTATAGATTAAACAAAATTAACACTTCTAGTTCAGAGAATAGAATTTGCGACATTTCGAAATCTGTAACTCCGCTTAGGGCGCTACTTTTGCAATCGGTATGCTACAAATGCTATAATGCTTATCGGTATGCTACAATAGTTCGGTACACTATTTTTGCTCGGTATGCTACAATATATCTTAACCTCCTGACTGCCTTTGAAAAGAGGAAGATTGATTTTTTTTTTCTTTTGCACGCCACATTTGTTTCAATGTACAATGCTTATTACAACGTGAAATTAAATATGTAACTGTGCACATGATTATAATCCTTATGAATATTATTTAAAATTTTCAAACTTTAAAAAGGAGTTTAATTTCAGAATTATGCAATTTTGAATTATAAGTGCATTGTAGAAAAAGGAACAGCTCAGTGGTAGGATATTTCCGCTAAATTCGGCATATTCCTATTATTTAGTGGTTAAGAATATACACAGCATTCATCTTTCTACAATTAATGTATAATGGATCCAAATACTTTTATTACAAAGAGTATATATATATAACATATATTCATTTGTAATATAAACATTAATACAGAAAATCCTGTTCTAAAATTATATAATTTTAGGCCGAACTTATATTTAGCACTATACAACAATGACCGTGAACGGTTAGGCATTGACACTGTTATATCATATTTCATATTAGTTATACTGAACTTTTGGAGCTAATTCACATCATTTCTTATTTATAGTGGTCTAAACATGAATAGAATTAATTAATGAAATAGGAACTGAAATTCCTCAAGGCTGAAAAACCCTATTATGTACCCTCTTCCTTTGTTTTAAATTATCCTATATCTATGGTTCAATCATTTATTTTAAAAGTAATGACGAGTTCTTTTGAAATAAATCCAATTTGTACCTGCAAGTAAAGGGAGGGGGTAATTCTTCTAGATATACAGGGTATTTTTTTCTAGTTTACAGTTAGCATTATCAATAATTATGATTCATTTACTGGTCGTTTGTTAAAAAAAATATCATTCTGTACATTTGTAAGAAATTTTGGCATTTAATGCCATGTTAAAATTTTTGAAAAAAAAAAAAAAAAAAGTAATGACAACGTCAAGTGTTCAGCGACTGATCCCCAAATATAATCAGTAGCGGTTTAAATAGAAGTACATTTAAATACGAAGTTTAGTTGGATTTCGTTCATTGCTTCTTGTTACTGTAGTTGTTGTTGTTGTACGGTTTAAGGACAATTAACTATGCTTGGGTCCTAGGCCTGTAGGCGGAATGCCTTCCATGGGGGGTCATTCTAAGGGATCCTAGCCCGTAATAACATGAGTTTCGGAGAAAACCACGGAAAACTCCGAACGGCTAGGTCGATGGGCGTAACCTGGGTTCGAACCCGGCACTTCCCATCTATGAGCTTTGAACGCAGAACCGCACGGCCGCTGGTGGGCTCACAGGATCGCAAGATGCAGTGTAACATAATTTTTGAGATTCAGACTGAGGCGTGACACACTGACACTGAGACCTGACACACTGACAGTGTCTCAGGAAAAATCGTGTCAATCATTTTCAGGACATCTTGAAAAGGTACATTGATAAAAAATATTTCCACAAAACTCATACTTTCTTCTTATGTATATAAGAAAAAAAAAAAGAGGGGAAAGATACCTTACAATATTACTTTTATTTTTAAGAAGTAAGATGGATTTACTCAAATCGATATGCAAGTGTTGAATTAATGCGCATTAATTATAGAATTTGAAATTTCATCTCATTATTAATTTATCGTTTTATATCTCATTTTTACACAGAATATGCGTCTTTTTCCTTTATTTTATAAAAATTTTCTTTATCCAACAATTCTATTTCAGGATAGTTTTACGTTTAAATATCGATTTAACCAAAGTTTCGGATTTCCAAGGTTTCACTATAATTTTACAATCTACAGCAATTTTCAGTCACATTTATATACTAATCTGAACATTTTAATACATTAATTTTGTGCAGTACCGCTTTCACGAATGCCATCCCCATTGCTAGCCTTAAAATAATTGAGTGTCTCTTGTTTGAGAATTAAGTGCGATTGACGACATTTGGGTTCTAGATCTGGAAGCAATATTCGCCGTAAGGGGAGAGGGTCTTTTTATGGAACCCTACCCTGTATTTAAGCCAGTTTTGGAGAAAACTGCTAAATATTACGAACGCCTTCGCCGACGAGTGCGATTTGGGTTTGAATCTGACACCTTCCTTCTATTAGCTTGCAGATTACAACCTGGAGTCGCTAGATGTATTAAAATTTTTCCAACATTAAATGTACAAAAGCATACTATTTCAATCATAGCATTCAAATTTAATGATCGAGTACTCATTATAGATAACTTATGCTTTAATATAAGCAGTTTCCCAGAATGTTTTCTTACAATTACGTTGACAAAAAATCTTTCAGTAAGACATTTTTCTAATTGCGTTAAAGCTACTTTGTATGTTGAAATGTGATTTGAATTATGTAAAAAAAAAAAAAAAAAAAAAATGTTTCTCGAAAGGGAAATACATTAATTAAAAATTTCTATGACTTGGTTTTTCGAGATAATGTCCAGGCCTACCTTATCCATTGGGCTAATTGGACTGCAGCCCAAGGGCGCCACATGTTTAAGGGCGTCTTTCACATTTTTTTTTTTTTTTTAATTTTATAATATATATGCATAAAGATGACATTTTTCTGGTCTAACTCAAAATTAATAGATCAACTTTTTTAAATTTTCTATATTAAAATTATTTCAAGTATATTTAAATTGTATTCAACGTTTAAACAAACAAACAGACAGACTAGCCTATTTCCACAAACAATTTCAAATTTTGGTGATATGAGTCACACTTTTAATAAAATCTAACTCTCTTATCCCTTTTTTTTTTTTTTTTTTTTTTTGGGGGGGGGGGGGGGAGAGGGGAATGGAAGGTAAGAGATTCTAAAGGCTGATTGTTTACGCTAATACGTAGACCTGGCTTCCATCGGTGGTCTTTTTATAGAATCCTAGTCTGATTTCACGCGAGATTTAGAGAAAATCAACAAAAATTCTGAATAGTTATCCCCCACTCCCAAGTATGTCTGACACTTACTGTAATTTTTTCATAAATTGATTATAAAAAGTTTCATTAAAATCGGTAAGAAGGTCATATAAAAACAATTGTTTTCTTTCGAACTGTTCTTAGTCACCCCCTTCCCCCTTTCCCGCAGGTATATACTATACTAAATGAATGTTGTACCATATCAATTGAATATCATTCTTTAAATTCATTATTTGAAATTTTTAGTTCCCTATCTTACTATAGGTATGGGGAACTTAAGTAATCGTGAAAATTTTCGACCTCGGTTATTTTACTTTTTTTACACGTTTTCAGGTGTGAGGAATCCGAAAATATCAAAATGGGTATGGTGTCCGTCTGTAGGGTGTCTGTTAGTTTGTTAATCCGTTAGTGTGTTAGTCCGTCAGTGAGTTAGTATGTTAGACTGTGTACATGATATCTCACGAACAATTGATCGCAGAGAGGTCGGACCAGTTTTAAAATATTATTTATGACACTGGAAAGAACGCTATTCATGTGCAACATTCTAATTGAAAAACTTCAGAAGTTATTTGAAATTTAAGATTTCCCTTACATGGGAGAAAAGGGCGAAATTTCACTTAAACGTGCATAAAAAGAAATATTTTTAGAAGAAAATAAATAACATTTTTTCTCTACTTTTAGCAAATTAATTTTCTTACACAGGAAAATTAATATATGATCTATGGTTGTAGGTAGGTAGATAATTAGGTAGGTTGTGTCGATGTCGCACCATTACTGCGCTATGGATAATTGGCGACGGTCTGGGACGTACCCTTACGGATGTTACGGAGACATACCAACACAGTTTTAGTCCTACACGAAGGGGATGGCTCCCCCGCTTCGGTGGCCCCTAGAGGTACAATTTTGATGGGAACATGGAGGATATTGCGGCCACAACATATTTTACGTGCACCAGCTACCATTAGTGTACACGATGGTCTTTGGCCGGCTCGAGAACCGAACCCGCAATCTTCCAATTACGAGCTCGGCGCTCTACCAACTGGGGTACCGTGGTCCGGATCTAAAGTTGTAAAAAAGGAATAAAAAGGCTCATATACTAAAGCTGTAATGCAAAATGGTCTAGATATTGTGAATTTCTTTCTATTAATGTATATATATATATGGCATTGAATATGAGGACTTCCATAATAATTTTCTGCTTTTGTCTTGTTATATGCACGGTTAATATTCCTTTTCAGGGAAAGAAAGCAGCGAATAGGTGGGCAGAGCTCTGCATGTGTTAATAAGTAAAGTGTGTTTGGGGGAGGCGAAGCCTCCCTCGGGGGTTGGTGAGCGGAGCGAGCAGGGGGCAGAGCCCCCTAGTGTATAAAATAAAACTTGTAAGTTCCTAAATTGTTTACTAAAATTCCGATTATACGTCGGCTCATCAAAATATTATTTTATGCCAGTCCAATGGAAGAGGTATATCTTACATTAGTAAACAAATATTTCATGTTATTCTTATTTCTCTTAATCTTTTAAATATTATCTTTTTATATGCATTTAAACATCTTTGGGCCGAGTTTTCATAGAATAAAAACCAACTCATAGAACTTTTTTACCACCTGCAAAAAACGCAAAGGTGTTTCCTATGTTATGTTCAGTGTAAAATGAAGATTCTTTTTAAAATACCGATCATGGACTTTAATGCATCAGAAATATTTTTGCAAGTTCCTCTACACGCATTAGTTGCGATAATTATATCATTTTCAATACAGAATATCGATATGTCATAGAAAACTTGAATTAGGTATATCAGCTCCAAGTCCTTTAATAAGTTTTTTCAGGTGACTTTTTTTCCGCCGTACGAAAATTTAGATACACGTTATAAATCACCATTGCACGAACTATATAGATTGTGGTGACTACAGTACTTATAACTTCTTACTGGGACACAAAGGAAAATTCTTTATCGTTATGGCCTATAAGCTCAAATTATTTAAAGCACATAGCGTCTAAACGCCTTATTCAAATGAACTAAAAATTTATATACATATTATAAGTTACTGTCACGCGATCTGTATTAATTATAGAGAATCTTGCACTGGTAGTTCTTTTTACAAGGACATAACGATTTTTTTTTTTTTTTTTTAAATCATTATGGCTTATGATCTCAAACTTTAAAGTGTGATAGCATATAAATGTCTTATAAGATGAAGCTAAAAATTAAAAAAATAGTGGGGGTATTGCTTGACAACGTTTCTTGATAATACGTATTAAATTTCGAAAATAATAATAGCACCATTTTTTGCTACATCTTATAACGATTTTTTTATTCATCAGGGCGACCGAACTATTTTTCTGTGACTTTTTTACAGTGAAAAATACTGTAAAATACTATAAATACTGTAAAAAACACCCTGTTATATTTTTCTCTTTTGTCTATTTAACGACATCTCTTATTTTACTTTGCTTATACAACCGTTAACCGTCGGAAAGTCGTAAGAAGTCACTCAAGATTTTTACTATTTTTGCGATGATATGTGTGTGCGATCACGATAAGGCCTAAACGCTTTGTTCGAATTCGTTTGCTGAAAGTTGGTACGAACGCAACATAGCATGAACCCTATTGATTTTGGTGAATCTAGAACTTATAGATTTTTTTACAAGTACACAAAGAAAAATTCTTTATCATTTTGTCCTATGGCCTAAATGTTTAAAGTGCGATAGCGTCTAAACGCCTTATTTAATTGAGCTGAAACTTTATACACATATTATAAGATCAGGAGTGTTCAACCCACGGCCCGCCGTATAGTTTTCTGCATCCCGTGAGGAGACTAGCGATATGTACAGTTTGACAACTTTGGTTAACACATTAAAAATAAATAAATCCGTTCTGACTTTAAAGAAAAAAAAAAAAAAAAATCAACGGTTATGTTAGCAAAAGAATCACACTGTTATAATGAAACCTTATTAAATCCATTATTCATTCTTTTTATTATAGTTATTAAGGTATAATCTTTTTTTTTTTTTTTTTTTTTTTTTTGCGTTATTGCTAATTTATGAAGGAAAATAATTTAAATTAATATATTCAGCTCTGAATCTTCACCCTGCTCTCCCTCGAAAAAAGGCATTTCATTATAATTCATGCACTCACAAACATACACATATATGTGTCATGTGTGCATATACGATGCGGCGGCCCGCCTAAATAAAACAGATTTTCTGTGCGGCCGCCAAGTGTTTTGGGTTGGACAGGCCTCTTATTAGATCACCGTCACACGAATTGTATATATTTTGGTAAATTTATCATTCATAAATTTTTTACAGGGACACAACGAAAAATTCTTTTTTATTATTATCTACAGAATCAAATTATTTGAAATGCAATAGAGTAAAAATTAAACAATACAGAAAAATACTGAAACGACCTATTATAATTTTATTTTTGTTTATTTAATGAGTGGTCTTATATACTCTTTAACAAAAAAAGTGACGCACCAGGAAGGAGTAATGCAAATTGGACACAAATTAACATACATACAGGTTTTGATGGAATCAAGCACCAATTCATCATTATCGTCAATCCTACGTGCAACTGGTACTTCAGCGACTTCAAATACCCTTAATAGGCGGCTCAGTGGGGTTGAGCTCAGTACCCGGATCTCTCTTCGACTGAGGACATTTGGAGCATCATAAAAAGGGTCCTACAACCAGCTCGGGATTTTACCAATCTAACGCAACAATTGGACAGAATTTAGCACGGTACTTCACAGGAGCACACCTGCCAACTCTATCAATTAATACCAAGCCGAATAACTGCGTACATAAGGGCCAGAACTGGACCAACGCGTTATTGACTTGTTTACTTTGTGAGGCCCTTTCTCTTGATTAAATCATTCAAATTTTCTAAAGCTGTAATCAATTGTTTTTCTCCACATGCACATCACACCTACCATTTTTTGTCCCATTCGGACGCCCCATTCCACCTCATCTACCAATTTTTGTCCCCATTTTCATCTTCGTGTGTCTTTTTTTTTTTTTTTTTTTTTTTCCCTTTGGGGTAACATGAAATTTAAAAACTCGTTATTAATTTTATTAACCTTTTTCAAATTGATACTATTATTTTAATTTAGTCAAAATACGATTCAAAAGAGAACACATGATAAATCACCTGGTTAAAATATATTATAATCATTTTAAAAGTAAATTTAGCTCTTTGTGTATATAAATAGGAAATAAAGTGCATATAATTTGTAATTAAGCGTATTATAGTGAATCTCAGTAATATCTGTATAGTAAACTTAATTTTTTTTTTTTTTTTTTTTTTTTTTGTGTGTGTGTGTGGTGTCAATAAAAGAAGGTGAAACGTAACTTTTATACGAGGCCTTTCTAAAGGATTCTGATCCATAGTCACGTGAGATTCTGGGAAAGCCACAGAAAATTACATAAGCAGCTAAACCAGCAGTATGACTGACCTGGTTTCGAATCCCACCTTTCCTGTTTACCAGCTTCGTAAGTAGAACTTCACAGCTTTTGGTGGTACCACTTCAAATAACAACCGCACATAAACCGTAGTGTATCCAAATATTTTTATATGCCCCTGTAAATGAATTATAAGTGCAGCACGTACGACTTTTCACAGAGAACATATTATTTTACACGTCAGAAAATTTTAGTTTTATTGGACGATCAATTTATATTTAAATAATTTACAGCACAGACAGACTTACAGACAAACCGAAATCATAAACATTTTGTTTTCTTTCGAACTATCATGAAAGTATTGAAACAAATTCTTTTATTTTGCAAAAATTTTTAACATGATTTTCAGGGTTTGTAAAATACAGAGGGCTTCAAAATATAATTATAATGAAAGATCGCATAAAACACGTTTCCAACAAAAAATATTTCATTGTTTGATTTTAAGATTTACTATAATAATAATAATAATAAAAACCCAATAAACAACAGAAGATCCATACAAACGAAATTATAAAATTTGTTCCACTGTTTACACATTTTGGATTATATATATCTTTCCTGTTTTAACTTATGCTTCAGAAACTTAATTATTAATGAGTAAAATTATACAAAAGCTTCTAACAACACAGAGAAGCATGGAGATATGCATGTTAGGATTCACCTGAAGAGACAGAAAGCGAAACACATGGATTAGGGAGCAAACCAAAGTTACTGATGTCTTTCGTAGAATTAAAAAGTTAAAATGCAGCTAGAATGAGCGCCTTGCCAGAAGAAACGGCGATAGATTGGATCATCGAAGTCCTCTTTTGGATTCCGAGAGATAAGAAAAGATCAGGGGAAAAAAAAAAAAAAAAAATGTGTCGTTCGAGAGATGAGATTGTGAAGTTAGGAAAAGCGGAATGGAGAAAAATTTCAGGAAACAGGGTAGATTGGGATCACCTAGGGAAGACCTTCATCTTGCAGTGGATTGACAAAGGCTGATATTGATAACATGCTATGTATATAAATATTTTATTTAAAAAAAAAAAAAAAATGGTAGGGAGATGATAGCGTTTGTTGTTTCACGGCATTTCACCGAAATGCTTTTGCCAGGTTCGATCCCAGGTGCGCTCGTCGGCCTAGCCGTTCAGAGTTTTCCGTGGTTTTCTCCGAAACTTGCGTAAATACTGGCTAAGACCCTTTAGAAAGATCCCTCACGGAGGGCACTCCCCCTCAGGCCTAGGATCATGGCCTTACTTCCCAAACACCGTAGTGCTTGGACAAAGAGTTAATCCGTAGAGCACTAATTGAAATATATGAAAAAGAAAAAAAAAAAAAAAAATCTGTCAGAGCCAGAATTTAATCTAGTACGACAGGACTTTTTTGTATATTAGAAACGTTTTTTTGTCAATTTTTCCATGTAAAGGCCTGTGATTTGTGATAATTGTGCATGTGCATACTCGTATCAACCCCCGATTGCATACCTTTATTGAAAGAGATAACGTCTATTGTAAGTCAAGTCAACGAGGTGCTTCGAAGTACCCGCATTTGGTCACGGGCCTCTACACAGTGTTGCTAGATTGGGGACGTTTTTTATTCAACTACCACCAATAATTTTGAGAAGTGATATTTGATGTATGTAAAAGACGATTAATCTTCGAAGCGATTAGGCAGCAGTTACAATTAAAAATTGCTGGTGGATATTGAATTAAAAAAGTCCCCAATCTGGCAACACTGGCTCTACAATAGTTTGAAGTTTGGATTAGTTCCCCAAATGAAAAGCAATAATTTTAAATTTTTCGATGAATTCTCTTCCACTTTTTGAATTAAAATCTACATTAAAAGCCCCGTCAAGAAATAAACCAAATACATTAAACTCAAATTTATTTATTTATTTAACTGTAAGAACGTGTGAAAAATAGTTTATTCCATAATTTTGAATCCGATTGTCTATAAAAGATTCAATAAATAAAAATGACGCGAAAGTAATATTGAATTATATTCATGATGCTGAAGCATGTAAGAAAAATTGCTAAAAATAATCTGAACCCTCTCTCTCTCTAAATCTAACTTTTGAACGGTTTGAACTTTTTCTCAGATATTGGTGACTTTTGTTTAACTTAATCTTTTTACTAATTATTAATCCAACACATTAAAGTCGATTTTTAAATATGTCAAAGTTTTTACAATTACATACAATAATTATCTTCTCCCTCAATTTAAATAAAAGAAAATTGTTACAGGTTTATTTTTTCCGACATAAAAAGAAATATATATTTATTATTCGCATGCAAATAAATTTATTGTCATGGGATTATTTTAAGAACTAGCCTGTTCTTCCGCAAGCTTCAGAGAAAACCGTAAAAAAAACCCAACAGCTAGATGGACGAAGGCGACTTGGGATTAAACCCGACATCTCCAGCCTACCAGCATCGAGAACAGAACCGTTCGGCCTCGGAAATAGGCTTTTTTTATTGAAAGTCCAAAAAATAGTATTAAGCACCTTCAAATAATTTGTTAAAAGTTATATTGTTAATAAATAAATTATTTTTTTCTTTTTAATTAGAATATTTCACTAAATATTTTAAACTAGTTTTTATATATAAAACCTTTTTACTTTCTCTTACCCATAGGGTCGAGAAAGTATTGTTTTAGGGTTAAATTTTCGAACGTGAGTTTTTGTTATATTTACATGTTCTGACTCTGAGGTCCCCTGAATACGAAAATCATGTTTTTAGAGAATGGTCTGTGTGTCTGCATATCTCAAGAACAAATAGTAGCAGAAATTCCAAACTCGGTAATCTAAATGTGTATCATATAGGGATGCTACACTGAGCTTTTCGTCGAGATGAAGCAAATGGTTCGTGTACAGGGACACTCAAAAGTATTCAAATACATTACGTCTACGGGGGAAATTGCAGGCATCTATAGACTACACTAAACCAAATGAAACGAATATATATTTTGTGTAATAGAGATAGTCAACTGTGAAAAAAAAAATGTGTATGTAGGAACCTCGCCTCCCCCCGTGGGAGGGAAGTCCCCTCTCGAGGGGAGTAAATTTTCATGATGGGTTTCTTTCAAAAGAGCTCGCCAATACCTTTAAAACGAATGGTTCAACCATCGATCTGCGATAATTTAAAATAAAGTTATCAATTTTTTTCATTTTTAACAAAAAAAAAAAAAAAAAAAAAAAAAAAAATGTAATATTGAAAATAAATTCATTATATATATATATATATATATTTAGTGTTATACTAATTCTCTAATATGTAAACCGTGTGCATTATCATGGGAGATAATTTTTTAAAATAATAGTTTTAATAAATTATTTTTAATGAGTGAATTTGTATAGAAAAATATTGAAGAAAATCGTGTGGTGGCCACAACACACTAGTTATTTGTTGTTAGTGGATGTGCTTTACTAATAATATTTTACCATTTCCAAGAAAGCTGTTCGGGAATTGAAATAAATTCCTCATAGAGCTATGGTAAATAATGTATGTTTTAAGCTAAATTTACATCGCTTGTTTTTTGTACATTAATGAAACGGGGGGTTGAGGGGGGCTACCACCCCCCTCACACAGAACTAGTTATCATATAAAACTCTTCCTAAGCCTAATTTGAATTGTTTAACATAGGTTATCATAACAGTATTCGTTATCTTACCTCTTAATCTCCAACCTGTATTTATAGTATTAAATTTCAGAAAAGAGAAAGTAGTGTGAGTGACACACCAGATTATTTTTATGAAAAGTATTTTAAAACAGATTTTTTTAATAAAGACCTGAAACAATAGTACGAGTACTTAGTATATAACTAATTTATTAGAATCAACTAATTTATTAGAAATATATATATATATATATATATATATATATATTATAAATCACATCAGTTTTTTATTTACTTATTTTTATTTATTTATTTTATTTTTAATCATTCATAGAATTTTTTTTAAATAAAAGTATTTAAAGTTTAAGTATTAAAAATTTTCACTTATGATAAATAAAGTAGTTTTTAATTAGATTTATTTTTATTAAACTAGAGGGTTCTACCCCCAGCTCTCTCCGATGACCAGTCCTCGAGGAAGGCTTCACTTCTCTTGCGGGGCTTTACCCACATAATTGCCGCTTGGCTTTTGATTGAATAGGAATATTGATAATATATAACATAAGACAAAAGCAGAACAATATTATAGAAATCTCCATGTTTGCCATCACGTTGAAATACATAATCTATATAAATAAAAAGAAGTATCTGTGTGTGTGTGCCTATGTGTCTGTTTGCGCTATGGTGTTCACACTACTGATCGCAGAGCTACAAAACTTAGCAGATGGATACCTGAGGCCCTACATGTATGCACCTCACCGAAAATTTTTCGAATTTGAATATTATTAATTTTTTTTTTTTTTTTCCTATTTTAAATATTGGCTTCTCTGTTTCACCTTTCTAAAATTTATTCTTTCATTTTAATTATCTGCATATCTTAGCAGCGGCAATTAGGTTATTTATTTAATTCTTTCATTTGAAGACGAAATCTTATTATTATTATTATTATTATATTTATTGGAAATGAAATGGTAATGCGGTAAAAAAAAAAGTAAGTATATTAAATTTCTAAATTTAAAAACGTATTTAAAAAAAAAAAAAAATATGTTTATGTATAACTTTTATAACAACTTTTTTCTTCTTCTTCTTCTTTTTTTTTTTTTTGTAATTAATTCCTTTAAAAAATTTATCATCATTATTATTATTATTTTAAATTTATAGTATTTATCAGAAAAAATAGTTATTTAAGAAAGGATTAAAATAATTAAAATTTGTTTTTTATTCATTTAATTATTTTTAAAAGAAAATCTACTTTTTATTTTATTTATTATGTTGGTCAGAATCATATGGTAATATTGTGTAAAGAGCGAGGGCAATAAAATGTATGCTTCCAAAACTAAAATATTTAATAGATGTTGAGATACAGTCATTTTTAAAATAATAGTTCTTAAATAATAGCAGATCCACCTGTGATCAATAAATACCCAAATTGAATTGCTCGAGAAAGACCTTTCTGTAGGCAATAGGAACATGGACCCGATGCAGTGTGGGCGAAAAAATAGCTGCTGTAGGCAGTGGGTACCGTACCCGAACTTATGAAGTAAAGTTAGAGCGATTTCAATGTAGGTATTTTTTTTTTCTCTTTTGTTTTTATTTATAATGTTATATAAAAAATAGTGATTCAATTATTTTGAAAATTCATTTAAATATAGTGACCAGTGAAGCGGGCGTAGCCTGCTATTCTATATAAATAAGGAGAAGTGCCTGTGTATTTGTCTCTACTCTGGTGCTCACACTACTGATTGCAGAGCTATAAAACTTGGCAGATGGGTAACTGGAACTCTGCAGGTGTGCGCCTCATAGAGAATTTTCCAAATTTCAAATATGAATTTTTATAATAATAATAATAATATATATTTTTTTTTTTTTTCAGTTTTAAACATTGCCTTCTCTATTTTTTAATTCTTTCATTTCAATCGTCTGTGTATCTTAGCAACGGCTATTGCGCTATTTATTTATTTAATTCATTCATTTAAAGGCAAAATATTTTTTTTTTCTTCTTTTTTTTAATTTATTATAATTATTGCAAATCAAATGATAATAAAGTAGAAAAATTAAGTATATTAACTTTTAAATTTAAAAACTTACTTATAACAGTTGTGTCTATGCATAATTTTTATAGTAAAACAACTTTTTATTTTTCATTTATATATACATATATTAAGACAAAAAGAAAATAGAAAAAAGATTTATTATTTTACAATGTTGAAATTTTGTACTTAACTTATTATGGTATAGGGATATTTAACTGATTGTAAAGGGATTTTTTGTATGACGACCTACGACCATATGAATGCATATACACATACACACATACAATTCTTAAAACCAAATAGAATAAAATATTTCAGTGATTTGATAAATAGTTTTACCCTTCTAATGCACTTTTATAGTTTCCTATAATGTCTGATATTCGTTTGTGTATGGATAAATAAATTATATGTGTGTAAATATTTATTAAATAACATCAGTTTTCCTTTTGTAATTCTTAGTTTTGGTTAACATTCTAATTGAAATTTACTTATTGCTTTGAAGGCTTGATTTTTAAATAAAGAAATAGCACATTTTTTTTTTTTTTAATTTAGCAAAGAATTTAAATATAAGATTATGCATTTGTGTTAGTCAATTGTCATGTAATTTAGTAAATGATATTCGACAACAGATATATTTTGCTAAATATGATGAATTATTATTATATAACAAAAGATTTATTTTTCTCAGATGAGTGTATAAGGTGAATAAAATCTGAAATTTTGCACCACCTCCTTAAATAAGAAAATTTTTGTATTTAAAAGAAAAAAGAATAAAAAAAGAAAAAAGAAATAAAAAGTGAAACATATGCAAGATGAGTGTATCTTGATTTTTAATACAAGCTTATTGCTACAGAAATTAGAAGCAAGCAATTATAAAATATAAAACAAGGACTTATTTCTTTTTCTGAACTAACCCCCCCCCCCCCCCCCCCCAAGAAAATAACTATATTCAGGGGTAACTGGGAATACATAAATCCTGAAATTTAAAATCAAATATCTGAAATAAGGTAAATTACTTGAATGCAATCACCTTTGTATATTTCAATAAATTAAAAAAAAAAAAAAAAAAATTACAACACCCTAAATAAATTTATTAGTAAAATAAATAAAAATTTAATGTTAGTATGAAAAGGGAAGAGAAATATACAGGATGGATGACATACATCAAATATTGAAAATATATGAATGTAGATATCTCATGTGTATGGGAAAAAATATATTTAAAAGATGCTTACTTACTATCTCTTTAAAAATTCTTGAACATCTAAACTCAGAAGCAAAAAATATAACCAGCAAAAACACACCTACAAACAGAAAATATTTTATAAATTTTTGTCTGAAGATGTGTTTAGCTAGCATTCATTCTTCTGAAATTTTCCCAGGAACAGGCATCAAACTTCACATCATATTCAGCTTCAGATAGTAGACAGTTTTATAATAGATAAAGAATACTTACATTTACAATGATCTATAAATTTTATCAATTTCAAAATATTGGAACATGATTAAAATATAAATTCAATAAATAAAAACTGAATTTTAAAATAAAAGGGAAGAGACACATACACAATGCATGATGTACATCAAATATTGAAAATATATTATGTAAATATCTCATGTATAAGGAAAAAAATACATTCAAAAGATGCTTACTTACTCTCCTTGAAAATTCTTGAACTAATCAGAAGCAGAAAATACAACCAGCAAAGTCACACCAACAGACAGAAAATATTTTATAAATTTTTGTCTGAAGATGGGATTAGCTAGCATTAATTCTTAAATTTTCCAGGAACAGGCATCAATCTTCACATCATATTCAGCTTCAGATAGTAGACAGTTTTATAATAGATAAAGAATACTTACAATGATCTATAAATTTTATCAATTTCGAAATATTGGAACACGATTAAAATATAAATTCAATAAGTAAAAACTGAATTTTAAAATAAAAGGGAAGAGACACATACACAATGCATGATGTACATCAAATATTGAAAACATATTATGCAAATATCTCATGTATCAGGAAAAAAATACATTCAAAAGATGCTTACTTACTCTCCTTGAAAATTCTTGAACTAATCAGAAGCAGAAAATACAACCAGCAAAGTCACACCAACAGACAGAAAATATTTTATAAATTTTTGTCTGAAGATGGGATTAGCTAGCATTAATTCTTAAATTTTCCAGGAACAGGCATCAATCTTCACATCATATTCAGCTTCAGATAGTAGACAGTTTTATAATAGATAAAGAATACTTACAATGATCTATAAATTTTATCAATTTCGAAATATTGGAACACGATTAAAATATAAATTCAATAAATAAAAACTGAATTTTAAAATAAAAGGGAAGAGACATACACAATGCATGATGTATATCAAATATTGAAAATATATTATGCAAATATCTCATGTATCAGGAAAAAAATACATTCAAAAGATGTTTACTTACTCTCCTTGAAAATTCTTGAACTAATCAGAAGCAGAAAATACAACCAGCAAAGTCACACCAACAGACAGAAAATATTTTATAAATTTTTGTCTGAAGATGGGATTAGCTAGCATTAATTCTTAAATTTTCCAGGAACAGGCATCAATCTTCACATCATATTCAGCTTCAGATAGTAGATAATTTATAATACAGAAATAGTACTTACAACGATCTGATAGACTGGTATTGGAACTCAAAAAGAAAATAAAAGGCAAAAAGTGAAAAAATTCATATTAGCAGCCAATAGTTAACAATAACTATTTCATTAGTGGCTTTGTTTTTTAAGGTAAAATTTCTAAATAAAGGTCGGTAATATTAAGAGAAAATAAAAACAAAGTAAAATTATTTAGTCAGTAATAAACAAATCAATTGTGTACAAAAAATGGAATAACTTTCTTTTATAGTTAAATTAAGATTGTATACAGAGTAATGGGGGGGGGGGGGAGGGCTTGAAAATATGTTTTATAACCCTCTTAAGTGGCCCTGTGGCTAGTGGCTACTGAAAATTTCTGTTACTAAGTTTGGGCAGCAATTACCCGAAAAGGAGTCAAATGATTCACATCATTTTAAAAATTTTCTGGCAAGCATATAATTACAAGTCATCAAGGGTGATTCTGATTAAATCAATTTTCTGAACTACATATACAATTTTCTGAAACATTTGGCAAGCTATTTTCATTAATATATATATTTTATTTATTTTTTCCCAGATAGAAATCACCCCTGCAATTAACTTTATTTAACATGCTCTTTTCAATGTGGAAAAAAAAAAATTACATAACAATTACATGCTACAACCACAAATGAAAATTATAACTTAATTTAATTTAAAATATTAAAAAAAATTTACTTTGACTGATATTATATCTAAAATCGTGAAAGATTTTCTCTTTCTTTCATAAGTAATTAAAGTTAATTCTATACAACAATTACATATATGCCATTAATAAAAATAAAACCAAAGTAGTTTTACCACATGCTTTATTATTGTGAAATAAAATTTTTAATGACTAAGATTCTTCTTATGCATAATTAAAGATAATATGCAACAAGTAACTATATTCATAGTATTAATATAAAAAAGAATATGCAACGAGTAATTATGTTTCAGAGTAGTCATAATAAAAGCATGCTTCTTTAATGTTAAAATCATGTTTACTTTAGCAACACAACATACAAATGTTAAAGTTGTACCATTTTCTAAAGTAATTAAAACTAATTTCATGCATACATATAAATAACATGTGCAAACACATCCCTACATTACGTGTTATTTGCAAAATACTAAAAAGTATTAAAAAGCATGCTTCTTTAATGTTAAAATCATGTTTACTTTAGCAACACAACATACAAATGTTAAAGTTGTACCATTTTCTAAAGTAATTAAAACTAATTTCATGCATACATATAAATAACATGTGCAAACACATCCCTACATTACGTGTTATTTGCAAAATACTAAAAAGTATTAAAAATACATCAAAAAACGGAATACAGTGAAACTACAGTAATATTGAATAATGTTAATTAAAATTCTTACCTGAAACAAATAATATTTCCAAGAGCAACTGTACAGTATAGCTATAGCACAAGCAAATGCTGGAGAGCGAAATATAAGCACTCACCACACACCAACGACCCACCCAGCAATGAATCCTGATATCTATCACGCCAAGCTGACAGCTGGCGCCGTCACAGAATATAATTCGCCAAACGAGAAACGAACAGGAAATACGGATGACGTAGGTGTAAATCACTTCCGCTTAAAGTTTCCTGTATTCTGTAAAACTCGTCAATCTGAGTGCTGTAGATTTTCCTGTAGACAGCTCACAGACAGACGCCATCGCCATTTCGCTTTTATTAATAAGATTCAAACAGTGGTAAAATCATTTATTTAAAAATCCATTTGTTTTGACTCGTGGATTATATTATCGATGAAGAAAACATTTGCTTCTAACATAATTTGAGAATATTCTATGAGTCTAACCTGAAGCCAGTACCATGAAGGCAGGTTTTTGAATTAAAACATAGTTATATATAAAACAGAAACAATTTGTGACTTTCACCTCAAGTAATTGACAAGTATCCTAAAAAGAACTTTTTAAAAAAATTGTCTGCAATGCATATTTTGAAAATCAATATAGAAATTCTTCCAAATTCAATACAGAAATAAATATTATACCATGAAAATTAAAAGAAGAAAAATATAAGAAGCAAATTTTTGATTTTTTTTTTTTTTTACCTTAACTGATGTACTTAGTTAAATTGATGTAATTTAAAAGGTTTTCTGTAAAAAAAAAACGTACATTTCTAAAATGTATTCAGTTAAGTAATTTGTAAAGAAGATTGAATGCACATAGAACGCACATTGAAACACTTATAATAAAAAGTCTGAATTATGTTCTAAAGGATGATAAGAAATGGCACAGCTAAATATAAATGCATGCACTGACAGAGAAAAGCCATACATGTATAACTTGTGTTCTAAACCTTTTTCTGAAAAGGGACATCTAAATACACATCTACCCATTCACACAGGAGTAGGGACACATGTTTGTGAAATATGTTCTAAAAAGTTTTCAAATAAAAGGTATCTAACTAAACATTTCCATACTCATACAGGAGAAAAGCCATATGTTCGTGAAATATGTCTAAAAGGATTCACATATAAAGGAGAATTAAATAGACATTTACGTACTTATACAGGAGAAAAGCCACATGTGTGTGAAAAATGTTCTAAACGTTTTTCTCAAAAAGGTAATCTAAATACACATTTGCGAATTCACACAGGAGAAAAGCCACATGTGTGTGAAATATGTTCTAAAAAGTTTTCTGAGAAAAGAAACGTGTTTCAACGTTTACTTACTCATACAAGAGAAAAGCCTTCTGTTTGTGAAATATGTTTTAAAGGATTCACAGATAAAAGAGATTTAAATACTTATTTACGTACTCATACAGGAGAAAAGCCACATGTTTGTGAAATTTGTTCTAAAGGTTTTTCTCATAAATTTAGTCTCAATATACATTTGCTAGCTCACACAGGAGAAAAGCCACATGTGTGTGAAATATGTTCTAGAGGTTTTTCTAGAAAAGATAGTCTCAATATACATTTGCTAACTCACACAGGAGAAAAGCCACATGTGTGTGAAATATGTTTTAAAAAGTTTTCTGATAAAAGAAACCTATTTCAACATTTACGTACTCATACAGGAGAAAAGCCACACGTGTGTGAAATATGTTCTAAAAAGTTTTCTGAAAAAAAAACCCTAACTAAACATTTACGTACTCATACCGGAGAAAAGCCATATGAGTGTGAAACGTCTTAAAAGATTCACATGTAAAAGTGATTTAAATACGCATCTACGCATTCACACAGGAGAAGGGACACATGTTTGTGAAATATGCTCTAAACGTTTTTCTCAAAAAGGTAATCTGAATACACATTTGCGAATTCACACAGGAGAAAAGCCACATCTGTGGAAAATATGTTTTAAAAAGTTTCTGATAAAAGAAACCTATTTAAACATTTATGTACTCATACAGAAGAAAAGCCCATGTGTAAAACATTTTTTCTGAAAGAGATTGCTGGAATGAACAGTTACTCAATCGTACAAAAAGTTAAAAAAAAAGTCTTAGCTCTGGGTAGATTCTTCTAAACATGTGTATAATAAAAGTGATCAAAATATACATTCACATTCTCAAACAGCAGAAATTCCATATGTGAAATTTTTTGCGATAAATAAATATATATATATGTTTCTTAAATTTAATTTTCCGGTTAGAATTCATAATATCGTCAGTTAATAGCGACACCAAACGTACATTTATGTTGCGATATATTGACTACGTGATTATACATGATTTTAATCTAAAATTAGTATTATTGCTCTTTTTTTTCGGAAAAAATAAAATTTTAAAAAGTTCAGACATTCTTACATATTTTAATCTTAGAAATATTTACTTCTACAAATTAAATATAGTGATCTTTTTTTCTTTTAATTGTGGCTGTAGGATGAAAAACTAATTAATACGTATCATCTTAAATATGAACAAATAGCCAGTAAAAGATTTTGATCATTAAACTTTTTATCCAGATGATCTAGAAAACTAAAAATGTATATAGGAAAATAATTTCGTTAAAAATAACGACCAAAAAAAAAATAATAATAATCTGATGCCTAATGTTGATTTGCTGCTGCGTCGCATCTTCGCGCCCAATCGGAATGGATCATTACGGGCGAACTATGTGGATATTCTGAACTTGCGTGCCAAATTGCATGCCTGAAAGTGCAATAGATTTTTCAGTAGATAGCTAACAGATGGACTCATTTAGCTTTTATTAATAAGACCAGTGGTAAAATCATTTATGAAAAAGTCCATTTCTTTTGATGCATGGATAATATTATCGATGAAGAAAACATTTGCTTCTAACATAATTTGAGAAAAATTTTCTATGAAAATAACCCAAAGCGAGTACCATAGAGGCAGGTTTTTGAATTTAAACATACCTGTGTAAAAAAAAGAAACAATTTGTGACTTTCACCTCAAGGAATTGACAAGTAACCTAAAAAGAACGTTTCGAAAAAATTGTCTGGAATGCATATTTTGAAAATCGTTATACAAGTTCTTCCAAAATCAATATAGAAATAAATATTACTGATTCCATGTGAAGAAGAAGAAACTAAATATAAAAAGCGTGTCAATATTTTTATATATTTATTTATTTTTGTAATTCAGATGTATGATTTAAAAGATTTTCTGTGAAAAAATATCTAACAAGGAAACATTCAAAAAGTGTTATCTTCAAAAAATATTGAAAAAAAAATTTATATGTGATTGTACACTTCATAAAAAACCAGGAAGCGAAAAATTTATCGGCTGAAATGAATTACAGCGACCACAAAAAAATATCAAAATTAAGTATATTTGGCGATTTAGCGCTGTTAGGCGTTCAGTTCGTTAGCACCGAGATTGCCGTATACGAACCATAGACCTGAGTGGACGGGACAATGACAACCTTTTTTTAGTGGCAAAGATAACTCATTAAAAGACTCATTAGAAGACAAATACAAATTTATGCTACAATATCAGTTGTTTATTAATTTAAATGTTACAATAGTCACAACAACATTTCTTATTTTTCAAAACATGGTTTGTTTATTTTTAACTTCAGGAATTTCTGAAAGTCAGCCATTCCTGGATAACTGGGTGCAAGAAAGTAACAATTGGTGAATTTTCAGGAAACAGAGTGCGGGAGTGGTCCGAAATTTTTCAGGATAAGAAGAAAGCATTGACCGTAGATCCATTCCTTCAAAATCCTGAAACAAAAATGCAAATATTAATATGTTTAAAAACATATTAGTTAAATTGCTTATTTTAAAATGCCTTTTTTCCCCCACCTACTAATGTAATATAGCGCATTTATTTATTTTCGGGCGGATGATGCCAAATTTATTTTCTTATCCGAATCTTAGGTCTAATTTGTCCCTTTAATACTAATTTTATACAGTCAAACAGACGGACTTGTTTCGATTAAGTAAAACAACAGGGTATATTGTGTAAGTACCAAAAGAATACTAAAGTAAAAGAATACCAAAAGGGGAGATGCACAAGTAGATGTTATAACAAACCTATATATAAATTTGCAACGTTCTACGTCCACCGTTTTTGAGGTATGCGAGATACATATGCACATACACACATGCAGGTGCACACAGACACACTCAGAGACTTACGGACACACAAAGCAATGCGCTAAATGAACAAAACTGTATCTTTCAATAAAAAAAAAAAAAAAAAAAAAAAAATATTGGCTGAATCAACAATTTCATTAAAACAACAAGATGATTTGGTCCTAGTTAACAAAATTTATAAAGCATTGTATTAACAAGAAAAGAAATTTGTTGTTTCTAAAACCCCTTTTTGTCTGTTCACTCTTCGCTCGCTCCGCTAATCATTACATTGGAACAAGACACTTTTTTGTAAAAAATCTCTCTCTTTTTTTTTTTTTTTTTTAATTATTATTACAATAGACCAATGGGCTCTTCCCACTGTCGTCTGCTCAATCCCGTGATAGAGGAAAACGAATAATCGAATTCAATTAGATATTGTTCTTAAGAACAAAATTGTTAATATTTAATATAAAATAAAATAAAAGTAATATTTTGCATTTGTAAACAGTGGAATAATTGTATTTGAAAATTAATAATTTTAAAAAAACATTTTATGTGTTTATTTATTTTTACCTATAAGAATCGATTTTTGTATATTGTAGTGTAACTGTAACATTAACTGATCTAGCAATAAATATTAGCTTCTTGTGGAATGTTTATGGATTATAATTTTAAATTTTAAAATGTTTTCATTTAATTTAATTGCATAAAGGTGTTACAAAAAGTTTATTAACTTAGTTACTGGTCTAAATGGATTTACGCAGTACGATATTGCACTGTCACTGATTTAACTACCAAAAATCAGAGTATTACACATGTTCTTCATGAACATCAATAACAAACATAAACTAAATGATGATTGTAAATGTATACAGCAAACAAAAGATGATGAGTAATGATATAAAATGGATTAAAGATGATGATTTATAAAAAAATAACACAGATGAAATACGATTGATCAAAAATAAGAATGAGAAAATATGTTATTTCAGCAATCGCTATAGATAAACAAGACTTCGTCTGATATTTGTTTTTCCTCTATCATGTGACCTCTGACGTCAGGTGGGACAAGCCCATTACTTCTCCAGAAAAAAAAAAAAAAAAAAAAAAAAAAAAAAAAAGAGTGTATCTAAGATTTGTGTCTCTACTGCTTTGTCATCGTATTTCAAAGGCGCGCTTCGTGAGTACGGCTATTTTATAATCTTTATGTAGGAGTCTGACATATCGAAATCGGCAATTTACTAGAAATCTTCCATTATTCTACGTACATCCCACTTTTGCAGCCCGGCAGACAAGTACATTTGCATAATTGCCAACTTTTCCAATTTCTTCCGGACGGTTGTTAGTCTCACCCTTTTTTTTCACCTAAATATTTTTAGATTAAATTTTTTTTTTTTTCATATTTAATCGTAACTATATATTGAAGATATTTTTTCTATAAAGATTACGGTGTGAAAAAAAAAGAGGCGGGACTAATAACCTTCCGGAATAAATTTTAAAAAGTTGTCATCCATGCATTTGTTACATGAACTCTAACAACAAATATTTATTTTGATGTTAAAATAAACAAGAACGAAAAATTATGTGGTGTACATTGATTATTCACACTTTCCAACTGCATATAGTTGTTGTATCGTATGTTATAACTTACAACGTTCTTTGCCCACGTTAACACACTACGGATAGACAGAAGTATTGAAAGGCATACAGATAGAGTAATTGAATTTGTATTTGTAGTCACTTTTAAACATCGTTGGAATGTGTTAAAAATGTTTAACGCATGCAGGCCTTAGATTCTAATTGCAACCCTTGATGTACCTGCATATTTTAGTGTAACCCTGTAAATTTGAAAGTTAGCCTCATTTTAATCTTTACACAACATTACTTTAGCAAATGAAGAATAAATGTCAGTTTTTTATTATTTTTGTAGTAGAATGTTATTTAAATGACTGTCCTAAAACGCAATGCATTGGCATATTTTGAGTGTCCCTGTACACAAACCACTTGTACAGGACCTATTAATGTCATTTTAAATAGGAAACGTACCATTGTGAACTTGAATAATATATACTTTTTTTTTTTTTTTTTCAAATTCTGAAAATATTTACGGACGTGGAAGCAGGCCAGATAGACAGATGTACAGTCGAAAAATTGTTAAAAAAGCTTAATGTAAATGAAAATGCAATTTCAGCAAACTTCTAATAATATCCCTCAATGCATTTGAATATTTTTGCGTGACCCTATTCATACCGTATTCTATAGAAACCATATTATTATTATTATTATTATTTTTTTTTTTTTTGTGCTTATGAATAAAATGTTTTAATTTCATTGAGATTTGTGCAAAGCAAAGTTATTAATAAATTTCCGGTTTCATTAAATTCATGAATTTTATGGTGAACATAAATCCAAATTCTAATAATTTACTGATTTCCCCTCTTTTTTGTGGAATTTTGCAAAGTGGCCAGTACTCAAGTAGCACCGGAACGTTCTTTGGACGTCTAATAACGGTTACAATAGTTCAAACACCGTGTTTCGTGTCAAAGGAATGTTCCATTAGACGTTCAAAATTGTATTATTTAAAACGTTCTAAAAAAGTGTGCATTGTACCTTCCATAAAACGTACAATTTCAGTTCTACACTAAACGTTTAAACGTAACACCGTCATAAAACGTTCTGTCTCAGTGAGATTATTACGAATAGGTCAAAATGCCCAGATTCAGTTTTGATTTCGAAATATTCATTGAGTTTTGGTGTTAGGATTAAAATAAACTAACTACACGAGAACAAGGGTCCTAGGTCTGGATGGTGTGCCCTCCGTGGAAATTATTCTAAGAATGCCTAACCCTTATTTACGAGAGTTTCAAAGAAAATCACGGAAAACTCCGAAAACCTAAGTGGACGAGCGCAACCAGGAATCGAAGCCAACACTTCCCGTCTGTAACGTTCGAGAGTAGAACCTCGCGGTCACTAATACTCATCGGGATGTTACACAAATGAGTTTTTTTTTTTTTTTCTTTAAGCACAATTTTAAACTTTTATTATATTTTATTTATGATACTATTTAAGTTTGAATGTTACTGATAAATAATCAATATTGATAATGATTTTAAATCATTACTCTGTTTGATTGTTTTTTATTTATTTATTTATTTATTTTAATCCAAATTTTATTTAATAAATTTTAATAAAAGAAAATTATTTAATATATATTTCAAAAATTATTTTTTTAATAGATGAAAATTTTACGTAGCCATTCCCTTTTAATTAAACTGTTTAAAAGAAATCTTCTACCCATCGCACTACTTTATTCTGTAGCATTCTATATAACAGCGCCACTTAACCAGTTAAAATAACAAAAATTTAATAAACACTGTATCTCAAAATTAAAATTTTACATATTAAATTTGTTGCAGATTTCACTAACACATGCTGAGGTATAGCTATCTGGAAAAATTGCATAATACTATATCGGCCGATATATACCCAAACTGAAATATCATAGTTTTTCATAATATATATTTCACATACTCATGTTAGTGAATTTTTAATAATAATAATAATCTGAGATATTGCTTTCTTTTAAATGGGATTGAGTTGCAGCACAGTGAGTTGCAGCACCTCTCAATATATGCTCACATTAGATCACCATCGTTTAACATAATACCGATCTCACATATCAAGTTTGGTGCAGTTTTATTCAATAGAAACTGAGATACTGCCTTCCGTTACATGGAGGGGGGAATTACATAATAGCTGAGCACCTATTAGGCCATTTATTCCAAAAATTAATCAGAGCTAGTTTAAATAAAAGTTCAACTAAATATGAAGTTAGGTTAAATTCTGTTCACTGATTCTTCAGGTACAATTTCCACAACATTTTATTAAGATGCGCAAACCAGTTCTAAAAATTGTCGAATCCTATCGAGGACGTCTCAAGGAGTGTTAAAACCCTAAGTCGAAAATTTCCATGCATACATTGCTTTCTTTTTATGCACACAGAAAAAATAAAGTGTATGCCATTTCTGATCCTTTCACTGAATATTTTGTTCAATACTGAAATATACACTAAAACAAAATATGCTTTTCCGTTTAATTCGAGATTTTAAAATGGAAAAATAAAGTGATCTCATAAATTTTTAAAATACTTTATAAAAATTTAAATAATTGTTTAACTTAGCTCCATTTTTCCTTAAAATATTGACTATATGTTTTCTACAGCATTAAATGCTTAATAAATTTCTATTTCAAATGTTGAACTTTGAAACATGATTATTGCGGATGTAAGAAGGGAAGGGAGGTGATATGACATCTGTTGATTGCATTTATTTAATTCTCGCTCGCCGTGCAAAGTCAAACGCCAGCGCCAGGTCTTGGGAAAGTCGCGTCGTTATGTGAGGCGGTAATTTTTAAACATGTAATCTGTTTTGTTCAGTTTTAGTGTTATAATGACTTGAATAAGCTTTAGAAAAGGTAAAAATGTAATATTTTTAACCTGTAATATTCCCTATGTTCTATTTATAGTCTTATTTAAATATCAATTAAACAATCATTTTCATATCTGCGTAACTTCTTAAGCATAACTTTTGATACTTGTAAGCAGCGTTGTATCCCAGAAAAAACTGCTCCTGTTACAGAAAACCGCTTAGAAATTATGGATTCATTTGATTAATTTAGTCTTCTGAGATAGAAATTGTTAAAATAACTATTTTTGGTTATTATGTTTCTCAATGAAGATGCAAAATAAAGAGTTTAGAAGATGAGAACTAATTTTAAGTGAATGCCCTTCCAGACTGGTCATTATGTATTTTAAAATGCTAGTTGCAAGGGCGTTTTCTTGAAAACTCTTATGAAGGAAATTATGAAGGTTTGTAATTCTTTTTTTCTTTCCTTTTTAAATTCTGAAGTGTTTATTTAATATTTATATGATTATATATATAATCTAGGTTATGCAAATTGCATATTTTTAAAATAATATCCTAAATTTCACCGACTTATAATTTTAAATATCTCTTTACTGTTATTTATTAAATAAAATATATGAACTTGTTTAACTGCATATTAAAACAAAGATTCAATTCAACTTTATTCCACATCTTTATAAAAAACATATCCTGCTTAAAAAAAAAAAGACGATATTAATAAGTAAATAAATAATATACTAAGAAATGATATATTAATTATAAATAATATACGCTTACTATATTATTTATTAATAATAACAATATGTCATGATAGCATAATTACATCAAATGATTAAAAATTGCGTTGACTCAATTTAAAGAAATTTAAATATTTAAAGAATACCAATTACATTGCCATGTGGAATAAATTTAAATAAATGCAAACATCATTTTTGTAAACTGCTGCTGTAAACTGAAAATATGTATACACACATGCACTGAAATTTAAAAATATGAAGTATGTTAAATATTTTGATTAAATAAATATATATATATTTAAGTATTTGGAATTTTTTTAAATTTCTTCCTTCTAACTAATTTTTAATTTTTAATTTTTCGTTTCAATTTCTTATTATTATAATTAACAATATATTCTAAACTCATTTATATATTATTTTAGCGGTGTATTGGTACATTCATTTTCGAAATTATTTTTTATGTTGGAATATTAAAACTTTCTATGAACTTCAGCATTCAAATATATTTATAAACTATCCATGGACTTACAAAGTAGTACCCAGAAATGTTTAGAATATACAGGGTGCAAAGTCGAGAGCAGGCCTTTATTTGCGCAACAATTGGTCTCAGATGTCCTCCAATAAGAAAATGTTTAAAAAAAAAATTTAAGCATTCATTATATGACATGTTTAAAATTAAAAAAAATCAATAATTGATCAATTCTGATAATTTTTATACAATTTTCAGAACGCTAATAGTAAAAGTTGATTTCTAACCTAAAAAATATAACACGAAAAGTTTCACTTTTGTGCAACCAAAATTGTCTGAGATAGTTAGTTTCAAAATTTCAGATTATTTCGCATTTTCTCGGGTTTTATTAAAAAGTCAATGAAAAATTCTTTAATAAAGCCAGGGAAAATGCAAACAAATTCCAAATAGGATTTTTAAACCGATCCCTTATTGAAGGCCGAAATATGTTAGAAAATCTAAACTTTAAATATCTTGTTCCATTTTGGGAGAATAGAAATGAAACTTTTTGTTAGGATGAAAGTCAATTTTTCTAAATATGACTATAGGGATCTGGGACTATATAAAAAGCTAGTTTTTGTAATTTTGAAAAAATATATATTTTAAATTTAAACATGTCATACCACAAATGCTCTTATTTTTTACAACATTTTGTAACTGAAACTATATATTTGCGACCAATAGTTGCGGAGATAAAGGTATTCTCGTGACTATGCTTTGCACCTTGTATTTAAAAAAACATTAATATATATATATATGTATGTATGTATCTATAAATGAATTTTTAATCTTAGTTAAAGCCAAGCAGCAGATATAAGATCACTGAAACCACATAGAACAATGAGAAGGAAATTACAAGAAATTTAAATAACCTGGGGCGACTGATTGTGATTTATTAAAACATTTATTTTTTATTTATTGATTTTTATTTTATTTAACTTCAGTCTAATCATAAATTTATTCCTATATTGTTAGTTGCAATTTTAATAATTTTGCCGGTGCGTAAAAACCACATGAAACTTAAATCAAATCAAAAGATACAAACAAGAAACGAGAAAATTAAAAATTAAGACATCATTTTAAACACTTTTTTTTTAAGGAAAAGCTTAGAACTGTAGAAAAAAAAAAAAAAAAAAAAAAAAAAAACCTCGTCAGGCGTGACCTTTTTTCTCGTTGAGCACCAATGTACGATTTCGTTCGTTAGCAGCTATAATAGCAAATTGCTAGCTGGCACCCTATCGTACAAGAAATTAATTGAAGTTAAAAATGAAGAATAAATTAGAATAAATTATTTAGTTCAAGAAATCAGAGAATCAAACAGAAAACAACCATGAAAAACAAACATTAATCATGGGATGACGCATTCGAAATCACAAGGATTAAAACAAGCAAAATAATTCAAGAGTTTAGTTGTACATAGCAGATGAAAAAAAATGATACAACACAGCAACAGGGATATAAATTACCTTTTTTTTTAATTCAAATAATATTTGAGAAAATTTAACATACGTACTATTCCTTTAATTTCAACGTATATGCATGAAAAATTCCATATTTTATGACAGTAATTCCCAAAGAGTGTCATAACGTCTCTATATCACTTAAAAAATTCCTTAAATTTTTGCATTTAAAAAAAATTTCTTTTTTCCCCTAATCTGAAGATAATGACGTTATAGTATTAATTACGAAACTTTGAATAAACACCATGAAATGCAAGAACTTGCGACTGCTACAAACAAAGCACGGCTGCTACAATCAAAGCGGCAACGCATTCAACACACTCAACGTCCTTGTTTGCAGCTCTTGCGCCTACATTGTTCGCCTGATGAAGGGTTGTTTCTTCTTTTGACCCGAAACAGTTGTGCAAGTTCTTGCATTTTATGGTGTTTATTCAAAGTTTTGTAATTAATACTATAACTTCATTATCTTCAGATTAGGGAAAAAAAAGAAATTTTTGAAAAATGCAAAAATTTAAGAAATTTTTTAAGGGATAAGGAGACGTTATGACATTTTTTGGGGAAAACTGTCATAGAATATAGAATTTTTGATGCATATACATTGAAATTAAAGAAATAGTATGTATGTTAAAATTTCCAAACATTATTTGAATTGAAAAAAAAAAGTAATTCATATCCCTGTTCATGTGTTGTATTATTATTCGTCATCAGCTATGTACTTTTTACTTCTAAACGCCCGTAGTGAGGTGATTTTTTATAATGACGTCACTTTTTTTTTTTTTTTTTTTAACTACACTATTTTAGAACGGTTACAGTACGTTTTCTAGAACGTTCTGAAAATGTATATAACGTTTTGAAAACGTTTAGAACGTTCTGAGACCGTATACATAGAACTTTCTCAGAACGCTTCTATAACACCGATGGTGATAGCTACACGTTCATTGAACGTTCTCTGAACCGTACTATTGTACGTCTTCAAAATGGACAAATAGACGTCTATAACACGTTCAAAGTGAGCGTTCTTAGAACGTGTTTCCAGAACAATTTTTGAACGTTCAGAGAACGTTTCGGTGCTGCTTAGGTTATTAATAATAAACCACAATAAAATTATTTCATAAATATTTTTATAATACAATAATAATAATAATAATAATAATTTACTTTCTTCTGCCATTTCTTCATCATTTACTTTGCAAAAAGTAAGATTATCAAATTTTTGTTAAAAATTTTTCTATTCTTTTAAGAAAAAAGCAATGTATGTCGTTAGAATAAATAAGGCAGCAGTACTTCCACTATCAACGTATTTTGTTTAATATATATAACAAAAACTTCTTTATTTTCCAGTCGGAGTTGAAATACTAATCATATCTTATAGAATGTTAAAAAAAAAAAAAAAATCACTTTCTTCATTTTTTTTATTTATTTTTTATTTATTTTTTAACGAAAATTATTACATATTTATATTCTGCATTGCTTTCTGAACAAATACAATTTTCTTGTCTTTATATATTATTATAACGTGACGATCACGAATAAGAAAACATTACGTTCTACGGAGATAGCTCCGATTTGGCCCTAAGATGGCTGACTTTTCGTCACTGTCCAGTCTCTTTCTAGTATAGGGTCTCTCTCTCTCTCTATATTTTTTCAAAATATTTAATATGGCAGTGTAGGACAAAATTTCGCAAAAATGTGCATAAAAACAGTTTTTTTCTTTCCCCGAATGATTGTGAAAATAGTAGGAATTTTTGACAATAGGAGTAATAAACTAAGAAAAAAATTGTGTCCATACAGGAGCATCACTCCTGGGGAGTAACCCCCAGAAAGGGTAAAATTTCAATAGGAGTTTCCCCCCCCCCCCCCTTTTTTTTAAGAACTCATTACCTTTAAAACGAATGTTTTAACCAGAGATCTGTGATAACTGTAAAAAATTATCGACATTTTTCATTTTTAGCGAACATTAGTAGTATGTTTCTGCCACCTCACTGTTTTCTTCTACAATATCATATAAAAATTCCCCAGTTTCTTTTCTTTTTTTTTCTATTTTTCGTTAAAAAAAAAAAAAAAAAAAAAAAAAAAAAAAAAAAAAAAACTTTGTTTTAAATTTTTACAGATCTATGGTTCGAGCGTTCGTTTTAAAGGTAATGACGAGCTCAATATAGGTATAATAAGTTTCAATCAGTGTTGTGCAGGAGCGCTTTCATTTCAGCACGATCATAAGTTTAGTTAAAACATTTTGAGTTTTGAGTTGAATTTCGCTCGTTTTTTAAAGTGTGAACTTGAGTTGAGCGAAGTTAATTTCTTTTCCCCGAATTTGAGTGAGAAAAACCAATTCAAACTTAAACTCAAATTAATTATTTCTGTCTGAAATAAAGAAAGAAGAGTAAGTGTAATAGAAGGCAGAAGAAAAAGTTATTGTTCAAAATACGATACTTTTGGAGTCAAAAAATTAGTGCACAAAAAAATGTACTACCAAAAATCCATATTTGTCTTTAAAAATGGGCGAAAGATTTTTTTTTTTTCTTTTTGTAAGTTAGTCTTTTAGAGTAAAGAAAACTTGCATACATATTTATTGAAATATTTTTACATTAAATATAAAAATGAAATTCTTTTAAAGAAAAAACTAGTTTCATTTAATTTAATATTAGGTAAATTAAAACTTTTCGAAAACTATTCAACGTTTTTAAAGAAAATTTTTAAATAAAAAATTTTCAAATGCTTTCTGTTAATTATTATTCCTTTTACTTTCTTCAATATTAAATAGAAGAAAGTGTTGGATTCGCAAAAATTGTCGAATTCCGGTTTTCGGTAGATTAACACGTTTTGAGAGTTCCAGAACACGATTTGACCATTTTTAGAAAATGTCTGTCTCGGTGTGTGTGACAAAACTTTTGTGGTGACTGTATATCAGGAACTACTTCATAGAAATGCATATAATTTTATCTGTAGATGCAACTTGAATTAAATTAGTATTTATCAACTTTTGGTGTCAACCGCTCAATAAGTGTCTCTACTATACAGCAATTTCCACAATTTAAGGGAACTCTATAGCTCAGGAACTACTACACAAAAACACAGATAAATTCATATATAGATGCAACTCGTTGAAAGTTTAGTGCCTATAAACTTTTGATGCAAACTGTTCAGCAGGGGGCGCAGCTATGCATCGATTTTCCCAATTTAAGAAAAGGCTATATTTCAGGGACTACTGCAACGATTAAATAAGAAAAAAATCATTTTTCAAAATTTCCGGTATAAAAAAGAGCCAGGGCTAAAAATGCTCGTGAATGAATTATAAAAGTTGCGAACGCACGCTGGTTTAAACCCTTACATGAGTAATTTATTAAAAAAAAAAAAAAAAAAAAAAAAAAAACTGCACTCCTGCTTCTGGACTGTGATTAGCAGTATGCATACTTGCCAACATCCTAATAAATATTTCGTAGAGTTGCTAGTCACGCCCTTGTTTTCACACCAGTAAATCTTTAGCGTATTATTCTTCAAATGCAATTACGATTAAATAAGAAGAAAAATACTCTAAAAAGATACTGGTGTGAAAATGAAGGCGGGGCTAACAATACTACGGAATATTAATTAGTATGATGGCAAGTATGGCAGTATGCAACCAGATACTTGCAATGCGATTAGTTTGATGCAGTTTTTAATGACTGCATTGTTGATCTTATCCTTAAAGCAAATGCTGATATAAATTTTTCTTAAATAGTTTTGTGCATTTTTGAAATACCATGCTAAAAAGAACATTTACGCTAAAACAACTGTGAAAATACACAATCCCACCAACACATATGATGTCATTCTTTTCAATCAATGAGCAATGCCATTACTGGTAGGAGTTAGAAAACTGCATTTGCAAGTGTTTTACTTGATCACTCATTCAATATTTTTCAGATGATGTTCCGATTCACTAAAAAAGTATAAGGCATTAAAAGTATAATTTTTTTCCCTTTTAAAATCAATTATATGTATATCTAAATTAGATTTTACACTATTTATTATTATTATTATTATTATTATTAGTAGTAGTAGTAGTATGTGGATTAGCATAATATTTTCTCATGTACAGTCACCCAAAAAAAAAACGCCACCCCCCCCACCTAATTTTGCCGTAAATTATCGTAGAAACATGCGACTGGTACCAATCAGTTTGTAATAACGTCTAGTTTATAATGTTATAGTTAGATTTTACTTAGGGGGTCGTCTACATATTAAAACTGACATCAACTTCATTTTTTTCAATGGTAACCCCCATTTTTTATAATTTATTTGAATTCTTTGGATCAAATCATCACGGAAAATGGTATAGTTTATATATTTCGCTCAATTTTTCATAGAGTTATAAGCTGTCAAAGTTTGGGGGTGCTAATGTTAAATGAATGTGACAAACATTAAATCATATCTTCCGAAATAATTATGATATTTCTGTTTTTTTTATTCTGTTTTTTTTATTCGTTAGAATGAAGTAACCCAAACATATTCCATGCAAATTTTTGCTAAAAAAACATTTTTTGAATTATGAAAATTATTAATAAATTCATATTTGAAAAAATTATGAATTATGACCTATGTTAATTTTTGCACGAATAGAACGGGCATCATCAAAAACATAGGTTTCCAAATTTACAGCTCGTTCTTAACATAATTTTTTGAGTTACAGTGATATTTCACTTTTTATTCCTGTTAGGGGGACGTCACTTGTTATAATCTGCATCCTCTATAAGTAAATGTTTGTATATAATTTGACGGAAAACTATTTTAATTTACCTTTATGTTATTTTTATTGTTTCCTAAGCAATATTTCGATGTTTATTATACAAATTGGCATATTTTTGTAAAGTTATCACAATGTAGGCGAGGGATTGTGAAAGAATTTCAAAAGAAAAGAAGCCTTTGATTCGCTGAAACACTATTTAAAAAAAAAGACAAATTTGCAGATTCCTATTTGACTCTATATGTGACGCTGGTATGCATAAATCACAATGGTATTTACTACATCGATTATTGAAGGCAAAACTTAAATGATTTAATTACAAATATGCAAAATTATTTTGCTTTATATTATAAAGTTTTCGAAAATTTGTGAAAAGGCGTGGCTATTTACATTAAGCCTTGATATGGAAGCTATGTTGCTGTTTTTCGATGCTGCGAAATTTACAAAATATATTTGTGTTAATATACTATACAGATAGAAGAATAATTATATAATATCAACAAATCTTCTTTAATCAATATGTTTATATACATTACTGTATGGAAATGTTTATATATGAATATTGTATTTATTTTTAATGAGAGATATAAACACAAAATACTAAAAAAAAAGAAGAAAATGTGTTATAAATTTTTATAAATCAAGCAAAATATATATGCATACTTGCCAACCTAACCCGTAACATTGTTAGTTCCCACCCCTGTGTGTACACAATTTAATTTTTAGAGTAATTAACTTCAAATACATTTACGATTAACTCATTGAGCGCCACGCGAATTCTTATGGAAATTCCATTCAGGCCACACGTGCTGCTTAGAAGCGTGTTATGTTTATCGAGTTTCAATAAACCCCATTAGGCCTTAACGATATAATCCTATAAAAATCCTATTAAAAAAAAAAAAAAAAAAAAAAACATGAAGTAAATTTTAAATAAATTGTCAGTAATTACTTAAAACTATGTAAGTTCTGTAGTGTTATATCATATTTTACACTGCCGGCTGACTTAGCCTAAATGGAAAGATCAGTGTCAGCTACCGATGGCTGACACGGCTCTAAAAAGACTGATGTGAAAAATTGTACGGAAAGGGGCGGGACCAGTAATCTTCCGGGATAGGTTGACAAGAATGTATATACATAGAGCAAAGCCAGAAAATGTTCTTTATTTTTCATGAACCAGATGAATGGTATTTTTTTTCTGAATAGTCTATGTATTAAATATAATGCTGCTTTAAATACTCGTTAAATGAAAAGTTTTATTACATAAAGTAATTTTCTGGCACTCTACAGCTCCCAAATGACACACAATACAAAACCCCGCCTTTTTCCAGTGTTTAAAGGGTATTAACGTTTAATATGCTTTATATTCGTTTTGATCTTTATTTCTCCCCCTTATCTTCTTCTTTTTTCCCTAAAAAAAAAAAAAAAAAAAGAGTTATGTAACATTTTGACCTTTTCAAGTGAAGATTTAGATTAAGGGTAGTCAGCCTTTCTACACCCACCGTCCACTTCGGTATCTGTGTTAAAGTGTAGAATTTTAGAACATCCCATTAAGTAGTAGGATTTATTATTTTACATATTAATTTGTTACACATTATAAAATATAAAAGCAAAAGAATATCGTGGAGATTTATGTAAAAGTTTTTAACAATGTCATGAAAATAATAATAATAATAATAATTAATAAAAAAAATAAATAAATAAAAATAAAAAAATCTGTTTTAATATTTTAAAAAAGTCAATTAAAGAAAATGAAAGTACTGCAGTATCAGAACAAACTCCCATTGTCACTGTGAAACGGCCGTGGGAACCAGGTTGAGTGCCGCCGTTTCAGACAATTATACGGCAGCTTGAGTTAAAATAATTTTGAATTTTCAAACAAATTTAAAACCATTTATCTTTTTTTTTTTTTTTATAGATATTTTAATATCTATTCAAGCTATTTAATTTTCTTCGTATGAAGTGAACTATCTGATGTTTAATCAATAGAAACCAATAAAAATCTTTTAATTCATAAACTAACTCAGAAAGTTCTGTGAATTAATCATTTTTTTTATTTTATAATTAACATTTCTGAAATTTTTTTCCGGTGTGAAACTTAATATATAATGTATACTGGGTGGTAGATCGTGATTTATATTTTCTAAATGTATAGACGGACCCCTAACACATTTTCACGTGTAACTCTATTTAAAATTGATTTAAGGTATATAAATAGGTATGTTTTAGGAACCGCCTTGATCTCAGAAATCTAAATATGAAGTCAAAAATAGGGGTTGCCATTGCAGAAAATGAAGTTAATGCCAGTTTTAATATGTAGACGACCCCTTAGGCAAAATTTAACTATACCGTTATAAACTAGACGTTATTACAAATCGATCGGTACCAGTCAAATGTTTCTACGATTATTTACGGCGAAATTAGGTGGGGGGGTGGCGTTTTTTTTTTGGGTGACTGTACAGTTGGGGAAAAAAAACGCAGCACTCGACGTAATTTCGTTGCTAATAGATGTAGAAAAAGGTAATAGGTATCATTCGACTGGAAATTGTGAGTAGTTTCAGAAAATGAACTGAAATTTTGAATTGGGGGTCGTCTACATATTAAAACGCGCACCAACTTTGATTTTTTCAATGGTAATGCCCCATTTTTATTCTATATTTGAATTCCTGGGATCGCGACAATGCGAAAAAGTATATTAGTTGTATATTTTACTTATTTTTACACAGAGTTATAAGCGTTCAAAGTTTGAAGGTGCTAATGTTAAATTCTTGTTTCAAACTTTTATTAATATATTCACAAAAAATAACTTGATCGATATAATTTTTTTTTTTTTACGAGATACAGTGAAGAAACCCAAACATAATCCATCATTTCTTTTGATTCTGAAAAATATTTTTAATTTTGAAAAATATTAATAAATTCATATTCATAAAAATTATGAATTATGACCTATATTAATTTTTACATAAAATGAATCCTAATGCTGAAAAATATGGGTGTGCAAATTTGCAGCTCATTCCAGTTATTAGTTTTCGAGATATAAATAAATCTTTCTTTTGGAGTGGTTTAGGGGACCGTCTCTTATAAAGTTTTGCTTGCGATAACGACTCAAATCTTAAAAAATAACAAAGAAAATTAAACAAAATATGTTTATTTTTTATTTACGGGTCAAATTATATAACAACAACGTCAAACGCAAAGAAATGAAATTAAAATGATGATTTTTAGACATTAGCATCAAGAATTCCTGTTTTCTAAGGAAGACAAGCCCCGCCTTCATCGTTCTTCAAAACAAAACAATACGGAAAATAAAAGTAAATATGGCATTGAGTATTGTGTTAAACCCCTTATTTTATGTTGACAAAAATATGCAGAAGTGGTATTTACTTCATCGATTACTGGTGATAAATTTTGAATCTTTTAAACGAACACTGGAAGACAAAAAGTAACGAAATAGGCGGGGTTTAATTTTTTAAATAGAAAAATAGGTTAAATGTAAAAATTGTCTTAAAAAAAAAAAAAAAAAAAAAAAAAAAAAAGAATGGAATTGGAATGCAAGACAGACTTGTAAAATTGTTTCTTAACTACTGTCATAGTTAAAAGCTTAATAATTTCTTCATTGCTTTATTTTTATTTCTTTATTTATTTTGTAGGGTGGGGGGGGGGATTATTATTTTAAGGATACTTTAGTCTTTAAAATTTTATTCATATATTTTAACTTTATATATTTTTAAAAATATACTTTTACTTTTATAAATTTATTTTAACACATTTTTTCGACCGCAGGACTTTGTCTTTTTCACAGTAAGATACGCCTACGGCGTTATTCTCTCAAAATAGAATATTTCAGAACAAATTTTCTGTATTCATAATTATATTACAAATGAATATAATCATATTCTTTCTAACCAATATTTCTATCCATAGTATATTTTATTGCAAAAATATGAACACTGGGTACACACTTAAGAAATAAGTAACACACAAATTACGAAAGAAACGCCCACTGAGAAAGTTGCAGATTTTCAAATGACGTGAATCTACGTCAGCAGACGCGAAAGGGGTAATTAAAAAATTATATTTTCATAGAAATTATAAAACGAATCGTACAGTTCTAAAGAGTTCAACTGACCCAAAACTGGTAAGTGTGATTAAAATTGTTTAATATTTACTTCATGAAACCTTACAATAATTTATTAGAAAAGATTTAGTTTATGCGTTGTTGTATATATATATATATATATTATTTGATTTTGTATATTATGTTACACCTACAAAAAAAAAAAAAAAAAAAAAAAGCTTTATTGGTGATCAGTACAGCGATAATAGACACTTTTATTTGAAAAAGTGTCTATTATGCACAATCAATATTGCAATTTTTTCAAAGAGTACAGTCTGGACAAATCGCCAGTGTAATTTATTAAATAGACCCTAAAATTATCTAAAAAAGTACTGAAGTATATAGAAATCTAAGAAACTGAACAGAAAATTAAAGAACAGGGAAGAGTTCAACTTTATTTATTAATTTTTATATTTCTTTTTTTCCTGAAAGATTTCCGGTGTAAAACATTAAAATTTTGTCTATTTCTTAAAGGATCTTAATTTTATTTTTCTACATTTACAGATAACCCCCTAACACATTTTTGTTTATAACTCTGTAAATACTCAAGATAAAGTATACAAACATTATACTTTTCCGCACTGCCAGACTCTCAGAAATTCGAATATGAAGTCAAAATTGGGTGTTGCCATTGAAAAAATTAAAGTTGGCGCTCATTTCAATATGTAGATGACCCCTAATTCAAAATTCGACAGCATTTTAAAAAAGTGCATATAATTTCCTGTTGAATGGTATCTATTAAATTTTTTTGCGTCAATTAATAATGAAATTACAGCGAGTGCTGCGATTTTTTTTCCCCGACTGTACATCCAAAATATCGGATTTTTGTTACTGCAAAATCTTTTGCTTACATTTGCCAAATGAGTGTGGATTGTAGACAATTGCGAATTACGGGTATGCGGATTATAGATCCTCAACTGTATATATATATATACCTTAAAATTTGGCATTTAATAGATACAAAACAATACCAACACAACAAAAATAGAATATATATATATATATATATATATATATATATATACATTTAATAGTAATTTCCCTACATGATTATATACTAAAATTTATTCTTCGTATGAACTATAAGTTACGGTTCAAGTTTAAAATATTCAAAATATTATGGATTTACATAAAATGATTCTTTCTATTTTAAAATCAAAAACAGACAACACATATATATATATATATATATATATATGATTAAGGCAAAATATACATTTTTTATGACAAATTCCATGTATTTATGAATGAAAATTAATATAGTAATGTGTTATAAGTAAGCCCGTTTATCTTTTATTACAGTTTTAATTTTCTGTGTATTTATTTTATTTTATTTTTCTTACAGAATTTCCCTAAAACCTTTTTTTTACTTAATAATTTTGAATCATATCCTGTTTACATTTTTTATGACAAATTCTATGTATTTATGAATGAAAATTAATATAGTAATGTGTTATAAGTGAGCCCGTTTATCTTTTATTACAGTTTTAATCTTCTGTTTATTTATCTATTTTTTTTCCTTACAGAATTTCTCTAAAATATTTTTTTTTCCTTATAATTTTCCATCATATTCTGTTTACATATTTTATGACAAATTCCATGTATTTATGAATGAAAATTAATATAGTAATATCTTATAAGTGAGTCCTTTTACCTTTTATTACAGTTTTAATTTTCTGTTTATTTATTTAATTATTTTTTTTTTCTAACAGAATTTCTCTAAAACATTTTTTTCACCAATAATTCTCCATCATAACCTGTTTACATTTTTTATGACAAATTCCATGTATTTATGAATAAAAATTAATATAGTAATGTCTTATAAGTGAGCCCGTTTATCTTTTATTACAGTTTTAATTTTCTGTGTATTTATTTAATTATTTATTTATTTATTTTTTTTTTTTTTTTTACAGAATTTCTCTAAAATATTTTTTTTTCTTAATAATTTTTATTCATATCCTGTTTACATTTTTTATGACAAATTCCATGTATTTATGAATGAAAATTAATATAGTAATGTCTTATAGGTGAGTCCGTTTATCTTTTATTACAGTTTTAATTTTCTGTTTATTTATTTAATTTTATTTCCTTTCAGAGTTTCTCTAAAACATTTTTTCCTAGTAATTTACCATCATATCCTATTTACATTTCTTATGACAAATTCCATGTATTTATGAATAAAATTAATACAGTACTGTCTTATAAGTGAGTCCGTTTATCTTTTATTACAGTTTCAATTTTCTGTTTATTTATTTATTTATTTATTTATTTATTTATTTTTACAGAATTTCTCTAAAACATTTTTTTTCCCCTAATAATTTTCCATCATATCCTGTTTACATTTTTTATGACAAATTCCATGTATTTATGAATGAAAATTAATATAGTAATGTCTTATAAGTGAGCCCGTTTATCTTTTATTACAGTTTTAATTTTCTGTGTATTTATTTTATTGTTTTTTTTTTTTTTTTTTTTTTTTTTTTTACAGAATTTCTCTAAAATATTTTTTTTTTGTTAATAATTTTTATTCATATCCTGTTTACATTTTTTATGACAAATTCCATGTATTTATGAATGAAAATTAATATAGTAATGTGTTATAAGTGAGTCCGTTTATCTTTCGTTACAGTTTTAATTTTCTGTTTATTTATTTATTTGTTTTTTTTCTTACAGAATTTCTCTAAAACATTTTTTTTTTCCTAATGATTTTCCATCATATCCTGTTTACAGTTTTTATGACAAATTCCATGTATTTATGAATGAAAATTAATATAGTAATGTGTTATAAGTGAGTCCGTTTATCATTTATTACAGTTTTAATTTTCTGTTTACTTATTTTTTTTTTTTTTTTTTTTTTTTTTATCTTACAGAATTTCTGTAAAACATTTTTTCCCTAATAATTTTCCATCATATTCTGTTTACATTTTTTTATGACAAATTCCATGTATCTATGAATGAAAATTAATATAGTAATGTGTTATAAGTGAGGCCGTTAATCTTTTATTTCAGTTTCACTTTTCTGTTTATTTATTTAATTAATTAATTTTTTTTTTCTTACATAATTTCTCTAAAACATTTTTTTCCTAATGATTTTCCATCATATCCTGCTTAAAGTCATTTAAAATTTCGTTTTAAATATAAACATAAAAAATGATTAAAAGATACTATAATAAAATTCAACATTTTGTTTTTCGTTTTCCTCGATATTCATAAAAAGGTATTATAGAACTAGTAAAACTTTTCGGCTTGCTGTTTTTTTTTTTTTTTTTTTTTAACTATTTAATGACTAAAATTAACCTTAACCTTGCGGACTTAACCTTGCAGCAATACGAAAATGAGCGTGTGTGACGACTTCACCCCATACTTGAGGGAACACGCAACATAGTTAAGACATAAATTAAATTAACTTTAAATTTTATATTTTATTTTATACACTGTGCATTATAGTGCAAAATATAAGTGGAATTAATATTTATTCTGATACAATAAATACAATTTTTTATAATAAGAAACTTTCAAGTCTTTAGGTAAGGATCTCTACTGAGTACAACTCGCAGCAAAGCAGACACTGTAGGAAATGGATCTTCTAGCTTTTCCGCTACTGGGATTCATCCTTATAATCCAGAAGCATGCGTATGATATCTCTGTTCGTTCCAGCAATGATACCACTGTCTCTTTCACAAACGGCGCTTGTAATGGTAGGCCTACACCAGCAATTGCTTCCAACAGCAGAACTAGAGACAGTCGACTGTCATCAGCAGTTGCCTATGCCAACACAGACAATCTATTGCCTCCACTAGCCTTGCACATCGAATGCAAGAAATGGCAGCTCGAATAATGCAATGGTGACCATTTGCTCTAAATTAAATGTTGTGCAGGGTAACTTTCAAACTTGTTTCCTTATTAGTTTTTGCAAAGTAAATTTGAAAAAAAATATTTCGATTTACAAATTTATTTTAATTTAGAAAGTTATTATTAATTCACAGGTAATTTTTAAATGTTTGTCTTATTTTTCTTATTTATTGTGCGGTTGCATCTTACTTCATAACTAGTGACATCTTCCTCGTATACACGGAGAAAGGTAGCTTAATTACACCAGTTTCTTTAACATTAAATTTGTCAGTTGTCTAAATACTAAGAAAGGAATTAATAAGCATATATAATTAATTAAGCATTGAAGAACATGGTGAATTTTTTACATTATCATACCATTCCCATTTTTGGCTGCACTAAGCAAAACATCCTTAAGTATGGCGTCTTCCCCCAATTAACATTGCATACTCAGTCGATCCTCGTTAACGTGAATCTCAATAAGGATATAAAAAATTGTTCATGTTATCAAAAGTTCATGCTATCAGTAACTAATCTTCATATAAATAATTCAGTTTTCATTTTGACCGGGAGAGCGGAAACAGTTCCTGTTAAAAGTAATTCACGTTAACAGTGTTCACGTATATGTTTATATATATATATATATATATATATATATATATATAATTTATAGAGATGCACCAAATGAGGATCTCCAGAGAACGCAATCCCATCGACGTTAACAATCATGACAACACAGCCTACATTTGTTGACGGAACACAATAGCGGAGGCAATACAAAAAATATTCGGGGGTGTACATTTTTCAATAAGAGTACTTTTCAAAAGAACTCGACAATATATTTGAAACAAGTGGTAGTTTCATTTTTAACAAAAAAAAAAAAAAAAAAAAGATTCATTTTGTAAGATGTCACTTGAAGTCACAAAACTAGCTTACTTTTCACATCAATGTTTACACTTTTCTAAGTTTAAATTTATCTACATTGAGACACATAAATAGATTACTACTTGGTTATTACATTTTCAAGTAAATTACTTAAAATTTGTATTGAAAAACATGAAAGAAAAGTTTGTGTTCCGTTCGACATTTAGTCATATATTTCTCTGAGACGAAAATCATCTGCATTCATCATGGAAAAATAATTTTGATAAAAATTTGTGCAGGAAAACAGAGGAAAAATATTTTGTAATAGCCATATCAGACTAAATTGTTAATACATTTATGTACTTTAAAAACGTTTTAAAAATCAGGCTAGACACTATTTATTTAACGGGTATAGAGTGTGGGTTTTTAGATAAGACCTTGTTGCATCTTTTTGTTTTCTGGTGTTCTTGAGAGCTAGATTCAAAAGTTTGCGATGATTTTGAGAATTTTTAGGGACTTTAACAGTAAAAACTTTCTCATCGGACTACAAAATATCTTAGGTGCGCCGCACTTAAAAAAAGATCACGAAACATTTTCATTTATCTAATAGATTTTGTTTTCCCTGATCGCTCAAAAACTGCCTGTTTAGTAAATCCAAATTATTTTACTGAATAATATTTAAAGTTAAAATCATTACAACAAGAAAAAAGTGGTTATAATGAAGTAGTACATAAAAGCTCCTCAAATTTTTTATATGTTATCCGATAGAAAAATATATTTTAATAGAAAAAACTGGTACGCTTTACTATGATTGTGTTGGACTTTTACACTTAATAGCAATAAACTATGCAATAAGAAATAGAAAACTCAATTCCAGATTTTAATGCAAATAGCAGTTCTACCCGTTTATCGCAGAGGAAAACTTAAAAAAGAAAATTTGAAAGCCAAGCTAAGACAAGAGATTGTTTATTCTGAGTTCTGATAAAGACTAAGAATTCTTTAAATCTGTTGAAAATTCTTATTGTAAAACCACCGTGATTTTCCCAGTGCGAAGAAAGGATAGCCATGCTAGGCATTCCATTTCTCGGCATGAAGGGATAAATGTCGAAATATTCTAACCTTTTACTTTAATTAGGACCCAAGAAGAAACATTTAAATAAATTTGAAGATTTTAGTAGAAACCAACACGACTTTCCACGTGTGAAGAACTAGCAGATATTTTAGATGTTTCTAACTCCCCCCCCCCCTTTATAAGGACTAAATATCAGAAATTTTTTATCCTTTATCTTAATTAGGAACTAAGAGGAAACATTTTGCTAAACTTCAAACTTCTTGCAGAAATATGGTGAAAAATTTAAAAAGACTTCGACATTCCCTCTACTACAAAAATCCTTTTGTAGAGGGGTGGGGAGAGAGGGGGAAAAGGGTCTTTATGTCTGTATGTCTGTAAAACTATATTTGTGCGGGCATCACGTGAGAATGGCTGGACGAAAATCAACGACACTTGTAGAATTTTAGGTCTGTACCCAACTTAAAATTATATCTATAGAAAGTTTCAAAAATCTTACTCGATTTAGACATATGGGTAAAAAACTTCTGTCTGTTCGTCAATCTGTCTTTCCGCACTCTGACTCCCGTAAATATTCACGGTATTTCTTGAAACTGATATCATTCAAGTTCACAATCGCATGTTTCCTATTTAAAATGGAGTAAGTACCACTAATGGTTTTTGTATAGGATGCCCGAAAGTATTCCAAAACATCGCTTTCTATGGGAGGTAATTCCATAAACAATCATATATACAAACTATCATATATCAAAACTTGCATATTTTAATAACTTTACATTACACAAATCTTATTGAAGTTGCAATATGTTAATCAAGTTCATTATCTGATGTCCCATATTGAAAATGAAGTACACACAACCACTAATTTGTGTATAGGACACCTGGAAGTATTCCAAAGCATAGCGTTCTTTGAGAGGTATTTATATATTTTAATAACTTACTTTGCACAAATATTAATGAAATTGAAATATGTTATTCACACGCAAAAGAGAATGCTTTCTATAGAATATAGTATGATTAACATTCGATTTACAGGGCCATACAAAAATATTCAGTTACACTAAGGTCTATAATTGGAAATTTACAGGAATTGCAATTTAGTTTGCATTAAACGTTTTTTATATTTTATAACAATTTATCACTGTGAATATGATTTCAATTTATGTGTCTGTCTGTCCGTCTGTATGTCCTCATTCTAACTCCGGTAAACATTCTTGGAATTTCTTGAACCTGATATGTGTTATTCAATTTCACTATCGAATGTTATCTATTGAAAATGGAGTGAATACCTTTATTGGTTAATGTACAAGGGCGGCACCCGAAAGTATCCCAATACATTGTGTCCTATGAGAGGTATTTCTATAAACCAATTTCTTGTACTTTTTCTTTATAAGAATCTTAATGAAACTGGAATATCTTAATCAATTAACTATCGGATGTTCCCCATTGAAAATGGAGCAAATACCATCACGAGTTTGTATACAGGGACACCCGAAAGCCTTTCTAAGCATTTTGTTCTGTGAAAGGTATTTTAATACCGTTACTGTACACAACTCTTAATGAAATTGAAATATGTTATTCAGAAGTACAAAAGAATTCTTTCTATAGAAGAAGTATGATTCGCATTAAGATATACAGGACCATACGAGAAATTTCAATTACGTTAAGGGCTACTAGTGGAAATTCGTTGCACTTTCATTTTAGTTTACATTAAACGTTTTTAACAATTCTTAAGTGTGAATATATTTGAATTAATTTATCTGTATATCTGACTGTCTGTCTGTCTATGTGTGGATTTTCCCCTCTCCTACGTCTGTAAATATCCTCAGAATTTCTTCAAAATAATGATATATGTTATCAGGTCCTCTGTGCTTCCTATATAAAATGTCATTAATAGGCGATGTACAACTATTTTATGTACAAGGACACACACATACACCCCCCCCCCCAAAAAAAAAAAAAAAAAAAAAAAAAAATGCATTGGGTTTTAGAAGTGTCAATTTTTAAATCACATTTAAATAACTTCCTACTGCAAAATTTGTGAAAAAAAATTGACATTCATTGTTAATGTGCTAAAATTATATTTGCCATGGAATACGGTATGCTTGACTTTCAGATTTATAAGGCTACATTAAAATATCCAGACACATTAAGATCTTCCATTGGAATCTGCTGGAAATGAATTTTCATTTGCGTTAAGGTTTTTTAATACATTTCAACAACGTTTATGAGTAATTATAAATTCAGTTTGTCTATTTGAGTTTTTGTGCTTTTCTCTGTCCATTGTGTAGTAATATAGTCAAATAATATTATAGTTTTAAAATATTAAAGAACACGCTTTTATAGAAATGTGAACTAAAAAGCACAAAATATCTATCTTAGTATTAAAAAGCAGGGTAAGAGAAAATCGTGTGAGTCATCATAATATTCACAACCATTTAAATCTTTAATTAAAATAATTTAGAATTAAACAAAAACCATTTTTAAAAAATCTCCCCTCTTTTGTGCCGAAACATCAAATTTCCACAAGCTACTATATATATATATATATATATATATATATATATATATATATATATATATATAGTAGCTTATGAACATATGAAATTAATTGATTATTGTGATTTTTTTAATTCGTTCTTGTGCATAATTTAAAAAAGAATTTGTTTTGCAACGTATTTGTCAGCAATTTACAATTGTTTGTATACAGTATTATACAAAACATTTGGGAAAGTTACTCTCATATACATTCATGAATGCGACGCTTAAAAATGTATTTTATTATCCTTTTCATAAAAATAATTTTGTTTAATTTTTAGATCTTTACACAATCATTATTTTTTTTTAAATGCATATGTATTTAAAAGTAAAATTACATGCTGATGAAAACAGAAAGTACTAATTAATACAAGAAATTGATTATTTTGAAAAGAGAAATTTTTTTTTCTTTTACTCGAATATTATTAAACTAATGTAATATATTAAATCAAAATTAACATATATAATTCATTTTTTCGGAAAATAAATTCACATTTTAGACTATTTGTTACACTAAAAGGTAGGATATCTTTAAAAAGAGCTCGTTGAACCATCGATCTGCCACAATTTAAGATAAAATTATTGATTCTTTTTTTTCATATATATATATATACACATTTGAACTTCGAAAATCTGGGCATCCAAAATCTGGAAATCTCTAAATACCGGATATTTTTTCAATTTCATTTTTATTTTTAAAATAAAGCTTTGCTTATATATATATATATATCTTAATATGTCATATGGAAAATAAAATTGACACTTTCTTCGGGTATTTAGTGTTATGCTACTGTTTTAGAAGGGAAATAGATGGAATTCATCATGGAAGATAATTTTAATAAATAGTAATTAAAAAAAAAAAAATTACTGAGTGAACTTGAATAGGGTCATGTTGTGGAGATTAAGGGCAACTGACAGCTCTAGGGTCCGAGGCTTCAGGGAAAGTACTCTTCATAGGGAGTCTATTTAAGTGATCCTTGACTGTATTTCTGAAAATTTTGGAGAAAACTACGGAAAGCTCCGAGCAGCTTGGCCGACGAGCTCGACCTAGGATCGAACCCAGCACCTCACGTCTTTGAGCGCAGAACTGCTCGGCCGCTGGTGAGCCTTAAATTTTATAGGAAAACACAGAAGAAAGTCGTGTAGAGGCCACAGCATACGAGTTCTAATATAATATAAAGTTTTTGATTTTTTTTCGAATTAGTCGGCACGTTCTGCAATTATTCTCGCTTGTCACATGATCACAGCTTTATTTTGATGAATGATTCTGTAAAGTTTTTTTCTATTCATTTTTATTCATGATCCGAAGTTCATTATAGCATAATGATCTTCGAAGATGTTATTTAGAATATGTTATTTAGAAGATTTCTCGTAAAAATTGTACTTTATTTTTATCAATTATTTATGAGTACTTTCTCTGCTTAATTTCAGTTAGACAATTTTTAATGGATTAAATTAAAGACTTTTACATAATAGCACATTAATCTCAATTAACTACTTTTCATCAATATCATAAATATATTACGCCTTCATATCAAAGAAAGTAGTGTAGGTATAACTAAAATTTATTTCCTTATGAATAATTAGGTATTAATAATTATTTTTAAATTTACAATTTACATTCAATTTTAACTCCATTCCAAATATACAAAGAATATGTCTCTAATCTTTATAATATATAATTAGAGTTTTATTTATTATTTTTTAATTGCAAGTTTAAAATAAAATAAGTTTTAGATAGATACGACTACATATTCATCTACTATATTAAAAGATGTTGACTGATTTATTGATTGATCTATTCCTGAGATCCAAGAGGATTTATCTTTTGACTAATCCAAAATAATTTTCTTTTAATTTCTTTATTGCCTATTTTGTAATAGTAAAGCATAAATGCTAGGTTAAGAGAGTAAGTAGGCTACAAATGCCTATTTAAAAGCAATGACGAAATATCATGCGGAAAGTATTGATTATTAACATTTTCCAACTATATGTACTCATTGTATCGTATAACTTTCAATATTCTTTGCCTACGTCATCTAACAACAGACAGAAGAACAGAAAGGTAAGCAGATAGATTTATCGAATTCATAATCAATCTTAAATATTGTTGGAAAATGTTTGAAATGTTTAATATAAATGGAAATTCCGCCTTAATGTATCTAAATGTTTTAATATTACCCTGTAAATCTGAACACTAAACGTATACTTTATACAAAATATTATTTTAGCATATTGAAAATAAAGGACAATTTGGTTAACATTTTGTAATAGAAATATATCAGAATGTAATTTATGAAAATGTTCTTTCTAAAATACATGCATTGTCATTTTTTTTCATATCCCGCACAAAAACACATTTTGCAGGGCATGTTAATGCCATTTTAAACGAGGAACATTTCGTAGTGTGTTTAATGGCATATATAATGTTTAAGATATTAAATAATTTTTAAGAATACATAACATTGCGCTTTTGTTTCAATAATAGATTTTATAAGCTAAGAAAAAAAAAAAAAAAAATAAAAAAACTCAGTGTGTGTATGTATATATATATATATATATAACATTTAATAAAAATTAAATATTTTCTTATGTTACATCATGCGATGATATTTATGTAACATAAGGCTTACAGACCGTACAATGAACAAATAAAAAAATATTGTAGCAGGATTGAAATAGAAAACTCGAAAAAAAAAAAAAAAAAAAAAAAAATATATATATATATATATATATATATATAAAATATTAAATATTAATACAAACGAACGGTTACGGAATACATATAGCTATTCCAAACAGTGTGCTTCGTCTTACCACGTTTTCTAAAACGTCACATTTAACTTGAGGTGTACAGAACCTACAACAATAGAATAATAAAAAAAAGGATGACAGGATTCAAACAAAAATTTAGCGGTGAAGAAGATATAGAGAAAGTTATTTAAAAAGAAAAACTCAACGTAACAAGATGGGATATGTTCTTGTCTTGTACAGTATGCGATGCTTTTATAACTTTTTCTAAAACTTTATGAGACAAAATGATTTCACTTATTCACGATTAAATACTTTACATTTTTTGTTCAGCAATCGATGAAATATATGCCATTGACGTTTATGCATACCAACATGAAATATACAGTCATATATAAATATGCAAAAGATACTTTTTTTTTTTTTTTAATATTGTTTTAGCGACACAGAACGCAGGCTAATTTTCTTTTGTAAATCTATCACAATATCTTAGCCTACATTTCAGTAATTTTACAAACATAATTTAATTTGTATGATAAACATCGGAATGTTGCTTAGAAAGCAATAGGAATAACACAAATGTAAATAAAACTACTTTCGTCATATTATGTACAGGTATTTACATATGGATGATACAAATGATAACATTTGATGGCACAGGCAGAGGGAAATATACCAGAGTGGTATATTTCCCTATATTATATAATTCAGAGTGGAAAAGAAAAAGATGCTTCCGAAGGCAGTAGAAGCACAAAGATTTTAATAATTTCAATTTTTTTTTTCATTTATAATCTGATATAAAAAATATTCTGGTGTGTCACACGATTTTCTCTTGCCCCGAAAATTAATGATATAAGTACAGATAAGAGATAAAGGGGTAACGTAACGACTGCTGTTACGTAAACCTATGTTAAAGCAATTCAAATTAGGCTTCAGAACAGCTTTATTTTATAATTAATTCTATGAGAGGTAGGTACCCCCCCCCTCAAATACCCGTTTCATTATCGTACATACATTTATTCAGTATTCAAATCTTTTATTAAATTCAAACGTTCATTTAACGTCATTAAGACAACTTTCATTCGACGAATTCCTTGAAATTAAACATTGAACAAACCTTTATAGTAACAAACGTATTAGCTTCAAAATACAACATTTGGATCGCCTGAAATTATTTGTTTCTTATTTACTCTAAGAGACACAGCCAAAGATCAGACGTTAAAAACTTGACTTCGGTATTCAGGAACCTCAAAATATATAAATATACAAAAAACAAGCGATGAATATTTAGCTAAAAAAAAAAAAAAAAAAAACTATATTATTTATTATAAGGAATTAATTTCAATAACTCAGTAGATTTCCTCGACATGGTAAAATATTATAGTAAAGCACTTCCACTAACAATATAAAATAACATTATGGCTTGAAATTTGGCATCCCTGTATATCTTCTGAAAGTTTTGTGCACATCATATGCTGCATATAAATATAATAGTGTAATTATAACACACGACAAAACCTGAAGTACACAGCCATCAATTTTCAAGTACAGTCGCAATACAATGTAGTTCTTTTATGTAGCCCTGTAAACAAACAGTGAATGATTTCTAAACCATATTCTACATGAAACATGTTTTTACGCATATAAAAAATATATATTTGTTTCGTTTGGTTTATTGCAGTCTGTAGATGTTAAACACAGCTTACCTGCAACTTCTCCCATAAACGTAATGTATTTAAATTCTCTTCGGCGTCCCTGTACAAGAACCATTTGCTTGATCTGAACGAAAAGTTTAGTGCAGCATCCCTATATGATACACATTTAGAATACCAGGTTTGCACTTTTTTCTACAATTTTTTTTTTTTTTTTAAGTATGCTGATAACAGACAGGCACACGCAGAGACAGACCAACCGCTAAAATTACGATTTTTGGATTGAGGGGAGCTGAAAACGGGTAAATATAGCAAAAACACATTTTCGAAAATTTGACCCTAAAACTATACTTTATCTACCTCATGGGTAAGAGAAAGTAATAAAGATGTATTAAAAAGAAAAATAATAATAAAAAATCCTTTTACTATGACGAACTGCGAAGCAGATAAAACTCGCTAGTTAATTATATTTATTAAAAATAAATCTTTTATTCTCATATTTTCAATAAACATCATTTGCAATAAATTAGAACAAATGGAATTTTTTAAGATAATAAAAGACAAAATTGTAAAATATTTAATCATGTTTAATACAACAAAACACACCTGTAATAAAACTAGAACAACGGGAAATATTATCTCTTTGACAAAAACCTTTTAAACAAATAACGTAAGCTTTTTTTTTTTAATTTCGTGTAAACACAAAAATTAATTAAAATATGCTTCTTGCATAACTTTTTTTAGTATTTTGAAAACAAAAATAAATAACTTATTTTTGTAATAATTCAAATATTAATGTTGGTGAAGTTAATCCTTAAATTTATCTTTTTATGGATAATATTTATACATATTTTTAACATATAACTAAAAAATGGGAAATGGTATTTCACTTTACAAAGGTAATTATGTTAATAGATCGAAAAACATTATATTTTTGCTAATAAAATGGAGTCTTTTTTATATGATTTACTAAATTGCTTTTTAACTGTATTTCACGTTTCTTTTCATTATATCTTTCTAAATTAAAGAAAAGCTTACGATAATGTTCCTTTTGAGATTAAATTCCTATAAAATAATTATTATTTTTTTTTTCAAAAGAAAATGAATAATTTGCATTGTTTATGTTAGAAAAGAATGAATATTTGTTTCATATGCTCAACAAAAACACTTTAATTTCCATATTGGAAATAGGAGTAGGGTAAATGGAAAAAGAAATATCAATAACGGAAAAAGCATTGTGATTTTTCCTTAAATTTCTGTTTAATGTGTTTTTGTGTGTAGATATATTAATTAATATTTTGGTAAAATAATCTTTTACCTGTGCGTATTGGTAAAATATGATTTCTCAAAATTGTATTGAACTAACAAAAAATAATTAGATACAGAGAAAATAGGTACATATAATAGAGTTAGAAAATAATGGAAAATGTAAATACACTGAGAAAATATTATGTGACTGACATCTTGAATCCAAATTCTGGGTTTAGTAAAAATAGTTCCATGCCATTCTTATAAATCCTAGCCCCCTTTGTTAGTGAGTTTTAAAATCCTGTGTCAGAATTCTAGAGCGTTTTCTTATATTCTTGTGGTCAATCCTTTCTAAAAATCTTTATAAAGAAATGCAAACACAATAGGTGAGTTTCAGTAGCTATAATTTGGTTTTACAACTCAATTCCAGAAAAATCAAGTAAGAAATTCTCGCAATACAAACGGTTAATAATATTCATAATATTGTTTCACCATCTAGAAAAGATCCCAGAATTGGGCTACAATTCCACTCTGGCTCCTCTCACCACGTTTCACAACCCAGTATTGAATCTATGCGCGATTTTAGGGTATTAGATTACACTGCTCGCGTTCGTGTGTGATTTACGACTCGGTGCTGAATCGTTTTGCTAGTGTTATTATGTATCAATGGTGGTGATGTATCGGTTCATAGAGAATAATAAAACCGATTTAACCGCATAGAGTTTTAATTACTATATACAAAAAATTTTCAAAAGAAAAAAAAAAAAAAAAAAAAAAAAAAAAAAGGAGTTAAATATTCAGTCAAAGACAGAATTAAGTTTAGTACGGAAGACTATTTATTTCAATTTATAAAATTTTTATTATTATTATTTTTTTAATTTAAATTTATTTTTTATCTCAATTTTTGACCGTGAATCTGGGCCACGAACTTTTTAAAATGATTAAAATGAATTAAAATAAAGTATTGCCACCTAAATTTCTTACTTTGGTTAATTTAAAAAATTCTATTTGTCGTGTCGAGAAACTGTTTTCACCCCTGGATTAAAAAAAACCACCCTTTCATTTGGTATCAAATTTGTAACGATAGAACTGCTATTTTTAATTTATTTTGGTGTTACACAAAACTTTTCTACAAAAATCCAGATTGTCCCCCAACCTAAAAAAAAAAAAGGAAAGGAGGGCGGGGATATTTTATACTGGCTATAAGGTATGTTTGCCGGCGACAAGTTTTTCCAAAATCCGGGAGACCTGCACGTGACCACGAACAAAACAAAAAAAGGAAATTCAAGAAACCTTAAAAATATATAGATACACCAAATTTTCTTTTTTGGAATACGTCATGATTACAATATTTTCTTTTTGTAACATATATTCAGAAATTAATAATGTTTAATAAATAATACTCGTGTTAAGCAGACAACATGATGTTTCGTCAAAGCGTCATGAAGACGATAATGTGTTCTATTAGTCATACTACCGGCCGGAATTATTTAATCGTGTTCTCAGATATCTTAAACACAGATATCTGTATCGATAATCACTATCTATATCGAATACATAAACGATATAAATTGCAAAAAATTTAATTAATTAACTGTGTTACAAGATTTGATATCCTTTACTATAATCACTCTATTAAAAAAAATTCTTGGTGATAAAGATTTAAATTTATTATTTTAAATAATTCTTACTGGAAAAAATGATTTACTGAACTGAATTAAAATTTTTAAATAATCAGATTAAATATAGTAATAAAATATAATTGTGTGCTGTGTGAAACGTAGAAATACATTTTTATATTGAATTTTAAGAATAATATCATTTCTTTAATAATTTTATACAGTTCAAAAGTTATGAAAATTATAAATTGCGAAAGGTTTCATTTAAAAAATAACATTCATTTGAAGCGACTTGCAAAAGAATTTCGAAGTACAACCATTTAACTCCAATAAGTTTTAAAAGCGGATTTGGTACATTTTAAAACATATTGATATTAAAAGACATTTACAAATAAAAATTAAAAGTTCCTACCATATTTACCAGATAAAAATAAGGTGCAAACATATAGGCCACATTTCCAAATTAATGAAAATAATATATATATATATATATATATATATATATAACCTAGTAGAAAAGCAATTTCTAGTTTAATATGAGTTTTTTAATGAATAATAAAATTTAAGTGTTGCTAATAACATAAATTATTTAATATTAATAGAAAAGCACGCACATAGACACTCAAAAATAAAATAAAATCAGTTGTCACTTCTTTTCGAATTTTTATGTATTTAAACAGTCGTGAATTACGTAAAGAGAAATAAGATATTAAATAAGCAAAAGAGAAAATTAAATAAGGCGCTTCAATATTTTCTCTTATAGAAAAGGCTGTTTAATTGAACTCTGTTACACTTTAACTAATTTGAGCCGATAGGTCATAATGATGAAGATTATTTTCTTTGTATTCCAAGGAAATATTTTGCAAAAAAACCTTGAATGGCGCCAAGTGAGAGGTGGCAAGTCCCTTTAAAGGGATAAGAAGCAGAGGAAAATAAAATAACATTCTAGTTATTGACATCACAACTTAAGTTCAAATATTATATTGTTATTTGAAATTCACATGTATTAGACATTTTTATCGTGTAAAACATTTCCATTCCACTTCTCCATCAAACAGACAATAAAACAAATAATTTCGTGAGTAATGTATATTAAAGCAAGCGTTGTTTCATTAATCCCAAAAAAAGTATTTAAAAATAAACTTTACGAATGTCGAACGGATGGTGAACATAAAACTTTTTATTCACACTACATCTTTACTTGTCACTGTGATTATTAAATTTACAAAACTATGCAATATGATCTCTGTACATTACCAAAACTAGAATGATGTGACATCACAAAAAATCCTTCTATAAACAGCGTTGTTATATAAAATAACGCCAACTACCGACTGACGTACAAAAAATTGAATCATCATATAATCTTGCATTAAAGATTTTAAATATGTATTTGATATAATTTTAACCAATAGATGCTGAGATAGAACGTTCTGAAAAATTAAAGAAAGTGAATATCAGCAACTTCAACTGCGATCTTACAAGTGATGAAATTAAAAAATAATAATAATAATAATAACTTTTAGTAATATATATCTCCCACACCGAGTTTTGTTCATTTATATATCATAAAAGTTCAGGTATAGCCTACATTAAAACAGGAAATATTGCATAATATCTGCACCACTTGTCTTCAGACATGTACACTTATTCAATCAGAATAGTTTTTAAGAATGTTCAAATCACATAGCTAGTTTTAGGCATTTGCATATATAAACTTAAACTTTTCTGTAAAGGGTAATAAATTTCAGCATAGAAGCGAATCCTTTCTACTGATATACTAGAAGTACTATTACTAGAAGTATATTTCTGTTATTATATTTCTAAGTATATCAGAAGTACTGATATGCTAGAAGTATATTTCTACTGATATACTTAGGCGACCATTCAAATTGAACAGGCAATGTTTATTACAATAGCCCTGATACAAATAAGGATTTGTGAAATTGTACACTACAGAATACGATGTATATAGACTTCTTTTAAATGAAAGAAATAGGAGTGTGTTTGCTGGGCAATGTACCGGGTGATCCAAAAGTCAGGACAAACTTTAAAAATGAATAATTTGAAAATGTATCCAGATACAAAGATACGGTTTGCACCAAACGGATGAAAAAGAAACTGGGTTTTGTGTGGCAACGAAAAAAAGAATTAGTTCTGTTGGCGACCAACAGATGGCGCTATAGTGTTTTATTTCACCAAACGATGATTTAAAAATGAAAAAAGTGTTCATAACTTACAAGTCAGCTTAATTACAGTTAATTAGTACTACTACAATAACTGCTCAATGTACTGTACATCATTAAGAAGTACAGCTGTGAGACGATTCACCACCCCGTTCACAAGATTTAGTAGCATTTCTTGCGTTGGCAGACACATTTTGGCGGATGTCATCTTTCAGTGCTGCTACTGATACCGGTTGGTCCCGGTACACTTTTGACTTCAAGAATCCTCACAGCCAAAAGTCACAGGGTGTCAGATCGGGAGATCTTGGAGGCCATGCGTGATTAAAGTAGACACTAAAAATGCGATATTTCGATGCATGTAAGCTTCGACAACCATTACCTGCCTAAGTTGCTCCTTTTTATATCGTTTGTTGCTTTGCATAATCCTACATCAGAAATCCTACAGTGCCATCTGTTGGTCGCCAACAGAACTATTTTTCTTTCGTTGCCACACAAAACCCGGCTTCTTTTCCATCCGTTTGGTGCAAACCGTATCTTTGTATTTTGATTCGTTTTCGAATTATTCATTTTTAAAGTTTGTCCTGACTTTTGGATCACCCGGTACTTTAAAAGCTGAATAACACAAATTTTATCAAGGATTTTCAAATGATTGTAAGATAGCCGCCAGAAAAATTTGCTAACGTGTAGAAAAAGAGAGACATGCAGACACACCGACATTCAGATTTTTTCTAAAAACAAAAAAATCATGCGTCGAACATCACAGAGCTTATAAATCGATTAAAAATGGTAAATCGAAAATATTGTCGAACTATATATATATATGTAAATAGAATAGTGTTTGGAGATTTCTTTTTAGTTTAGTTTTATGTAGCGCCAAGTCTTCTTTCAATATTCGTATCTATATATTTAGGCCCCTATTACTCACAAAACGAATAGTAATGTATCCTGACATAGGCAGGAGTCAGGAATCGTTCTTTTCACTCGTTTTTCAGGATGCATTTTGAAATGAAAAAAATCCGCCTTTCTTTGTTAAAACTTCTTTCGTACTGAAGTCTTTATCCTACTTTTATAAAATAATTTCGAGTTTAAATAAGAGAAAGATTATTTTATAAAAATAGTTGTAGCAGATAAAAAGTCAAGTATTTCTTTTCCCTGAAAATATCCTGAAAGAAAGTTTTCATTAAACCATTTTTGCTGAATGTGCAATTTCTTGTCCTGCACGATTCCATTCAAGAAGACGACACTTGCCAAAACATGCCATGCTTTCATATAAAGCAATGGATCTGAGGCACCATATGACAGTATTTAGTAGCACAATTAAATGTCATTAATCCATAGAGATTTGACGGGTGCAATTGTCAGCAAGTGTCACTTTACTCATTGTGTAATTATTTTTATCTTGTTTTAATCGATTTTTAAATTTTTGGTTCTCCTTTAAATGGTAGTTAGCAACACTACTCCTAAATTTAATGAACGATGCTGCAAAGAAGCCAACATGTAAGAGTCACTTTAAATTTCCCTATAGGTTCGAGTGGGCAGTTGCTGCTTTAATGATACAATCGTACATGTTTTTGTTTTGTTTTTTCCAACTCATAATGGGCATGCTATTTTTTTGAACTGAAACAATTGCTGCAGTTCGTGCAGTTTATAGTATTTACTTTCAAGTATATTTATTGAATAAATCAATAATTATTTGATTTTAATCAGTTTACAAACAGGTAATTCAGAACAAAAAGAAAATCCCGAAAATAAAAAAAATGTTATTACTATTTTATATATATATATATATATATATGTTTAGGGTGAGTATGTGTCTAATAACTGTTCTGAAATTGAATTAGCAAATTTTAAACGAAAATATTGAATGAACATTGAATAGTTAGTATGTTGTACTATCACGTTTTATTCTTGCGTGTTCTGAATTCGACTGCCACGGTAAAAAGATTTGAATATGCTCAGGAAAAACGGAATCTAACAAACTTGAGATTATTGGTTAACTGGATGTAGACAATGAAGAGGTGCTTTTGTGGTCTTGTAAATATCATGCACGTCAAGCAGTCTTATAGTAAATTGCAAGCGAAACAAGTACAAAAATTAATCGTCACTTTCTGAGTAATATGTATTTTTTAGATAGAATCGAATTCAGATAAAATGTACAGAAGTAAGAATGCAGTACATATTTGTTGTAAATAGAATGAATCTAGTAAATATATTATTTAAAGAATAAAATATATTTTAAAAAGATATATATCTATTGTCACTACTTAGTTATTATTATTATTTTCTAATCTTGCACATTAATTAAAAAAAAAAGAAATACCTTAAATAGTTTTTTAAAAGCTTAGAGAAATCTATTAATTAAAAAAAAAAAAAAACTATTGTGTGAATAAAATAAATAATAAGTAAACAAATCATATTTCACAAAAATCTGAAGAATGATCACATATTCAAAGAAAACAAATTATTTTCGGGAACCTTACACTGCACAAGAATCTTTCCAAACATGTCTCCTTTTTCTCTTCTCAGATTTCTTAGGCTTTCTTTTCTTGCGACCTAAATACAATTCAGCAAGAAGTATCAGAAATGACATAAAGTATCCACACAAGAGGAATAGGAATGCTGGAGCAACATCTGTGAGAGTTAACATTCGGTTAGTGGTATCGGATTCCAAGTTATACGATGAAACGAAGTTGTGCAGCGCAAGCTGAACGTCGCTGAAATATTTGAAATAAAGACCTGAACCCATCATTCTGTGCATGAATGTATCTATCATCTCTTTGGAACAGAAGCCTCGTCGGATCGGCATTTCAGACAAGTGTTTGAAAAAATGATCTTCTGAAACAAAGTATTCTCCATCGAAAGCTTCCGCAAATTGAGTAGGCACAAAAAAAGCAAGATTTTGCTTCTTACCCCGTTGCATAAAATTGTCTAAGACATCTGCGTAACTCAAACTATTGTTCAAGATGTCTCTTGCAATCACTCTTAAATGACTCTGCTCTGTATCCCATAAATATTCAGCAATACCGTGATTTATGTATGACATACAATGGAAATCTCCTTTCTCTACAGCCGAGGCCAAATCCGACAAATCTTTTACTTTATTAACTGGCGGAAATGAGAGGAAAGATAGAAACACTGAATCGTAAGACAGGCAAAGGATCATGGCTCCAATCCCCCATGAATACACGAGGATATTTTCTCCAACCGAGGAAGGTGTTATCAGAGCACTCTGCTTCATCAGTACAGCAAAAACGTGAAACAAAATATTTCTTCTGTTATGTTTCCTTTTCAAGAGGAAATGATGTATTACAATCATTGCCATTAATACTGATAGGATTGTTATCCAAACTGACAGCGAAAACGTTTCGAAGATACCAAACACTCGTGGTTTGTATTCTGGTTTTCGAGTTAGAAATGTGACATCACTCATCGTGTAAGTGTAGCAGAAATCAAATACTTTTACACTATATTCATTTATAATATTTGGTAGAACAATTATGTAAATTTCAGAACGTTTTACTTTTTCATGAAGTTCTGATGGGTGTTTCCCAAAAATAATATCAACTCTATCAAACTTGTTTGTGTATTGTTCGAGGTACATTTTGAGTGCAAGTAGTATTCGCCCGTACATATTTCCACGATTAGATAAGTAGCGCTTCTGTCTTTCATAACTTCCACTTGCAATATCATCTCTATACGCCGAAAGACCAAGTTTTATATTTTTCTTTATTTCCATATTAGTCCGTTTGTGAAAATAGTAATTTAGTCTATGAATTTATAACAAATAAAAGATGCAAATTTAAATTTTCGAGTAAAATGGTATAGTTACTTTTTAAGGTTTCTATGATTTAGGATATTTTTATATTTTTGTTCTCAAGTATCATAAAGTATCAAGTATACTTTGGAGTTTTGATATTCTTTCTATTTTTATGGAAATAATGAAAGAGATTTTCTTTAATCCCTATATAGAATTGTTTTCTCAGGAAATAACATAAAAATATTCACATAAAATATAATTTTTCAAAAACCTGTTTAATCAGCTTTAAATAAATTTGTTAGATATTGTCTTTTTAAGTGAAAATTCTAAAAATTGTCTTGGACGTGTTTTTATGTTATTCAAGTCAATGAAATATAAATAATCATCTCTCATTAAAGAAATAAAATCGAATTGTCTCCTAAAGTACTTTTAAAATCAAAATAAATTTTTTTGTTATTAACTAACAAAAGTTTTACTCTGTTTTTATATTATTTACTTGAATATTATCTTGTATTCAGTTCTTTAGGAAAATTATATTATAGTATTATTACTATTCAATCGAGACAATTTATCTTTACTATATTACCAAGAATGAACGATTTTTTATTTCAGTTCTTTAAATTAAAAGACTATAACTTTAAATGTATTTATTCATTAATTTATACGTTTGAAAAGAAAGTCTAAACAATGAGAAAAGAATAAACAAATCAGTACCTTTTGAGTCTATGTTTCTCTTGCGTAGAACAATACAGGAATACTTATCTCAGCAAAAGAAACAAATATATGTTAGCGTTCTTCACGATACTAAAACAAGATTTATATGTGTACTGGTAGTATACCAAATGTAGAATATTTTTTATATTTTCACAGACATTTCTATCAGTTTTCTAAAAAATGCTGTAATAATACAAACGCGACTCTATCTCTATGATAGCTCTTAATCTATTTAGTTATTCTTTACAAACTGCTTATTACGACTACAACTACAGTAATTAGACTAATGCATGTTTTAAACAAGATATATCCTTTTACATTATTTGCCAAACATTCGTCATAGATTTTGGTGAATATTTCTTGCTCTCCTATTCATAGAGTAGAGAAAAGGTGTACTGGCTTAAGAGTGTGTCCTTCGTCCCTTCAAGTAATACAAATTGTATTAATTTTTTATCATAGTAATCATGTGAAACCAAGTTTCCATTTTTTGAAAATCTCTTTCAATGCTATCACGACACTCCCAATGAGTCTTTTGTCCCATTGTGGAGTTTTCCTCTTTGTTAAACTTTTACAATAAATCTTTTCAAAATTACTTGAAAACAAGCATTATTCATAGTTTTAGAAAGAGAAATATTGCAAACGGTACTGAAAAACTTGTACTTATTCTGTTTTGAAACGAAATTTAAAAATGTTGCAATTGTTAACCGTGTATAAAAGCTAATATAGGATGTTTCGAATTTTCTTTTTTAAAAAGCATTGAAATAAAATATTTGATAAAGTGAAGCATCTACCTCAATTGGAAAATTGCATGTTTTTTACTTAAAAATATTACAGATTTAAATAAAGAAGTTTAGCGTATTATTATTTTGCAAACAAACAAACAAACAAAAAGTAATAATTCAGCGAATTTATCAAAACGTTGCTGTGGAAATTTTCGACGTCATTATCCAAACTGCGCATTGCCATCCAGTAATTATAAATTTAAATGCAGTAAAATCTAATCATTAGAAATGGGTCAATATGTTCCTAGCAAATGAAAGAAAAACGACAAATCATGTCTTTCGCATAGATTACTAACATTTTCCAATTGTACCTTACTCTTTGCACTGTAACTTTGAACGTGCTTTGTTTACGTCATCGCACGACGGATAGAGAAGCAGACTAATTGAATTAACAATCACTTTTAAATATTGATGGAAAGTTGGTGTAAATAAACTCTTAACACAAAAGAGCAAAATTTGCTGTGAGATCAGCCAAAGAAATAATTTATTCGAATATTCAATGGTTGTAATTCAGCATTTTACAGTGCTTTTAAAATGTAAATATGATATATACATGCATTAAATATGCCGATAGAAGCAGTAAATAAATATTATTTTCTAATTGAAAGTGCTTGATTTAACATTCAGATAAATCCAAAATAAAAGGTTGTTGCGGAAATTTTCGCTTATTAACAAATTATTCTACATTTAATGACGCTATATTTAGCATTTTCTGTGTAAACAAAATGCTTCAAAAATGAAACATTGTTGCTGTTTCCGTACTTAAAAGTAATATTTCTAAAATTACTAAAAGAAGTATTCATGTACTTTTCTCTTTTGTAACCTTTCAAAGACTTTGCTTATTTAGGATAAAAAAGAGCAACAACAACAACATTAATAATAATAATAATATTAATAATAATAAAATCTCGATAGGTGAATTATGGTATAAACAATGTAAGTAAGCAGTTTTGTCCTTGTTTTTATTTTATTTTTGAAACTTATCTTTAGCGTTAAAACATCAGTTTTACACAACTGTCATTCACGATTTTTTTTTTTTTTTTCATTTTTAAATTTTCAGAAATATTACTAGTTTTGTTCCCTTTATTAATTATCGATTCTTCTTTTTTCTATTTGTAATATTTTCTACTACAGTAAACCTTCGTTAATAAATTTGCCAAATTAAGCGGGATTTTTTATTAAATGTTTAGCTTTAATCAAATGTATAGTTTTAATGATTTTCACTCACGAGTTTGTTACTATAGCAATTGTTTTAAAATTTTAATAACCTAGGTTTTAAATCTTATTATATATATATATATATATATATTCTATAACAAACAAATTGATGCAACAAGAAGGAGTGGGGACAGAAACTGGTAGACGGGGTGGAATGGGTGGTCCAAATGGGACAAAAATTGGTAGATGTGACGTACATGTGGAGAAAAACAATTGATTACATTTTCAGAAAATTTGAATGATTTAAATACGAAAAAGGTCCTCACAAAGTAAACAAGTCAGTAACGCGATGGTCCACTTCTGGCCCTTATGTACGCAGTTATTCGGCTTGGTATTAATTGATAGAGTGGACAGATGTGCTCCTGTGAAGTATCATGCCAAATATTGTCCAGTTGTTGCGTTAGATTGGTAAAATCCCGAGCTGATTGTAGGACCCTTTTTATGATGCTCCAAACGTCTTGAGTGGAAGAGAGATACGGGGACTGAGCTCAACCCCACTGAGCCGCCTATTAAGGGCATTTGAAGTCACTGAAGTACCAGTTGCACGTAGGACCGACGATAATGATGAATTGGTGCTTGATTTCATCAAAACTTGTATGTATGTAGATTTGTGTCCCGTTTGCAGTACTTCTTCTTGGTGCGTCACTTTTTTTTGTTATAGAGTGTATATTGCATCTTAAAACATATAAGGTTAATTGATTTTTTTTTTATATATATATTATTATTATTTTTTTGTGGTGCGTGATTTAAATAGGAAAATTTTTTGCATCATTTTCAAAATTAATTTGAATGCAGTATAAATGTATATAATGCAGTAATTTTTTTCATTCGCATCATTAAGTTTTTATGAGAAAAAAAAAGACTTTCTGGAAGTAATATAAAAGGTCTTAATAAGCATGCTAAGTAGACTTTAAATAAATCTGAACTAGTGAGGATTTTGTATAGAAATGACAATTTGATAAAGTAAATTTTGCTGTTCCTAAAAAAAAATTAAACATCAAACAATTAAAAAAAATATAACGGGTTTTTCCTAAGAAGAAAAAAATGTATAGTTGTATTTTGTGAAGAAAATCCTTAATTTTTCTACTTAGTTACTTTAAATATATGTATTCAGTTTTATTCTCGTATACTTTTATGCTGCGATCTAAACAAGGTATTCCGAAATAAACTATATAATTTGAGAGACAGTTAAAGATAAAATTATTCACAAGAACCAAAGAAAAATTTGGAAATATCGTAAAAATATAAGTATTTTCTAAAAAAAAAAAAGTTAGTCAATCATAATTCTTAAATAATGTGAATTACATGTTTCTTAATTTTATGAACGCGAAATATGTCCAACTAGCAAAGCCCCGGTTTGGGAACGAACCGAATTCCGAATGCGGGAAAAATTTCAAAATAAAACTCGAAATGTACAAAACTTGGCCTGATGCTGCCTGCGTGCCAATAGATCAAAGTTTGTTAACAAAACCATTTTTTTATTCATGAAATCTATGAAGGTAGTGAATCAAAGAAGTTTTTTCTCGCTTTGCTGGTCATTATGTTTAAAGGAATCTCTTTTCTATATCGCTTTACAAACAAAAATAAAATTTAAAACATCATGAAATTGTTTTAAAGCCCACTTTGGTTTCCCGCTGCCTTCGGCATCGACCAACTCATTCGCAGGCTCTCGGGTGTCTGTCCCTATTGCCTGGGACAGTAGCTTACCAGTGGACTTCCATTTGAGTGCTTATCAGATGACAGTTTCGAAACAGATAGTATAGAAAAAAATTGAAGTAGTCATTTTATATTTGAATCCCAGTTGCATATGAAGAAAACTATACGTGGTGTTCATAATATTTTCTTTCACGTTATTTTCTATATTTATTTGATTTATTCGATCAACTATAAAAGGACAACAATTTCTCACCAAATATAATATTACAATGCGCTATGATCGGCTACATCTATCGCATGAGATGATTACTTTTTATGGATATAATAGCAGTTGAGTTAGTTAATAGTAGTTGGTATATAGAAAAATAAATAATGAAATACTGAAGTATGTAAACCTGATCATGGTACAGCCTTAAAGTAGCTCCCCTTGGCGACTTTTGAATTTTTATCGTCACTTCAGAAGAAAAAACATAATTTATGTTAATATTTTGTTTTGTTTCTTTCTTTTCGTTTTCCTTCCCTTTTCTTTCTTTTCTGTTTTTTAACATTTTATAATTTATTTATATATATATATATATATATTTTTTTTTTTTTTTTTTTTTTTTTTTTTTGCGCTACATGGCTTCAAGTGGCTTTTACGAAAATGGAGTCCTTGGCGATAAATGTTCGATCTATTTCAGCAACAAAATTTTAAAAATGTCCCAGGATTATTAATAAGTAAAGCTCTTTAATGTAATGCTGAATTAGCTTTCATGCCAAGCGCGATTCATCTGTTTAACATACTATTTAAACAATAGGGGGGAAATGAAAATTGAGGTATATTATTTATTTCATTTTTTTTTTCTTTATTCCATCTCCATATTTTCATTTTTTTCATGTGCAGGTGCAAATTTAATATATTTATATTTTTTTCCCCGCCTGATGAAGACCCAAACAGACAGTCTGTCCACAAAAAGAAAAAAGAAAAAAGACACTTAAGAGTGACCTGACCATACCTTTATATAAAGTTAAATTAAGTTTAACTGAAAAGAGTAACATAGAGGTATAGTTGTCAACTTACCACCTTTAGACTACTGGAAATTGTTTATAAGAAATTTTACTTTACTTTATCCATACTTGCAACATCCTAATTAATATTCCGTAGTCTTGTTATCCCCGCCCTTTTTTTCACATCAGTAAAATTTTAGAATAATATTCTCCAAATGCAATTACGATTAAATAAGAAGAAAAATACTCTAAAAAGGTACTGGTGTGAAAAAGAAGGCGTGTCTAAAAATACTACGGAATATTAATTAGTATGTTGGTAAGTATGCTTAATCATTGACAACCGTTACACTCCACTGATTAAATAAAATAAAATTTTCTATTAAAATTTTCCGGTAGCCAAAAGTTGCTAAATAGGCAATTATACATGGAGGTGAGGGTTTAGGTGCAATAGTGTTGAGGTTAATCCCCATCTATTGCGTAAGGTTAACATTCTAAAGTAATGCTAATATGATTTTGGCTTTCTTTCTTTCTTTTTTTTTCCTTTTTTAAATAATAAGAACATAGAGAATGAGAAAAAAAAAGTTAGGTGTCCAAAACCATAGAAAAACGCGGGCGTTTTCTTTTGGAAGGAGAATGAATATCATAATCTGGCAGCAAAGCGATAATGTCATTATTCAGGTTGTTGATATTGTCGTAAAATCTTTTAGATAATTTTCTTATACGATCATGAAATGAAGTAGCATTTAGGTCTTTTCTTATGGTTGTATTTCTTAGATTTCTGTTAGCGTTCCTGATTTGACGAAGGGTGTTGATATGGGTGCCAACCATAAGTTTAATTGAACTTTTACGTGCGAACCCCCAAATGGGACAGGCGTAAGTCAGAAAGGGTTTAAATAGGAAAATTATTAATGAATTCATATTCCAAAAAATTTATTAAATTATACATTACTTTTTTATGTAATATTGTATTACATAAATATTACTTTTGCACAATTTTTCACGAGTAGAATGAACATCATCAGAAACATGGGTTTCTAAGTTTACAGCTATTCCTGTCATTAGTTTTCGAGTTATAGTAATATTTCTTATCATATTGTCTATAGGCGACCATCATATGTTATCATTTATATCATATCCTCAAGTAAATATTTTTATAACCTGGAGGAAAAGTTTTTCAATTTACTTTTATGCGATTCTTATTGTTTTTAAGCAATATTTTTATGTTTATTATACAAAATAACATTAACTTATTTCTGTAAAATGAACGTAAGTTAAAGAGATTGTGAAAGAATTCTGAAAGAAAACAAGCCAAGACTTCTGTATTTCTCAAACAATGTATATATATACATAAAAAGATTTTACACATTCGTATTTTACTCTATATTATGTGACGCTGGCATGCATAAACGCCATTTTCCACATTGATAGCTGAAGATTTAAAAGAAGAGAAAAGAAATCATTGAATTAGATCTAATTTAGATTAAAAGAGGAAAATTTAATTCCAAGAGAATTTAATGATTAAGTTAATTTTATTATTATTATCATTAAAACATTAAACACCATTTTGAGTTACTATAAAACAGATAAGACAGTGAAAAATAAAACCATGCCCATTTTCTTTCTTCATAGCAAATGTATTTCTTTACGACATCATTAACATAATTAAAAAAAAAAAAAAAAAAAAAATCATTTTTGTGATAAGGTGCTTTTTATCTTCAGAGTACAGGTTTATGACTGAATCAAAGAAATAGAAAACAGAGTTCGGGATAATTAAGTTAAGGGTACTCGCTACTTATCGTCTCCGAAAGCTGACGCCAATGTTATTCTACGGAAAATTTTACCCCGTTATAACTCCTTAACTAATACATATTTTTAAATTCAGTTTAAATATTCAGAAAATTCACAACTGCTAAACAGGTTATCGCTTTCTAAAATTTGATTTTTTTTTTGTTTTTCCTAAAGGTTTTCTTTCTAAACTCAAAAATGCAAAATTTTACATTGTGAAAATTCGAATTTTACAACCTCAAAATAAAACGTTAAAAAATAGAAAAATCAATTTTCAGAAAGCTATAAACTGTTTTATTGTTGTGAATTTTCTCAATGTGAAAACGGAATTTAAAAATATATGTGCTATTTAACGAGTTATAATAGGGGAAATATTCTCCATGGAATTACATAGTCTTCGTCTTCCGGGTACGGTAAGTAGGGAGACCTCGCGAGAAAAGGAAATTAATAGTATATAACGTATTAAATTGACTTTTGGAAAAGGTAAAATACTGCTTGTGCATTTTAACTATAATGCTTTTTGCCAGGTTAAGCCCTGATACTAATGAGCAGAAATGTTTTTAAGGGGACTGAGACTGCTGCGACAACCGTGAAGTGGTAAATTTAGGTTGTTGCTTTTAATAGCCATATATTCTTTAATTATGCCTGTATCAATATAATTTTTTTTGAGATATTAACAAGACGTTCAAGAAATATCTGATGCAAATTATTTACTCTTACGTGTTACAGTTTTTTTTTTTTTTTTTTTTTTTTCCTTTATAATAGCACTGTAAACATATGTATTTTACTCTTAAAGATTTTTTTACTTCGGTACACTTTTCTTAAAAAATAATGAAAATATTAACATGAAATTATGCATGATGATAGAAAATACTGTTGTTTATGTGCTGAACCTATTTTTTTTTTTAAATTAAACAAAAAAAAAAAAAAAAAGACAATTTTTACTTATTAGAAATATGCATTTTTGAACACATATTTTTGCTCTTTTAAATAAAATCACAAGGTTTATACATTAAAAAGTAGGTTCACTATATGCAGAGACACTTATTTTATTTCCTTCTAAAATTTCAAGGAACTACTTTCAACACATATACTTTCAACACACATATACTCCTTTCAACACACTACTTAACACACACGCACACAACACACACAACAACACTACTTTATACTACTTTCAACACACATCTTACAAAGCGCACCAAAGTGAAAAAAATCCTTAAGAGTAAAAAATACGTATGTTTACAGTGCTATTATAAAAAAAAAAAAAAAATTTTAAAACGTAAGAGTAAATAATTTGTATCAAATATTTTTTGAACTTCTTGTTAATATCTCAGTATATATATATATATATATATATATATATGTATATATATATATTGATACATACATAATTAAAGAACATATGGCTATTAAAAGAAACAACCTAAGTTTCCTACTTCACGGTTGTCGCAGACGTGTCAGTCCCCTTAACTGTTGTCACTAACAGTATTGTAGTGGAAGCATCAGTGTTGCCAGATGTGGCAGTTATTTTATTCAATAACCACCAATAATTTTAAAAAGTGATATTTGATATACATAATAGAATATCAATCTTCGAAGTGATTAGGCAAATGCTACAACTAAAAATTATTGGTGGTTATTGAATAAAGAAATCCGCCAGATCTGGCAAAACTCGAGAACATAGGGGTTTATATATTTATTTATCAGTTTTAAAACTCAATATATTTTTCAATTGCTTTGACACGTTAGCTAAAACACATGAACACAATACAGTTCTTTGTTTTTACTCTGCTCTACGTACACACGTGCTTATAGAGGAACAGGCACAAATATATATATATATATATATATATAACTGTGAAATTATACGTATCTCAAGAGCTGGATACTAGTCATCATTTTTAGGATGTGCACTTTATTTTGCTTTAAAACAGGTCTTCACGATAACACGATAATTACTTTTACTATCTCCAAAGTTCAGAAAATATTTTGTTTCTAAACTAAATTTTAAAAATAGAAGCGAAATCAACTGTTTGCAAACTTTTTTTCTTCGTTTTTTACATAAATAGCCGTTTATAATCAACATTGTTATAAGAACATATTTGCAGATTATTTTACTTTCCCTTTTTCATCTAGTTTATTTAAAACGAATTTTAAAATGTCGAGAGAAAATGGTTTGCAAATACAAATACCAACAAAGTGTTTTAGCATTTATTCATTTATTTGTTGCATAATAAATTATTATCTATAAATTAAAACATAAAAAGTGAAATTTTCGTACGTTTTTAACACATTAATTATAAGAAAAATAAATTAAAAGTTGTAGAGATCGAAAGGTGTTAATGCAAGCTGCGGAAAGAAAATTATTCTCTTGTTTTACAATGTGAAGAAGACATTCAAAAATATTTTTTTTTTTATGATTTCATCCATTTACAAATACGCCACCTAATCTTTTATATTAAATTATTAAACATTGGCAAAAATTATTTAATTCTGCAAATGCAATTTCTTAAAATTCAATAAAACTATAGGCATAGTAATTCGTAAAGATGCAGTGTCCTTATGTTACTTGACTACAGATTTTTAATTCTAAGAAGCAGTAGCTGTTAGAGTCGTAGAAATGCTTATTGAGTAAATGGATGGTAGATCAAAATTTTATACTATTGAACATATATGCAACTTAAAAAAGCTTTTGATTGATGAAAGCTCTAACTCTTTTTATTTATGACCAATTTTTTTTCTTTCTCTTTTCTTTCGTCTTTTCTTTTCTTTCTTTCTTTTTTTTTCTCCTCATGGGATGTACGTTAGCTCTAATTTAAAGACATATTTGTTAGGATAAACAAAATGCCTTTTAATTAACAGAAATTAACTACTTATTTTTTGATTTATTATTATATAAACATATGCACAAAAAAGTGGATTTAATAACATACTCTGCATGTATAAGAAGAGAGTATTGATTTTGTGTAAATTTTCGATTTTCGGTTAATTTTCTCGATTGGAGATTCCTTGGACACGATTCGGCGATTTTTAGAAAATGTCTCTCTTCTTGCATTCGCAAAACTGTGCGAGTGCTGTTCGTCAATAACCGATGGACTGAATAAACCAATCTTGATTTTAGTTGGACCTTGACATGAATTGTTGCTGAAAAGCATTTGCGCTATATCACCCAACAGGTGGCTCTGACACGCTACGATTTCCTCTCATTTTAGACAAGACTCACCTACGCATCAACCTTAGAACAAAAGACATATATTATGCAAAATTTTGCTGATTCAATTTGAATATATATCGACTGACATGTGGCGTTGCTAAATTGCAGTTTAATCCCATTGTCGGGGAGACTAATCCTAAGTTTCTGTAGAGTATAAATGTACAAAACATGGCATGTGAAATGAATATTATATAAAATTATACTGATTTCTTTTGGACGGATATCGGACGATAGTGGCAGTGCTATTCTGCAATATCTTTTATTTAGGGTAATGCTGTTTCACATGTTTTATGCTAAATAAATGCACCAAACTTATTTTGTGAGATACATATTATTCAAATTTATTTTTATTAAGTTTTGGTGTATATAAGCCAAAAGGCTATTACTTCTGCATTTTTACAGATGGCTATATGTCAGCATCTATTATTAAAAAATTGCAATGAATTGCATAATTAAAAAAAAAATAGTGGGAAGATATATTGGTTAAATTGTTCTTCATTTCATCCGATAGGGGCAACAGTTTTATAAAATAATGTAAAAAAAAGAAAAAAAAAGCCGGATTAAAAAAGAAAAAAAAAATCGACTTTCGGTATTCGATGAAATTCTACAGTTTAAGATGTTCTGAACATGATTCATCTGCTTTTAAAAAATGGTTATCTGCTCCTATGTGTGTGTAAACTGCGTTAGTAAGATTTTGTTACTGATGGACCAATGAAGGGATTTTAACAATATTGATATTTCCTTAGCCTTTCACTTAAATTAATGTTGATTAGTTTTTGCAGTATATCACCGAAAAGATGGCGCTGCTGTTCTGTGATTCTTCCCATTTATATGAAAGCTATATCTCGATAACTTTTGTGCTATATAAACAAACTGAGCTAGGTATATGAGAGGGATAATATGTAAAATTCTGCTGCTTTAATGAAGTTGCAGAACGGCTGATAAATTAAATTAAAATGTTCCAATTTGATTCTGTTTACAAAACAATATCTTTTTTTTTTATAACACATAATTGCACCAAACTTAGTATGTCAGATGGACAATATGTAAACTCAATGTAACACATTGGATGCATATCAGACGAATGGTGGCGCTGCTATGATGCAATTTCATTACATTTATGGAAAGTCTATGTCTTAGCTTCTATGTTATATATATATACCTCAAATTCTCTATGTAAGCTATACATAAGGAACAAATATACTGATTTAATTTAGGTGCATATCTACCGGCTGGTGGTTCTGCTATTACTTTCTACGGTTTTGTAAATAGCTGTATAGGAGCATCTATTGGTAAAAAATCCACTAAATTTCATACGTGAATTGTTTATAGTAAGAATAGTAATAACAGAGATACATTTCAGCCGGTATATGTGGAAGATCAATCAGCATTATTTTATTAATTTTTATAACATAGAATTATATTTTTATAACATAGAATCTAAGCTATAGCGCTCCCGTGAATAGGATTATATTTCAACACAACAGAGCCGCCTATAGTTTGATATGCACTTAAATGGAATCAGAAGTTTTATATATCCATTTCAGTTACCAAGATTTGGTTCATTTTTGCGCCGTAGATGCAAAGATATGACTTTCCAAAATGGCGGAAATCGCAGCACAGAAGAATCACAAGTTCAGTGATAGTTTCTTCTTAAAAGCTTATCAACACCAATATTAGTTAAAGGTGTTAGCAAATATCAAATTTTGATAAAATTACGTTCATTGGTTCAGTAGTTATAGCGTCCACAATATTTTAATTATACGTACACAGACAGACATTAAAAAAAAAAAAAAAAAAAATGTTGATTCGTGTTCCGAACACTGGAAAACGCATAAATTTATAGAAATCTGTAAGATAAAAATTTTTAGGTATAAATTTTTTTTTTTTTTTTCTCCCCAACGTTCTTTTATCATTCGCCGTTTGGTAAGAGAAGAGAGTATATTTTATATGAATAGTATAATCAAATGTATATTGTGAAAAGAACAGAAGCATTTTGATCGGTCGAATTGAGAGGCAAATAAGTACAGAAGTTTACAGGGATATGCGTCGTTGTGTAAATAAATATGTTGATAGGGATTTTTTTTATTAATTCATTTGTTTTAATGAATTAATTTTGTTTTTCTTTAATTTTCTTTATATTTTCTTTTAATTTATTTCCTTTTATTTGTTTGTTTGAAGATTAGAGTAATTACTAAGACCATTGTTTTCACGTAAATTTTAATTTCTCAATTTATTATTAATATGCTTAAATAGACAAATTGGTCGAGTTCCGACCGCTGGATAGTACTAGTTATTAATATTACTTTGATATTTATATAATATTACATAATGTTCTAACAATTTTACTGTTTTCAAAATATTTACTTTTGCCGTGTAAAAGAATTAAAGAAAAAAAAGAAGAAAAAAAAAAACTTTAAATCAATAGTGAGCTGAATAACCAAGTTAATATATGAAACTTGCGTCGTATATTTTTTAATTTTTCTGTGCCAATGAAAATATATTTATAACTCTTTAACTGTCACTGATTTCTCTCTGAAACCCATCACTTAACATTTTTTTATAAAAAAAATTATCATTATTTCTTCCAAGCTTTTTCTCGACTTTTCAACTTTTGCTTCCTCTCTGACTGATAGTAAACAGCACTACTCCAAAATTTATCAAACGATGATGCATAGAAAGCAAAATGAATACCTTTATTTACTTAGTTTTCTTGTTTCTTATTTATATCTTTATTTATTTAGTTTTCTTGTCCTTTTTATTTAGTTTTCTCTTCTTGCACCTAAAGAAACGATATTTATAACTCTTTAATTGTCACTAATTTCGCTCTGAAACCCATCACTTACAATTTTTTTATCAAGCAATTTATCATTATTTCTTTCAAGCTATTTGTCGACTTTTAAACTTTAGCTTCCTCTGTGATTGATAGTAAGCAGCACTACTTCAAAAGTTAACAAAGAAGGGATGGGGAGAAATCAAAATGAAAGAGTCACTTTTCTTTTGATTTATAGACGCTAGTGAACAGTTCCTACTTTAATAATACACTAGTGACTAGTTTTTTCACTTGATAATGAACGTCATATTTTTTTTTAAACTGAAACAATTGTTGCGAGGTTTTTTCTTTTCTTTGTTCTTTCTTTTTTTTTTTTTTTTTTTTATATCATTTACTTATAAAAATATTTATTTATTAAATTAGTTATTATTTGATTTTAAGAAGAAAAATTTTCGGAAAACCAAAAATGCTAATTTTGTCTTTATGCATAGTTTAATGAGCTATGTTTCTAATAGCGGTTTTTGAAATTAGTTTAGAAATTGCAAACGAAAATATGGAGTGAAAGCTAAAGAGTTAGTATTTTTTTTTCTGGCATAGATACACTGAAGGAAAGAAAAAAGTACATGTTACTGACATCTAGAAACTGATTTGTTGCTGTAGTAAAAATAGTTCCATGTCGTTCGTATCAATTCTAGTTCCCTTTACTAGTGAACACTAAAATACATTATTGGAATTCCAGAACGTTTTCCTATATTATCGTAGTCGATTTCATTTAAAAGTTTTTTTTTAATAAAGGCGAACACAAGAGGCGAGGTTTAGTAACTACAGTTTTGTTTCATGGCCCATATCTAGGAAATCAAGAGAGAATATCTCGCAATACAAAGGTTCCATGATGTTGCCAACATTCATAATATTGTTACACCATCTAGAAAACTGTAGACTAGAAATTATCGATCATTTCGTCTGTACAGGTTATTTATGCGTTTTATGTGCAAAACTCGGAAATCTATATTTCTCGTTTACGTATTCTGAAAATGACTACTTATTCGTCCCAGATGAAAGCAGTATTTTTTGTTTTTCTGGTTGTAATACAAATTTAATCTGAAATCTTCTGAGTCTCACGATCACTAAAAAATGATTTCGTTATGTTCAGGGAAATTGAATCCAAGAAACTAGAGAATATTCTTGTTTTGAATCACTGCGTAGGCAACAAAGAATTAATTTTGTGATCTGTGAAATTTTATGCACACGAAGTAACTCTATGCACGTGAATTGTAGCTTCAATAACTGTCAATTGTGACGGCACGTGAAGCAATTGCAAATATTAATTGTGATAGCTTGAGTAATATGTGATTTTGGACAGAATTGAATTCAGACAAAAGTTACACATTAAAGTAAATTAAAAAATTGCCTTTAAAAATCATAGAGCAGGAGTTACTTTCCATACATATCTTCTGTTTTCCTTCTGGAATTTCTTGCGCTTTCCTTTCTTGCGACTGAAATACAATTCAGCGAGAAAAACCAGAAACGATATAAAGTAGCCACACAAGAGGAATATGAATGCTGGAGCAACGTCTGTGAGAGTTAATATTCGGTTAGTGGTATCGGATTCTGAGCTATATGGTAACATCGCTAGATGGATCATAAACAGAGAATCGCGTAAATATTTGAAATAAAGACCTGAATCCATTATTCTGTGCACGAATGTATCAATCATCTCTTTGCAACAGAAACCTCTTCGGATCTGCATTGCAGGTAAACATTCGAAAAAATGATCTTCTGAAATAAAGTATTCTCCTTCGAAAATTTCCAAATATTGACTATTTATAAAAAAAGCAAGATTTTGCTTCTTACCCTCTTGTATAAAATTTAAAAAAAACATTTCCGTAACTCAAACTATTGTTCACAATGTGTTTTGCAATCAATCTTAAATGTGTCTGCTTTGAATGGCCGAGGCCAAATCCGGCAAATCTTTTACTTTAGTAACTGGTGGAAATGAGAGAAAAGACAGAAACACTGAATCGTAAGATAGGCAAAGGATCATGGCTCCGAACACCCATGAATACACGAGGATATTTTCTGCAATCGAGGAAGGTATTATCAGGGCACTCTGCTTCATCAGTATTGCAAAAACATGAAGGAAAATATGGCTTCTGTTATGTTTCCATTTCAAGAGGAAATAATGTATTACAATCATTGCCATTAATACTGATACGATTGTTATCCAAACGGACAGCGAAAACGTTTCAAAGATACCAAAAACTCGTGGTTTGTATTCTGGTTTTCGAGTTACAAATGTGGAATCACTCATTGTAAAGGGGTAGCAGAAATCATATACTCCTACACTATCTTGAAGCATAATCAATGATGGGAAAATTATGTCAATTTCAGAAAGTTTTACTTTTTCCCCAAGTTCTGAATAAAATTAAAATCTTTCCGGAAAGTAATATCAACTCCATCAAACATGTTTGTGTATTGTTCAAGGTACATTTTGAGTGCAAGTAGTATTCGACCTTGCGTATTTCCTACCTGAGATAAGTAGCTAATCTGTTCTTTATAACTTGCATTATCCTTTCCATAATTCGGAAAAGCAAGTTTTGTTTTTTTCTTTATTTCCATATTACTCAGACGTTAAAATACGATTTTAGTCTATGAATTTATCATAAATAAAAGTTGCAGGTTTAAATTTTTAAGTAAAATGGTGTAGCTACTGTAAGTTTTACTGATTTAGGATATTCTTATATTTTTACGTCTCAATTTTCATAAAGTATCAAATATACTTTAGAGTTTTCATATTCCAACTATTTTAATAAAAATAGTGAAAGTGATAAAGTTTCAATTCCTACACAGAATTTTCCTCGCAAGAAATAACATAAGATTTCTCACAGGTATAAAGTAATTTTCCAAAAGCGTATTTGAACAGTTTTATATAAACTCGTTAGATATTCTCTTTATATGTGAACGTACTTTAATGTTTGACAAATGAATGAAAAATAAATAATCGCCACACATTAAAAATTAAAAATCAAATTATTTTTAAAACTATTTTATAAAACATAAGACGTATATATTTCATGTTACTAACAAAAAAAGTTTTACATTTTTTTCATTTCTTTGTGTCATATACTAAAAAAGTCTCTAATCTTTAGTTATTTAGGAAAATTATAGTGTAATATATTATTACTATTTAAACGAAAATGTTTATCCCTTCAAAATCACATACAATTGTCGGTTTTTCACTTCACTGCTTAAATTAAATGCCTATAGCTAGAAAAGTACTCATTCATTAATTTATACGTTTGAATCAATGAGAAAAGGATAAACACAACAATACTATTCGAATTTTTGTCTTTATTGTGTTGCACCATGCAGGAATTTTTAATTATTGCAGGATTATTTTTATTTCAGGAAACGTTGCAAATGTATATTAGTCATCTCTCCGATGTTAAAGAAAGATTTCTGCGTTTACTTGTAGTGTGCCGAATATAGAATATTTTTTATCTTTTCACAGAGACTGCTCTTAATTTTCCAAATGATGCAGCAATAATTCAAGCGTGATTCCCCTTGTCTCCGAATGCATTTAATCAATATAATTACTTTTTATAAATTGCATATGGTCACTAAAACTACAGGAATTAGACTAATATAGCGTTAAAACAAGATATATGCTGTTACGTGATTAGCCAAACATTCATCACAGATTTTCCTAAACATTTCTTGCTCTCCTATCCAAAGAGTAGAGAAAAAAGTGTACTGGCGTAATAGTGTGTCCTTCTTCCAATCCAAAAAATGCAGATTGCATTAATTTTTATCACATATAATTATGTAATCGATTGTTTGAAAGACTGTTTCTATGTGATTACGACATTAACAATGAGTCTTTTGTCCCACTCTGAAGTTTTTCGCTTTGTTAAAATTTGGAGTAAAACTTTTGAAAGTTATTTGAAAGCAAATATTATTCATAGTTTCATAAATTTAAATATTTAACACAGTATTGAAAAACTTTGCTTACTTTCATTTGAAAGGAAATTGTCATGGAAATAAACCCTCTCTAAAAGCTAGTATACGATATCTCTAAGTTATATACGATATCTTAAAGTTAAAAAAAAAAAAAAAAAAAAAAAAAAAAAAAAAAAAATGTAGCTTGAAATGAATAGTCCTCCGTACTAAACTAAATTCTGTCTTTGACTGAATTTTTACTTTTTTATTTATTAACTGACTAATTATTATTATTTTTTTTGCATTTTATTTGTGAATTCAGTTTTACTGTCTGTCTACTCTTCTAAATTTACGAAATTATTTTACAATTTATTGTTTATTGATAACACATATACAGCAGATTTGTATGCTTGGCTCGTAGTCCGCTTGTAAATCTTCGTCATATTAAGACAGACAGAGCACATGACAGAATTACAACACGAAGAAAACGAAAAACACCCAGAGCCAGCGCGGGAATCGAACCCGCTCTCCAACGCCCGAAGGCAATTATCAGTGTGATGGCATGACCACTTGTTCACTTTTACAATCTAAAGTTGACACTAAAGCTGTACATCAGTCAGATTCCCTCTTTCTTCCTTCCCACGTTATCCAATGGGATTTCCGTTGCTTCGTTTTATAAGAATATCTCATTCAAAAATGAAGTATTTCGAATTCTGTTTTTTCAGTATTACTCTTCGAAAATATCACCTTTTAGCTTAGCGAGCAATTTTTTGAAAAAATAAATCTAAATTTTCCGTTTAGAGATCGAAACTTAAGGGTACTAAATTTAATTAATGAAATAGCATTTTTAATTATTATTATTATTATTATTATTATTATTATTGCAAAAAATTGCTCATTAAGCTAAAAAGCGACATGTTTAAACGACCAGTAGTATTAAAAAAACAGAATTAAAAAAAATCTTCATTTTTTAATGCTATACCCTTATAAAACGAAGTACCAAAAATCCCAGGGGATAACATGGGAAAGAAGAAATGGGGAATCTGACTGATGGTGCAGCCTTCTGTAAATAAACACGTTTAATAGAAAATTGCTTTTTAATGTTTAAATTTTTAATTATTTGCAATCTGTTGAGGATGATTCCTGAAATAACTGCAATATTAACTACATTGTTTTTTTTTTTTTTTAACGCTAACAAAAGTAAATAAACAAATATATAAACAAAATTAAAAATAAAATAAATACTAAAGGCTAAAAAAAAAACCACACTTTTGAGATGTCGTCTATAGTGCTCAAAATTGACGTTCTTTTTGCATTTAGTATTAAAATTCTGTGTTGTTTAAATCGTCTCAATTCATCATGGAAAATTCAAGGAATGATAATTTTAATAAATGTTTTCTACAGCGTGGATTTTTATAGAAAAATATAGAAAGAAGCTTTGTGATAGTCAAAACATACTAGATATTTTTTCAGCACCGTGACGTAATTTAATAATAATAATCAAGAGCATTCAGTATTTATCTCCGCTGACAGCTAATCCCCTTGTTATTCTCTGTGCCAATTATAATGTATAATAATGTATAATTATAGTGTATAATGTATAATATATTGTAATGTTTGTATAATTATTCATTACGGGATGTATTTTCTCAAATTCTATTTTTAAAATCAGAAAATTCCAAATTATTAAATTTGTTCACGTTTTTCTTTTCTTTTTACATTTTTTTTTTCTGTTTTTTAATATTTTACTTTTATGTTAACAAATGTAAAGAACTAATTGTTCATTTTTCTCCTCAATATATCTATAAAATTAAATAAATAAATAATAAATTCCGAACATGCACTATATAAAATATAGTGTAATCATGAAGAATTTGACTTTGATATTTTCGTTCATCTACACGTTTTGAGCTCTCCTGAGTTCATTTTTATTATTTTTATGGTGATGTATGGACGTGTGTGTATGTGTATGTATATATGATTAAACACGAAAACGTCCAAACACTTTGATCGATTGAGCTGAATGTTGGTGGATATGCAACAGGTTACCGGCCGCGAACTGTATAGATTTTCGTAAGCCTAGTTTTATGTTTTTATGTTTTTTTTTTTTTTTTTTTTTTTTTTTTTAAACAAGGACACAGAGAAAAGTGTTTTAACACTATTGGGTTATGGACACAAATTATTTAAAGTGTGATAGCATCTAAACGTCTTATTCGATTGAGCTAAAAATTAGAAATTCTGTAGGTGACTGTTATATTTTTAAATATTTAACTGCATAGATTTTTAAATATTTAACACTTGTAGATTCCTTTTTTCTTTTTAACCACGCTCCATATCACAAGAACATACGGACGGAATTAAGTATAAGTTTATATGGGGTTGAACCTTGACTTATAATGATGTTGATTAGTTTCTATGCTATAAAGCTCAGTTGTGGCGCGGCTGTGCTGCAATATATCCCCAAGAAAGCTATATCTCAGCATCTATAATAAATAAATGCTCACAAATTCATATACATGAGGACCTAAGACTATGTTGATTCAATTTTAGTACATTTTGAACAGCAGGTGGCGCTGCTTTGCGGCAATTTAGCTTAATTCACGCGAAGGATATGGTTGCTACCATGAATATACAGCAATCTTTGGTTAATGGAATGCGGCGTCATGCTGGTGTAATATTTTTTTGTTTTTGTTCTTTCTTACACTTAAAAAAGTTATGATACTAAACTTTCTCGACGTAGAAAAAATTTGAGAGAGTAATCGTTTCAATTCGTTGTGGAATTAGTGAGTGAAATAGCTGCTAAGGTAGTTTTTGTTTTATAATTTCCGAAAACATTTTTTTTTTCTTTTTTTTTTTTTTTTTTTTATGCGCTATTCGGCGATCGAAACATTTCGATATGTTTCCTAAGTTACGTTGACCCGAGGGTGATGGTTTTCAGCGAGATATTCTCGGACAACGAGAGAGGGTAGTTTTATAGTGTAGGGTGGGGGATACCTCATCTTTCCTCTATGAATCGATTATTTGTCACTCCTCAGTTCGTGTAAATTACAGATTACACGCGTCGTAATCCCACCTACTGTTTAAGCTAACCCAGTGTGGTGAAAACTAAATAAATGAATAAGCATGATAATCGTCAAACGGTCTGATTTTTTTTTTTTTTTTTTTTTTTTTTTTCATGAAACTACCAATTTGAAAAAAGAAACATATTTCACAATTTAGAAAAAATTATTTATTTTGCAGCGAGATACTTATGGGTGCGTGTGTGTGTGTGACAAAAATTTTGTGGCGACCTCTATCATCGGAACTATTGCTCAGAATTGTACATAAATTTATATGTAGCTGCACCTTGACCTAAATTAGTGCAAGTCAACTTTTAGTGCCAACCTTTTACAGTAGGCGCTGCTACACAGCTATTTCCGCAATTTAAGGGAAGGCTATATCTCAGGTTCTATTGCGTATCATCAAACAAAACTTGATATGTGAGAAAGCCAATATGAGATATTATGCTGATTCAATTTGGATGATTATAAGCCAATAGGTGACGCTGCTATACTGCAAATTTCCTTGAGAACAAGAAGGCTATATCTCAACTTCTATGGCATATGTATATCTGCACGAAACTTGATATGTGAGATAACCATTTAAAAAATGCATTTTTTACGATGTTATTTATAAAAAATAAAACTGTCTTTCATGGGATAATCAGTGTTAGTTTTTTTTTCTTAAATGAAAACCATTTGCATTCATTATGTTAGATAATTTTGATGAATAAGAGTTTTAATAAATTATTCGATTGTTTCGATTTGTTAGTGCATTAGCTTTTTAGTGTGTTAGTTTGTGTGTATGGAAACACGTTATCTCAAGAACAAATGATAGCAGTCAGATCAGCCCAGTTTTAAAACACTACCCAAGTAACACAGACTGTTGGCCCAACTGCGATTTATTGTTAGTTCGTTGGGGAATTGTTATCGTTGGGGAAAGGGCTCAAAATAACTGTGGGCCAACAGTAAATAGCATTGTTGGCCCAACAGTCCTCAAATACTGTTTTCCCAACAGCAAAATATAACAGTTGGCCCTACAGTGTCATTCTGTTGTTGGGCCATCTGCAAAACAAGGTGCATGGGCCAACAGTATTCAACTGCAGTTGGGCGAACTGCAAAATATCATTGTTGGGCCTGCAGCATTCACCGACGGTTGGGCCAAACGCAAACCAGAGACCATAAGCCAACCGTGTTAAGCGACAGTTGGGTCAAAAGCGAAAAACGAACATTCTGCCAACCAACCAGCTAAACCACAACAACAACAACAACAACTCTTCCGTCTCCGCCATCTTTGATTATTAGCTGCAAGAGTTGACACGCCGTACATTAAGGTATGTTTATCATTTTAATAATGATATTTTTTGGTATATTTCACTAATAATTGGTTATTTAATGATAACAAAACCAAAATAATTTATTTATCTAATTTAGATCCTGCTGTCAATGTATTTATTTACACGTATATTTGTTGTAGCTCGATATACATTGCAGCATACACTTTTAATTAAATGATTTTTTTTTTTCTTCTTCTTTTGTCATAATTATCTCTATAAATTGTTTTTTGATAGATTCACTGCTCTATAAACTTCATTTTTTGTTTTAAAATGTTTAAAATGCAACCTCGCATTTTCAAAGTTTTTTTTCTTATAACCTTTTTAACAGGCTGCAGGTGTATGCACACTACTGTATTCAGAGATGAGATTTATCAAACTTTTGTAGGAATTTCAGAATTTTTTTTGTTGTTGTTTCTAAATAATTTTTATTTAATTTTATTTATTTTTTACATGTTCTTGAACAATTTATTTTCACGTATTCTCCATATTTACTTATGGACAGTATAATTTCTTGTATAAATTTCTTCTTTTATTGCAAAAATTAGATTTTTATTTATTTTTTAGTATTATTACTGATTGTATAAATAATTGTGCCTGTTTACAGCTTGAACTAATAAATTTGAAATGAAATTTTCACGAGTAAATATTAAATAATTTATACATGTCTAGAAAGACAGAAAGCATTTATATTTTCCTTGTCTCACGTTAATTATGAGAATTTAAGAAGCAATCTAGGCTGTTTAACATTCAGAATTATTGCTTTTTTTAAAAAAACTGCTCGCAATTGAACTTATTGAAATTAATTTCTTAATATTCAATAATGTAAAAATATCACTTTCTTTCTTTTGAAAGGCGTATGAAAATTAATGCTTCATACTGAAATTTTAAAAGCCTAAAGTTTTGTTTTCATATTAATCAAAGTGTTACAGGGTTCATACTCCTCAGGGAAAACAGGGAATTTAGAATTTGTTAAAAAAAGTCAGGCAAAATAAAAAATTTCATTAAAAATCAGGGAAAATCAATTATAAAACCTGGAAAAACAATTTTTTTTTTTTGCTGAAGTTATGTTTTTCTTGTTTAGCTTCGTATCAAAATTTAAATGATTAAGTATTGTGAAAATACACATGTAAATAATGATTTCTACCTGAATTGCTATCATGATCGGCAGTAATATGACATTATACAGTGAAAGTAGCTGTATTTTGTCCTGTCTAGAGAAGCTTTTCTTGTAATATGTCGCTGATATTTTCTTGAAAATTGTCTAGGAACTCGGGGGGAAAACTCATGGAATTTTTTTCTCGTATTTGAGTATGAACCCTGTGTTATGATGATGTTTCTGCTAAACCTTTAATCCGTTTACTTTTTAAAACATATTTATAAGTATCTTATTAAAAACAACTAAATTTTTAAATTATCACATAAGTTTATCGTATACTTTAAGCATAATTATAAAAATATTTCGTTGTAATACATAAAAGTATAACAGTGTATTTTGAATGAACATAACAATAATTCATAATGAAATTTTAAAAGTCTAAAGTTTTGATTCCTATGTTAATCAAAATGTTATATCAATGTGTTTTTCAAAGAACTTAATCTGTTTACTTTTCAGAATATCTTTATAAATCATATTTTGTTAAACTAAATTTTTATATGACATGATATCTCACCTCGTATAATATTAAAATGTATCAATAGATAGATTAAAAAGTTATATATATGTTTATTCATCGTAGGCATCCTATGTTGGACCACAGGTGACCTCGTTTTTTTTCCTGCTCCTGCTGTTTACTTAAAGTAAGGCTGTTTTATTATTCTTTTAAAGTTTTCATTACTTTTAGTTTTTTACTTTCTGTGATTTTTAGCATTGTTATATCTCTGTTACTTTTGATTAAAATTACATCAACTACATATAGAATCTTTATTGTGATATAGAGCTGTACCGAGTACTCGGTATATACTCGGTACTCGGCCAATTTGCCGAGTACTCGTTACTCGGCCTAATTTGGACTAAGTATTCGGCCAATACCGAGTAGTTGTAAGAATTTCATTATTTTTATGTATTATTTGAAGAAATGTATTCATAAGAGTTGTTTATTAATAACTAAACTAATATGTAAATATAAATATAGAGTCATTAAACTTTTGCTGCAAAAGCTTTCTGCAGTTAAAACGGGCGAGTAGATTACCACCAAACTTGGTATAGAGACAATTCATGATATGAGCTTATCCCTTTTACTTAAAAGAATTTAAGTATAACCATCTTGTATGTGTGTAATATGCAAATTTTTACTTTCTTCTATATTCAATAGAAAAAAGTATTGGATTCATAAAAAATTTCAACGTCGGGTTTTTGATGGATTTACACGTTTTGAGAGTTGAACACGATTTGACCATTTTTAGAAAATGTCTGTCTGCATGTCTGTGTGTGTGTGTGTGGCAAAATTTTGTGGCAACTGTATCTCAAGAACTACTGCACAGAATGTAATACAAATTGGTATGTAGTTACACCTTGATATTAATTAGTGCCTGTCAACGTTTGGTAAAAAATATCTTACAGGTTTCGTTGCCATCCTGCTTTTTTTAAATTTTTAACATGGTGGTATAGAACAAAATTTTGTATAAATGTGCATAAAGAAAATTATTGTTTAATAATCATTATGAAATTTACAAGAAATATTTATAATAGAGATAGTCAACTATGAAAAATTTTTTATATGTAGGGTGGGGGGGGGGGAATAAATTTTCATAATGGGTATCTTTCAAAACAGCTCGCTAATACCTTTAAAACGAATAGTTATCTGAGATAATTTAAAAAAAAATTATCGATTTTTTTTAAATGTAATATCGAGAATAAAATGAACTTTTTTTTTTCACTAACAAAAGTGTCCGATCACTAGCAAAAATTCCTATGTAAAAAAAGTACACTTCATATAGTTTTGTATAAATCCTTATCGAATTGTGTTCTTACACTGACTAAGAACAGGATTAAACAAGGATTTATTTAACAAAACCGTATGAAGTGTACTTTTCTTACATAGGAATTTTTGCTAGTGTTCGGACACTTTTGTTACCGACTGTACTTCTCTAATATGGAAATCGTACTGCATTATCATGGAAGATAATTTTATTAAATAATGATTGTAATAAATTATTTTTACTGAGTGAATTTGCAAAGGAAAAAATAGAAGAAAGTCATTTGGTAGCCACAACATTCTAGTTTTATGACAACTTAGTACATAAAATTGTATCTGTAAAACAGACAACAAAAATAAAATATTTTAGATATAAGAACCCTTATATAATGCTGATATAGTATAGATAAAACTTTAAAATCCTGTTTTTATATTTTTTAAATTTATTTCTTACCATTTTCCGCAAACTAATTTAAATATACATTCCAGGTAAATTTACCTTAATCAGGGGTCAATCACGATTTTAATTTTTGGGTTCCTTTTTTGTGAAATTTTTGTGTATTTTTGTTTAGAATAAAATATTTTTGTGAGAAAATAAAATAGTGTGTAAAATCTTTCATTTTTACAATCATTGTATATAATGTTTAATATGAAGTTTAATAGAGTTTCTTTGAGCTAATTTAAGGCATTTATTTAAAAATAATACTGAAAACATGAAAATACTTTATAAAAGTATCATTTTTATAAAGCAAAGTCTTGTAAAAAGGCTCCTTTTATAAGTTTGAATTTTATGTGTCCCTTTCAATGGATTTGAATTTTGTGAAGGGTCAATTTTCACGGATTTGAATTTTGTGTAGGATCTCTTTTCACGGATTTGAATTTTGTAAAGGGGCCGCAAAAGGGATCCAAATTTTGTTTGGATCAACCCCTGCCTTATGTTAATGTAAAATACACTGTAAAAAGTAAATCTGAAGGGCTGCGATGTGTATGCCGAAATATATTCGTTTTATCAAAAGGATGAAAATAAGGTATTTGAATTTAAATTGAGGTAAATCTGAAGTTTAATTTGATTTTTTTTTTAAATCTATGCTATAAAATAAAATGGAAATTTAAGTTGTAATGATTAAGACATGATATCACATTTTAATAATTAAAACTGATCGATGTGTTTAATTTTTTTGGTTTTAATGAATTTGAGTTAATATAATTAGATTACAACTTTTTCACATTTGAAACCCGAATAAACTACTACGTCAGAAACGCCAAAGAAAAATATTAGAAATGCATACAGCTGTTTTGGCAGCCTTAAGCGTGCCGTCTTCAGCACAAAAAGGCACTGAAGACGGCACGCTTAAGGCTGACGAAACAGCTGTATGCATTCCCAATATTTTTCTTTGGCGTTTCTGACGTAGTAGTTTATTCGGGTTTTAATATTCCAACGCCAAGTCTCCTGTTATTATTTTTCACATTTGGTATACAAAACATGAAGTTTAGCAATTTCTTATAATTTTTCTGTTGCGATTCAGCGGCTAAAAATTTACCAGTGAATTAAGTAAATATAATGTAAACTGTACTTTTCCAAGCCAATTGGTCAAATTAATTCTGTTGATTTCAAATCATATCAATAAAACAAAAGTAAGTGATTAAATCTATAAACTACTTAAAACTTGTTGCTCTCAGAGAAGTTTTTATTAGAAGTATAATTTTTCAAGATGTATTTTCATGTGTTGCACTTAATTTTATTATTATTATTATGTAAAATGGAATCAAAATAACTAAGTATTTTTATTTTAGGTTTGTATATTGCACTTTCTTGGAAGTCTTTCAGACTGTTGATGAAGAGGAATATTTTATCTGGACATACCAAAATAAATAAATAAAATAAATTGTATGATAATTAGTATACTCTAAACATTGTAATATGTAACATTTAATTAAGTTTTACTGTTTTCAATAAAAAGTACTTGCTATTTTTGAAATGTACCTTTATTTTTTGCATCTTTTTTTTTTTTTAGACTAATGCATTTTACCAGGGTTGCAGAGATTTTTTTTATTCCCAACATTTCCCCCCAATCTATATAAAAGTTTCTCCAAAATAGGGAAACTATTTTAACTATGATTTTTGTAATTCATTGTTGAAACTGATATCATTTGTATATTTTTCTGTAAATATCTCTTCCCCGGATCCTAGATCACTGGATTGGATATATTTTGCAACCCTGCATTTTACTTTTGTATCCAGATTTAGGTGTCTTCAAAAAATAAGGGAATCATTTAATCGTATACTGTAGGTAAGAATTGTATTACTCCATTGTCAAATTAGGTTAAATTGTATAATTATGTCTATTGTCTTTACAAAATATAAAATTAATTTATTCACAATATAAGATTTAATAATTGTTTTCAATTTTACATAGATTAATTGTTAATAGGAGTTAATGGAGAAAAGCTCCAAGACATTCTAGGAAAAGTATACATGTTTATTGAATTTTTTTATTTTTCCGACTGAGTGAAAATAATGCCTGGACCGGGAGTCAAACCCCGGACCTTTGACTTACAAGGTCAAGGCTCTACCAATTGAGCTATCCAGGCCAACAACCGGTCGGCATTACTCATTCAGGTAACCTTTAGGCAGAAAAAAAGCCTAAAGGTTGTCTGAGTGAGTAATGCCGACCGGTTGTCGACCTGGATAGCTCAATTGGTAGAGCCTTGACCTTGTAAGTCAAAGGTCCGGGGTTCGACTCCCGGTCCAGGCATTATTTTCACTCAGTCGGAAAAATAAAAAAATTCAATAAATATGATTTTCTTCCCAATAAGTAAAAAAAAAAAAGTATTCATGTATTAAAAAAAAAAAAAAAAAAAAAACTTTTGTAAAAGAAAATCAGTTTGAAACTAAGAAGTTAGCATGATACAAATATATCCTTGAGGAGGTTAGGTTTTTTTTTTTTTCTTTTTATCCATTTTATTTTTCTTTTCTTTTCTTTTTTTTTTTTTTCTTTTAATCCATTTTATTTTTCTTTTCTTTTTTTTTTTTTTTTTTTTTTTTTTTTTTTGAGAAATTAAAATTTTTTATTATTAGTTTTAAATGGGATATTACCTCCCTATTTTTGAAAGGGGTTATTAGTACAATTAACTCTGATAAAATTCAAATTCAATTCATTTTTAGAATAGAGAGAGGAGTTTATGACTTTCTTATAAACAGGTTTTTCTTTTTTTTTATAATAACAGTGGTAAGAATTTCAAAATTTTTATCAGCCAAAGATTTCATTTTTTTACAGGACTACAATATATGATACATAATCTGCAATAGCGTATCGTGAATGAACTTTTGGGTATGCTCCATACAGGTGGCTATAAACAGCACATTATGAAAAGCTCCTCTTCTGTTTGACTGTTAAAATGTCGCCATATCTGTGTTGCTTCTCGAAATAAGCAAGTTAACAAGATGATTAAATATCCATTTTAATGTATTATTTCTAATCACCCAAGTGGAACATACTGAAAGTTGCATTCATGAGATGTCACCGATAGTCTGTATAGGATAATAGCAGCTTAAAAAGATAATAAAATTTAAGTAGTTGCCTATCCAAATACTAAGGGAGAGTTTTTCTTTTTTTAACAATGTTACACTGTTCATAAAAAAAATCTCTCGTCATGTCTAAAGAATAACTTGCAACTGCGGAGTAAACAAACATTTTCCCAACCTTTCATATAAACATTTTATCATTGCATATTACTTCATCATCTCACATTTTTCCCCTCTCTCTTTCATTGGAATAATGTGGTGAATATTTACTCTCTATTTCTCGTGTGTATTTCCTGGCTGTAATGTTGAAAAGCAATTTACAAAAACATACATTTTCTGATTTATATAAGATTTCATTTGTATTTTAAAATTAATTACAATTATATTCAATTGTCATATTTGCCACCTAAATTTATTTTGTAAGTACAGTCTAACCTCGTTAACGTGAACACACTTAATGTGAATTACTTTTAACATGAACTGTTTCCATAATCCCGTTCACTGTAAACGTAAATGTCTTAAATTCAGTTTAAAAAGTGTCTTAAATGGATGGTCATTTTTTAAGCGAAAAAAAAAGTCTTACTTTTTAAGACACCTTTTTGCATCAGAAATTAAGATATTGCAAGTGTCTTAAAACGCCGCCATGTTTTAGGCTTAAAAACACCGCCATGTTAGGCTTAAAAATACTACAGTTTTTAAGGCTTTTTAATAAATATATAAATAAATAAATATGGCGTGCGATTATGCTTTTCTGTTAAAAATATATTTTAGAATTGTTTAGAGCATTAATGAAATATTTATATATTTAAAAAAAATAAATAAAAAGTCCTATTTTCCGGCGTTGGGAATCGAACACACACTGTCTAATGAAACCGAAACCTGAAGCCAAGCACCGTCGGAGTGAAGCATTTACCAATCACGCTACCGTCATATACAGCAGTACGTGTTTTTATGATATAATATACTGCAGTATTCGTGAAACTAATCGCAGTGTTATGTTTTATTTCTAATTTTTTGCCATAAAACTATTGATAGTATGGTATCTTAAACTTAATAAATATTATCTTAAATTTCATATTTAGAGGACCAGAATTTTTTAATAATGCATAACAAGTATGTGAAGGTTTCATCCCTCGATGATAAAGATTTCTTTCCTTAAAGTGATATTTAAATAAAAACGAACTATAATCATGAATACTGGAAAATTTGTAGTTTTACATTTAGATGTAGGTGAATTTGTGAAAGAAAAAAAGTTTTTAAATGAATAAAGAAAAAAGAAAGAAAAAAAAATATGCACAAATTAGTCATGATTGTTCACTTATAATTTCGCGTTCTTCTCTGCAAATTACTTGCTACATCTGTCTTCACACTTTTTCTTTTAATGTAAGAAAGCTTTAAAGACAAAGATTTTTTTTTTTTTTTTTTGGAACAAAATAAGCTTCATGTCTAAATATGTTGTTTATGAATTGTGTTAAAGATAATAGCATGCAAATATCATTCACATCCCTAGAGTATTATTCCATAAAAATATAATTTCATAAAGCTACCCTAATTTAAGTAGTTTAACTGCTTATTACATAAAATAGTAATATATTTATTGAATGTGGAAAGAAGTAGGATAAACATATTTCCTTAAAAAAGATTTCATATGAAAAAATTTCTAAGTAATGCAAGTGTCTGAATTTCTAAAGTGTCTGAAAATTCAAACGCGTTTTGCTGTCTGAAAATTCGCGTATTTAAGTGATTCAGACATTTTTGTGTCTGAATTGATATTTCAGACATATTTCTGTCTTAAATTAAAATATCTATAACGTCTAAGGTACATTTTAAGACATTCACGTGTCTTAAATGCCGTTTCAGTTGTTTTTATGTCTTACTTTAAGACCTTTTTATTTGCAGTGTTGCTACTGATAACGTGGACATTTTTTCTCCCTAGAGAATCCCGTTAACGAGGTTCAGCTGTATTTTTAAAAATCTAAAGTTTGGGTAAACGGATCAGTGAAAATGTGTATATACCAGTAAAATCTTAAAATCTCTGGTCCTGCACTTTATTTTCTTAATTTTTACCTTTGTTAGGTCTATTTCATTATAAATCAATAGTTTGAATTACATTCTCGCATAACTTTTAATTTGATTACATTATAATCCAGCAACAGTGATGTAGATATTTTTAGTTCTGAAATTTAACTTTCTTTAAAATTTAAAGCATCCAAAATAAAAAACAATCTTATATGTTATCAGACTTGATATGAGAATTTGAATTTTCTATTCTATATAGTATAAAAATTTTGCTGATATATTTATTAAAGTGAGATAAAATAAAACAACAGATTGATTTATATTCCTTTCAATCTATTACTAGTAAAATAAGAATTTAAATGAACTCATTCGCTAAAAATAGTCAGTTTAAAAAAGGAGAGTTAAATAAATAAATAATTTTAATTTTCACTTTTAAGGTATATATTTAAAAACAAGATTTAAATATGAGACATGTGGTATAAATTACTAGTGCTCTACCACTGAATAATTTAGTCGATATCAGAAAATGTAACCTGTAGTAATCACTTATGTAAGAGCTTACAGATCACATTAAAAAAATTTTCTGTTTCATATGAGTAATTCCTTCAAGTCAGATATTGGCTAGGTTTTTCAGTAAGTACAAAACTGACACAGTCAGAGGTTCTAAGTTTGAATCTTAGCCAAGTCACTTTTCCATTTTGCTAAAGATAATTAACTTTTAGAAATGTGTATACATCATGTTAAGAATTTGTAGTCAGATAATTTATCCGCAAACAATCAAATATTTATTACAATGTGCTATAAGGAGTAAGGACATACCAACATCAACAAATAAAAATGCTGTTTTTATATATTACATTGATTTTCGCATATTTCTTTTATGTACATTGAGATTTATTTTTCAGACTTCATAATTTTTTTTATATAATTACAATTTAGAGTAAATAAGATATTTTTTCTTCTTTTGGAAATTTATATAATATTATAACATTTAAAGAAAAAATTATCTTTAAGTTTGTTAATTTGTTTCAGAAATATATTTATTCATTTTGAAAGTAATAAGATATTGAGAATATAGCACTTTTAAACAAGTAATTTCATGATAATTTATAAATTCTTTTGATTAAAATTTAAACTTTTTTTAATATATATATATATGGGTCATTTCTCAAGAATTCTCTGTCATTTAGGTTAAACTCAAGGAGTTAGGAACAAAGCACCAAATTAAAAAAAATTATATTTTTTAGGCTATTTGGTTTTATTTTTACTCAAATAAAATATATCTTTTAGGGTGAATAAACGCATTCTAAATTGAAAAAAGAAATAATTAATATGTTGCAATTATAATTAGTTTATTCCCTAATAAATTAATTATAATTGCAACATATTAATTAATTCTTTTTTCAATTTAGAATGTGTTTATTCACCCTAAAAGATATATTTTATTTGAGTAAAAATAAAACCAAATAGCCTAAAAAAAATAATTTTTTTTATTTGGTGCTTTGTTCCTAACTCCTTTAGTTTAACCTAAATGACAGAGAATTCTTGAGAAATGGTACCCTATATACATTTTCACACTTCGTTGGCCAACGGTTGGTTTTGGCCGCTGGCCCTCGGTTGAGCCAACCGTTGGGTGACAGTTGGGCCAACAGTGGAACGGTTAGAAAAACTGGCCTAACCGTAGGCCAACAGTCTGCCAACCGTGGCCCAACGGTCTTCCAACCGTGGCCCAACGGTCATCCAACTGTGGCCCAACGGTCATCCAACCATGGGCCAACAGTTCACCAACCGTTTGCCAACAATGGCCCAACCGTTTGCCAACCATGACCCAACCGTTTGCCAACCATGACCCAACCGTTTGCCAACCATGACCCAACTGCTCCATCGTTGGGCCAACCATCACCCAACGGTTGGCTCAACCGAGGGCCAGCGGCCAAAACCAACCGTTGCCCAACGATGAAGGAAACTGTTGGACCAACCGTTTCCCAACCATTCCGTGTTACTTGGGTACTTATGATACTAATAAATTGAATTAAAGGCAAAAGAAATTCAGATATATTGAAAGAAAAATTTATTTATATCAGTAGATTATACATTTCTAACAATAATAATTATAAAAAAAAAGAAAAAAAAAACATTAAAAATCTTAAACTACATTTTATTATTACGAGTTGTATTGATAAAAATCACACTTTCGTCCTGTGTTAAAGTTATGGTAGCTCTAGGATCGTTCCTCTCGGGCGGTAAAACGGAACTTTAAAACCAAGCTATAAATTTCTAATGCAAAACTGGATTACATAAACTGCGGATTATGCGTGGGAAATTACAGAAAGTGTAACAATTTTTTGTAGCGATCGGTTGAATGGTGTAGTTTTCTATGCTTTGAGCTTTATATATTTTTAATTACTTAAAAAAAAAAAAAAAAAAAAAAAAAGAAAAAAAAACTTGTTTGACCATTTATTGAAGGTGATAACCGCAAGATGCAACATAAAATCTCTGTCTGAAAGAAATAGTACGATCTGTCGTTCTACACAGAGAATAAATTTGTGTTTTGTTTCTCGTAATTAGGTGCATTTGTTTTGTTTTACTATTACTAAAATATCACACAATACAAATTTATCATTCAAACAAACTTTATTGAAACTCAAATACCATAACAGTTGCGAAACTTTTGCATTTTACATTTGAAGGTTACTTTACTACTTAACAACAGATTTTATGAATTTGAATTAGGAAACAGATGGTCGGAAATATTTTTCATTTTTTTTTTATTTTTAATTACTTGACACAATATATGTTGACATATATAATGATTAATATTCAATATGTTTCATTTCACATCTAAATGCATGGTTTTTGACTAGATAATATTAATCGGAGCTTAAACTGCCTTTAGTTATTATTATTATTATTATTATTATTATTTTATATTTTTTAGCATTTTACTAAAATGTACTGTATTTTCCTAAAATATATTGGTAAGAATTTTGTTAAAAAGCAAACCCCGGAAAATTTCTTGAAATATCTCTAAATAATAACTTTTAATTCTTATTCAAATATTCACGAGTAAAAATCACGAATCCGCTGTAAATATTTATTTATTATCTTTATTAATCTTTACTTATTTATTATTATTATTTATTTCGAATCTTTATTTATTTAGTATATTTGGATTTGTTTTAATTTGTAATAGTTAATATATTTAAAAGTATGTCAGAATTCAGAATCAGGTGTTAAAATTCACGGTACTGTCTACTTATCGTCTCCGAAAGCCGAAACCAGTAATATTCTATAGAAAATTTTACCCCGTAGCAATTTATTAACTATTACATATTTTTAAATTCAGTTTCAACATTCAGAAAATTTACAACTGCTGAACAGGTTTTCGATTTTTAAAAATTGATACATATATATATATATATATATATATATATATATTAAGCATAAAAATGTAAAATTTTACATTGTGAAAATTCGCATTTCAAAATCCCAAAATAAAATATTAAAAACTAAAAAAATAAATAAATAAATAAATAAATAAATAAATAAATATATATATATATTAGAAAGCTGTAAACTGTTTTATAGTTGTGAATTTTCTGAATGTGAAAACGGTATTTAAAAATATGTATTATTTAACGAGTTATAATATGGGGGTTGGGAGGTTTCTCCGTACAATAAAATATGCTTTGGCATCCGGGGACAGTAACTAGAGAGATCTCTTAAAAAATAATAATAATACTATCTAAAGTATTAAATTGACTTTTGAAAAATGTAAAATACTGCTTGTGCATCTTAACTACAATGCTTTTTGCCAGGTAAAACCCTTCTACCAATGTATAGCAAAGTTTTTCACGGTTTTCGTAATATTTTGTAGTGAAAGCATAGGGGTTTATACATTTATTTATCAGTTTTAAAGCTTAATATATTTTTCAGTTGCTTTGATACGTTCGCTAAAACACATGAACACAACACTATTCTTTGCTTTTATTCTGCTTTACATGCATACGTACACAGGAACAGGCACAATATATATATATATATAACTGTGAAATTGAAGGTATCTCTAAAACTGGATACCAGTCATCACTTTTAGGATGTGCATTTTATTTTGTTTATATCTTGTCTCCACGATAATACCTTTTTACAATCTCTAAAGTTCAGAAATTATTTTGTTTCTAGATTAAATTAAAAAAAATGTAAGCGAAATCCACAACTGTTTGCAAACTTTTTCTTCTTCGTTTTTACATAAATAGTCGTTTATCATCAACACTATTATAAGAACAGATTTACAAATTATTTTATTATCACTTTTTCATCTGGTTTATTGAAAACGAATGTTTAAATGTCAAGAGAAAATGATTTGCAAATATAAATACGAAAAAATGTTTTAGCATTTATTCATTTATTTATTGCATAATAAGTTATTATCTATAAATTAAAATACAAAAAGCGAAGTTTTCGTACGTTTTTAACGTATTAATTATAAGAAAAGTAAGTTAAAAGTAGTATAGATCGAAAGGTGTTAATGTAGGTTGTGGAAAGAAAATTAGTCTCTTGTCTTATAATGTGAAGAAGGCATTCAAAAATACATTTATTTTTATCTTTCGTTATTTTATAAATACTACGCCACGTAATCTTTTGTATTAAATTATTAAACATTAACAGAAATTATTTAATTCAGCAAATACAATTTCTTAAAATTCAAAAAAACTATAGGCATAGTAATTCGTAAAGATGCAGTGTCCTTATATTACTTGACTGCAGATTTTTAATTGTAAGAAGCAGTAGCTATTTGAGTCGTAGAAATGCTTATTGAGTAAATGGATGGTAGATCGAAATTTTATACTATTGAACATATATGCAACTTAAAAAAGAATTTGATTAATGAAAGTTCTAACTCTTTTTATTTACGACCTATTTTATTTTCTTTCTCTTTTCTTTCGTCTTTCGTCTTTTGTAATTTCTTTTTTTTTCTCTCTCTTGTGATCTACGTTAGCTCTAATTTGAAGACATGTTTTTTAGGTTAAACACAATGTATTTTAATTAACTGAAATTAACTACTTAATTTCGGTTTAATTATTATCTAAACATATGCACTAATAAGTGGATTTAATACCATACTCTGCATGTATAAGAAGAGGATATTGTATTCGTGTAAATTTTCGATTTTCCGTTTTCGATTAATTTCCTCGATTTGAGATTCCATAGACACGATTTGGCCATTTTTAGAAAATGTCACTCTTTTTGCATTTGCAAAACTGTACGAACGCTGTTCGTCAATAAACAATGAGTTCAATAAAACCGATCTTGATTTTTAGTTGGAACTTGACATGAATTTGTGCTGATAAGCTTTTGGGCTATATCAACAGGTTGCTCTGACACGCTATAATTTCCTCTCATTTTAGACAAGACTCACCTATGCATCAAAACTAGTACAAAAGATATGTATCATGTAAAACTTTGCGGATTCAATTATATCGACCGACATGTGGCTCTGCTATGTTGCAGTTTAATCCCATTTTCGGGAAGACTATATCTAAGATTCTGTTTTGTATAAATGTACAAAACATGGCATGTGAAATGAATATTATATAAAATTATACTGATTCACTATGGATGCATACCGGATGATTGTGGCGCGGCTATTCTGCAATATGTTTGATTTATGGTAAAGTTGTTTTACAGGTTTTATGCTAAATAAATACACCAAACTTATTTTGTGAGATACATATTAATAAAATTTATTTTTATTAAGATTTGGTGTGTATAAGCCGAAAGGTGGCGGGGCGGTTACTTCAACAGTTTTCCAGATGGCTATACGTCAGCATCTATTATTAAAAATTGCAAAGAACTGCATATGTAAAACAAATTGTGAGAAGCTATATTGATAAAATTGTTCTTCATTTTAACCGGTAGGTGCCACAGTTTTATAAAATAATGTAAAAAAAAACCTGATTAAAAAAGAAAAAAAATCGACTTTCGGTTTTCGATGAAATTACACATTTTAAGATATCCTGAACATGATTCATCCGCTTTTAAAAAAATGGTTATCTGCTTGAATGTGTGTATAAGCTGCGTTAGTAAGATTTTTTATCTGATGGACCAATGGAGGGATTTTTAACAATATTGATATTTCCTTAGCCTTTGACTTAAATTAATGTTGATTAGATTGGCAGTATATCACCCAACAGACGGCGCTGCTATTCTGTGATTCTTCCCATTTATGTGAAGGCTATATCTCAAAAACTTTTGTACTATATAAACGAAATAGAGTAGGTACATGATAGCGATAATATATACTCGTAAAATTCTGATGCTTTAATGAAGTTGCAGAACGGCTGATAAGTGAAGTTTAAATGTTGCAATTTAATTCTGTTTACGAGAAAACAATATCTTATTTTTCATAACACATAATTGCACCAAACTTAGTATGTGAGATGGACAATATGTAAAATCACTGTGACACAATTTGGATGCATATCGGACGAATGGTGGCGCTGCTATGATGCAACTTAATTACATTTACGGAAAGTCTATGTCTAAGGTTCTATGTTATATATATACAACATGTTCTGTATGTACGTTATACATAAGGAAAAATATGCTGATTTAATTTAGGGGCATATCCCCCGGCTTGTGGTTCTGCTCTGCTATTACTTTCTACGATTTTCTAAATGGATGCATAGGGGCTTCTATTGTTAAAAATTGCACTAAATTTCATACATAAATTGTTTATAGTAAGAATAGTAATAACAGCGATACCTTTTAGTGGATATATACGCAAGATAAATCAGCATTATTTTAACAATTTCTGTCTCCTATATCTAATTTGGTGTATTTTTATAACATAGAATCTAAGCTATAGCACTGCCTTGAATAGTATTATATTTCAACACAACAGAGCCGCCTGTAGTTTGATATGCACTTAAATGGAATCAGAAGTTTTATATACCCATTTCAGTTACCAAGTTTTGGTTCATTTTTGCTCCATAGATGCAAAGATATGACTTTCTTTTAAATGGAGGAAATCGCAGCATTAGCAAATACCAAATTTTGATAAAATTATGTTCATTGTACCAGTAGTTATAGCGTCCACAATACTTTACTTATACGTACACAGACATACATATATAAATTTTTTTACTTTCTTCTATATGTAATATAGAGAAAGTATTGGATTCGTAAAAATTTTCGACCTCGGGTTTTTGATGGATTTAAACGTTTTGAGAGCTGTAGAACACGATTTGACCTTTTTTAGAAAATGTCTGTCTGTCTGTGTGTGTGTGTGTGACAAAATTTTATGGCAACTGTATCTCAGGAACTACTGCACAGAATTTCTTACAAATTAGTATGTAGTTGCACCTTGACATAAATTAGTGCCTATCAACTTTTGGTAAAAATTGTCTTACAAGTTGCGTTGCCATCCCGCTTTTTCTAAATTTTTAACATGGTGATATAGGACAAAATTTTGTATAAATGTGCATAAAGAGAATTATTTTTTAGTAATCATTATGAAATTTACAAGAATTATTTATAATAGAGGTAGTCAACTGGGGAAAAAATTTTGTATGCGTAGGAGCCTCGTGAACCCCCCTGGGGGGGGAAGTCCCCCCTCGAGGGGAGTAAATTTTCAAGATGGGTATCTTTCGAAAGGTCTCGTCAATACCTTTAAAACGAATGGTTGAACTATAAATCTGTGATAATTTAAAACAAAGTTATCGATTTTTTTTTACTTTTAACAAAAAGTAACTTAGAAAAAAAATCGTTTTTTTTTTTTTTTTTTTTTTTTTTTTTTTGTAACGAAATTTAACCAGACTTGGTATTTAGTTGGCCCCTGACATAAACTAGGGCTGATTAGATTTGACGATCAATCACTCAACAGGTGGTGCTGTGATCGTATTTTTTCTAAATTTTTAACATGGCTGTATAGGACAAAATTTCGTATAAATGTACATAATGGGAGTTATTCTTAACCTGTGATTGTGAAATTAATATGAATTATTGATAATAGTAGTAGTTAATTAGGGAAAAAATTTCGGTCATCGCTTCCCCCCCCAGGGTAAAGTACCCCCGGGGGGGGATTTTCAAGATGGGTATATTTCGAAAGGTCTCGTCAATATCATTAAAACAAATGGTTGAACTATAAATATGTGATAATTTAAAACAAAGTTATCGATTTTTTTTTTTTTTTTTTTTTTTTTAATTGTTACTGCGTGAATTTGTATAGGAAAATATAGAAGAAAGTCTTGTGGTGGCCACAGCATACTAGTTTTTAAATGTTGATTCGTGTTCAGAACAGCAGAAAACGCATAAATTTATAGAAAACTGCAAGATGAAAATTTTCAAGTATCCCATTTTTTTTTTTTTTTTCCCTCATCAATCTTTTATCATTCGCCTTTTGCTAAGAGAAGTGAGTATATATTATATGAATAGCATAATTAAATGTATGTAGTGAAATGAACAGAAGAATTTTGATCGGTCGAATTGAGACGCAACTAAGTACAGAAATATACAGGGATATGCATCGTTGTGTAAATAAAGATGTTGATAGCGATTTTTTTATTAGTTCGTTTGTTTTAATTAATTTGTTTTGTTTTTCTTTAATTTGATTTATATTTTCTTTTAATTTATTTCCTTTTATTTATTTGTTTGAAGATTAGAGTAATTAATAAGACCATTGTTTTCACGTAAATTTTTAATTTCTCAATTTATTATTTATATGCTTACATAAACAAATTGGTCGAGTTCCGACCATTGGATAGTACTAGTTATTATTATTACTTTGATATTTATATAATATTACATAACGTTCTAACAATTTTACTGTTTTCAAAATATTTACTTTTGCCGTGTAAAAAAATTAAAGAAAAAAAAATTAAAAAAACAGAAAAAAAAAAAAAAATCAATAGTCAGCTGAATAACCAAGTTAATATATGAAAGTTCCGTATTATATATTTTAATTTTTCTGCGCCCAATGAAACGATATTTATAACTGTTTAACTGTCACTGATTTCGCTCTGAAATCCAACATTTAAGATTTTTTTACAAAACAACTTTTCATTTTTTCTTCCAACTTTTTGTTGACTTTTGAACTTTTGCTTCCTCTCTGATTGACAGTAAGCAGCACTACTCCAAGATTTAACAAACGGTTATGCAGTGAAGCAAAATGAAAGAGTCCCATTTCTTTTTATTTGCAGACGCTAGTGAACAGTTCTTACTTTAATAATATACTCGTGCCTAGTTTTTTATTCACTTGATAATGGACGTGCTAAACAAAAACAATTGTTGCGAGGTTCTTTCTTTTTCTTTTTTCTTTTTTCTTTTCTTTCTTTCTTTCTTTTTTTTTTTTTTTTTTTTTTTTTTTTTTCTTTTTTTTAATTTATATCATTTACTTTTAAAAATATATATTGGTTAAATTAGTTATTATTTGATTTTAAGAAGAAAAATTTCCGAAAACAGAAAACGCTAATTTTGTCTTTATGCATAGTTATAATGAGCTCTGTTTCTAAGAGTGGTTTTTGAAATTAGTTTAGAAATGTCATACGAAAATATGGAGTGAAAGTTGAAGAGTTAGTATTTTTTTCTCTAGCGTAGATGCACTGAAGGGAAAAAAATAGTATTTGTTACTGACATCTAGAAACTGATTTCTGGCTGTAGTAAAAATAGTTCCATGTCATTCGTATAAATTCCAGCCCCCTTTACAAGTCCGTTCTAAAATCCCTTATTGGAATTCTAGAGCGTTTTCCTATATTCCGTAGTCGATCTCATTTAAAAGTTTTTTTCAAGTAAAGGCGAACACAAAAGGCGAGTTTTAGTAACTACAGTTTTGTTTCATGGCCCATATCTAGGAAATCAAGAGAGAATATCTCGCAATACAAATGTTTCATGATATTGGCAACATTCATAATACTGTTACACCATCTAGAAAACTGTTGACTAGAAATTATCGATCATTTCTTCTGTCCAGGTTATTTATGTATTTTATGCGCAAAATTCGGAAATCTATAATTGTCATTTAGGTATTCTGAAAATGACTACTTTTTCGTCCCAGACCAAAGCATTTTTTTTTTTTTTTCTGGGTGTAATACAAATTTACTCTGACATCTTCTGAGTCACATGATAACGAAAAAATGATTTCGTTATGATCAGGTAAATTGAATCCAACAAACTAGAGAATAGTTTTGTTTTGGATCACTGCGTAGACAACGAATAATCAATTTTGTGACCTGTGAAATTTTGTGCACAAGAAGTAACTGTATGCACAGAATCGTAACTGATATAACTGTCAATTGTGACGTCACATGAAGCAATTGCAAAAATTTATTGTGATGCCTTGAGTAATATGTGATTTTAGACAGAATTGAATGCAGACAAACGTAACACATTAAAGTAAATTAAAAAATTATCTTTAAGAATCATACAGCAAAAGCTACTTTCCGTACATATCTTCTCTTTTTCTTCTGGGATTTCTTGCGCTCTTTTTTCTTTCGACCTAAATACAATTCAGCGAGAAAAACCAGAAACGATATAAAGTAACCACACAAGAGGAATATGAATGCTGGAGCAACGTCTGTGAGAATTAATATTCGGTTAGTGGTATCGGATTCTGAGTTATATGGTAACATCGCTAGATGGGAATCAAACAGAGAATCGTGTAAATATTTGAAATAAAGACCTGAAGCCAGCATTCTATGTACGAATGTATCAATCATCTCTTTGCAACAAAAACCTTTTCGGATCGGCATTGCAGACAAATATTCAAAAAAGTGATCTTTTGAAATAAAGTATTCTCTATCAAAAACTTCTGCAAGTTGAGTATTAATAAAGAAAGCAAGATTATGCTTTTTACCCTCTAGCACAAAATTGTTAGAGACAGGTCCGTAACTCAAACTATTGTTCAAGATGTCTCTTGCAATCACACGTAAATGTCTCTGCTTTGAATTCCACAAATATAAAGCAATACCGTGATGAATGTATGACATACAATGAAAATCTCCTTTCTCCACGGCCGAGGCCAAATCCGACAAATCTTTTACTTTAGTAACTGGTGGAAATGAGAGGAATGACAGAAACACTGAATCGTAAGATAGGCAAAGAATCATGGCTCCGATCACCCATGAGTACACGAGGATATTTTCTGCAATCGAGGAAGGTGTTATCAGGGCACTCTGTTTCATCAGTATTGCAAAAACATGAAATAAAGTATGGCTTCTGTTGTGTTTCCAACTCAAGAGGAAATAATGTATTACAATCATTGCCATTAATACTGATACGATTGTTATCCAAACCGACAGCGAAAACGTTTCAAAGATACCAAACAGTCGTGGTTTGTATTGTGGTTTTCGTGTTATAAATGTGACATCACTCATTGTAAATGGGTAGCAGAAATCAAATACGTCTAAACCTTTTTCATTTATAGTAAATGGTGGAAAAATTATGTCAATTTCGGAAAGTTTTACTTTTTCCCCAAGTTCTGAATAAAAAAATTTAAAATCTTTCCCGAAAGTAATATTAACTCCGTCAATCTTGTTTGTTTGTTGTTCGAGGTACATTTTGAGTGCAAGTAGTATTCGACCTTGCGTATTTCCTATATGAGATAAGTAGCTAATCCGTTCTTTATAACTTGCAGTATCCTCTCCAAAATTCAGAAAAGCAAATTTTATTTTTTTCTGTATTTCCATGTTAGTCAGATGTTAAAATAATGTTTTAGTCTATGAATGTATCACAAATAAAAGTTTCAGATTTAAATTTTTAAGTAAACTTGCGTAGCTACGTTATGTTTTACTGATTTAGGATATTCTTCTATTTTTACTTCTCTATTATCATAAAGTATCAAATATACTTTAGAGTTTTTATATTCCTACTATTTTAATAAAAATAATGAAAGAGGTTAAGTTTCTATTCCTACACAGAGTTGTCCTTTCAAGAAATAACAAAAGAGTTTTCACAGGTATAAAGTAATTTTCCAAAAGCGTATTTGAACAGTTTTAAGTAAACTCGTTAAATATTTTTTTAATATGTGAACGTAATTTAATGTTTGACAAATGAATTCTAAAATGAATAATCGCCACACAATAAAAATTAAAAATCATTTTTTTTTTAAAACTATTTTTTAAAATATAATATATATATATATATATATATTTCATGTTACGAACAAAAAGAGTTTTACTTTTTTTCTTTTCTTTGTGTCATCAAATATTCTCTAATCTTTATTTATTTAGGAAAATTATGCTGTAATATATTATTACTATTTAAACGAAAATATTTATCTCTACAAAGTCACATAAAATTGTCGGTTTTTCACTTCACTGCCTAAATTGAATGCCTATTGCTTGTAAAAGTACTCATTCATTAATTTATATGATTGAATCGGTGAGAAACGGATAAACACAACAATACTATTCGAGTCTATGTTTTTCTTTCGTATCAGTATCTTTCAATTATTGCAGGATCATTTTTATCTCAAGAAAAGAGGCAAATATATATTAGTCTTCTCTCCGATGTTAAAGCGAGATTTCTGCGTATACTAGTAGTATGCCAAATGTAGAATGTTTTTTATATTTTAATAAACACTCCTATCAGTTTTCCAATGATGCAGTTGTAGTAATTCAAACGCCACCCTGTCTCTCTGAACTCTTTTAACCTATTTAGTTATTTTTTATAAATTGCATATTATGACTACAACCGCAGTAATTAGATTGATGTATGTAGTAATCAGTAATATAAGTGGAAAACGATACATTACTCTTTTCTGGATTTCCATACCACTCAGATGTTAAAACAATATTTCAGTCTATGAAACTTTCACACACAAAAAGTTCAAATTTAAAATTTTGAGAAATGTGAAGTAACTGCTTTTTAAAGTTTTATTGATTTAGGATATTTTTATATTTTTACTTCTTAAGCGCAAATACTAATCGTTATCCATTCTTTGTCGAAGGTTTTTTTCATCGTATTATTTTAAAATAAATATATATATATTTTAATTTTATTTTGTTTGCATTTATTTTTTTTCTTTCGATTGCTGCTCAAAAGGAATTTAGTATTTGTATATTTCTTCTATTCTTATAAAAAAGATGAAAAAGATTCATCTTCAACTCCTATGAAGAATTGTGCTGTGAAGAAATGACATAAAATTCTTCTCATAAAATATAATAATAATGAAAAAGAACTTTTGAACAGATTTAAATACGCTTATTAGATATTTTCTTTTTTAGTGAACGTACTAAAAACTGTTTGGCAAATGAATGAAAAGTAAATAAGCATTAAGTATTAAAAAATTTATATATAATTTATTCGAAATATCTTTGAAAATAATTTTAAAAACAAAAGATTTTTTTTTTTTTTTTTTAAGTATCAAAAAGAATTTTACTCTGTTCTTATGTGATCTTCTGGTAAGTTATCTTCTATTTATTTATACATAGAAGTTATATTATAGTATTATTACTATTTAAACGAAAAAATTATTGCTACATAGAATTATTTATTTTTCTATTTCCCATTTTTAAATTAAAATTCTATAACTTCAAAAAGTACTCATTCATTAATTTATAAGCTTGAATCATTGAAAAAAAACTAAACACAACAATACTTTTCGAGTCTTTGTCTTTCTTGTGTAGCACCATGCAGGAACTTTAAAATATCGCAGGATTATTTTTATCTCAGGAAAAGAGGCAAATATATATTAGTCTTCTCTTCTAGGTCAAAGCGAGATTTCTATGTACACTAGCAGTGTGCCAAATGCAAAATATTTTTATATTTTCACAGACACTCCCATCAGTTTTCCAAAAGATGCAGTCATAATGCAAAGGCGACTATCTCTCTGAAAGCTTTTCTCCTATTTAGTTATTTTTTATAAAATGTATGTTATGACTACAACTACAGTAATTAGACTGATGTATTTTTCACCCAAAATATACGCCTAATTCATGACTAGCTTAACATTCGACAAAGATTTAGGTAAACATTTCTTGCTCACCTATTCAGAGAGTAGAGAATTCAAATAATGCAGATTGCATTGATTTTTATAGCCGTCATCATATTTAATTGAGTTTCGATTTTTAAAAAAAGTACTTCTATGCATTTACGATTTAATAATGATATATTTGTTCTACTGAAAAGTTTTTTTTTACCTTTGTTAAACATTTGCAATAAATTTTTTAATATTATTTGAGAACAAATATTATTCTTAGATTCAGCAAGACAAATATTGCACTGTATTTAAAAACTCGCACTTACTGTAATTGGAAACAAAGGATATGAGTGTTGCAATTGTCACGGAAATAAACGCTTTCCATAAGCTAATATAAAATATTTATAATTTCACTTTTTAAGAAGCATTGAATTAAAGTAGTTGATTGAGTACCTAGCTTAATTCATAAATTGCATGTTGTTTCTTTAAAAAATTTCTGATTTAAATTGAGAATTTTAGCTGGTATTTATTTTAGAATTAAAATACATATTAGTCTAATAAAATATGTATAAAATAAATAAATAAATTGTTCTAATCCATAAAAAAATGTGTTGTGCAAATGGTGAACGTCATTATACACATTGTCCGTTGCTATAGAAAAATTATTTAGTTAAATAAATAAAAAAATGTCTGTATTCTCAAAGCAAATGAAACAAGAACGACAAATCATGTAGTTCGCATAGATTAAAACATTTTCCAACTGTACTTTCTCATTGTACTTTAACTTTGTACGCATGTTGCCTATGGGATCATTCGACAGACAGGCAAGTAGACTAATTAAACTAGTAGTTAATTTTAAATATTGTTGGAAAGTTTAAAAAACATTTAACACAAAAGAGATGAATTTGCAGCAATTTTCAATTACAGCTCTACCTTTAGGTGTCTGAATGTTTTAGTTTAAATCTGTAAATTTTTACGTTAATCGTACTTAATTCTACAGAATATTGTTTGGCAAATTTGGTATATAAATACCAATTTCATTTAAATTTTGGCAGTACAAAGTATTTTAAATACAATTTAGAAAAATGTTTCTTATTAAAAGCAACGCATTTGCATTCTTTTTGGTGTCTCTTTACACAAACCGTTTGTGCTATTTATACCATTTTAAATTTTTACCATCTTATACCATGCTATGTATACCATTTTTTAGAGCATGTCATTGCGAACATAAACAACATATATGATTTTGAAAAAATTCTTAAAATAATTATGGACATTATATTGCGACAGGCGGGCATATAGACAGAATCACAGAAAGACAGACATATAGAAAGCTCAACTGATAATTTTTTAAAAATATTGTTGGGAAATGTTAAATCGTTTAACACAAACGGAAATAAAATTCAACAATTCCAAATTATAATTCTTAGTGAATCTGAACTCTTTTGTGTGGAATATTTTGAGAGAAATATTTCTGTGTAAATATTAATGCTAATTACTCTTTATTCAATAGGAAATATTTTTTTTATGCATAAGAACAATAATGATGTTTTGTGGTAAATAAAAATATTAAAATACTGTTTTAGAAAAAAACATCACGTAGTACGCAATGCCCTCGAAATTTTTCGGGAGTCCTTTTACACAAACGAATGGGAGTATTTGTTTTCAATAAGAAACATCCCACATAATGAACTTGAATAATATAAATCAATTTCAAGAAATTCCTGCTTCTTGCAAATGTTTACTTTTCTTTCACCAACACAGGGTTTTTCCTCTCTTTTTTAATAGAGAAAAGTTTTATTAGATAGAGAGAATTTAAACAGTAATTGCATTAATTTGAAACCATTAACTCGACATGTAGTTAATATTTTTCATTAAGAAATGTATGTTAAACTTTATAAAAAGAATTTATATTATCCTCATGTGAATAAAAGTAATTGTTTGTATGTATGTAAATATGTTTCCCTGTATGTGGAAATGTCTTACATCTCCATTCAAACCATTGGGCCGATTTGAAATAAATTTGACACAGTTGCTACTTATGACCATAGTTGAAGTACAGTAAGTGTTTCGAAAGGGGAAAAATGATTTAGAAACATATTTTTGTATGAGTTTCTTCAGTGTTATTGTAGACAGAAACTTCAAATTTATTATTTAGGTTACTTCTAATGTAAAATGTTTTCGTAGGTAGAGGTTTATAAAAATTAGCTAAAAATTTGAAATTAAAAATTAGTGAAGTGTTTAAAAACGAAAAAGTTCCAATATTCCGCTTTTGTCCAAATTCAATGCGATTTAAACATTTTATTGTGAATATGTGAAAATGTCTTAGTATTTTATTATAACTAATATATACATATGTACAGGGTACCTATTAATTATCCGAAATGTATTTCAAAATAATAATAAATTAGTGAAATGGCAAACAAATTTCAAGCTTCTATTTTTGCCACAAGTAATGTCTAATAAATATTTTTTACGATGAGTTTTCGAAATGGCGGTCACCTGCTTTGACGCACGCTGCGATCTTCTTAAGAAGTGAGGCGATAGTGCAAGTAGTCTGGATCTAAATACTCTCATATTTTGTTCAGGGCTTTCTTGAGTTTATCAAATGTATGATTTTATGTGTTCCCACTTGTTCTTCTAAGACCCCACACACTGTGAAATCCATTGGATACAAATTAGAGCTGTTAGAAGAACACAGATTTTTGGTCAGATACCTTTTCACTTTGACATCGATTAAAGCAAACGTTGATTTCACTTCATGGGCCAGAGCACAAACTTGTTAAAAGATCTTAGCCTTCTAATCTTGCTTCCATGGAAGTACAGATTTCTCTAAAATAACTTTTTGATAAACTTTTCCATAATTTTTTGAGTTTCCTTTGGGAAAAAAAAAAAAAAAAAAAAAAAAAAAAAATTGAGTTTTCCCGTTGTTGCTAATCTCAGCTTAAACCATAAAACATTTTAAGACCTTGTTGCATCTTTTTGATTTCTGGTGTTCTTGAGAGCTAGATCCAAAAGTTTGAGATGATTTTGAGAGTTTTTAGGGACTTTAACAGTAAAAACTTTCTCATCGGACTACAAAATATCTTAGGTGCGCCGCACTTAAAAAAAAATCACGAAACATTTTCATTTATCTAATAGATTTTGTTTTCCCTGATCGCTCAAAAAATGCCTGCTTAGTAAATGCAAATTATTTTAATGAATAATATTTAAAGTTGAAATCATTACAACAAGAAAAAAGTGGTTATAATGAAGTAGGTAGTACATAGAAGCTCCTCAAATTTTTTATATGTTATCCGATAGAAAAATATATTTTAATAGAAAAAACTGGTACGCTTTACCATGATTGTGTTGGACTTTTACACTTAATAGCAATAAACTATACAATAAGAAATAGAAAACTCAATTCCAGATTTTAATGCAAATAGCAGTTCTACCCGTTTATCGCAGAGGAAAAATTAAAAAAGAAAATTTGAAAGCCAAGCTAAGACAAGAGATTGTTTATTCTGAGTTCTGATAAAGACTAAGAATTCTTTAAATCTGTTGAAAATTCTTATTGTAAAACCACCGTGATTTTCCCCGTGCGAAGAACGGATAGCCATGCTAGGCATTTCATTTCTCGCCATGAAGGGATAAATGTCGAAATATTCTAACCTTTTACTTTAATTAGGACCCAAGAACAAACATTTAACTAAATTTGAAGATTTTAGTAGAAACCAACACGACTTTCCACGTGTGAAGAACTAGCAGATATTTTAGATGTTTCTAACCCCCCCCCCCTTATAAGGACTAAATATCAGAAAAAAATCAGACTAAACTTCAAACTTCTTGCAGAAATATGGTGAAAATTTTAAAAAGACTTCGACATTCCCTCTACCACAAAAATCCTTTTGTAGAGGGGTGGGGAGAGAGGGGGAAAAGGGTCTTTGTGTCTGTATGTCTGTAAAACTATATTTGTGCGGGCATCACGTGAGAATGGCTGGACGAAAATCAACGACACTTGTAGAATTTTAGGTCTGTACCCAACTTAAAATTATATCTATAGAAAGTTTCAAAAATCTTACTCGATTTAGACATATGGGTAAAAAACTTCTGTCTGTTCGTCAATCTGTCTTTCCGCACTCTGACTCCCGTAAATATTCACGGTATTTCTTGAAACTGATATCATTCAAGTTCACAATCGCATGTTTCCTATTGAAAATGGAGTAAGTACCACTAATGGTTTTTGTATAGGATACGCGAAAGTATTCCAAAACATCGCTTTCTATGAGAGGTAATTCCATAAACAAACTATCATATATACAAACTATCATATATCAAAACTTGCATATTTTAATAACTTTACGTTACACAAATCTTATTGAAGTTGCAATATGTTAATCAAGTTCATTATCTGATGTCCCATATTGAAAATGAAGTACACACAACCACTAATTTGTGTATAGGACACCTGAAAGTATTCCAAAGCATAACGTTCTGTGAGAGGTATTTCTATATTTCAATAACTTTACTTTGCACAAATATTAATGAAATTGAAATATGTTATTCATGCGCAAAAGAGAATGCTTTATATAGAATATAGTATGATTAACATTAGATTTACAGGGCCATACAAAAATATTCAGTTACATTAAGGTCTATAATTGGAAATTTACAGGAATTGCAATTTAGTTTGCATTAAACGTTTTTTATATTTTATAACAATTTATCACTGTGAATATGATTTCAATTTATGTGTCTGTCTGTCCGTCTGTATGTCCTTATTCTAACTCCCGTAAACATTCTTGGAATTTCTTGAACCTGATACGTGTTATTCAATTTCACTATCGAATGTTATCTATTGAAAATGGAGTGAATACCTTTATTGGTTAATGTACAAGGGCGGCACCCGAAAGTATCCCAATACATTGTGTCCTATGAGAGATATTTCTATAAACCGATTTCTTGTACTTTTTCTTTATAAGAATCTTAATGAAACTAGAATATCTTAATCAATTAACTATCGGATGTTCCCCATTGAAAATGGAGCAAATACCATCACGAGTTTGTATACAGGGACACCCGAAAGCCTTCCTAAGCATTTTGTTCTGTGAGAGGTATTTTAATACCGTTACTGTACACAATTCTTAATGAAATTGAAATATGTTATTCAGAAGTACAAAAGAATTCTTTCTATAGAAAAAGTATGATTCGCATTAAGATATACAGGACCATACGAGAAATTTCAATTACGTTAAGGGCTATTACTGGAAATTCGTTGCACTTTCATTTTGGTTTACATTAAGCGTTTTTAACAATTTTTAAGTGTGAATATATTTGAATTAATTTATCTGTATATCTGACTGTCTGTCTGTCTATGTGTGGATTTTCCCCTCTCCTACGTCTGTAAATATCCTCAGAATTTCTTCAAAATAATGATATATGTTATCAGGTCCTCTGTGCTTCCTATTTAAAATGTCATTAATAGGGGATGTACAACTATTTTATGTACAAGGACACACACATACACCCCCCCCCCCCTCAAAAAAAAACAACAAAAAAAAAAAAAAAACAATGCATTGGGTTTTAGAAGTGTCAATTTTTAAATCACATTTAAATAACTTCCTACTGCAAAATTTGTGAAAAAAATTGACATTCATTGTTAATGTGCTAAAATTATATTTGCCATGGAATACGGTATGCTTGACTTTCAGATTTATAAGGCTACATTAAAATATCCAGACACATTAAGGTCTTCCATTGGAATCTGCTGGAAATGAATTTTCACTTGCGTTAAGGTTTTTTAATACATTTCAACAACGTTTATAAGTAGTTATAAATTCAGTTTGTCTATTTGAGTTTTTGTGCTTTTCTCTGTCCATTGTGTAGTAATATAGTCAAATAATATTATAGTTTAAAAAAATTAAAGAACACGCTTTTATAGAAATGTGAACTAAAAAGCACAAAATATCTATCTTAGTATTAAAAAGCAGGGTAAGAGAAAATCGTGTGAGTGACACATCATAATATTAACATACATTTAAATCTTTAATTAAAATAATTTAGAATTAAACAAAAACCATTTTTAAAAAATCTCCCCTCTTTCGTCACGAAACATCAAATTTCCACAAGCTAATATATATATATATAGTAGCTTATGAACATATGAAATTAATTGATTATTGTGATTTTTTTAATTCGTTCTTGTGCATAATTTAAAAAAGAATTTGTTTTGCAACGTATTTGTCAGCAATTTACAATTGTTTGTATGCAGTATTATACAAAACATTTGGGAAAGTTACTCTCATGTACATTCATGAATGAGACGCTTAAAAATGTATTTTATTATCCTTTTCATAAAAATAATTTTGTTTAATTTGTAGATTTTTACACAATCATTATTTTTTTAAAAATGCATATGTATTTAAAAGTAAAATTACATGCTGATGAAAACAGAAAGTACTAATTAATACAAGAAATTGATTATTTTGAAAAGATAATTTTTTTTTTCTTTTACTCGAATATTATTAAACTAATGTAATATATTAAATCAAAATTAAGAAATATAATTAATTTTTTCGGAAAATAAATTCAAATTTTAGACTATTTGTTACACTAAAAGGTAGGATATCTTTAAAAAGAACTCGTTGAACCATCGATTTGCCACAATTTAAAATAAAATTATTGATTTTTTTTTTCATATATATATATACACATTTGAACTTCGAAAATCAGGGCATCCAAAATCTGGAAATCTCTAAATACCGGAGATTTTTTCAATTTCATTTTTATTTTTAAAATAAAGTTTTGCTTGTATATATATATCTTAATATGTCATATGGAAAATAAAATTGACACTTTCTTCGGGTATTTAGTGTTATGCTACTGTTTTAGAAGGGAAATAGATGGAATTCATCATGGAAGATAATTTTAATAAATAATAATAATAATAATAATAATAATAAAATACTGAGTGAACTTGCATAGGGTCATGTTGTGGAGATTAAGGGCAACTGACAGCTCTAGGGTCCTAGGCTTCATGGAAAGTACTCTTCATAGGGAGTCTTTTTAAGTGATCCTTGACTGTATTTCTGAAAATTTTGGAGAAAACTACGGAAAGCTCCGAGCAGATGGGCCGACGAGCGCGACCTAGGATCGAACCCAGCACCTCACGTCTACCAGCTTTGAGCGCAGAACTCTTCGGCCGCTGGTGAGCCTTAAATTTTATAGGAAAACACAGAAGAAAGTCATGTAGAGGCCACAGCATACTAGTTTTAATATAATATAAAGTATTTGACTTTTTTCGAATTAGTCTGCACGTTCTGCAATTATTCTCGCTTGTCACATCATCCCAGCTTTATTTTGATGAATGATTCTGTAAAGTTTTTTTCTATTCATTTTTATTCATGATTCGAAGTTCATTATAAACTTCGAAGATGCTATTTAGAATACGTTATTTAGAAGATTTCTCGTAAAAATTGTACTTTATTTTTATCAATTATTTATGAGTACTTTCTCTGCTTAATTTCAGTTAGACAATTTTTAATGGATTAAATTAAAGACTTTTACATAATAGCACATTAATCTCAACTAAATACTTTTCACCAATATCATAAATATATTAAGCCTTCATATCAAAGAAAGTACTGTAGGTATAACTAAAATTTATTTCCTTATGAATAATTAGGTATTAATAATTATTTTTAAATTTACAATTTACATTCAATTTTAACTCCATTCCAAATATACAAAGAATATGTCTCTAATCTTTATAATAAATGATCAGAGATTTATTTATTTATTTATTTATTTTTAATTACAAAGTAAAAATAAAACAAGTCTTAGATAGATACTACTACATATTCATCTACTATATTAAAAATTTTTTGATTGATTTAATGATTGATCTATTCCTGAGATCCAAGAGGATTTATCTTTTGACTAATCCAAAATAATTTTATTTTAATTTCTTTATTGCCTATTTTGTATAATAAAGCATAAATGCGAGGTTGCGTAAGTAAGTTAAAAATGCCTATTTAGAAATAAAAATGAAATATCATGCGGAATGTATTGATTGACTATTAACATTTTCCAACTGTACATACTTGTTGTATCGTATAACTTTCAATATCCTTTGCCTACGTTATCACAGAACAGACAGAAGGACAGAAAGGTAAGCAGATAGACTAATCGAATTCATAATCATTCTTAAATATTGTTGGAAAATGTTAAAAATACTTAATAAAAAATGAAATTCTGCCTTAATGTATCTAAATGTTTTTATATTGCCCTGTAAATCTGAACGCTAAACATATACTCTATACAAAATATTATTTTAGCATATTGAAAATAAAGGACAATTTGGTTAACATTTTGTAATAGAAATATATCAGAATGTAATTTATGAAAATGTTCTTTCTAAAATACAAGCATTGTCATTTTTTTTTCATATCCCGCACACAAACATATTTTGCAGGGCATGTTAATGCCATTTTAAACGAGGAACATTTCGTAGTGTGTTTCAATGGCATACATAATGTTTAAGATATTAAATAATTCTTAAGAATTCATAAAATTGCGCTTTTGTTTCAATAATAGATTTCATAAGCTAAGGAAAAAAAAAAAAAAAAAAAAAAAACTCAGTGTGTGTGTATATATATATATCTATAACATTTAATAAAAATTAAATATTTTCTTATGTTACATCATGCGATGATATTTATGTAACATAAGGCTTACAGACCAATGTACAATGAACAAATAAAAAAATATTGTAACAGGATTGAAATAGAAAAATCGAAGAAAAAAAAAAAAAAACATAAAAAATATTAAATATTAATACAAACGAACGGTTACCGAATACGTATTGCTATTCCAAACAGTGTGCTTCGCCTTACCACGTTTTCTAAAACATCACATTTAACTTGAGGTGTACAGAACCTACAACAATCAAATAATAATAATAAAAAAAAAAAGGATGACAAGATTCAATCTAAAATTTAGCGGTGAAGAAGATATAGAGAAAGTTATTTAATAAGAAAAACTCAACGTAACAAGATCGGATATGTTCGTGTCTTGCAAAGTAAGCGATGCTTTTATAAATTTTTTAAAACTTTATGAGACAAAATGATTTCACTTATTCACGATTAAATACTTTAAATTTTTTGTTCAGCAATCGATGAAATATATGCCATTGACGTTTCTGCATACCAACATATACCCGAAACAGTGGAAAAGAAAAAGATGCTTCCGAAGGCAATAGAAGCACAAAGATTTTAATAATTTCAATTTTTTTCATTTATAATCTGATATAAAAAATATTCTGGTGTGTCACGCACACGACTTTCTCTTGCCCCGAAAATTAATCATATAAGTACAGATAAGAGATAAAGGGGTAACGTAACGACTGCTGTTACGTAAACCTGTGTTAAAGCAATTCAAATTAGGCTTCAGAACAGCTTTATTTTATAATTAATTCTATGCGATGTAGGTACCACCCCCGCCACACCTCAAATACCCGTTTCATTATCGTACATACATTTATTCAGTATTCAAATCTTTTATTAAATTCAAACGTTCATTTAACGTCATTAAGACAACTTTCATTCGACGAATTCCTTGAAATTAAACATTGAAAAAACCTTTATAGTAACAAACGTATTAGCTTCAAAATACAAAATTTGGATCGACTGAAATTATTTGTTTCTTATTTACTCTAAGAGATACAGTCAAAGATCAGACGTTAAAAACTTGACTTCAGTATTCAGGAACCTCAAAATATATAAATATACAAAAAACAAGCAATGAATATTTAGCTAAAAAAAAAAAAAAAACTACATTATTTGCTATAAGGAATCAATTTCAGTAACTCAGTAGATTTCCTGGACATGGTAAAATGTTATAGTAAAGCACTTCCACTAACAATATAAAACAACGTTATGGCTTGAAAATTGGCATCCCTGTATATCTTCTGAAAGTTACATCATATGGTGCACAAAAATATAATAGTGTAATTATAACACATGACAAAACCTCGAGTACACAGCCCACAATTTTCAAGTACAGTCGCAATACAATGTAGTTCTTCTATGTAGCCCTGTAAACAAACAGTAAATGATTTCTAAACCATATTCTACATGAAGCATGTTTTTACGCATATAAAAAACATATATTTGTTTCATTTGGTTTAGTGCAGTCTGTAGGTTTTAAACTCACCTTACCTGCAACTTCTCCCATAGACGTAATGTATTTGAATTCTCTTGGGCGTCCCTGTACACGAACCATTTGCTTGATCTCAACGAAAAGTTTAGTGTAGCATCCCTATATGATACACATTTAGAATACCAAGTTTGCACTTTTTTCTACAATTTGTTTTTGAAATATGCTGATAACAGACAGACACACGCAGAGACAGACCAACCGCTAAAATTACGATTTTTGGATTCAGGGGAGCTGAAAACGTGTAAATATAGCAAAAACACATTTTCGAAAATTTGACCCTAAAACAAATTCGAAAATTTGACCCTTTATCTACGTCATGGGTAAGAAAAAGTAATAAAGATGTATTAAAAAGAAAAATAATAATAAAATATCCTTTTACTATGACGAACTACGAAGCAGATAAAACTCGCTAGTTAATCATATTTATTAAAAAGAAATCTTTTATTCTCATATTCTCAATAAACATCATTTGCAATAAATTAGAACAAATGGAATTTTTTAAGATAATAAAAGACAAAATTGTAAAATATTTAATCATGTTTAATGCAACAGAAAACGCCTGTAATAAAACTAGAACAACGGGAAATATTATCTCTTTGACAAAAACCTTTTAAACAAATAACGTAAGCATTTTTTTTAATTTCGTGTAAACACAAAAATTAATTAAAATATGCTTTTTGCATAACTTTTTTTAGTATTTTGAAAACAAAAATACATAACTTATTTTTGTAACAATTCAAATATTAATGTTGGTGAAGTTAATCCTGAAATTTATCTTTTTAGGGATAATATTTTTATATATTTTTAACATATAACGAAAAATCTGATGTGGGCACCACATGACTTCCTTATACACTTTTAGAAAAATACATAATGTTAAAAAACATTGACACTGGACCCGAAACAGTTGGCTAAAAATATTTAAAAAAAAAATGAATTATCACCGTGTTCTGAGGTTTTCTGAAAGTTAGTTAAAAATCGATTGCAAGATTTGTACTGGTAACGCTGACGAAGGCAGCAGGGACCCGAAAAAATTGGCTAAAAGTATTAAAAAAAGGCATTTTCACCATGTTCTGAACTATTCTGAAATTTCAAATGTCTAGCTAGTCGGGAAGTTAGTTAAATAAATTTTCTGCTGAACCATATAAACGCTGCCGAACGCAGCAGGGACCTGAAACAGTTGGCTAAAAGTATTAAAACGATGCATATCCACCGTGTTCTGAACTATTCTGAAAGTTTCAAGTGTCTAGCTAGTCGGGAAGTTAGTTAAATAAATTTTCTGTTGAGCCATATAAACGCTGCCGCAGGCAGCAGTGACCCGAAACAATTTGCTAAAAATATTTTAAAAATGCATTGTCACAGTGTTCTGAGCTTTTCCGGAAGTTTTAAATGTCTAGCTACTCGGGAAGTTAGTTAAAAATCGATTCCAAGATTTGCACTGGTAACGCTGCCGAAGGCAGCAGGGACCCTACACAGTTGGCTAAAAGTATTAAAAAAAATATTTTCACCGTGTTCTGATCTAGTCTGAAAGTTTCAAATGTCTAACTAGTCGGGAAGTTAGTTAAATAAATTTTCTGTCGAATCATATAAGCGCTGCCGAAGGCAGCGGGACTTGAAATAGTTGACTAAAATTATTAGAAAAATGTATTGTCACCGTGTTGTGAGCTGTCCTGAAAATTTCAAATATCTAGCTAGTCGAGAAGTTAGTTAAAAATCGATTGCAAGATTTGTCTATACCGTTTTTTGATACATTATGGCTAAAACCTATGTATTTTTGTCATTATGAACCTAATTTTCCTAAATATCTCCAAAACGGAAAAGCATACAAAGTCCAAAAAGGGAGGTGCACAACTAGATGTTATAACAAACCTATGTACCAATTCGCAACTTTCTACGTCCAACCGTTTTTGAGTTATGCGACATACACACACACACACACACAGACACACACACACACATACAGACGTCACGAAAAATCGCGTAAAATCCCTTATATCTCTAAAACGAGAGCTCGTGTTAAGACGACACTTGCAGGTGTGTAACTAGACATCATGACAGTCACATGTATAAATTGGCAACATTCAGCGATCATTCGTTTTCGAGGAATTTGAAATACAAAATCCATTTCGCAAATCGGGATTACTATACTTCCTTATACTTTGTATAAGGAAGTAAAAAATGAGAAATGGTATTTCACTTTACAAAGGTAATTATGTTAATACATCGAAAATCATTATATTTTTGCTAATAAAATGGTGTCTTTTTATATGATTTACTAAATTGCTTTTTAACTGTATTTCACGTTTCTTTTCATTATAGCTTTCTAAATTAAAGAAAAGCTTACATTAATGTTCATTTAGAGATTAAATTCCATTAAAATAATAAATTTTCATTCAAAAGAAAATGAATAATTTGCAGTGTTTATGTTAGAAAAGAATGAATATTTGTTTCATATGCTCAACTGAAACTCTATAATTTCCATATTGGAAATAGGAGTAGGGTAAATAGAAAAAAAAATGAATTAAAGAAATATGCAAAACGGAAAAAGCATTGTAATTTTTCCTTAAATTTCTCTTTAATGTGTTTTTGTGTGTAGATATATTAATTAATATTTTGGTAAACTTGTGCGTAACCCTTTCGTTTACCTGTGCGTATTTGTAAAATATGAATTCTCAAAATTGTATTGAACTAACAAAAAATAATTAGATACAGAGAAAATAGGTACAGATAATAGATTCAGAAAATAATGGAAAATGTAAATACACTGAGAAAATATTATGTGACTGACATCTTGAATCCAAATTCTGGGTTTAGTAAAAATAGTTCCATGCCATTCTTATAAATCCTAGCCCCCCTTTGTTAGCGAGTTTTAAAATCCTCTGTCAGAATTCTAGAGCGTTTTCTTATATTCTTGTGGTCAATCCTATCTAAAAATCTTTATAAATAAATGCAAACACAAGAGGTGAGTTTCAGTAGCTATTGTTTGTTTTTACAACTCAATTCCAGAAAAATCAAGTAAGAATTTCTCGCAATGCAAACGGTTAATAATATTCATAATATTGTTTCACCATCTAGAAAAGATCCCTGAACTGGGCTACAATTCCACTCTGGCTCCTTTCACCACGTTTCACAACCCAATATTGAATCTATGCGCGATTTTAGGGTATTAGCTCGCGTTCGTGTGTGATTTACGACTCGGTGATGAATCGTTTTGCTAGTGTTATTAGTTATCAATGGTGGTGATAAATCGGTTTATAGAGAATAATAAAACCGATTTAACCGCATAGAGTTTTAATTACTATATACAAAAAAAAATTCAAAAAAGAAAAAAAAAAGAATTAAATATTCAGTCAAAGACAGAATTAAGTTTAGTACGGAAGACTATTAATTTCAATTTGTAAAATTTTTATTTTTTATTTTTTATTTTTAATTTATTTTTTATCTAAATTTGACCGTGAATCTGGGCCACGAACTTTTTAAAATGATTAAAACGAATTAAAATAAAGTATTTCCACCTAAATTTCATACTTTGGTTAATTAAAAAAACTATATTTGTCGTGTCGGGAAACTGTTTTCACCCCTGGATTCAGAAAAAAACCACCCTTTCATTTTGTATACAATTTATAACGATAGAACTGATATTTTTAATTTATTTTGGAGCTACACAAAACTTTTCTACAAAATTCCAGATAGTCCTCCAACCTAAAAAAAAAAAGAGGGAAGGGAGGGCGGGGATATTTTATACTGGCTATAAGGTATGTTTACTGGCGGCAAGTTTTTTTCAAATTCCGGGAGACCTGTACATGACCACTAACAAAAACAACAAAAGGAAATTCAAGAATCCTTAAAAATATATAGATACACCAATTTTTCTTTTTTTTAATACGTCATGATTACAATATTTTCTTTTAGTAACATATATTCAGAAATTAATAATGTTTAATAAATAATACTCGTGTTAAGCAGAGAACATGATATTTCGTCAAAGCGTCATGAAGACGATAATTTGTTCTATCAGTCATACTATCGGCCGGAATTATTTAATCGTGTTCTCAGATATCTTAAACACTGATATCTGTATCGATCATCACTATCTATATCGAATACATAAACGAGATAAATTGCAGAAAATTTAATTAATTAACTATGTTACAAGATTCGATATCCTTTATTATAACCACTCTCTTAAAAAAATTCTTGGTGATAAAGATTTAAATTTATTATTTTAAATAATTCTTAATGGAAAAAATGATTTACTGAATCGAATTAAAATTCTTAAATAATCAGATCAAATATAGCAATAAAATATAATTGTGTGCTGTGTGAAACATAGAAATACATTTTTGCATTGAATTTTAATAAGAATATCATTTCTTTAATAATTTTATACAGTTCAAACATTATGAAAATTATAAACTGCAAAAGGTTTCATTTACAAAATAACATTCATTTGGAGAGACTTACAAAAGAATTTCGAAGCATAACCATTTAACTGCAATAAGTTTTAAAAGCGGATTTGGGACATTTTAAAACATATTGATATTAAAAGACATTTACAAATAAAAATTAAAAGTTCCTACCATATTTACGAGATAAAAATAAGGCGTAAACATATAGGCCACATTTCCAAAGTAATGAAAATAATATTATATATAGATATAGATATATATATAGATAGATAGATATATAACCTAGTACAAAAGCAATTTCTATTATAATATGTGTTTTTTAATCTATATATATATAAATGAATTGCTGTTCGTTAGTCTCACTAAAACTCGAGAACGGCTGAACGGATTTATCTTATCTTAGTCTTGAAATGTTCGTGGAGGTCTAGGGAAGGTTTAAAAGGCGAGAAAAAATCGAATAATTTCCGGGAAAACCCTAAAAACAGCCCTTTTCTATTTCCCATACAAACGTTTTCTAGAGTTATGTCCGTGAATTTATTTGACTGAGTTTCACGCCAAAACTGCTCGACGGATTTCGATGAAATTTGTAATGGAGATAGCTTATACCCTAACTTAAAAAGTTGGCTACCTTGTATTCCAAAAAAAAAATTTGTTTTTGCGATTTTTATGCATAAAATAGCAATTTTGTAAGCTAATAATAGCAAAAAATTAGCCATTTAAATTTATCCATAATTTAATTGTTGCCAAAAAAAAAAAAAAAAAAAAAAACGAATTTATTTTTTTCAACAGGAAAATAAATACATTTATCTAAAAGTGAACGATAAAAAATTATAAAAAAAAATATGCATCTCACAAAAATTGACGTCATTTTTAATTAAAAATTTCTTTTACACATTGATAAAGTGCTAATACGCAAGCGAAGTGATGACGTCACTGGCCGTTTGTGGATTCAAGAAAAATATGTCCTATGTTAAACGCCCATTGGATTTTTTGTAAAAAATTATTAAAAATCGAGGAAAATTATTTCCCGATTTTAATCCCCATATTTAGGTATAGATATGTATTAGTTATCATGTCCATGCGTTAGATTAAGTTATTTTTGTTGTAAAATTGACAAAATTTGCATTTTTAATATCAAAACTCTAGGAAAAAAAAAATGGCAAACTTCTATATTCGATTGAAAACACAAACATTTCATTTCAAAGGATGATATTTACACAATAAATATCCAACTAATACACTAATTAAAAGGAAAATGATAAATATTCTATCATAATTTGAAGTCAAATTTCTTTCCAAATGTCTAAATAAAGTATCTGATATAAGATACGATATTGCAGCGGAATAGATTTGATATCGGTCATCCTTAGCAGAAAAAAAAATATATATATCGACAAATTATTTGGCGAACATAATTTAATTCCTTTCATAAATCATGGTTATTTTAACAACTTATATTAAGAGAGTAATGAATAATATGAAACAATATTTCGTACAATGCATATTACGAAAATATACATCTGGCATACATATTTTCGTATTACGTTTTTGATCACCAAATACAATAAGCGCCAAGAACGACAGAGTTTTGAAATTTAAAATTAAAATTTTGTCAATTTGATAGCAAAATAACTCAATCTAACACATGCACACGATAACTATAAATAATATTAACTAATATTATAAATGCGAAAGTTTGGATGGATGTTTGTTACTCAATCACACCACAACGGCTAAACGGATCTGGATGAAATTTTGTTGGAATAAGACATAGGCTACTATTTATACCGGAAAAAATGTAAATTTTTAATTAATCTTCTGTATAATATAAATATTTCTTCTATAATAAAATTTTAAAATAATTTATTTTAATTTTTAATTGTTGCCAAAAAATATTTCACGCGAATAATAATAAAAAAAAATAATACATATTAAATTTGCTTAGGCACATGACAACATAACGTCATTATCAAAATTAAATAATAAGAAAATGAAAGCTAATTCAGATCTGTATTAAAGAGCTTTATTAGTTGATAATCCTGGGTATATTTTTAATTTTAATACTGAAGTAGATAGGACATTTTTCGCCAAGGACTCTATTTTTGTGAGATCAACCTTAAGCCAAGTAGTCCATAAAAAATATAAACAAATCTGTACATATAAAAGAGCAAACTCAATGATTCACTGACTCAACACTGCCATGACGATTCTGTGGGAAAGAGGGTCACAAATTTTAGTGACCAGGTTGGATTTCGGAGCCTGACCCCCAACTAAGACGGAATTTTGCAAAATACCCCCCCCCCCCCACCCACCCACCGTCTCGTTGAGGGGCAGAAGGCTTAACTCGGCTCCAAATTACTTAACGGTGAAGAAATTGCAGATGGAAAGACCAGACTTCAGTACAAAAAAATTATTTTCTGCGATTTTGGATTTTTGGATTTTTAAGGGGGTAGGGAAGGGAAAAGATTTTGGAAGAAGGGTACTCAACACACGAGGAAATCGAACTGAACACACACTACAAAGGGATTTTATGAAATTCCACCCTACCGCCGTTTGGAGAATGGGGGGCAAAAACATGTATTCATGCGTAACGCTGCACTAAATTATCTAAGGTTGGACATTTTTTATGTAAGGGACGATTATATGTATCTAACTCATAGTATGAAGAGATTTTGCGAAATTCACTCCTCCTTCCCTCCTTTAAGAACGGGAGGAGAGATTAAAAAAAAAAAAAAAGTTTTAAAGCATAGCTCAGCTTTAAATAATTTCATGATCTCAATTTTTGTTTTATGTGTCGGTCAGGTATGTGTATGCAACATGAAATATAAAGTAATTTTGGAAATTACAACCCGCCCCTCCTTCCTCTTGGGGCGGGCGGGGCAAAAACCACATTTTGAAGCTTAAATCCGTCCAAAATACCTAAGAATGTCGAATTTTGGTGTGTGAATGTTAATTAAGTGTGCGAAATATGCACTTTGATGAGATTTTGTAAAACTTTCAACTGTAACAGCGAGGGAGGGGGAGTAAAAAGCAGGTAAGGGACTGCCGAAGGCATTGGGCAACTTAAAATTAGATTTTGACGGATTTCAATGTTTTTTTTTTTTTTTTTTTAAGATATTTTATTATTATCAATGATATGCTGTTTTGGGGATTCATTTCAATATAATGACCAGCGAAGCGGGCAAAGCCTGCTAGTGAAAAATAAAATTTAAGTGTTGCTAATCACATAAATTATTTAATAGTAATAAAAAAGCACACACATAGACACTCAAAAAGAAAATAAAATCAGTTGTTACTTCTTTTCGAATATTTATGTATTTAAACAGCCGTTGATTACGTAAAGATAAAGAAGATATTCAATAAGCAATACATAAAATTATAATAAGGTGCTTCAATATTTTCTCTTGTAGAAAAGGCTGTTTAATTGAACTCTATTACACTTTAACTAATTTGCGCTGATAGGTCATAATGATGGAAAATTTTTCTTTGTCTCCCAAGGAAATATTTTGTATAAAACTTTGAATGGCACCAAGTCAAAGGTGGCAAGTTCCATTAAAGGGATAGTCAGCAGAGGAAAGTCAAATAACATTCTAGTTATTAACATCACAACTTAAGTTCACGTATTAGATTGTTATTAGAAATTCACATTTATTAAACATTTTTATCATGTAAAACATTTCCATTCCACTTTTCCATCAAACACACAATAAAACGAATAATTTCGTGAGTAATGTATATTAAAGCAAGCGTTGTTTCATTAATCCCAAAAAAAGTATTTAAAAATAAACCTTACGAATATCGAACGGATGGTGAACATAAAACTTTTTATTTACACTACATCTTTACTTGTCACTGTGATTATTAAATTTACAAAACTATGCAATATGATCTTTGTACATTACGAAAACTAGAATGATGTGACATCACAAAAATTCCTTCTATGAACAGCGTTGTTATATAAAATAACGCCAACTACCGACTGACATACAAAAAATTGAATCATCATATAATCTTGCAATAAAGATTTAAAATATCTATTTGATATAATTTTAACCAATAGATGCTGAGGTAGAACGTTCGAAAAAATTAAAGAAAGTGAATATCAGCAACGTCACCTGTGATCTGACAAGTGATGAAATTAAAAAAAAAAAAATAATAATAACTTTTAATAATATATATCTCCCACACCGAGTTTTCTTCATTTATATATCATAAAAGTTCAGGTATAGCCTACATTAAAACGGGAAATATTGCATAATATCTGCGCCACTTGTCTTTAGACATGTACACTTATTCAATCAGAATAGTTTTTAATGATGTTCAAATCACATAGCTAGTTTTGGGCATTTGCATATCATTAACCTAAACCTTCCTGTAAAGGGCAATAAATTTCAGCGTAGCATCGACTCCTTTCTACCGATATGCATTCAAAGTGAACCGGCAATGTTTATTAAAATAGCCCTCATACAAATAATGATTTATGCAATTGTACACTACAGAATCCGATGTATAGCCTTATTTTAAATGAGAGAAATAGCTGTGCCTTTGTTGGGCGATGTACTTCAAAATCTGAATAACACAAATTTTATCAAGGATTTTCAAATGATTGTAAGATAGCGACCAGAAAAATTTCCTAACGTCTAGAAAAAGAGAGACATGCAGACACATCGACATTCAGATATTTTCTAAAAATAAACAAATCAGGCTCAGAACATCTTAAAGCTTATAAATCGATTAAAAATGGAAAATCGAAAATTTTGTCGAACTCAATATATATATATGTAAATAGAATAGTGTTTGAAGATTTCTTTTTAGTTTAGTTTTATGTAGCGCCAAGTCTCTTTTTATATTCGTATCTATATATTTAGGCCCCTTTTACTTACAAAACGAATAGTAATGTATCCTGACATACGCAGGAGCCAGGAAGTGTTTACTTCGCTCTTTTTTCAGGATACATTTAGAAATGAAAATATTCCGCCTTTCTTTTTTAAAACTACTTTCGTACTGAAATCTTTATCCTACTTTTATAAAATAATTTCGAGTTTAAATAAGAAAAAGATTATTTTATATAAATAGTTGTAGCAGAAAAAAGTAAAGTGTTTCTATCCCTGAAAATATCCTGATAGAAAGTTTTCTTTAACCTATTTTTGTTGAATGTGAAATTTCTTGTCCTGCTCGATTCTAAATTTTCAAGAAGACGACACATACCAATACATGCCATGCTTTTTATAAAGCAGTGGTTCTTAGGCACCATATGAGAGTATTGAGTAGCACAATTAAATATCATTAACCCATAATGATTTCACGTGTATCAGCAAGAGTCACTTTACTCGTTCTGTAATTATTTTTTCCTTGTTTTAATCTATTTTTAAATTTTTGGTTCTTCTTTAATTGGTAGTTAGCAACTTTACTCCTAAACTTAATGAACGATGCTGCAAAGAAACCAATGTGTAAGAACTCGTTAATATTCTCTAAAGGTTCGAGTGGGCAGTTGCTTCTTTAATGATACAATCATACATTTTTTTTTCTCAACTCGTAATGGGCATGCTATTATTTTGAAAAGAAACAACTGCTGCAGGTTCGTGCTGTTAATATTATTTACTTTGAAACATATTTACTGATTAAATTAATAATTATTTGAATTTAATCAGTTTACAAACAGATAATTCAGAACAAAAAAATCTCAAAAATAAAAAAATGTTATTTTTATTATATATATATATATATATATATATATATATGGTTAAGGTGAGTATGTGTCTAAAAACTGTTTTGAAATTTGTTTAGCAAATATTAAACAAAAATATGGAGTGAACTTTGAATAGTTAGTATGTTGTACTCTCACGTTTTAATTTTGCATCTTCTGAATTCGACTGCCACGGTAAAAAGTTTTGATAATGCTCAGGTAAAACTGCATCTAACAAACTTGAGATTATTGGTTAACTGGATGTAGACAATGAAGAGGTACTTTTGCGGTCTTGTAAATATCACGCACGTGAAACAGTCTTACAGTAAATTGCAAGCGAAACAAGTGTAAAATTTAATCGTCATTTACAGAGTAATATGCATTTTTTAGATAGAATCGAATTCAGATTAAACTTACAGATGTAAGAATGTAGTACATGTTTGTACTAAATAGAATGAATCTAGTAAATATATTCTTTAAAGAATAAAATATATTTATATATATATTTATATATTTTCACTTCATAGTTATTATTACTTTTTTCTAATCTAGTAAAGTAACCAAAAAAAGAATCCTTATATAACTTTTCAAATGCTTAAAAAAATTTTTTTTATTTAAATAAAAAACTATTTTGGGAATAATTTAAATAATAAGTAAACCATATTTATCAAAAATCTGCATAATGATCACATATTCAAAGACAAAAAAATATCTTCGAGAACATTACAGTGACGAAGTATTTTTCCAAACACGTCTCCTTTTTCTCTTCTCAGATTTCTTAGGCTTTCTTTTCCTGCGACCTAAATACAATTCAGCAAGAAGAACGAGAAACGATATAAAATAACCACACAAGAGGAATAGAAAAGCTGGAGCAACGTCTGTGAGAGTTAACATTCGGTTAATGGTATCCGATTCCGCGTTATACGATGAAACGATGTTGTGAAGCGCAAGCTGAGCGTCGCTGAAATATTTGAAATAAAGACCTGAACTCATCATTCTGTGCACGAATGTATCTATCATTTCTTTGCAACAGAAGCCTCGTCGGATCGGCATTGCAGACAAATGTTCGAAAAAATGATCTTCTGAAACAAAGTATTCTCCGTCGAAAGCCTCCGCAATTTGAGTAGGCAGAAAAAAAGCAAGATTTTCATTTTTACCCTCTTGCATAAAATTGTCCAAGACATTTCCGTAACTGAAATTATTGTTAAAGATGTCTCTTGCAATCACTCTTAAATGACTCTGTTCTGTATCCCATAAATATATATGAATACCGTGATTTATGTATGACATACAATGGAAATCTCTTTTCTTTACGGCCGAGGCCAAATCCGACAAATCTTTTACTTTAGTAACTAATGGAAATGAGAGGAAAGATAGAAACACCGAATCGTAAGATAGGCAAAGGATCATGGCTCCGATCACCCATGAATACACGAGGATATTTTCTCCAACCGAGGAAGGTGTTATCAAAGCACTCTGCTTCATCAGTACAGCAAAAACATGAAACAAGATATGACTTCTGTTATGTTTCCATTTCAAGAGGAAATAATGAATTACAATCATTGCCATTAATACTGATAGGATTGTTATCCAAACCGACAGCGAAAACGTTTCAAAAATACCAAACACTCGTGGTTTGTATTCTGGTTTTCGAGTTACAAATGTGACATCACTCATCGTGTAAGGGTAGCAGAAATCAAATAATTTTACACTATATTCATTTAAAATCTTTGGTAGAACAATTATGTCAATTTCAGAACGTTTTACTTTTTCATCAAGTTCTAAAGGGCGTTTCCAATAAATAATATCAACTCTATCAAACTTGTTTGTGTATTGTTCGAGGTACATTTTGAGTGCAATTAGTATTCGACCTTGAAAGTTTCCTCTATCAGATAAGTTTTGAATATTCTCTCTATTCCCCGGAAAACCAAGTTTTATTTTTTTTCATTGTTTCCATATTAGTCAGATGTGAAAATAATAATTTAGTCTATGAATTTGTAACAAATTAAAGGTGCAAATTTAAATTTTTGAGTAAAATGCTATTGCTGCTTTTTTTAAGGTATACTGATTTAAGATATTCTTGTATTTTTACTTCTCAAGTATCATAAAGTATCAAGTTTTTTTTTTTAAAGTTTTATATCACTTCTATTTTTATAAAAATAATGAAAGAGGTTCACTTTTACCCCTATACAGAATTGTTCTTTCAAAAATAAGAAAAAAATATTCACATAAATTATAATAATAAAAAAAAAATAAAAAAAAAAATAAAAACTGAGCAGCTTTATATAAGTTTGTTAGATATTGTCTTTTTAGGTGAAAATGTTAAAATCGTACTACAACGTTTTTTTATATTATTCAAGTCAAGGAAATATAAATAATCATCACTCATTAAAGAAATAAAAATCGAATTATTTCCTAAAGTACTTTTAAAAGCAAAACATTTTATTTTTATTTATTTTTTATTTAACTAACAAAAGAGTTTTACTCTGTTTTTACATTATTTACATGTAAATTATCTTGTATTGAGTTTTTTAGGAAAATTATATTTTAGGATTATTACTATTCAAATGAGGCAATTTATTTTCAAAATATATCCCAAAATCAATGATTTTTTATTTCACGTCTTTAAATTAAAAGACCATAACTTGAAATGGGTTTATTATTTAATTTATACGTTTGAAAAGAAAGAATAAACAATAAGAAAAACCAAACAAATCAGTACCTTTCGAGTCTATGTGTTTCTTGCGTAGAACAATACAGGAATTCTTATTTCAGCAAAATAAACAAATATGTGTTAGCGTTTTTCACGATACTGAAATAAGATATCTACGTGTTCTAGTTGTAAACCAAATGTAGAATATTTTTTTTATATTTTCACAGACATTTCTATTAGTTTTCCAGAAGATGCAGTAATAATTTAAACGCTACTCTATCTGTCTGAGGGGTTTTAACCTATTTAATTATTCTTTAAAAACTGCTTATTATACAACTACAATAATAAGACTACAACTACAATAATTAGACTAATGTACGTTTAAAAGAAGATATTTTTACATAATCAGCCAAACATTCGTCACAGGTTTTGGTGAACATTTCTTTCTCTCCTATTCACAGAGTAGAGAAAAAGTGTACTGGTTTAAGAGTGTGTCCTTCGTCCCTGCAAATAATACAAATTGTATTAACTTTTTATCATAGTAATCATGTGAAACCAAGTTTCGATTTTTTGAAAGTCTATTTCTATGCAATTACGACGTTAAAAATGGGTCTTTTTCCCATTATTAAGTATTTAACTTCGTTAAACTTTTGCAGTAAATCTTTTCAATGCTATTTGAAAAGAAATATCATTCATTGTTTCAGAGAAATAAATATAGCTCACAGTATTGAAAATCACATACTTAGTCTAATTTGAAACGAAAGTTTAAATTGTTGGAACTGTTTTGAAAATAAGTTATCTGTAAAAGCCAATTTAGGATGACTAGAATTTTCTTTTATAACAAAACATTAAAACAAAATACTTGATTAAGTTAAGTACCTCAATTGGAAAATTGCGTGTTTTTTACTTAAATGTATTTCAGATTTAGATTGAGAATTTTAATGCATATTTATTTAAAAAATAAAATAAATAATTCTACGAATTCACCAAAAAGTTGTCGTGCAAATTATCGACGTCGCTATACGAATCGCACATTGCCATCGAAAAATTATAAAGTTAAATAAATAAAAACTTGATCATTAGAAATGTGTTTTTATGCTCCGAGCAAATGAAACAACAACGAAAAATCATGCATTTCGCATAAATTACTAACATTTTTCAACTGTGTGTTACTTGATGCAGTTTAACGGTGAATGTAATTAGTTTACGTCATCATACAACATACAGAGAAGTAGACTAATTGAATTAATAATCACTTTCAATTATTGCTGGAAAGTGTAAATAAACTCTTAACATAAAAGTAATGAATTTCCTTGAATTTTCAATTACAGCCCTTTGTGTATCTGAATGTTTTAGTTTAGCGTTGTAAATCTTCACGCTAATCATGCTTTATTTTATCAACTTTTGTAGCACACTTTTGTAGCTGAACTGCTGAACTGAATTTTAGTTTATTTTCATAATCTTTAATGTAGAAGTAAAAAAAAAAATAGTTTTATTGTACGCAGTGAGAACTATTTTCAGTCAATTAGATAAATCAGATAAATAATTGAAATAGGTCAGATTCAGTAAAACAGATCAATTTTGTTTATAATAGAAATAGTCGCTTTGCAAGTATAAATTTTCCATATGAGTAACATCTTTTTTTTTCTTTTTTTAATATAATGTCTGAAATATAATGTCACAAAAAAAAAAAAAAAAAAAAAAAAAAAAACTATATGTTTTAGTTAATGTAATTATTAATTATCAGGACTTTTTACAATTCTTATAATAGATTTTAACTATTTTATTGTGGAGTTAAAAACAGACAGGTTATGAAAATGGTATGAAATAAATGTTGGCACCCATGCTGGTATATAAATGATAGTTATATTTTCTATATATTAATACGCAGGCATAAAGTTTTTCGTACATTTAAAATTTATTTTTAGGAAGGGAAGTAGCTTAAAAGTGGTATCGTTCAAAAGGTATGTAAAAATGCATTGTCGAAAAAAGAATCTTTTATGATGTCAAAGAGGCGTACAAAATGTCTTAAAAAAAAAAAAAAAAAAACTATAAAGAAGTTTATTAAAAATTTTCATGAAATTCTATAAATTTCAATATAATTGTTCGTGATATAGTTTATTTTCTGGACTTAATATTTAATTTGATTTAAAACAACACCATATCGCAGCCATATAGTAATTTATATAGATCTATCATCCCCATGTTATCATGCAAAGATGCCGAAAAATTTGTTTGGCATCAGTCATTAACTGATATTGAAACTCGACAGTTGTAAAAGAATAGAATGTTGCTGAATTTTGAGAATATCGAAATATTGTGTGTCTTTTAATTATTCTAAAAAATATATGAAAAGAAATGGGAAAATGTATCATATAAATGAATTATATTTTACTAAATTATGAAAAATATAGTTTTTATAATCAGTTGCTTTGTTATTACAAAATTTTTTTAATATAGTTAGCAGCGGCGCAGGTAAAGAACAGTGGTTTTAGTATATAAAAAAGAGTTTAACTTTAAATATTAATTAAATTAATAAATATATTTAAAAAAATAAATAAAAAAGTGTGTGGGAGAGAGAGAAAGAGAAAGAAAACAAAACAAAAATTAATTTGAAACTGTGTCTGCAGTTATTCATTCCCCTTTAGTACATATGTTATTCATATATATATATATATATATATATATATATATATATATACAGTCGGTAAAAAAGTGTCCGAACACTAGCAAAAATTCCTATGTAAAAAAAGTACACTTCGTTTGGTTTTATTAAATAAATCCTTGTGGAATCCTATTCTTAGTCAGTGTAAGAACACAATTCGATAAGGATTTATTTAACAAAACCGTATGAAGTTTAATTTTTTTTGCATAGGAATTTTTGCTAGTGTTCGGACACTTTTGTTACCGACTGTATATATATATATATTTGCTAAATTACCCTTGTATATTCACTCGGATAAAATTCACTCAGACGGCCATTTTAGCCAGTTAATGGCCGTCTTTCTCGGAGTAAGAATGAATCACTTTTTTCCCTCCATAATCAATCTATGTCTTATTGATATTTTATTACTTTCTTCTATATTCAACAGAAGATAGTTTTGGATTCGTAAAAATTTCCGTCTTTCGGTTTTCGACGGATTTACACGCTTTGAGAGGTCTAGAACACGATTTGACCCTTTTAGAAAATGTCTGTCTGTCTGTGTTCTGTGTGTGTGTGTATGTGTGTGCATACACACACATACACACACACCTATGCCACAAAATTGTCAGATGATGTCTGTCTGTCTGTGTTCTGTGTGTGTGTGTATGTGTGTGCATACACATACATACACACACACCTGTGCCACAAAAATTTTGTGGCAACTGTATCTCCAAAACTACAGCTCAGAATTGCATATAAATTTATACGTAGATGCATCTTGATCTAAATTACAGCCTATGAACTTCTGGTGTCATCTACTCAATAGATGGCGCTGCTATAAAGCAATTTTTGCGATTTCAGGTGAGGCTGTATCTCAGGTTCTATTGCGTATAATCAAGCAAAACTTGATATGTGAGAAGACCATTATGAGATATTTTGCTGATTCAATTTAAATACCTATCGGCCAACAAGTGGATCTGCTATGCAGCAGTTTTCGCAGTTTATGGAAAAGCTATATCTCAGGAAGTACTGCACATAATTGCATATAAATTTGTACGTAGATGCATCTTAACATAAATTAGTGCCTGTCAACTTATGCTGTAAACCGCTCTAATGATGGCGCTGCTATAGACCGATTTCTACAATTTAAAGGAAATCTATATCTGAGGTTCTATTGCGTATCATCAAACAAAATTTGATATCGAAGAAGACCATTATGAGACATTATGCTGACTTAATTTAGATGCTTATCGGCCAATAGGTGGCGCCGCTGTACTCCTAATTGCATCGATAAGGATGATGGCTATATCTCAATGTCTATGGCATATAGATGTACAAAACTTTATAAATGAGATAACCATTATTAAAAAGCATTTTTAAGATGTTATTTACAGGCGATAAAACTGTCTTTTTTTGGATACTTATTGTTAGATTTCCCTAAGATGAAAACAAATTGCATTCATCATGTTAAATAATTTTAATAAATAATAGTTCTAATAAATTATTGGCACTTACAAGGAAACATTCGAATGGTGTCGTCCTCAAAAAATATATGTGATTCTACTCTTTATAAAACACCAGAAAGTGAAAAAATTATCGGCTGAAATAAATTACAGCGACCACAAAAAATCTTCGAAATTATAGATTTTTGGCGATATAGTGCTGTTAGGCGATAAGTTCGCTAGTATCGAGATTGCTGTGTACGAACAGAACCGTGCTTTGCTTCTCCGCCAGGTACTCAAAATCATATGCCTAACAGTGTGGAATCGCCAAATGTGCTTAATTATGATATTTTTTTGTGGTCGCTGTAATTTATTTCAGCCGATAATTTTTTCGTTTCCTGGTGTTTTATGAAGAGTAGAATCACAAAAATATTTTTTTTTCAATATTTTTTGAAGAAGACACCTTTTGAATGTTTCTTTGTAAGTCACTTTGTGACGCGTATATTACACAAGTCTCACAGCAGTCGCAAGTGACTTCGTTATGAAGTCTTTTTGCGGCACAATGTCTCTAGTCTCAATGCGTTTGAGAAGTAGCGTTAGAGTATGACAAATGGCCTTATTCACCATTAACTTCAACTGCCGGTTCAAAGCAAAAACTTAAGAAACGTCTATAGGCAGAGTGCAGCTTTCCAAGAAAATTCGGCATGCTATTTCTGCCATCTAGCGTCATAGTTTTCATATAATTTTTGATTGGTTATCTTCAGCTAAAAAATCTGAAAATAATATTGCCGCTAGATGGCAGATGCAAATTGTGAAATTTTGCTAAAAAGTTGAACTCTGACTTTATACGCTTTTCAAGATTTCGTGTTCAACCGGGAGTTGAAGTTATTGGTGAATACCGCCGTTAGTGACACGTATGATATTGGACTCAAGTCTCAGAAAAATCGTGTATGGCGCTTTTGACCAATAATCTTAGTTGTTAGTTTTTTGTGTAATTATTCATTAAGCTATAAATTTTAAAAAATCGAAAGCATTTTAAAATATTTTGAATATTGAAAATTTTTCATCTTTTGCAAAGGTGAAATATCTATATTTTTCTCTAAAATTTTCTTAGCGTTAAAACTTTCATTTCATTATAGAATGCCTTTGCCACAATAAAATTTAATTTTATGTTTTTTAGGGCTTCACAATAAAAATCGTCTAATGTTAAAAAAATGTTTTTTTACTTAAATTTTTATTTTGTGCACAAGAAAAAAAAAGTTTCTTAAAAAAACTAATTAAAATTTCTTAGAGTATTGTGTAGACAACGGAAGAATTTCTTTTATCAATTGACATTTTTTTCGATTAATTATCTGCAAAAAAAAGTACTATATCGTCTTTCAAGGACCGAATCCGGGGCCATCGCGTTATCAGCCTCACGCTCTAACCAAAAGTCTGAGAACTGCCAAGAAAAATTATAGAACATTCTAAAAACAAATACTTATACAAAAGGGATATTGTTCTCGAATGCTTTTTAAAATATTTGGAATATTCAAAATTTTTTATCTTTTGGAAAAGTGAAATATCTATATTTTTCTTTAAAATTTTCTTGTTGTTAAAACTTTTATGATTTATAGCATGTCTCTGCAAGAATAAATTTTTATTTTATGCTTTTTAGGGCTCTACAATAATAAAAAACTTTCAGTGTTAATTTTATTTATTTTATTTTATTTTGTTCATTTATTTTTATTTTCATTTTTACTGAAATTTTTTATTTTGTGTGTTTTAGTAACTCAAAAAACGATCCTTAAAAAAACTATAAAAATTCCTTACTATACTGTGTAGACAATGAAAGATTTTCTTTTATCAAATGACATCGTTTCTGTTAATTATCTGCAAAAAAGTAACACATCAGCTTACAAGGATTGAACCCACCAGCATCGCGTTATTACCCTGACGCTCTAACCAAATACTCTAACGAGCGACGAAAAATTTTGTTTAAATTTACATTAAAGTGGAGGCGCCTTCTTTTTCAGAGTGATACAAAGACACGATGATAATAAAATTTTAAGTAGGAAAACATTTTTTAACAGTAGAAGCTTTTTATTGTGGAGCCCTGGAAAGCATAAAATAAAAATTTATTCCTGCAAAGACATGCTATAAATAAATGAGTGTAACAACACTAACGGCTTTATTCACCATTAACTTCAACTCCCGGTTCAACCCAAAAACTTGAAAAGCGTTTAAAGGCAGAGTATAGCTTTCAAAGAAAATTTGGCACGCTGCTTCTGCCATCTAGTATCAATATTTCCGTATAATTTCTGATTGGTTATTTTCAGCTAAAACATCTTAAAATAACAATGCCGCTAAATGGCTGATGCAATGCGTTATAAAGTTAAACCCTGCCTTTATACGATTTTCAAGTTTTCGTTTTCAACCGGGAGTTGAAGTTATTGGTGAATACAGCCGTAAGAAAATTATAGAGAAAAATATAGATATTTCACTTTTGAAAGAGAGAAAAAAAAATTAATATTGAAAATATTTTTAAAAGCTTTCGAGACCAATATTGTTAGTTATTAGTTTCTACATAAGTTATTTTTAAACCATAAATTTCAAAGGTTCCAAAAGCTTTATTAAATATTTTGAATATTTAAGAATTTTCATCTTTTTCAAAAGTGAAATATCTGTACTTTTCTCTAAAATTTTCTTCGTGTTGAAACATTCATTTATTTATATCATGTCTTTTCAAGAATAAACTTTTATTTTATGCTTTTCAGGGCTCCACGATAAAAAGCTTCTTTTAGCTTCTTTATGCTTTTTAGTTATACCTTCTAAAAACGAATAAAAAATTCTTAGAATACTGTGTAGACTTTGAAAGATTTTCTTTTTAACACCTTTCCTGTTAATTATCTGCAAAAATTAACGCATCGGTCCTTGGAGAATCGAACTAATGGCACGCTCTAACCAAAAATCAAAGAACAGTAAAGAAAAGTCACAGAATATGCTAAAAAATTCCAACAAATGTTTATACAATAAGAATATTGTTCTCGAATGCTTTTTAAAATATTTTGAATATTTAAAAATTTTTATCTCTAGCAAAGTGAAATATTTATATATTCTTTTAATATTTATACATTTTTTGTTTCAACAATTTTGTTATTGTTGAAACTTTCATTTATTTTTGTATAGCATGCCTTGCAAGATTATTTTTTATTGGTTTTTAGGGCTACACAATAAAAACATTCAGTTTCCTTTTTTTCTTTTTTTTAATTACATTTTTGTTCGTGTGCGTTTTAGTAACTAAAACAAGTTTTTAAAAAAATTAATCAAAAATTTTTAGGATAGTGTGTAGACAATGAAAGATCTTTATTTTATCATTTGGCATCTTTCCTATTAATTATATATACAATAAAGTAACGCATCGGTCTCCGAACTTACAGTCATCACGTTATGAACGTGACGCTCTATCCAACTGAGCTAACAAGTGAAGAAAAAAATGTACTAATATTTACGTTAAAGTGGATGCGTTTTGTTTTGCAGTTTCACAAGAAAACACGATGACAAAATCCAATTTCAATAAAAAGCTTTTAAAAATATATTATTTATGTATTTTTTACTTAAAACTTTTTTACTCTGTGCTTTTTTAATATCTAAAATGTTTTCGGTTTTCTAATATCTAGAAAAAAAAAAAAGTTTCTTCAAAAAATTCTTAGGATACTGTGTAGCCAACGAAACATTTTCTTTTATCAATTCACTCCTTTTTTACTAAATATATGCAAAAATTAACACGCCGTAACTTCGGGGATCGAACGCTCGACCACCGCGTTATTAACATGACGCTTTAACCAACAAGCCAAGGCGTGATAAACAGAGTACATTATATTTACTTTAAAATTTAGACGCCTTCTTTATTAGCGTGACACGAAGACACGATGACAAAGTCAATTTCATATAAAAAGCATCTAATAATAATAAAAAGCTTTAAAAAATATAGTGATTACTGATGATTGCATATTAAAACTTGCCTATATCTTTACGTGCTACTTTCTGTACGATATTCCTGTGAAAAGGGAGACAGATGGAAGTTTTTTTTCCCACGAGAATGAGCACTGACTCAACGTCAAATTAAGCATTCAAATGTGGTGAAAAATGACACTTAAGTGATACCACAGCTTGGGAACTCTAACTTCAATAAGGGACAAGTTCTAGAACTTTTGTAATGATTCATTAGTTTCTAGGTCAGAAACTAATGAATAATTACGTCGAGATAATGAATCATTAACTCAAAAATTTTATAAACCACTGTAACAATACTTACGGCGATTTTAAATTTCCATCAGATTTCGAGAATTTCGGTTGTTCACAAATTTGCAAAATTTCTGCTCTGAAGTGTAATTAACAGTGTTTATTTTATTTCTGTAGTAAGAATGACTGTTTCATTAAATGGTTTCTAGAATATTACACTTATCCTCTTTTAACCAGAAAACTCTGACTAATAGGCTTGGGTTAAATAGCCTTCGTGGGATGGCTTTCTATGGTGTCCTAGCCCATAATCACGCAAGTTTCTGAAGAAAACCCGGAAAACTCTTAACAGCCAGGAGAACGGGGCATCGAACTTTGCACCTTTCATTTTTCTTTCCAACTGCGGGAGTAATTCATCTCGGCCATTTTTACTCCTTATAAAACTGGAATTACAATTACTTTTAATAGAAAGTGTGATTTTCAACAGAAATTTAATTTGAAAAAAATAATTTTGATAAAGTTTATTTACAATTTTATCAATTTATGAAATTAATATAAATATATTTCTTTTATGTAAATAATGATAATAATAATAATAATAATAATAAATTACAAAAGTATTTATAAGTTAACGTAAAATAAAACGTTAAAATTTTTAAGCAAACCATGTCACGAATTCCCACTGAAAGAAAAAATCCAAAAAGTATACATAAAAAAAAAAAAAAAAAAAAAAAAAAAACATTAAACAGGCAAATAAGATCAAAGTTAATTAGCTCAGTGAAACTGTGCAATGAAAGTATTAAACGTTGATTTGATTCAAAGCATTTCATTTCTAATTATTATAAAGAAAAGAGAAGAAACGAGGCAACATTAGAAATTATTGGCAGAGGGAGAACGCACGAATCCATACAGTCTTACGTTTATAATATCCCTTAACCATATGCACTCATCTAGAATCTGTGTAAACAGTTAAGGTACCTGTTGGCTACATGGAGGGACAAAATAGTCCAGTCAAAATAGGAAAAATAGAACAACAACAACAAAAGGAAAAAAAAAATCGTGTGCTTTTGAAATTTGACACAGTCATACCCGAGAGTGTATTGAATTAAAGAGGGGCACTTTTCAGTTTTTATTAAATATCTTGAAAACTGTAGCATTTAGAAAAAAAAAATTCAATTGCAATATTATTTTGCAATTGAATTGGAAAATCTACGTCGAATTTCCTACAAAAATGTCTATGACGTTTTCGTTGTATGATCAATAGTTTAGAAAATATAGGGAGTTGAACTATCAAATTTTTTGAAGATTTTGGGTTATAAACAAAACTTTCCAATTTCAAACATTGCTTTACCCAAACACCTTACAATTTTTTACCTATTTTAGAATTTTTATTTATTTATTTATTTTTATTTTTTTACAGTGTTATGCTGCATTATGCTGGTATTTTTAAAGAAAATAAGTATTAAGTCCAGAAAATAAACTAAATCACAAGCAGTTGTATATAAATGTATAAAATTGCATGTTCAATTTTCATAAACTTCTTCTTTAGGTATTTTTGGAAACAAAAGATTACGTGTATAAAATGAAAAATAGTGTATAAAAAGAAAGGAAAAATTGTACGGCTGCACGATATATAAAAGACTTATTTTCGTCAACGAACATCATGCATACCTTTTAAACTATACTCCTTTTAAACTACTTCTCTTCCTAAAATTAAGTTTAAAACATACAAAAAATCGTACGTCTGCGTATTAATATATGAATCATTTAACGGTCATTTACATACCAGCATGTCTGCGAACGTTTATTACGTAGCATTGCGATTACTTTATATTAAGAAGAAAAAAAAAGTTACTCATATGGAAAACTTATACTTCCAAAGTGACCATTACTATTACAAATAAAATTTATCGGTTTTACTGAATCTGACCTATCTGAATTATTTATCTGGTTTTTCTGATTAAATGAAAGTAGTCGTCATTGCTGAAAGTAGTCGTCATTGCGTACAATAACATGTATTTTTTTTTCTTTTTTTCATTTTTTTTTTTTTTTTACTGCTACATTAAAGATTATGAAAATAAAATAAAATTCAGTTCAACAGTTGAGAAATATGACCCAAAAGTTGATAAAATAAAGTATGATTAGGGTGAAGATTTACAGGGGTAAAACATTCAGACACGTAAAGGGCTATAATTAAAAATTCAAAGAAATTCATCTCTTTTGTGTTAAGAGTTTATTTACACTATCCAACAATATTTAAAAGTGATTAATAATTCAAATTGTCTACCTATCTGTTCGTCATATGATGATGTAATCAAAGTACGTTCAAATTTAAAGTGTAACTGGTATCGTACAGCTGTAAAATGTTAGTAATTAAAGCGAAACGCATGATTTGTCGTTTTTGTTTCACTTGCTCGGAGCATACAGATCCATTTCTAACGATTAAGTTTTTATTTATTGAACTTTGTAATTATTCGATGGCAATGCGTGATTTGGATAATGACGTCGACCACTTGCACAACAACTTATCGATGAATTCATAGAATTATATATTTCTTTTTAAAAATAAATATACGTTAAATTTCTGAATTTAAATCAGAAATATATTTAAGTAAAAAACATGCAATTTTCCAATTGAGGTAGGTACTTAACTTAATCAAGTATTTTGTTTCAATGCTTTTTTAAAAAAGAAAATTCGAATTATCCTATATTACCGTTTACAGAGGGTTTATTTTTATAACAATTGCAACATTTTTTACTTTCGTTTCCAATTAGAGTAAGTACATGATTTTCAATACTATGAGCAACATTTCTCTCTCTGAAACTCTGAATAATATTTGTTTTAAAACAACTTTGAAAAGATATACTGCAAAAGTTTTACAAAATGAAAAACTTCACAATGGGGAAAAAAAAAAAAAAACATTTTTAATGTCGTGATTGCATATAAATAGAATATTAAAAATTCGAAATTTAATTTTACATGATTACCATTATACAAATCAATGCAACCTGCATTGTTTGAAGGGACGAAGGACACACACTTAAGCCAGTGCACTTTTTCTCTACTCTGTGAATAGGAAAGCAAGAGTTTGTTCACCAAAGCCTGGGACGAATGTTTGCCTAATCATGTAACAGCATATATCTTGTTTTAAACACACATTAGTCTAATTACTGTAGTTGTAGTCATATTAGGTAGTTTATAAAGAAGAATTAAATAGGATAAAATATTTCAGAGAGATAAGAGTCGCGTTTGTATTGTTACTGCATTTTTTGGAAAAATGATAAATGTGACTGTGAAAATATAAAAGAATATTCTACATTTGGCATACTACCATTACACGTAGAAATCTTGTTTTAGTATCGTGAAGAACGCTAACATATATTTGTTTCTTTTGCTAAGATAGGAATTCCTGTATCGTTCTTCGCAAGAAACACATAGACTCGAAAGACATTGATTTGTTTAGCCTTTTCTCATTATTTAGTCTTTATTTTCAAGTAAATAAATTAATCTATTTCAAGTTAACTAATCATTTCAAGTTATAGCCTTTTAATTTAAAGAAGTGAAACAAAAATTGGTTCATTTTGGGTAATATTGTAAAGATAAATTGTCTCGTTTGAATAATAACGATACTATAATATATTTTCATATTAAACTGAATACAAGATAATTTACAACTAAATTATATAAAAACAGAGTAAAACATTTTTGTTAGTAAAATGAAAAAAAAATATATGTTTTGTTTTTAAAAGTACTTTAGGAGAGAATTCGATTTTTATTTCTTTAATGAGTGATGGTTATTTATATTTCATTGCCTTGAATAATATAAAAACACGTCTTAGTACAATATTTAGCATTTTCAACTAAAAAGACAATATCTAACAAATTTATTTAAAGCTGCTCAAACAGGTTTTTGAAAAATTATATTTTATGTGAATAATTTTATGTTATTTCCCGAAAAAACAATTCTGTATAGGGGTTAAAGTAAACTTCTTTCATTATTTCTGTAAAAATAAAAAGAATATTAAGTATACTTGATACTTTTTTATACTTGAGAACGAAAAATATAAGAATATCCTAAATCAGTAAAACCTTAATAAGTAGCTATACCATTTTACTCGAAAATTTAAATTTGCACCTTTTATTTGTTATAAATTCATAGACTAAATTATTATTTTCACACCTGAGTAATATGGAAATAAAGAAAAAAATAAAACTTGGTTTTTCGACTGATACAGATGATATTGCAAGTGGAAGTTATGAAAGTCAGAAGCGCTACTTATCTAGTCGTGAAAATATGAACGGGCGAATACTTCTTGCACTCAAAATGTATCTCGAACAATACACAAACATGTTTGATAGAGTTGATATTAGTTTCGGGAGATTTAATGATATATATTCACAACTTGAGGAAAAAGGGAAACGTTCAGAAATTTACATGATTATTGCACCAATGGTTATGGAAGAAGGTAGTGTAGAATTATATGATTTCTGCTACCCATACAAAATGAATGATGTCACATTTGTAACTCGAAAACCAGAATACAAACCACGAGTGTTTGGTATCTTTGAAACGTTTTCGCTGTCAGTTTGGATAACAATCCTATCAGCATTAATGGCTATGATTGTAACACATTATTTCCTCTTGAAAAGGAAACATAACAGAATTCATATTTTGTTTCACGTTTTTGCGGTATTGATGAAGCAGAGCGCCCTCATAACACCTTCCTCGCTTTCAGAAAGTATCCTCGTATATTCATGGGTGATCGGAGCCATGATTCTTTGCCTATCTTATGATTCCGTGTTTCTATCTTTCCTCTCATTTCCACCAGTTAATAAAGTAAAAGATTTGTCGGATGTGGCCTCGGCCGTAGAGAAGGGAGAGTTCCATTGTATATTATACATTCATCAGGGTATTGCTGAATATTTATTGGGCACAAAGCAGAGACATTTAGGAGTGATTGCAAGAGACATCGTCAACAACAGTTTGAGTTACGGAAATGTCTTTGCTAATATTATGCAAGAGGGTAAGAAGCAAAATCTTGCTTTTTTCATAAAAACTGATATTGCGGAAGCTTTCGATGAAGAATACTTTGTTTCAGAAGATCATTTTTTCGAACATTTGTCTGCAATGCCGATCCGACGAGGCTTCTGTTGCAAGGAGATGATAGATACGTTCGTACATAGAATGATGGCTTCAGGTCTTTATTTGAAATATTCAAGTGACTTTCTGCTTGCGTCTCGCCGCTTGGTCTCATCATATAACTTGGAATCCGATACCACTAACCGAAAGTTAACTCTCACAGACGTTGCTCCAGCATTCCTATTCCTCTTATTTGGTTACTTTATGTCGTTTCTGATTCTTCTTGCTGAATTGTATTTAGGTCGCAAGAAAAGGAAGCTTAAGAAATCTGAGAAGAGAAAAAGGAGACATGTTTGGAAAGATACTTCTGCAGTATTAGGTTCTCAAAGATAATTATTATTTTATTTTAATATGTGATCACTATGCAGATTTTTCTGAAATATGATTTGTTTACTTATCGTTTAATTCATTCACACAATATTATTTTATTTTAATTAATAGATTTTTCTGAGCATTTCAAAAATTATTTAATTATAATTATTTTTTTTAATTGTTTGTTTGAATAGAAAAAGAATAATAATAGCTATGAAGTGACAATAGGTATATAATTTTTTCAAATATAATTTTTTCTTTAAAGAAAATATTTACTCGAACTTTTCTATTTACTACAAATATTTACTGCATTTCTACTTCTGTAATTTTTTTCTGAATTCGATTCTATCTAAAAAACACAAATTACTCACTAAATGACGATTAATGTTTGCACTTGTTACGCTTGCAATTAATTATACGACTGCTTCACATGCGTGATATTTACAAGACCGGAAAAGTAACTCTTCGTCGTCTACATCCAAATAACCAATAATCTTATGTTTGATAGATTCAGTTTTTCCTGAGCACAATCAAATCGTTTTATCGTGGCAGTGAATTTCAGAAGATGCAAGTTCAAAACGCCAGAGTACAACATACAAACTATTCAACGTTCACTCCATGCTTATAGTCAATCTTTATTTCTTCAGAATCTAATAACAAGGTCCTATTTCAATTTTCAAGAGGTATTGTAGTCTAATAAATTAAATTTAATTAATCCTAAAAATTAAATCAATTTCAAAAATCTTGTAACTTTGCTTGGCGTGTGTATGTTTCATTGGTGAATTCTTTGACTGACTATTCTACGTTCTCATTCTTTATTATTACTATCAAAAGGATTATATACTTAAATTTAAATATTATAATTGCTGCTTATGCGCAGATTGTTTCGATGTAATTGTCCAATTTATTCAAAAATAAATTAATCTCCTGGTTGTTTACATAAAGTTCTGTTCTTTGGTAACAGTGTTTTAATAAAAATAAAATATATGATGTGTATATAATAATAATAATAATAATAATAATAATAATAATAATAATAATAATAACATTTTTTATTATCGGAATTTTTTTATTCTGAATTATCTATTTGTAAACTGATTAAAATCAAATAATTATTAATTTAATCAATAAATATACTTGAAAGTATATACGGTAAACAGGACGAATCTGCAGCAGTTGTTTCAGTTTAAATTGATAGCATGCCCATTATGAGTTGAAAAAAAAAAAATGTACGATTGTATCATTAAAGCAGCAACTGCACAATCGAACCTATAGAGAAATTTAAAGTGACTCTTACATATTTGTTTCTTAGCAGCATCGTTCATTAAAATTAGGAGCAGTGTTGCTAACTACCAATTAAAAAAGAACCAAAAATTAAAAAATCGATTAAAACAAGGAAAAAATAATTACACTACGAGTAATGTGACACTTGCTGATACCCATCAAATCTTTATGGATTAATGACATTTAATTGTGCTACTGAATACTCTCATATGGTGCCTCAGAACCACTGCTTTATAACAAAACATAGCATGTTTTGGCATGTGTGTCTTCTTGAACATTTAGAATCGAGCAGGACAAGAAATTGCGCATTCATCAACAAAAAAATTAGTTTAATGAAAACTTTCTTTCAGGATATTTTCAGGAAAAATAAATACTTGACTTTTTATCCGCTACAACTATTTATATAAAATAATCTTTCTCTTATTTAAACTCGAAATTATTTTATAAAAGTAGGATAAAGATTTCAGTACGAAAGTAGTTTTAATAAATAAAGGCGGATTTTTTTCATTTCTAAATGTGTCCTGAAAAAATAGTGAAAAGAACGATTCCTGGCTCCTGCCTATGTCCGGCTGCATTGCTATTCGTTTTGTAAATAAAAGGGGCCTAAATATATCGATACGAATATTAAGAGGAGATTTGGTGCTACATGACTAAACTGAAAAGGAATCTTCAAACATTATTCTATATACGGTAAAAAAAAAAAAAAGAGAAAAAAATATTGATTTTGTGAAAATTTTCGATTTTCCATTTTTAAACGATTTATAAGTTTTGTGATGTTCTGAGCATGATTTGTTTATTTTTAGAAAATATCTGAATGTCGGTGTGTCTGCATGATGTCTGTCTCTCTTTCTACATGTTAGCAAATTTTTCTTGCAGCTATGTTACAATCATTGGAAAATCCTTGATAAAATTTGTGTTATAGCCAGCTTTTAAAGTACATCTCCCAGCACAAACACTTCTATTTCTCTCATTTAAAAGGAGTCTATATACATCGGATTCTGAAGTGTACAAATGCACAAATCTTTATATGAATGGAGGCTACTTTAATAAACGTTGCCGGTTCAAATTGACTGCATATCGGTGGAAAGGAGTCGTTGCTATTCTGAAATTTATTGCCCTTTTCAGGAAGTTTTATGATATGCAAATGCCCAAAATTAGCTATGCGATTTGAACATTATTAAAAAATATGCTGTTTGAATAAGTGTGCATGTCTGAAAACAAGTGGCGCAGATATTATGCAATATTTCCTGTTTTATTGTAGGCTATATCTCAACTTCTGTGATATATAAATTCACAAACCTCCGTATGGGAGACATGTATTATTAAAATTATGTTTTTTAAGTTTCATCACTTGTCAGATCACAGGTGACGTTGCTGATATTCACTTTCTTTAATTTTTCAGATCGTTATATCTCAGTACCTATTGGTTAAAATTGTATCAAATTGATATTTCAAATCTTTATTGCAAGATTATATGATGATTGAATTTTATGTATGTCAGTCGATAGTTGGCGCTATTCTGTATAACAGCGTTCTTTATAGAAGATATTTTTGAGATGCCACATCATTCTAGTTTTCACAATGCACAAAGATCATATTACATAGTTTTGTAAACGTAATAAGCACAGTGACAAGTAAAGATGTAGTATAAATAAAAAGTTTTAAGTTCAGTATTTGTAAGTTTATTTTTTAATACATTTTTGTGATTAATGAAACAATGCTTGCTTTAATATATGGCACTCGAGAAATTATTTGTTTCATTGTGTGTTTAATGGAAAAGTGGAATGGAAATGTTTTAAATGATAAAAATGTCTATTACATGTGAGTTACAAATAACAATCTAATATTTGAACTTAAGTTGTGATGATCATAACTAGATTGTTATTTGACTTTCTCTGCTTCTTAAACCTTTAAAGGGACTTGCCTCCTTTGACTTGGCGCCATTCAATGTTTCATACAAAATATTTCCTAGGGACACAAAGAAAACAATCTTCATCATTATAACCCATCGGCTCAAATTATTTCAAGTGTAATAGAGTTCAATTTAACAAACAGCCTTTTCTATAGGAGAAAATATTGAAACATCCTATTATATTTTTCTCTTTTGCCTATTTAATATCTTCTCTCTTTTTACGTAAGAAAAGGCTGTTTAAATACATAAATGTTCGAAGAGAGGAGTGTAAGTCACACCTGATTTTTTTTTTTCATTTTAAGTGTCTATGTGTGTGCTTTTCTATGAATATTAAATAATTTATGTTATTAGCAACACATAATTTTTAATATTCATTAAAAAACACATATTATTATTGAAATTTTATTTTTACTAGGTTATATATATATACACTCATGGACAAAAAAATTAGCGCACCAAGAAATAATTGCGGGATCGTAACGAAACTTGGCATGAAGGTACATGTCGGGGAGATATGCAAATGATTAGAAATGCAGCGTGATTGCGCATTACGTATAGCCGGTAGAGGGCGTTTAACGTCGTTCTCTGTGGAGTATAAAAAAGGTAACCAAAGCTTGTTTGAGTGTGCTGAATCGTTTACAAAGGAAGAGCTGAGGTAGACATGCCATTACGTCGTTTTCGAAGACAACATGAGCAGCTGTCGCAGTTTGAGAGGGGGAGAATCATCGGCATGATGGAAACTGGGTGGTCAGCTAGGCGAGTAGCTCGTCAATTAGGCCGCTCTGATTGTGTTGTGAGGAGGTTTTGGGACCAGTGGACACGAGAGATGTCATGTACACGAAGACCAGGCTCAGGACGCCCTCGACAGACCAGGTGTCGAACAGACCGCCACATCGTAAGAAATGCACGCGTACAGCCAAATGCTTCATCGGCCGCCATCCAGGCACAGTTGGCACCTTTACTAGAGGCCCCTGTGTCTTCTCGAACCATACGAAAGCGCCTGGCTGAAGGACATTTGGTATCGCGGCGCCCATTACGTGTGCTGCCCGTGACGCCGACCCATCGACACCTCCGTTTGGAGTTTTGCCGCGCACGAGGAAACCGGAGTGGAACGGAATGGAACCAGGTCGTCTTTAGCGACGAATCCAGATTCAATCTCAGCAGTGATGGCAATCGTGTTCGTGTGTGGAGACCCCGTGGTGAACGCCTCAATCCTGCCTTTGCTTTACAGCGACACACCGCTCCCACAGCTGGTGTGATTGTATGGGGTGCCATTGCCTACAATACACGGTCACCCCTAGTATTGATCCATGGCACCATGACAGCCAGGCGGTATGTCCATGACATCCTAAAACCACGTGTGTTGCCACTCATGCAACGGCTCCCAGGAGCCATTTTTCAACAAGACAATGCTCGGCCTCACACGGCAAGGCTGTCACAAGACTGTTTCCACACTGTTACTACACTTCCTTGGCCTGCCCGATCCCCAGATTTGTCTCCAATCGAGCATATCTGGGATCATTTGGGACGGCGAGTTGGGCATTCCACGAGTTTGAACGAACTAGAGGCAAGGTTACATCAATCGAAATGTCTCAAGACATCATACAGAACTTGTATGCCGCAATGCCCGATCGTATCGCATCGTGCATTCGCGCTAGAGGGGGTCCAACAGGGTATTAAATCCTCCGTTCTTTTCCTTTTTCTCCGAAATAAATTATCCGTTTTCTTTGATTTTCCAATAATTTACTTATATCAAAGTAGTCATTACATATGTAAAATTTCGTTTCATTTTGACGACTCCTTCTTGGTGCGCTAATTTTTTTGTCCATGAGTGTATATATATATATATATATATATTATTTTCCTTACTTTGGAAAAGAGGTCTGTATGATCACGCCTTATTTTTATCTGGTATCCATTTTTTACACAACACACATTTATAATTTTTTACTATATTTAATGTGAAATTTAAAAATGTTAATTCGTTTCAGTAAAGCATTTTTTCCAGTAAGAATTATTTAAAATAATTAGCTTAAAGCTTTATCATCAAGAATTTTTTTTTAAGAGAGTAATTATATTAAATGATATCAAAACTTGTAACATACTCAATTAACTAAATTTTCTGCAATTTATCTCATTTATGTAATCGATATAGATAGCGATGATCGATACAGATATCAGTGTTTCAGTTATCTGAGAACATGATTAAAGAATTCCGTTCGATAGTTTGTTTAATAGAACAAATTATCGTGTTCATAACACTTTGAAGAAAGATCATATTGTCTGCTTAACACGAGTATTATTTTTTAAATATTATTAATTTCTGAATATATGATACATAAAGAAAGTATTGTAATCGTGAAATATTCCAAACAAGAGAATTTGATATATCTATATGTTTTTAAGATTTGAATTACTCTTTTATTGTTTTTGCTGGTGGTCATGTACAGATCTCTCGGAATTTGAAAAAAAAAATCTTGTCTTCAATAAACATATATGGTAGCCAGTATATAATATCCCTCAACCCCTTCTTTTTTCCTTTTTTTTTTTTTTTTTTCTTTTTTTTTTCAGTAAGGAGGACCATTAGTTTCAATCTGGATTTTTTGTAGACCAGTTTTGTGTATCACCAAAATTAATTAGAAATCTCAGTACTATCGTTACAAAGGGCGATTTTTCTGAATCTATGGGTGAAAACATTTCTCGACACACAATAAGATTTTTAAAGTTAAATAAAATATGAAATTTAGGCGGCAACGCTTCATAAAATTGGCGGTCCAGATTCACGGTCAAATTGTGGGATAAAAATTAAATGATAATAAACAAAATAAATAAATAAATAAATAAAACAGTTTAGAGACTGAAATTATTAGTCTTCCGTAATAAACTTAATTCTGTCTTTGAAAAAATATTTTATGCATTTTTTATTTATTTATTTTGTCTTTTATTTATTTATTTTTTGAAATTTATTTGAATATAGAAATTAAAATTCTATGCAGAAAAACCAAATTTTAATTATGGCTGGATGATGATTAAAGAAACGCATGTTTAAATTTAGCATCATCAAATCGGTTTTATTATGTTCTCTACATCATCACCATCGATATACCTTAACACCAGCAAAACGATTCAGCATCGAGTCGTAAATCACACAGGAACTGGAGTGGTATAAACTAATACCCTAAAATCAGAAATCAATCTGAATCTTTCAGAATTTCCGTAAAATCTGAAAACATGGTGGCCAGCTAAAATAAATTGGTCAGAAATCGCGACCAGGCGGCTGTATCTCACGAACTCTGGTCAGGTATTCTTCGACCACTTTCTTGAGACTATGAAAGCCTTTGCGCAATTTCTGACTCAACGAGTTCAGTTATTAAAAAAGGGGAGAGAGTCATCTGACTCTGAGAAAATAAACGATAAGAGAGCGACGAATTACCGGATATTTTCCAAATCACAGACTGTCGGTCAATTTGACACCCCTCCGAGCTTTTGGACAGTCCCTCACTGCTAGTTTTAGAAAACGTGGTTACACTATATGTACAGATATGTTTATATATGTGAGATCATGAGCACGATATTTTGTCAAAACGCTTCGTTTGATAAAGCCCAAATCTGATTGGCATGTTTTAAGTCACCGTCACGCGCTTTCCAAGGACTACGACTTAGTTCTTACACAAGAAAACAAGGATGAGTCCCATACCTCATTTCATATGTAAATTTTCATGCATCTTAAATTAAGCCTGAGTGTATGGGAACTTCTATATTCTCTCAGAATTATCTAAGAATGGTTCGCATCTGAGAAAGACTATATAATAAAGAATGAAATTATCAGTTATTATGGTTTTAATAATCCACTAAGCTGGACATATCAAATATAACAATGAACCTAATTACACTATTTACAATGAACCTAATTGATTTGTCTATTGCGTCACGCTATCCAAAACTGTAAATAAATTTATGTAAATGTTTTCTTTGCATCACACAATCTCTTTGCACACATTTTCACTTAGTACTATGATACAAAGTAACATTTACAAAATTTTTACTTACAGTTTTGGATAAAATGACGCAATAGACAATTCAATTTATTGAACTAGATAATTTCAATTTATAATATAAATTCAGTAAAAGTGTGATTATTTAACAGTATATTTGAAAATTAAAAGCATTATTTCAATGTGTAAATATACTTTATTCAACAAAACAAAAGTAATTGTAATGAAATTTAAAAATAAATCTTTTAAAGTAACACTGAAGCGTCACAGAAATTATATCATTTCTTATAAAACTCATATTTTGAATTCACGAGGTGCAGATGAAACAGTATCAGGGAGCAAATTCTATATATTTTTTCGTGCTGAAGTTGAAAATATTATGTATACACTGTGATGTAAACAGAAGAAAAAAAATGATGAAATAAGAAAATCTATGTAATATATTTCAATTAATAGCAAAGCGTCACTCAAATTAGATATCATTACTTTTAAGACCCATATTACCAATTCATATCGAAATAAAATGCTGCGTCACAAACTTTTAACCCGTTAAGGGTTTTTGTTCTGATAAATAATACAAAAACATTTGCATAAAATTAAAGTAGCAATCATTGAGTATCTTTACAATAAATGCTTTGGAATAATTCCACCTTTTAGTACTTTAACGAGCTTAAGTCTGTTTTCAAATCCATCACATGCGGCACGCACGGCTTCCATTAACATTTCCTGCCATATCTTTTGAATTACATTTTTGAATTTACTCAAATCGGTGATTTTATAGTTATTCAGTTGGGAGAGCATAACTGACCACAGAAAATAACTAAGCGGGTTCAGATCGGGGGAGCTGGGGGCTATTCGTTCTCTGGCAAAAAGTCAGCTAAGTTTTGACTGCACCACTCCTGAACCACACGTGCGGTATGAGAAGGGGCACCATCTTGTTGGAAGCAGAAATATTCCGCCCCATACATACTCTGAACATTTGGGAGTAAAACTTTTTCCAAAACCTCAGTTTTATAATATTGGGTATTGATTTTTACCCCCTTATCAATGAAAGACTAACGGGAGTTTTCCTCTTTTGGAAATAGCGGCCCTTACCATTAGAGACTTATGTTTAGAAAAATATTTTCCTCGCAAAGGGTAAAAAGGGAAAAAAAAAATCTCCCTAAGTCAAAAACTCGCTGAGTTATTGCAATTTGAAAATGATGATTTATACCATGTTAATTTCAATTTTAGCATGTATTTGTCGACGCCAAAGGGCTCACTTTAGGGGGTTATCTATGAGATGAAAATATTTTAAAAAACATCCTTCATTTTAAAATAGCAACTGAAATCATTCAAACACATGAAATCAACAGTTTTAAGAATGCAATGAAAATTTACATTATTCCATATTGTTGAAAAAATTTAATAGATAAATTTCTTAGGGTGTCACCTGCAAATTAAAACACGTTAAGAAAGGAAGAAAATTAAAAGACTAGCAAAACCGTGCGAAATTTTCGCACTTTATTTCTTTTTACCCTTTTCCATCACCGTTGAAAAATTTTAATGACTTCGGTTCTTTAACAATTCTAATAAGGTTGAAAGATGGCTTGGTTTGACTGTCTGTCCATCCGTCTTTCTGTCTGTCCGCGCTCTAACTCCCGTGAATATTCATGAAATTTCGTGAAACTGATATATGTTATTTAAGTTCATTATCGGATTTTCCTTAATGAAAATGGAGTGAATATATCAGCTAGCTTGTGTACAGGGACACCCGAAAGTATTAGTATTCCAAAGCATTGTGTTCTATGAGAGGTATTTTTTCAAACGGTACCCCGTCAAAATAGCCCAAGACAAAATAGCCCCGACAAAAGAACCCCGACAAAAGAGCCTTGACAACAAAACAGCCCCGACAAAATAGCCTCGACAAAACGGCCCCGACAAAAGAGCCCCGACAAAATAGCCCCCGACAAAATAGCCCCGACAAAACAGCCCCAGGACAAAATAGCCCCAGACAAAATAGCCCCGACAAAATAGCCCCGGACAAAATAGCCCCAGACAAAATAGCCCCGACAAAATAGCCCCGACAAAATAGCCCCAGGGCAAAATAGCTCCCGACAAAACAGCCCCGGGACAAAACAGCCCCGACAAAATAGCCTCCGACAAAATAGCCCCGACAAAACAGCCCCGACAAAATAGCCCCAGGACAAAACAGCCCCAACAAAATAGCCCAAGACAGAATTGCCTCAGCAAAATAGCCCCAGACAAAATAGCCCCGACAAAACAGCCTCGACAAAATAACCCCAACAAAATAGCCTGGAAGCATTTATATGATTTAACAGAAAATTTATTTAATTAACTTCTCGACTAGCTAGATATTTAGAATAGCTCAAAATACGATGACAATGCATTTTTTTAATACTTTTAGCCAATTGTTTTGGGTCCCCGCTGCCTTCGGTAGCGTTTTTATGATTCAATAATCATATAACTTCCTGACTTAAAGTCTGCACGGGCCGGGTTCGGGGCGAATTTTTAAATTTGCGCTGGGCCCGGGCTCGTGCTCAGTTATTTTGTGTATACTCGTGCCGGGCCGGTGTGGAGGATATTTTTTCCGGTCCGTGTCAGCCCGAATCTTTTTTTTAGTTTCCTCGTTAATCAAGGAATAGGAAAAAGATGAAATATTTCTTCAGTCATTTATTTTACATAATTTCACAGGCTTGTGTAGCACATAAAATTTTATTTTGTTAAAAAATGTCTATAACTTCAATTAAAATGAATATCAATGTGCCTGTTTGAGATTTCATTTTCCGCAGATATTTTTAGCATGTCTCGAAATTAATATATTTTATTTCATGTAATATTAGATGGTTCTTATTCAAAATAGTATGCATGTCATTATTAGTTTGCACACATGTACAAACAAAAGAAATTAGATACGTTACTGTGTATAAGGCTTTGTGTCCTGAAGAGTTTAGGTTGTATAAAGGCAGTAAAAATCATTCCATTGTAACTTTTTCGCGAAAGCTCCTTTTTCTTATCTCCTGTGCACTGGATGAAAGTAGCACCATTTCTAGCATGTGCAAAAGCATCTTTTCTATTGAATATGGTTGGATTAGCATTAAAGTTTTGTTTATCGGATCACATGAAAAATTCAGATACATTACGGTATATAAGAGTAAATGGTTGAAAATACATTTTTAGTAGTATTAATTATTTTAAATACTGTCCTATATTGTTTGATGAATGCTAATATTTTCGACTCGATTTTCTGTCGTCCTTTGAGTCTTTTGTACGTCTGTAATAATGAATTTCTGTTTATATATAATTATCTTGTAAAAGTTCAGCAGCTTTGTTAAAGGACATTCTGTTAATTGGCTGTATAAAATCTCTACAAAACACATACTAAAAATTTTTTTTCATAGAAAAACATGCATTTTTTTTTTTTTTTACATATTTTTGAAACGGGCCGGGAGGGTCTTGGGCCTCAAAATTTCAGCCCGTGCAGACCTCTATCTTGACTAGCTAGAAATTTGAAACTTTTAGAAAAGCTCAGAACACGAGGACAATGCATTTTTTTATTACTTTCAGCCAATTATTATGGGTCCCCGCTGCCTTCGGTATCGTTTAAAAGTACCTGGTAACTTTTATAATTTATTCTGGAGTACTGTTAGCTTCGCCCTTTTTTCACACCAGTATGACTGTAGAGAAATTTTCTCCAATATGTAATTACGATGAAATAAGAAGAAAAGTGCTTTTAAAATATACTGGTATGAATAAAGGGCGAAGTTAACAGTACTCCGGAATAAATTATAAAAGTTACCAGGTACAGTCGGTAACAAAAGTCTCCGAACAATAGCAAAAATTCCTATGTAAAAAAAGTAAAGTTAATACTGTTTTGTTAAATAAATCCTTGTCGAATCATGTTCTTAGACTGACTAAGAACAGGATTCGACAAGGATTTATTTAAAAAAACTGTATTAAGTGTACTTTTTTTATATAGGAATTTTTGCTAGTGTTCGGAGACTTTTGTTACCGACAGTATGTTTATATGATTCAACAGAAAAATTTAAAAACATTGTATATAAAAAGTTCTTTTTATCTTGTAATTATTTATTGTAAAACATAATGTATTTTCATAAATTGTAAATGACTATTTTTTTTTAAATGTGGATTTGTTATTTTCTTTTATATACCTAAATAGGGAATGAAATATTCCTGAAAATTTTTGATTTAAGGTTTTCTATGAATTTGCACATTTCGAGATATCTGTCTGTGTGTGTCAGCAAAAGTTCTGGTCGCTGTAACTAAATCAATAAGCAGAATTCAACAATACTTGATTTTTTTTTTTCATCTTGAGTTAAATTTGTTCTGATTAACTTTTGTGATACATCGCCAAACAGGTGAACTTTAATCCAGCGATTTAACTTATTTATTCTAAGGCCGTGGCGAACTCCCATTTTGGGCCTACTGTCCCTTAATCTATCTATCCTCCAAATAATTTTACACTTTCATAATTATAATTAAAAAAAAAAAAAAAAAAAAAAAAAAAAAAAAAAGCATAATTTTGTTTTAAGATAAAAATGATTTAATCAGCAACCACTTCAACATTATGTGTACATCGACGGCAGACGGCAGTGTTATGCTTCACTGAAATAATTTAATCTTGTGTAATTTTAAGCAACAACAACAACGAAAAAAAAAAAAAGGACTGAAAAGGACTGTAGCGCTGATGCTGATATGCTGTCATTTTCTTTGTTTATGAAAAAGTTTATCTTAAAATATAACGGTCATAACTGCATCATTTTTTAAATTCTGTGAATATTACACGAAATGTTGTTTGTTATCGGTCGGAAGGTAGCGTTTTTTGTTGTAAATGTCGCTGAATTTTCCTTGCCTGTGAAATACTACACATCAAAATCTATTGTTTATAAGTGCACCATTTTTTCCTACTGATGTTTAAGTTTTTGTGTGTATAGGCCGATAGGTGGCGCTAATACGCTGTATTTTTCTTTGATTCTGAAAAAACTATATGACACACTTCCGGTTATCCAATTTTCACCAAAAGTTCGAAAAATCATATGTACACCAGACCTGCCTCAATTCTGAAGCTTCGTAGTTCTTTCTTTTTTTTTTTTTTTTTTTTTTTTTTTTGAGAAGATTTTCCATGTACACAGAAAGATACATACAAATTTTATCGGCGGCTGTTTTGTCGGGGGCTGTTTTGTCGGGGGCTATTTTGTCGGGAGCTATTTTGTCGGGGCTGTTTTGTCGGGGGCTATTTTGTCGGGGCTGTTTTGTCGGAGCTGTTTTGTCGGGGGGCTATTTTGTCTGGGGCTATTTTGTCGGAGGCTATTTTGTCGGGGCTATTTTGTCGGGAGCTATTTTGTCGGGGCTGTTTTGTCGGGGGCTATTTTGTCGGGGGCTATTTTGTCGGGGCTGTTTTGTCGGAGCTGTTTTGTCGGGGGGCTATTTTGTCTGGGGCTATTTTGTCGGAGGCTATTTTGTCGGGGCTATTTTGTCGGGGGCTATTTTGCCGGGGCTGTTTTGTCGGGGCTATTTTGTCTTGTGGCTGTTTTGTCGGGGGCTATTTTGTCTAGAGCTATTTTGTCGGGGCTATTTTGTCGGGGCTGTTTTGTCGGGGCTGTTTTGTCCTTTGGGCTCATTTGTCGGAGCTATTTTGTCGGGGCTTTTTTGTCGGGGCCGTTTTGTCTTGGGCTTATTTGACGGGTCACGTTTTCAAACCATATTTAAATACCTTTATATATATCATACCTTTGCTTTTACAATACCTTTATATATACCATATTTAAATACCTTGAATTTACGCATATATTAATAAAATTGAAATATGCTATTTAAGTTATCTATCGGAAATTTTCTATAGAAAATTGAGTAAATAGCATAACTGGTTTGTATACAGGCGACACCCGAAAGTATTCCAAAACATTACGTTCTATGAAAGATATTTCTTTAAACTATATACTTTGCATAAATCTTAATGAAATTGAAATATATTATTCATATGCACAAAAGAACGTTTCATATAATGTACAGTACGATTAGCATTAGATTTACAGGGCACACAAAAATATTCTGCTTCGTTGAGGATTATAATTGAACATTTGCTGAAATTGCATTTTTGTTTACATTAAACGTCCTTTAACAATTTATAACTGTAAATATGATTTCAATTTGCAATTTTTTTTTCCTGATTGTACATATGCCTATTTGTCCGTCTGCTTGCCCCCAGCGTCCGTAAATATTTTCAAAAATTAAAAAGAAAATGATATATGCTATTCAGATTTATTATGGAATATTCCCTATTTAAAATTGCATTAATAGGTCCTTTACAATTGGTTTATGCTCAGAAACGCACAAAAAGTGCCAATTTATTGCGTTTCGGTACAGACATTCTTAAAAAATACATTTAAATGTCTTTCTTCTGCAAAATTCATTAAGAAATTCATATTTATTGTTAATATTGTAAAATATTTTTTTTGCGTAGAGCATGATATGGTATTGATGTACAAATCTATGTCAGGAGGGTTACTGCTCTTCTGTTTAATTATAGGGCCTGCATTTATTAAAACAAAAATCAAGTCTCTTATTAATTTCCTTGAAACTTGCAAATCTTGATCGACTTTTCAAGTGGCAATTAGATATGGAATCCAAACTACCAAATTTGAATTTTCTACAGTTATTTGTTGTCAAATTGTGCTGAAAATTCATGTATATGCGATAAACCCCTAAAGGTTTCCCTTCCGTAATGAGGAGGCCTCAAAACTATGATACAGAAAAAAATCGATCTCCAAAAACTGTTTTGTTTACAATACGGGTATGGGAAATTAATTTTCGTTCTGTGTCAGCAGTTTTCTTCAACATAAAAAAATTCAGGAAAGCGCTTACATTATTGTATGTATTACAAACAACTGTTACTGTTCTAAATTTAATAGGAGTTTCGTGAAATTTAGGAATAAGTGCAATATATGGACATTTAAAATTATTAAATGGAAGTTTTAGTAATTTATAAAAGCAGTAATTTTTATGTTATTAATTTTAATGTCATTATTTGTAGGATGAAAGTTAGAACTCAAAGATATGGATTCACTGAGTAAAGATATATAGGGGAGCGTGGGGCTAGTTGTCACAGGGGTAAGAAGTAACACGCATTTTATGAAATACTTTGTAACATTTGTGATTAAATATTTTTTAAACATAATTCTTATGACGCTCTATATATTATAAGCACAATCAGTGCTCCACAAATTGGTTAATGAGAGGTTCTGTACACGTGCTTCATTTTTGATAGTTAGTGGTTAAAAAATATTTTGTAAATTTTGATTAAAGATATGTTAATTTTTACTTTAAAGAAATGTTTATTTAATCTGTGAGTAGAGTTATAAAATACATGTTTAATTTTTTATATAAATCGTTATATATATATATATATATATATATATATTATAAATAAATAAATTGTCAAAAATCATACGATGGGATAAGTTGAACATGTTACAGGAGTGGCTTGGGGCCAGAGAGACGCCTACAGCCAGAGCTCGAAGTCTCCACCCATTTTCAGGAAACTTTCAGAAATGAAAATTTGTTGGCTTCTTTGTCATGACTATATTTATACAGAAATATTTTCTGTGTTTTTATATTATAGTGCTGTGATTATTTAATCACAAATTATAATCAAGATTTAATCACGAATTAGAGAATATTGCGTAAAAATAGTGGTAGAAGAAAAGGCAGAAATTTCTCATCATTGAGAGTATCCTGAAAAAGGGAATTAGAGTTAATTAGAATTAGAGTTCTGCCACACCCTCTCTGTAGTAGAAGAATGGATATAATACTTAATTTGCAAAATGTGAGCATTTAGGTCTTTTATGGAAGGTATTTTGAGGTCTTTTCCTAAACGACCTTCGTTGACAGTTCCCAGCGACTGTATTACCTGTTTGACCAAATAAGTAGTCAACTCTGGCGATAATTATCAAAGAATAATTTGTAATTTTGATTCTTCGATGATCGTCTAGGTGCCCGAGATTGTGTTAATGGTACCGGTAGTTGTCCCTGAAGTCATTCCTGATGTACTAGGCTGAGGGGTCTGATATTTCTGGTTGACGATTTTCAATATTCGTAAGAACCTCGTTGACGGGAGACGAACACTGATGTCTCTGCATAGATAAGGAAGTTTCCACGTCGCTAAGTGGCTCGGATAAAAAGTTTTGGATAGACTGAATTTTTTTCGTTCTCATCATCACTTTCAGCGTCAGAAAAATCTTGTTCATCTTCACTTCCAGAAGGAATATTCAAGAAACCCTCAATATCTTTATCACGCAATCTTCTTCGCGACATTATCTGCAATAAAATCAAAGTATTGACAAGGAAAGCTATCGTATGTACGTATAAGTAAAAATGGAAACTAAAGCTCAACGTACCGTATGTGGAACATACATAAAAATATGATTTACTAATACGTTTACTATTGTAATATAAAAAACTATTTACCTCTGCAAAATATACACTTCGTTATAACACACAGTATTTTTTTTTCGAGTCAAAACTCTTCAATAACTATTCTTTTTTTATTTTTTAATTCAGACAAACGACTAACGTATCACTTTCATTCAAATTTCACACTGAATGCACTATAACAAAAACACGAACGACCTCTTTAGGTAAAGATTCGTATTACTACATTGCTAAATGTCAGTAGCTTCTATCAAGATGCCAAGAGATGTCGCTACTAATAGTTTTATAGCTATAGGAACAATTAAAGTCGGTGTTCCACATATGGAACTGGGTGCCTTGTAGGGTTAAAACCATAACTAAATTATTTGAGAACAAAACTGAAATTTTAAAACCATAACTAAATTATTTAAGAACAGAACTCAATTTTAAAACCATAAGAAAATGATTTAAACCAGAATTCGATTAATGCAAAACCAAAACTCAAACAGCAATTGAAGGATTTATCAAAACTCAATATTAAACCATAACTGAAATAACGTAAAACCAAAACTCAAATTAAATTCAGTCACAATTTAAATATTCTTAAAATAACATAATTCGAATCATTCTAATGCAATAACTTTTTTGTTCTTAAATAATCACAAAAACATTAACTCAATTCAATAAATAAATAAAATAATATAACCTTTAAAAATATTAAAACAGAAAGTATTAAAAGCATAACCTATAATTATATAACTCAACTGACTCAGTAGATAAAAATATAAAATGTCACAAGGAAAGAACTGAAACAGCCACTATTCCCATCTCTACTTATTCATTTGCATATTCAATAAAAACTAAATAGTATAACCATTAATTTTAACCTTTAATAATATTATGAACACTCTAATTATTTACATTAATCATCAAATTATATTACTATTTCATAGTGTTCTTAAAAACGAAAACGAAACTTTTAAAACCAGAACAAAAACAAAAATAATCATTACTGTTAATTTTCAAAGATCCTGATCACGGACGCCAAAACTTGTTGGAACAAAAAGAAAACTTTAATATTAATTTAATTTTTTCTCGCGTTAAAAATCAGAATTTTGTTATTCCAACAAATAAAACTCGGTCGCCTACCAGACGACTATAGCAGGCTTTTTGAAAACTTGAAACTTATTTATATTTCAAAGAATATATACATTTCATTTTACTTTAATTTTTCTAGTGGAGAAATAATTCCAGTTAACCAAAAATATCCTTATAAAGAGTGTCTTTCTTTGACCACAGAGATGTTGAAGCCAGCTGAGAAAATATCACTTTTCAAACGCAAATAAATTCACTATTTCTACAGTTCACATTTTTAATCCGTTCAGACACACAAACAATATTTACACTTGTACACAATTTAAAAAACATAGATTTTTTTAGGACCCATTTTTGGCCCGTTATTTCTTCTGAAAAAACTACATCATAAAAATCCACAAGTGACATTCAAATCAAAAAAACTCACTACTCCACATTTTTTATATCTTACATCTACTTTTTAGAAGCAAAAGCGCCCTCTATTGTGGACTTTCTCAAATAACTTCCCTTTTCTCAACACCTGCACAAACATTTGAATTAGTTCAATTTTTAGAAAGTGTGCCTTATTTATTTATTAATCTAAATAAGTAAATAGAAGAAAATCAGTGTTGCTATTTTAAAAATTAATCGAGCTTATAAATAAAACTGTGCATGCTATACTTAATTTCAGAGTTAGGCAAAGAAAAAAAATCTGCATTAATCAAAATTAACATTACCTAACAAACATTTTACTTAATTACTTATGTTTGTAATTACTTAAGTACATCATTACTTTACCAAGGATTACAATTTTTTTTCCCTTAACGAAAATGAGACAGAAAGAAAGAATACTTCAGAAGAAATATGTAAAAGTATAAATTAATTTATTTGAATAGAAATAATTTATATTGAATAACGAAAAATATTGAATGATAAAGTTAATAAATTAGTGGAGAAATTTATTATGATACGTGTACATATTGGTAAAAAAAGTCATCTGTAATAAATTTGTATTTTTATTTAGCACATTTTAAACATAAAAGAAAAAAAAAATATCTTCTGTAAAATAATCGCTTTTAATTCAATTAAATGTGAAGAAAATTATTTTTTTTTTTTATTAAACAAAATGTTTCATTTTTATACTATGATACGAATCAGTACGGTGCATGTGAATCGATGATTCATTCATTCTTGATTCATTCTGACAGGTTTGATTTAATCATGAAGTTACATAATTAGAGGAGGGGAAACGGTAATGGCGGTGAGCATTGAAAAACGGACCTAAGGAGAAAGTGGGTGATAGGAGGCGCTCCGAACATACTAGACTCACTGTTTACACGATAAGTATGCGGGAAATTTAAGATTTTAATTGATATTAATATATTTAAATTGCCCACAAAGTGGTAATGGCGAAGAATTGCTTTGCTTATGTATGTAATAGTGGCTATCGATCAACTATCGCAAAAAATAAAGCTTTAGGGAAGAAAAATCCAAGTTTATTTTCTGCTCCTAAGGTTAGTTTTATTCCTACTTAATTTAGAGCTTTAATACTGATATTTAACAAATAATTTTCATTTCGAGTATGATAAGTAGCTATTCATTTAGTATAAAATGCATATTTCCGTTTTTATGGACCAGTGTAGTTCCTTTTTTGTATTTGAAGGCCTTTAAAAATTCTCATTTATGAATATTCGACTTAAAAAATTTGAATATGAAAAAAAATGCACAATAAGTATAATTTTATTATTTGTGACATATTATGTTATTTTATCAATCTCAGAAATGAAATTTGATTTGTTCATGAATAAAAAATTTTAAATGACTTACATGTTTCGCTTCTTTATTTAAATAGATAAACAGATAATACTATATGTGTTAAGTATGTGTAAAAAAGAAAACAATTGACATTTAATGATAACTATCTACAAAATAATATATTTATATATATAAGATAATAGGATTTGCATGTTATTGGGAACTATAATTATATATATTGGCCAATAATACATGCACAAAATCTGAAATTCTTAACAAGGTGGGTGGGGAGAGGGTATATGTGTATATGGAAATATATATGCATGTATGAAATAGTACTTCGAAGTGTTGTGTGATTAAAAAAAATTTGCTTTACCCAGAATCCACCAATGCAAGATAATGGTAAAATTGAAAAGACTGATTAAAAAAAAAAAAAAAACGAAAAGAAAAGAAAGAAAGTTTTAACATTGAAATCGGAAATTTCTCAAGTAAATTTATTACAGTGAAAGAAGATAGTAATTTTATAAAACTTTTTGTAAATTACTGGTTTAGGGCTGGGAAAATTTACATACGCATTATTATATAAAATATAAGTACCTTAAATATTTTCAAAAACTATTTAAATTTTAAAACTTAAATTCCAAATGTCAGTTTTTTGGAAATACTTAAAATGATTACTATTTTTTTATTTTTTCCCTCGATTTCACAAATATTATAGTTTAAGAGCATACCCCTAAAGATATTCAGGTATTACTTTGTTGATTCATCGTAAAATAATTTTTTAAATATCTGAATGATGAAATGTAATATAATTTTTGAGTATTCAAACTTAAAAATATTCAATGGAAATAGGATGTGGTGTATGGTATTAAAACAAATTGTCTCTCTCTGTAATGAGGCTTTAAAATATAGTTTGTATTTTCTTACTGAGGAAGAAAACTTTCAAAAAGAAGTATGTTGTAGCTATCAAAAAACTTTCTTCTATATTTATATTTTCCTATACAAATTCATTTAGTACAAATAATTTGTTAAAATGTACTGCATCTATTTTCCACAATAAATGTAGACTTTTTTTGTAGAAGTATAATACTAAAAGCTCAAATAAAGTTGATGTTATGTTCTACAACGATATCTTAAAAACTGAGCTCTCTCTCTCTCTCTCTCTCTCTTTCTTTTTAAATGAAAATAATAAGAATAATAAAACTTTGTTTTAAATTATCATAAGTCAATGGTTCAAATATTCAGTTTAAATTTATTGATGAAAGATATCAGTATTAAAAATTTATCATTGCCCCTACATGTCATTATTATTATTATTTTTTTTCTAGTTCCCTATTTGTATTATGAATAATATTTTTTAGTTTCATAAGGATTCAATTAAAACAATTCCTATTGTGTAGATTTATAGGAAATTTTGTCCTATACCGCTAAGTTAAAAGTTCAGAGAAAACGGGAGGGCAACAATACTTGCTGCGCGATTTTCACCCAAAGTTGATAGACCCTAATTTATGTTAAGTTGCAACTACATATCAATTTATAGGAAATTCTCTGAAAAAACTCTTGAAATACAGTTGGAATAAAATTTTTGTTACACACACATACAGAAATTTTCTAAGAAAGATTAAATCCTGTTCTGGACCTCTAAAAACATGTAAATCCATCGAAAACTGGAAATCGAAAATTTTTACGAATCTAATACTTTCTTTTATTGGACATAGAAGAAAGTAAAGAATATCTTTATGGCTTTAATTTTAAACAAAAACTAAAAGACAGATTGTTTTTCTGTACTCCTTTTGTGTGTCTGTTAGCAGTAAATCTTTGCTGTTCATGCCATATTCCACAGAAAACATATATTTAGTTATTAGCAATTTTCAACTAAAGCCCATAATGTATCTGAATATTTTTTGTGTATCCCTTAACAGTATATCTTTGCTATTCATACCCTGTTCTACAGAAAATATATTTTTAACCATAATAATAATAAGGTCAATTTCCTTATGTGTTGTTTACTACAAAGGTATTAAAACAATTTTTTAAATATTATCTCTTATTGAACGAAATACATTGAAATTATTTTGAATATCTTTGTATATAAATTAGTCGTGCTCTGTAACTGGAAAATTTTTAGATAAATTTATTATGAAACCGGGTGATAAATTTTATAAAACGTTTTATAAACTACTATTTTATAATTATGAAAATGCACATACATATGCATTGAATTATGAGAGTATTAAGTATATTAATTTTTCTCAAAAACTATTTAAAAATAAATAATTTAGAATTTCAGATTATTTTTGAAAATATTTAAAATGATTTCTGCTCACTAATTTCTAATTTTTCATCTTGATTCTACTTCATTATAGTTTAACAGTATATTCAAGTATTACTATATATATATATATAATCTATTTTAAGGACAATTGTCTGCACTAGAAATTTGAGCCAAGGTGGATTGCCTCCTTGGGTCTTTCTAAGGGATCCTAGCCCATATTTATGCAAGTTTTGTAGAAGATAAGAAACGTCTAGGCAGACAAATGACATGGACTTGAACCATGCTCCATGCAACTTTCCTCTATTGGCTTAAAGTTATTGGGGACTCAGTACAAGGGACTTGAGCCTAAAGGGGATGCCCTCTTTAGGGGGTCTTTCTAAGTGATCCTAACCTGTATTCATGTGAGTTTCGGAGAAAACCATGTAAAACTCTGATCGGCTAGTTCGACGAGTGCTTCCTGGGATCTAATCATCCTGCACTTCTCGGCTGCTACCTTTGAGTGCAGAACCTCTCGGCTACTGGTGGGACCTATTAAATTAACCAGACATCTAAAATGTTGGTATTCGGTTTAAAGTGAATTGTCTACACTAGGGACATGGGCCTAAGAGGTACTAGCCCATATCATTCGCCAGCTTTGGCGAAAAACACGGAAAACTCCGAATGGCTAGGTCGACAAGCGTGACCTGAGATCGAACCCAGCACTTCCCATCGTCCAACTTTAAAGGCAGAACTTCTCAGTCACTAGTGGAGCTGTAGGAAAGAAAATTCTAATACTAATTAATTAGCAGGGAGTATTTATTTAATAATTTTCAAGAAATATAAATATAATAATTATTATAATATTTCATTGCATGTGTGGAAAATACATATATATATATGTGTGTATAATTGTAAGAAAGTAATTAAAAGAAAGTTTTAATTTATATAAATGAAAAACGTTTAGTGCGAGTTCAAAATATAGATATTTAAAAACAAATTATTACAAATGCTAAGTAATAAATATTGAAAATGTTTTCAAGAACAATTGATAAATATTCCTTATATACAATTCCTTGGTGGGTTTTTTTTCTTTTCATTTCCTCCCACTTTTTATTATTATTATTATTATTATTTGGAATATTTCAAATTGATTGTTCCATTCGATTATTATTTATTTATTTATTTATCTATACGAAATACAAGATTTTTTTTTTTTTAATTATTTATTTTAGATTTCTCAAAAAAGTTTTTGCAGAATGATTTTAAAATTGTCGAACTTTCGGAATCTACAACAGTATTCGTTGGTGAGGATTTAATAAAAGTTTATTAACTTTTTCCAAATGAAATTCCGCGATATTTTGTGCAATCCTTCTTTATATTTTCATTTATCTTTCAACTTCTTTCAGCTTTGGCTGAAACCGAAAGACGGAATTTCCGATACCGCCACGAGATGGCGCTGCAAAGACCCGAGATGTCTGTGGAGAATCGACAGGGGAAAATTGGGGTTATTCTTGAAACATCGCGATCCCCGTCCTTCTCTTTATAGGTTCATGGTTCAAACCACGGATTAAGACTACAGGATGAACCACTAGATAGGCCAGCGAGCGCGAAATCTGAAGCTTCATATTCCGCATTAATTCAGCCGACTAGATGAAAACGATCCGATCGCCGCCTGGTGTAGTATCTTTGAAACTCGAAGCAAAATATTGCGAAAATTAAAGTTCATAGTTCGTTTCTCGTGCTCGTCGCATTTATCGGATTCACAGATTAAGAGTTTAAGTCTTAATCCGTGATCGGATTGATCAATATTCGTGTTGGAAATTATTTTGATCACAGTAAATTTGTGGTCAAAGCTTTGTTTATTAAAGTAATGTAGCATGTATAAACACTTCTTTATTCTTTAACGTACACAAACATCAAACCGTCTCAATGATATATATATTAAAAACAAAAACTGTTTTATTTACGAGACAAACTTATACGTATTCATGTAATGCATACAAATACGAATATGCTTTCGAAACGTCTAAATTTTAAATGTATATTTTGTTTTTTAAATGTATTTTAACTTCTTTCTTATATTTATTTCTTTAAAAAAGAAAAAAAAAATCTTTTAAAGAAATATATTATTAGAAGTGTAGTGCTCTTTCATAGATCATAAGATTATTATTGTTAATTCTAATTTAACGTACGTACTTAGCATGAAATGATTAAATTTCGAATTTGTATGACCAGAAATTAAAAAAAAAAAAAAATTGCATGAAAACTTGGAACTTTTAATTTGCATAGACTGCATGATTAAAAGAAACATTCAAAGCCTATTTAATAAATTTATGCATGCGAGTGTTTTTGATTATTTCTTCTTTATGTCTGAATTCTGAAACTTGCTTCAATTATTTATAGCATTTTTCTGTGCTCATGCATAAATTTACACAAATACTTGAACTTATTACACTGTCAGATAATAAATATTACATAAGTGTATACTATTTCACCACCATTTTATTTTGCAAGTTGTTAAAAGCCTATCTGGCTTAATTTATATGTTTAAATTAAGTCTTTTACAACCTGCTTGAATTATATTGTCACCAAGCAGTGCGCTAAAGCATATTTTTACCAATGTTTTTTTTCAAGTACTTTCTTTTTTTATGTATGCAATGTGAAGCATGCACAATAGTAATTGCTGCTGTACAGATTTTCATGCATTTTTAGATATTTTAATAAAATATCTATAATCACATTTTTAGATACATACACAATGATTACAGTCGGTAGCAAAATTATTGATGCACAGGCACACAGTCACACTTTTCGTATATATATTTTTTAATTTGTTCACTAATTTTTATCACCTTACTTTTTTATAAATAACATAAGACTAAGATCATGACTCAACAAATATTTACTTAACAAAACAGAAATGTATATCTTTTAAATAGGGATTATTGCTAGGGCTTCATAAATTTTGCTGCCGACTGTAAACTTGCATCCAGGAATATTTTTTTAAAGTTTTGTTTTAATCTATGAAATTTCCAATTCCAGTGATCGTAATGTGCTCATATGTACCCCTCCCATGCATGAAATGAAAACCAATAGTGCACGAAAAACATCAATGGATACCCCTAACTTGTAATTGTATCTAAAAAATGCATGGAATTCTGTATTTCATCATTCACTAATTTCCATGTATGCATGCTTCAGATGCATGAAAACAAAAAGATATTAAAAAAATCAAAAGATAACTCTACTTTGTTGTGCATGAATAAGAAAAAAAAAAAAAAATTAACGATTCTATATTACAGCGAACACTTATACATATGAATGTATGCTCTGTGTACATGAAAGAAAAATAAAAAAAACTGGGTACCCTTATCTCACTCTATAAATCTAAAAAATGCATGAGAAGGTTAACAGGCCATATAAGTACCCGGTGGATAAAAATTGTAAGTTAGAAGTTATTTACTACTGTATAATTGCTTGGGGTTTTTTCTTTAAATACAAAATTAGGAGGTGTGATCGTAGTGCCCCCCCCCCAAAAAAAAAAGTGTACATATTTAGACCATATAAGGGTATCATTAAAGTTTATTAATGAACTTTATCTGCCATCTATATAAATAAAAAGTATCTGTGTGTGTGTGTCGTGTGTCTGCACTCTGGTGCTCACACTACTGATTGCAGTCCTTCCAAATTTGGCATATAGGTACCTGAGATCCTGCAGGTGTGCACCTCATCGGGATTTTTTTCAGGTTTGAATTTTTTAAATTAATTTTTTTTTCCAGTTTAAACATTGGCTTTTATGCTTTATTTTTCATAAATTTATTCTTTCATTGTAATCATCTGCGTACCTTAGCAACAGCTATACGCTATGTATTTTTCTATTTAATACATTCGTTTGAAAGCAAATTTTTTTCTTTTTTTAATTTATTATATTTTTAGAAATCAAATGATAATGCAGCAGAAAAAAATATATTAAATTTAAAAACGTTTTTATAACACATAATAAATATAATAAAACCTATCTTTACTTCGTGGCCGTTCTGAGATCTTTCAGCGCCGGGCACCCGGGCCTCTTCGGAGAACGTTAGTACTGTGATGGAGATTTGGGTTTCTGGATGCTTCTTTGTTGACTTCCCAACAGGTGGCTCCATGCCCTATTTGGGGCTACTGCGCCGCTTTCGTTGCATGTGTCTTCATTGGTTGATATTTCGATGGATTCTCGGTACATGGCGTATTGATAGTTATTGTAGTCGGATATTTTAGTGGTTTTATCGAATTCTATTTTAATGTCATTATCTTTATATGTTTTGGCTAGGGCTGTATTGAATTTTCCAGTTTTGATGTCGTTTTTATGTTCTTTAACTCTGGTTTTTATTTTTCTTTTTGTGACGCCGATGTAGGAACCGGGTTTATTGTTTTTGTCTGTATACGGAATTTTATATATACCTGCGGTTTCGAGTGGGGGGGTTGGATCTTTGTCGCTACGAATTAGTTGGAAAATGTTCTTGTTTGGTTTTATGGGAATATTTATATTGTATTTACTGGCGGTGTTTCTGATTTTATTTGCGGCTCCGCGATCGAAAGGGATGGATGAGGTGAATTTAATTGGTTTTTTTTGGTAATTTGGTATATGGTCGAGTTTTTTGAGTCTATCTTTAATTAATTTATTTATGATTTTGTTCGGGTATCCTGCTTTTCTGGTTAGGTATTTAATGAAATCAAGTTCTTCTTCTAGATCTTTAGGTTCGTTGCAAATCAGAATGGCGCGATTAATGTAAGATTGAATGGCGTTGGTTTTATATCTAAAGGGGGTTTTGCTTTTAAAATGGATGATTTCATTGCTATTGGTTGGTTTTCTGTATACAGTGGTTTTAAACTTTTTGTTATTTACGTTCCGGGTTATTGTGACGTCAAGGAAATTAAGTTTGGATTCTCTCTCTTCTTCACATGTGAATTGGATGCTTACGTCGTGGTTATTGATATCCTTAAGGATTTTATTGAGATCGGTTTTCTTTTTAACTATGGCAAAAACGTCGTCGACGTAGCGGTACCAGTACAAAATGTCGTTTTTTAAATTTTCTATTATTTGGTTTTCTAGTTTTCTTAATTTAAACTCTGCTATGAAGCCCGATATGGGTGACCCCATGGGCACACCTTTAATTTGTTGATAGATTTTGTTGTTGAAAGTGAAATAGTTTTCTCTAAGTAAAAAGTTAGTGGTGGAGTTTAATGTTTGGGTTATTTCGGGGTCTGTGTAGTTATTGTCAATGGTTTCTTTAACTATTTCACAAGCTTCTTTAATGTCTATTGAAGGATAAAGGTTTATGACGTCAAAACTAACAAGGTGATAATTATCGTTATTTTCTATTTCTCTTAATTTACTAACGAAATCTTCGGTTGATTCTAAGCTATGAGGTGAGGGAGGAATGATTTTTTGATAAATATTTGCCATGTATTTCTCGAGAGAATAGGTTGGTGCTTCGTTTTTATTTACTATGGGTCTGAGTTTAGGGGGGGGTTTGTGATCTTTGTATCTGCCGAATATTCGTGGGGTATTAGGTGCGTGGTTTATTATTTTCGGGGGGATGTTATCAGGCCATTTACCATCTTTGATAATTTTGCGTGTTTTATCGATTAATTTGTTATTTGGGTCTTTTTCAATGATGTTGACTCCTATTTCATTTATTGTTTCTTCCATTTTAGATATATATTCGTTACGATTGAGAATGGCGATTTTTCTGGTTTTATCTGTTAGTGTGCAGGTGATTTCATTATTCTTTTTTAATTTTTTCAATTCTGCTAAATCTGCTTTGTTGATATTTTTGTTTTTAATAGATTTTTCAATCTCGGTTACGGCGACGTTGCGGATTTTATTTTGGTTATTTTCTGGAATTTTGTTTAAAACGGACTCAATTTTGGCAATGCTGTGTTTTATATTGACGGGTTGATCTAAAATATATTTGTGTCCTAGGTTTAGTAGTTCATGTTGGTGGTTATTAAGTTTGGTATTAGATAAGTTAATATAAGGTATTTCGTTTCTTGAGATTGGTTCATAATTTCGTTTTCTAAGCCAGAATTTGAGTCTCTTATTGTGTTTATTAACGATTGCGTTTTTCTCGGTTTCGTAGTATTGGTTGATTTTTCCTTTGTAGGTATTCCATATTTTCGGATCTATTGATTTTTCAAGTTTTTCCGCGGTTTTGTTCCATTTTTCTTTAGTTTGGTAGAATTCTGCTTTTCTTTTTCTAATCAACTTGTTTAAGACTTTTTGTTCTAATTCACGAACTTCTTCTTTAAAATTATCTTTAATAAATTTATTGCCGACGCGGATAAAAGTGGGAGTGAGTTTAAAGTATTTACAGTTTTCCAAAAAGTTGATTTTTTGTTCAGTTTTAGCGAGTTTCTTATTTATATTTTTTAAATCGTTAAAGTTTCTGTTATTCATAGTTGAAATACGCTATATTAAACAGTTTTACAAGTAAGTGTAGTTAAAACGAAATTGCCAATCTTCATTAATAAAAATAACGTCAAACAACTACGTTATTTAACATAACGAACTGTAAATTTTAAAAGTAAATAAGTCCAATTATCGATTATGGAAACATGAGAAACGAAATTCTAAACTACGAAACGTACGTTATGGAAATTAATGTAAAAATTTTTACTAATTAAGATATCGTTAAATATAAACGCTTTAATAACCATTACCATTTAATAACCATATCCTATTTAAAGTTTTTATAACAGTTTATGTATAATTGTTATAGTATAAGGAGTCATCCATTAATTACGTGAGGTGTTCAGAGGGGGGGGGGGAGTCAAACCTAATCTCACGTGGGGGACAGGGGGGATCTCGGCAAATATCACATAATTTTTTCCCTGCAAAAAACAGTAAAATTGCGAGAAAATTTATTTAAATTCTAGTAAAACATGTTTCTTGATTTAGATATGGCAAAATCCGACACGATAATATTTATCGTAGCTATCCGAACACCGCAAAGCAGCCTTTCAATTGTTTTAGGGCGCCATCGGCCAGCCACACATGTGACTCACCGAACACTACAGCGTACGAGTTGAGTGTATCACAACGACTCAGATTAGTTTCTGTTTAAGTATTTTATTCTTCAGTTTTATTACTATGATTCTAGACTACGATCTATGCAATCGTAAAAACTAGTCTTTAATAAAAATAGTAAAGCAAATTGTGCTTTTTTAAATAAATCCAACGCATTTACAGTAAAAGTACGAATTTTGAAAAATCTTGCATGAGATTAGTGGAGGGGGTGTCAAAAAATCGTCAAAACCGCCTCACGTAATTGATGGACATCCCCTAACTATAACGACTTTTTATTTTTCATTTTTTAAATTCCTTTAAAAGAACAATCTTTTTTTATTTTTAGTATGATAGGACTATTTCTTTCAATCTGGCATTTTGCGTCTTTACCAATTTATAGTGTTCCACTTTGAAAATGCTTGCCAATATCCAATTTTACCATATACTTTCTTACTCTATCTTAATTGTGAAATCCGTAAAAATGTTTTTCTTTAACTTTCCCCATTGGTGAGGATCGAACTCACAACTTTCAGGTTCGTAGTTGTGTATTCTGACTACAGAACCAACAGGTCTTGGCTGAATATTTCCAGATTATTTAAACTAGAGTTTCAGATTTTTTTTTTCAAAGGGTGTTAAAATACAAATATAAGCAGTCCTGTCGTACTAAATTAAATTCTGTCATAGGCAGAAATCCATCCATAGTTTTAATGCTCGTCATCTTGTTTCCAAGTGCTAATAAGCCACTTGGAAATTTCACATAAAAGGTATTTATGAACCGATTTGCTTAAGACTCCATATGTACAGCCCACATCAATATTTCTACCAAGTCAATTAATAATTTGTAGCTGCCATTTTGAAGCAAAATGATGGCTACTTGATAAGAAAAAGAGAAATCAACCTACTCTTCCAAATGAGTCAGAAGGACTTGTTTTGCTTGACACTTATTTTTGAGATGTTAAATTAATCTACAGAGTTTGAAAAAATTTGCAGCACTCGCTGCCATGCTGCACTGTTTCTGCTACTGGGAAGGTTTAGATAGTTATTTCAAATGTCACTTTTTTGACATCAAAAACCAAATCCCTGCTGAATAGGATGGTTTAAGATGAAAAAAAATCAACAAATAAATACAATTTTTTTTTTTTTTTAGGAATGCCTTTTGACTTTGATTATATTTTCATTTTGCAGGTATGTAATCTGTGTTGACTTAAGTCTACAATATTACACTTTTGCTTTCCCACTGCACTTTGACATTTTTGACCTGATGAAAGGTCATCTTAGCTATTTCAATTAAAAACAACTATTGTGTACATTTTACCACTAATTTTTCCAACATTTTATATTGCAAGTTGTTAAAAACCTATCTGGTATAATTTATGTGTGGAAATTAATTTTTAAAAGAGAATTTTTTCTCCTATTTATGTGAATTATATTATTTAAATAAACATACACACACACAAAAAAAAAAGAAAAAAAAAAAAACTTGTTTATAGTTTAAATATAAGTGTATTGTTTTTACATCAAAGCTACGATACATGCAGAAAAATGTTTTAAGAGTACACATTTGTATATATTTGTCTATCATTTTATATTTTTCAACCACAAAAGTGCTTCTATTACTGGCATGAGCCCTAGTCATCACTTTTTATGTAAAAAACCACTTATGTATTAGCCATCGACCTTTTCTGAAAACTAAAAAATTGTTGCCAAATGCCCGACAGACAGCCTATCCAATGATAGAGAAACATAAGAAGATTTTGTGCCTATGTTTATTTTCATGCATTCTCAGTTCCTGCACATTTTTTTTTTTTTTTTTTTTTTAATGCACGTGACACACATGCACATGTGAGTAATAGTAATTGTTGCTGAACAAATTTTCAGATTCATGCACAATGAATTAGCTGCATCCAGTAATTTATTTTCTTATGCAAAGAAATTTCTTTGTTTTCTTCTTTTATTTTCTGAAGCATTCATGAATTTATTTGTTAAATCACCCCCTTTTTCTTTCGCATTTATTATTGCCTTTCATTTAAAAATTTTATTTCACTGATTGTGTTTTAATTGTTTAACCCCACTTTTTTTAATTTTAAATCGGCCCACTTTTGGGTTTTGAATTTTCTTTTTCATTTATTTGTGTGAGATGTGTTGCCATTTTGTTTGCAGCACTCATGCGTACTTTGTTCGCCTGATAAAGAGTCGTGTTTTCTTTCGACCCAAAACAATTGTTGAGAGTTCTTGCATTTTATGGTGTTTATTCAAAGTCTTGTACTAATTATTATCATATTACATAATCGATTCCAGCTGCTCACCAAGAAAAATGTTTACTTTAACTGAAGTTTCCTGTCTGCCCCCTTTGTCTTAACACAAACGCTTTTATTCAGTTTTGTAGTGCACATCATCATATCCTCGTAGCTCAGGGATAGACACTATCCGAATAGGAGACAGTTATTTATATTGTTTTTGTTATTCTCTTAATTTTTACCGTTTATCTACCCTTCCCCATGTAAACACTGAAAAAAAAAGTTAATTTTTGAAGATTGTGATAACGGAAGAAAAAAATATATGTATTATCTGAACTTCTTGTAAGGGCTGCAGCCAAGAAAAAATAGCTTTTTTTTCGTAAGGGCTACGGCACATACACCGGTTTGTATATTGTACATATATACATACACATACAATGTATATATATATATGTACATGTACATACACATTATGTTTTATTTCATGAAATTCCCAATCGCAGCAATCATCAATGTGCACGTATGTATGTTTTGCATACATAGAAAAAAAAAAAATCACTGAATACACCTATGTCACTGTCACTAAAAATTGCATGAAATTCTGTATTGCACCATTTACTACTAATATATGCTGTATGTAAGTTTCAGGTATATCTTAAAAAAAAAAACAGTAAACAATACATGAAATTTTGTATTGCAGCAATCGTCAGTATGCACATATGTATGCTTGATAGCATTTCTTCATCATTGACTGTCTATTACATGTACTTGACAAAGACTTATTATTTTGCAGAAAAGATCAATGGCCTAATACATAAGTATCAAGGTGTCAAAAAATTGTAAATTAGAAATTATGTACTGGTGGCTTAACTTGCTTCTGTTAGATTGGAGTGGAAGGCTGATTTTTAACTCTAGAGCATCCGCAAGTTAAGCGGAAGGCGATTCCCGGATCTGGTATTTTTCACATAGTTGGTATAAAAAATCAGCCTTCCACTCCAATCTAACAGAAATGAATTTTCAAGGTTGATGAATAAAATTTCTAAATTAGTGGCCTATTGGATTTGTGCCATGATCGTTTGTCACTTGATATAGCTGCGCATGACTTTGCCAATGTATATTATGTGAGAAATGCCAAACTGGTTATCAGCCAGGGTAGCTCAGTGGTTAGAGCATCCGCAGGTTAAGCTGAAGACCCAGGGTTCGATTCCCGGCTCTGGTATTTTTCACATAGTTGGTATAAAATGTCAGCCTTCCACTCAAATCTAACAGAGAAGAATTAACTTGCTTGGTTTGCCTTTTAATACTGAATTCGGAGTCAGTCATATTCCAGGGAAAACTTGATTGAATTTAAACTTTTAAAATGTTTTTATTTTTATTAGAGATGTTGGAGTGTGTAAGGTTGACTTTATATATATATATTGATTATATCAACTCTACCAAATATGTTAGAGCCGGGAATCAAACCCTGCACTTACCATATGGAAGCTCTACCACTGAGTTACTCTGACTGATTATCAACTCAGCACTTCTCACATATCAGTTAGTAAGGCCACAGTGTCTACAATGTAACGGGTAAGCATATTAATCATGGCAACTCTGATATACCATGTAAATTACTTAGAAATGTTGCTTATCAACCATGAATATTTGAGATATTGGAGTGCGTAAAAATGATTTTTTTTTTTTAATACCAACTGTGTGAAAAATGCCAAAGGCAGAAATCGCAGGTGGGCACTCTGTTTACCATGATGATGCTCTACAACTGAGCCATCCTGGCTGATTAACCCCTCTGCATTTCTCACACAACTTTAGATATATCAGAGTTGTCATGATTAATGCTCATCTGGATTATCTGCTGTGTTTTATTCAAACAGCCTCACTGTCTTTCATTCACCCTTGCTGTGTTTCAATCAAACAATTCTGACTGTGGCAAACACCACTAGTCTTTAAATATATAGATAAAAACAAAGTGCTATAAACTTTAATTAAAAACATAGATAAAACCTTAAACATTACTCTGGCATCGTTGTTTAAATTTTTCAGCCGGGTACCCGGCCCTCTTCAGAATGACATCTTCTGTGGAAGACTTGAGCTTGACTGATGTTGATCATCTTTCACCATAAGGTGGCACCATACACGGTCTGGGGCTACTGCGCCGCTGTCGTTGCATACTATTGGTTGTAATTTCAATCGATTCTCTAAACATCGCTTACTAATAATCATCGTAATTTGCAAATTACGATGATTATTACTATGCGATGTTTAGAGAATCGATTGAAATTACAACCAATAGTGAGGCATGCGACAACAGCTGCACCGTGTATGCGACAACAGCTGCACCACCTTATGGTGAAAGATGATCAACATCAGTCAAGCTCAAGTCTTCCACAGAAGATGTCGTTCTGAAGAGGGCCAGGTACATGGCTGAAAAATTTAAACAACGACGCACTAAGTAATGTTTAAGGTTTTATCTATGTTTTTAATTACACCACTAGTCTGTTTCTGCAAAATTCCTGCTCTTAAAATAAAAAAGGATGAGGGTCCTAAGAGGACTTTTTGGCCCCGTGAAATTTCAAATTCCTATTTTATTATGTGAATGGTTAGACTACTGTAAATAAAAAAATGATGCGAATTAATCCGAAAAGTTTAGTATTTTCCGAGACTAGGGTCATCGCTATCACTATTAATACCACTATTTTTATGACATGCAGCAGTTTTCTCTATTTGAATAATACTGATATTGTTTATAAAAATAGTGGTATTTAAAAAAGTGACCGTAATATATTAATATGTAAATTTTATTATGTAAAAAAATAATTTTGCGATGTAAATTTTTAATGTGGGTATTGACCCATATTAAAAATTTACATCCTCCCGAAGGGTACTTTCCTCCCAGGGAAAAAGCGATGCTCCTACATGCATGCAATTTCTTTCCTAGCAAACTACTACTATTATCAATACTTCATATTAATTTTACAAATATTCATTAAAAATAACTCATTTGTGTATATTTATACGAAATTTTTTCTTATACTACCATATTAAAAAGTATGGAAAGTTAGGTGAAAGCGCCACATGTTGAGTACTTGATCCCCAAATGTAATCAGCACCAGTTTAGGTCAAGTTACAACTAAATACCAAATTTCGTTCATTGATTTGTGAGATATAGCATTCACAAAATTTTTCATATACACATACTCACAGACACGTTTGTAATCATTTTTACTATGAACGCAAGAGAGTAACACTTTTATCTTTATATATAATTTATGTCATAACATATTACATATAATATATTTCAATTATAAAGTGCTACTCCCTTGTGCTCATATGAAAAAAGTAGATCAAAACCCAGAAAATGGGGTAATTTTAGCCAAAAATGCAAAACTGTGAATCTTTGGGCACATGGGTAGCACACAAATTACTAGTGTAGTATAAAAAATATTGATGAAAATTTAAAATACAGATGTTGTAATATAATTAAAAGCAAAAGTTTCATACGCCCAAACACCTTTATATTTTCTTCTTTTTAGGGCCAAAATCCCCTCTTATGGACTCTCATCCTTTTTTTTAACTCCTGTAACTACATTATTTAAGAGTGTACAATACGTAATCATGCAGAGACGAAGCAACGAAAATCCCATTGGATAACATGGGAAAGGAGAAAGGGAGCTATCTGACTGATGTACAGCCCAAAGCGAGTTAAACACATGTTGAAGGTCGCATCTTATTGGCCAGAAGTTATCGATACTTTGAAATAAACCAATATCAATGAACCAATAGCAGGAAATGAGCTAAAACAAAAGATATTGTTTTCATTCGTCATAATAAGCGTTTGTTTTTATATCGCCTTGTCTGTGGTTACTGTGGTATTACACCTACAATCCACGAGCGGTGATGTGCAATAGTATTATCAAATACTAACGGTAGTAGTATAAATTCTTTCATATTATCGTTTAGGGTCAGTAAATGCATGAATGTATCAATATACCGTGGGAAGTCAATATACTGTGATAACTTAATTTTCTTAATGAATATCATTCAGACTTTTTGGACAGTGATATTTTCGATTGGGTAGATAGCACGAATAAAGATAAAGAGAGTAGGTACACTGCGGTAACTTAGTTTTTTTCTTAATGAAAGAGAGATATCGTTTGGGTTGGGAAAAAGAAAAAGGGTTGCACTATTCAGCTCTCTTTTTGTTCGGTGTGTGATGATGCATGCTTAGTGGGGAAAGCAGAATTAGAAGAAGGTATTTAAGATTGGCGTTCATTATTATTTATCTAACACATGGATGGAGCGTGCAGTGCACAAGGGGTTGCATTAGTATAAGCTATACGGCATTTGCTTTGTTCGGTGCGTGGTGATGGTGCTAGTAGGGAAAGCAGAATTTGAAGAAGGTATTTAAGATTGGCATTAAACATTATTTATCGGTGCATCGATCGATCGATCGCTCAGTGTGCGCTAAGAAATATCGTTAGAGGGATATATCGGCAGAGCAAGATCTTTAATACCGTTATTGTGATATTAAAAAAATATTGATACTTGGGGATATATTGATAAATACTCCAGCCCTAATGCAAACTAGTATGCTGTGGCTACCACAAGACTTTCTTATATATTTTTCTGTACAAAATCACCCAGTAAAAATAATTTATTAAAAAATAATAATAATAATAATACATAAGCAATGTTTAAGTACATGAACTCAGTTCAGTGATTCAATTAACCAAATGACGACATTTGTCTGATGACATTTTATAGAAAAATCAATTTTTAAAGTTGCATCTTTACAACCTTTCGAAGTATCATTTTAAACCTAACAATACTTTAAATGTATGAACAATAATTATAAGAAAAAAAAAACTTTTTATATACTATATTTTTAAATTTTCTGTTGAATCATAGCTATAGAAATACATGAGCACTTTATCAATGCATATAAGATTTTTAAAGTGATAATGACGTCAATTTTTGTGAGATGCATAATTTAACTTTTTACAATTTTTAATTTTTAATTAGATGTATTTATTTTTATGTCGAAAGAAAATGAACTTGTAAATTTGTTTGGCAACAATTAAATTATAGCTAATATTTTAATGTCTATTTTTAAAGCTATTAGGAGGTCATTATTTTCATATTTTAATTAATTAAAAGAAAACTAACAAAAATTTGAAAATCGGGCTTTGAAGTATTATGTTGTCATCGGGTTCTGAGCTATTCTGAAAGTGTCAAATGTCTAGCTAGTAGGGCAGTTAGATAAAAATCGATTGCAAGATTTGTACCGGGCAAACAAACAAACAAGAATTGAAGTTGATAAAAATATGGTAAAATAGGAACTTTTGTCATAACTTGACTAAAAAACTCATTAATTAAAAGCATAATCAAAATAGGTGCTAATGTATATATATTTTTTTTTTACAAAAAATTATGACAGAATGAATAAATAAAAAAAATTAATCAAAAGGCATCACCAACATGGCGAAAAAAAATTAAAAATCACCATAGGGGTTCTATACTATAGGTGGTCCTGCCTAGGGAAATATTAAAACTGGGTTGTCAAACATGAATTTTATTTTGAAACTTGTCTTTGGATGATTTGGTTTAACTATCATTAGTGTTTCGTCCTACAAAAACTAATAATAATTTGGCTTCTGATGGATTAAAATTTAAATTAGGTGATGAAATTGGTATAAGACTTATAAGTTTCAAATTTTAAAGGTAAATAAAAAGAAATTGCAAAAATTTCGCTTGGATTTGCTAGTAATAATACATTTTGGGAATCAGCTTTGATGAATGCATAAATTTTAATTTTCAAAAGAAATATCTGCATATTTCAGTATGTAATTGCAATTAAATATAAATTTTGTTAATTAGCAGTGAATCATTTGTTTCAACAACTTGCGGCAAAAATATAACTTTTCATAAAGCTTTTTTTTTTTTTAAGGCTAATTTCATAAATTAGATAGGCCTTTAAGAAGGTTTTCATTTTAGTGTTTGGTCAAAGAAAATGATATTTTTTTTTCTCCTATTTACTTCTTTACTCACTCACTGTATATTATGAAAAGGTGAAACTTTTGTCATTGCAATAGCAATATTATTTTTCATAACATGTCTCCCTGTTGATGTTTGCATGTTTCTAAGCAGCAAAATACTGTGCTTAAGGGTAAAACCATTTCTCTATGTAAAAATAAAGTGACTTACTTTCATAGAAAAAAAAAAAAAAAAAACTACATTTGTTTCAGATCAAAATAGTATCATAACCCTTCATCAGGCAAAGAGCAAAGTAAAGTGTAACAAATAAAGCAGCAATGCACAAAATAAAATGAATAAGACTGAAAATCAGTATAAATACTGGTGTGACAAGATTTAAAGAAAATGTATTATAAATAAATAGATGTGACCATAGGGAAAAAAAAAAAAAAAATTACAAAAAAAAAAGGGGGGGGGGAGGAAACGAAAGAAACTTAGCAAGAGAACGTTATGCGAGTATTGAAGAAAAGATAACAAGATTTTTATTTATTTATTTAATTTTTTAAGATCTGAAAAGCTTCGTAAAAACAGCAACAGATCAGCAATGGGAAGCAATAGATGATTTAGAAATCTCTTCATTAAGAACATTCCATTGGTGCTCATTAATTCTAAATTTCAAATACTTTTTAGAATTAATGAGCTGAGAGAATTAGAGTTTTAATCTCCAACTTAGCAGAAATCTCATGGAAAATGTGAATTGTCTTTTAAAATTCAGAAAAATTTGATTGTAAATACAGTATAGAGCCAGAAATCTGCCAAAGTCCAAAATCCGCACAGCTTGTAAGATACAAACGATGAAATTCACTATTAAGTTACAAAAGTGCAAATCAAAATTTTTGAAAAAGATCTTGAATACAGATTTTTATGTTTGCATTTTATGATTACAAAAAAAGAAAACAAATTAATAATATGAAAGACTGCAAGAACCAAGTTGCTGCTAAAAAAAATTATTGACAGTATATTAAATTCATCAAAAGGAAATAATGGTTATTGTGATATGATAATAACAATCAGGTAAATAATAACAAACTATTTTTTTTAAATGCTTTCTGATGAAGGCATAAATAAGGGAGAACTCAATAAAATTCTCAAAAAAAGAAAAAAAAAACTGTGTTACTACTATTTACAATAAATAAATCATGCAGGTTCAAGTGCAGTTTAACTACATGTGAACAGATTTTATCTAAATTTGACAAATATTTTTTTCATTATATATTTTTGTTAATGTTCATTATTATTCTTATCTACCTAGTAATTTAATATTCAGTGTTATTATTCACTAGTATGTGATGTGTTTAGTTTGAATAATATTCTGTTTTTATTATTCAGAATGAAAATCATTTTTTATGGGCCCTGAAATCCACAAAATCTTAAAATCCGCACAACCTCTGGTCCCGAGCTGTGCGGATTTTTGACTCTCTACTATATCTGGAAAATTGAAATTTATCTTTCTCACACTTAAATATACCTTGTTTAGCTCAATTCAAATGATTCACATATATTCTAATTCTATCACAATCAGTAGAGATATAACCTCTTATGGTCTCTAATTTTTGAAATATTATATTAGAAAAGTACCAAAATTCAACCCATTGTGTGTTATTTGAAAGAAAAAGTATTGAAAGTGAATATCAGGCTAAACCAATTTTAGGTTGCAAGAGCAGCTGGCATCACCAGTCTGGTTATATTATGCATTGCTGATATATATATATATATACATTTCAGTAATCTGAAATACTCAGTATTTTCTTGAAAATTTTTCTTTTTTTAAAACATTATTAGTGAAAATTACTGCTTAATTATTTCGATTATTTTATATAGTCATAACATTAATATTGGATAAAAGAAGAAATTGGAGAGGGGGGAGAGGTGTAAAACGAAGACTATTTTCTGCTTCAGGACACTTATTTAGGAGACTTTTTTCCTATGAAAGGCTACTAAAGCGACAATTTTTGGAGTTTTCATTGAGTGGCAGCCTTGCGCATAGTATACACATAAAAAAAAAAAGTTAATAATGCTGCAAATCTTGCCAAGCAGACTATTCATGGCAACACACAGTATACACATTAAAAAAATTTAATATTAATAAGACAAAATGGCTTTCACTTAAAAGAATTCGACAAATTCTTCCCGTCTTCTAGGCAAATCGCAAAATTTCATCCATGTTTGATATATTAAGAAAAAAAACATGACTGATAAGAAAGGACCATGACGTGTAACTAATTACATGAATAAGTACGAGGAGAAAAGAGTGGATTAAATCTTCTCTTCATTGATCAGCACTTAGTGTTAATCCATTACTCAGTAAACTATCAGTACACTTATCAGGGCCTGATTACCGAAAAGGTTCCGGAAGCAGAAGCTTCAACCTGAAATTTAAGAGCGACCACAAAATGATTGCAAACATGGACCCGAATATCTAGTTTCAGGTTTTCAACAAGAGAAAGTACAAAATATTTGGGAGAAGTTCAATTACTTAACCACAGAAATGCAGACATTGAATCAATAAACTGTTAACTAATCATATACAATCTTGATGTTATTGTTATGGGTAGAACCACCTAGACATATGAATGAAAAACAGCTAATAATAATAAACACAGACAGTTATTTTCAGTTTATAATATTTTTATATGCCAATGCATAGAAATTAAATTTGTTTCTGTATGTGTAGAAATTAGAAAACATTCATCGAATGAAAGGGGGCAAGAAATGATACTGAGCTTACCTTAGCTTTAAAGGTTAATCAGGTCCTGACACATATAAAAACATCGCCATAAACATATAAATGGCACAGATTTAAAATGGAAACGTGTACTTCAATTACTAATAGCTAAATGCTTAGAATAAATAAAATACTTAGAATAAAGAATATATCAAGTAAACTTTCATTTCACTTAAAAAAAAAAACAAAAAAAAACAGAGTTTATCATTGCAAGACTGAAAGAGACTAACAATAACAAAACGAAAAATACATACTGATAATTAGTAAGCATTTACGATATTTATACTCAGTTAAAATGATGTTTTATACTTCATTCAAAATAAGATAAATGGGGTGGTGTGTAAATTATTAAAATTTGTACACATCGATTAATTATATCTTGTGGAGCAATAGGAAAGAAAATCACACAAATGAAATCACACATTGTTTGCTAATCAAATTCGTGATTAAATGCTACTAATCGTAGTGTTTATTTAAAATTAATTTATCCTTATTTATTGTAACTAAAATTCAAAATACGTAAATTTTAAGAAGCAATCCGCAATTTCAGCCATCATCATAGATCACACGATACGATTTCCGTAAACGACCAATGAACCGCTACAAATGTAAATAAACGCGCTGATTGGTAGATTTTCAATATCTGTTCGCCCTCTATCGGTAAGATGAAAATTACTACTTTTCCGTAGCATTAGTAATATATCCTCTTAAACTCTTAATCCGTGGTTTAAACCAAAATCACGGATTAATAGAAACTTAGAAAAAGTTTTAGCTTGAGTTCGTGTCTTTTGCGCATGCGTAAAAAGTAAGCTGAAAAGGGAAAAAGTACCGTATGGGGAGAAATTAAGTATATTTTCCCTCTAAGTAAATTTGTTTGTTTACAACTTTAACATTCGTTTCCTTCGAGCGTAGGAGAGCGAGTTCGATTCCCGCGATTGCCCTGGGTGTTTTTCCATTTCTTCGTATTGTAATTCTGTCATGTGCTATCTGTAATTATCTGACGAAGATTTACAAGCGGACTACAAGTCAAGCATACAAATCTAATGTATATGTTATGAATAAACAAACATTGTTTTGACTGTGATCATTTTCTGACTCGTTTTGAGGAATTGATTAACAATATAAATTTTATAGTTTTATCGCATTACTTAAAATATTTTATTTGTTATTGTACGTTAAATGGCGAAGTCTTGAATGACGGAATTATTTTGTAATTAAAAAATAGGCTAAGGTGTCAAATGTTTCCAGGAAGTATGTATGGGACGTAATTCAAATGTAGGATATGGATGTTTTGTCTCTGTTACTTCTATTTCGGAGATTTTCAGCCAGTTGGTGTTACATTAATAGCAAAAAGTTTTATTTATTTTCTTGCTTTAATGTGCACACTTGCAGGATTGCCTCGCAAGATTGTTTCAAGCTATTGTGATTTCAAATCAATAAGTTTACTTATCTCTATTCCTTAAAGATCAAGTATAAATTTATCTTTTTTTATTTAACGACGAATGTAACACATGATAAAGGGTTTGATGTAGCTGTTATATTTTTCACATACTTTGAATAATGTAATTGTAATACAAGAATCCAATTAAAGAATAAGTTGTAAATTTTAATTATTTTTAATAATCTTATTGAAATTTAATGTATATTAACCCGTAATATTTTTCCTTTATGTAGGAGCAACTTTTATTTTTCATTCAGAATTATAAATTTTTTAATTATTCCATTATACATAATATATATACATATAAATCGTTCTGTATTAATAAAATATTTTTATATTTAATTATAATACATTTACGTGTTCTGTTTTTCATGCTGAACAATACTTACTAATAACACTGTAATTTTTAAATAATCATGATTATAATAAAGTAGCATCATATTCTGATTATTTAAAGTAAGACCTTTTTTGACCATAAAAAAGAACATTTTTTTTCCATGTTCTTTATCGATTCAAATTTCATTCTCGAGAGCGATTTTTTTTTTTTTTTTTTTTTTTTTGTTATTGTTTTAATTAATTGTTATAATTTAAATTTGTTTTCATTACATTTGTTAGATTTAAAATTTCTATTTATTTTTGTTGAATTTATTTATTATTTTACTTATTATTTATTTATTATTTTAGTTATATTTAATTCTGCAATGGATGCAGAAGTAAATTCGCTGCATAGTTGTCCAGAATGTGGAAAGAATTTTTCAAAATCTTCCAATTTATATACACATCTACGAAATATTCACGGTATTGAAACTTCTTTCCTAACATCCCAAAATAAATTGCTCTCTTTGTCCTTTAAAGTTTAAGACTAAAAAACAATACGAAGAACATTTGAGTGCGCAGCACACTACAGATTTGTTTAAAAGTGAACTAGAATTTGAATCATTCGATTCTTTTCTAACATGGAAGAAAGAAACTAGCATCCAATATATTCTTAATTTATTTAAAACAATATTTGAAAAGATTTTTAAGAAAAGATAAAGTATTAATAATTTTCAAAACTCAGCAACCAGAAGACACAAAATATATAACAACAAAATATATATATATATACATATATATATATACTATAGGCATAGGCTAAAAATTGGAATTTCATAGCAAAATGTAGCATAACAAAAGTTGAAACAGAGTTAGATGTGTAAATGTCACAAAGAAACTGAAACTAATCATAAATACACTATGGTCATGCCATTGACAATCAATTGTAAAATCATTCAATCACTAAACTAATTGTTAATGCCAATCATTCAGATGACCCTATTTCTAGTTAAAGTATATAACTTTTCTCCCTCTTTCCCTTAAAATTTCCAATGTTTTCAGAAATGATACGTTAAAAATGTAAATAGTGTATTTAAAATTTCTTTACAATGATCGATATTGACGTGTTTTACTGTGCGAAAATAAATAGTTCTTTGGATGTATATATGTAAAATAAATAAATAATAATAAACGGCCAAAAATAAAATAAAATAACAACTGAAAGCGGAAGTAAAATATACACAAGAGTACAAGGTTATGAAAACGACAAGTACTAAATAATCAATGCGATTTTTCATTGACAAAATATTGCGATGGGTGCATAGATAACTGCAGTATATCCTCATAATCAAAACAATTAACACTATAAACTGAAAAATGCTATTATTAAAAAAAAAAAAAATGGAAATTTTATTGATTTTTTTTTTTTTTTTTAATATTTAAATAAGACAGATAATTTAAAAAGTATTCATCTCCTTAAAAATCTATAAAACTGATTAACAGAATAAAAATAACTAATAAAACTGTCTATTTCTGATTATGTCTAAATATTAATTATTCCAAATCCATCCATGATTAATTTGCGTGTTTATTTACATGTAAAAATGTAAACACAACAAAATAGGGATAAACCACTTATTTATTCCTTCACAGCCTTCATTCTACGCATGCGCAAGACGCACTCGAATCGTACTCAAAATTTTCTAAGTTTTAACACAAGAAGTGGTTCTGTGGTTATCCGCTTGTCGTACTTCGTCGACTAGTGCTTTATTTTAGTCAGACCGTCAGGAGGATTTTCTCCTTTATTCAGTGCAACCCTGCTCAGTTTGGCTTTCTCGCCGTGCACAATACGGAAATTCACTGCACTGACATAAAAATAAGCCATATGTGGGTTATTTTCTGAAGTTTTTTCTTGAAAGGCACTTTTAAGCAGACATCTACGCATTCACACAGAAAAAAAGCTTTATTGTGTAAAATATGTTCTAAAGCATTCTCAAAGAAAGATTTAAAACCGCTTTCACGCAGGTGAAAAGCGATACATGTGTGAAATTTCTTCTGTAAGGCAAACTCTAAATTACGATTCATGCACTCACACAGGCGAAAAGTCATACGGGTGTGAAATGTGTTCTAAAGGATACTCTCGGAAGCATGAACTAAATGAACATTCACGCACTCACACAGGCGAAAAGCCATACATGTGTGAAACATATTCTAAAGGATTCTCTGTTAAGAGTAATTTAAATGTGCATTCACGCATAGACACTGCTCAAATGTTATACGTGTGTGAAGTCTGTTCTAGAGAATTTTCTACAAGGCCGTCTCTAAATTATCATTTACAAACTCATACAGGAGAAAAGCCATACGTATGTGAAATCTGTTCCAGAGAATTTTCTACAAGGGGGGTTCTAAATAACCATTTACGAACTCATACAGGGGAAAAACCATACGTATGTGAAATCTGTTCTAAAGGATTCTCTCTAAAGCATAATTTAACGACGCATGCACGCACTCACACTGGCGAAAAGCCATACGTGTGTGAAACGTGTAATACAATATTCACTCAGAAGGGTGATTTAAATAGGCATTCACTTACTCACACAGGTGGAAAGCCATACGTGTGCGAAATATGTTTGAAAGCTTTCTCTCGGAAGGATAATTTAAATAGGCATTCATTTACTCACACAGGCGAAAAGTCACACGCGTGTGAAATGTGTCCTAAAATATTCACTCAGAAGGGTGATTTAAGTAGGCATTCACTTACTCACACAGGTGGAAAGCCATACGTGTGTGAAATGTGCCCTAAAATATTCACTAACAGGGGTCATTTAAATAAACATTCACTTACTCACACAGGCGAAAAGCCATACGTGTGTGAAATATGTTTTAAAGCTTTCTCTCGGAAGGATAATTTAAATAGGCATTCACTTACTCACACAGGCGGAGAGCCATACGTTTGTGAAATGTGTCCTAAAATATTCACTAACAAGGGTCATTTGAATAAACATTTACGTATTCACACAGGTGAAAAGCCATATGTGTGTGAAACATGATCGAAAGAAATATGTGTTAAAAGCAGTCTAAAAAAAGATTTACGTATTTACACAAAAGAAAAGCCATATATGTGTTAAATATGTTCTAAAAAATTCTCTCACAAAGGTCATCTAAATACACATTTACGTATACACACTGCTGAAATGGCATACGTGTGTGAAGTCTGTTTGAGAAAATTTTCTACTAGGCACACTCTGAATTATCATTTACAAACTCATACAGGTGCACAGACTATACGTGTGTGAAATCTGTTCGAGAGAATTACTCATACAGGAGAAAAGCCATACGTATGTGAAATCTGCTCTAAAGGATTCTCTCTGACGCATAATTTAACGAGGCATTCACTTACTCACACAGGCAAAAAGCCATACGTGTCTGAAATGTGTCCTAAAATATTCACTCACAAGGGTCATTTAAATAGGCTTTTACTTAATCACAAAGGCGAAAATCCATACGTGTGTGAAATGTGTTCTAAAGGATTCTCTCGGAAGTATGGTTTAAATCTGAACGCATGTAAAATGAATCATGTACATGTTTAAAGCCTTATATTTGTGAAATATATTCTAGAAAGTTTTCTGTAAAGAACAATTTGAATAAACGTTTCCGAAATGATGCAGGAGGAAAGCCATGTGTGTTCAAAATGTTTTTCTAGAAAATAAAAATAAACCCGAGAAAAGCAGTGTGTGTCTGAAATAGGTTCTAAATAATTCTCACTGATGAAGTCTGCCTGCACATTTGCACAACTTTACAGAAAAGAAGCGATATGTGTGTATTATATGTTGTAAAAAGTTTGTGGTATAAACTCATAAAAACTATAAAATATAAGACTTAATTCTGAACTATATAAATATGTTTATTACACCTCAACTTGTATTTGTAGATTAACTGTAAACTATTTGTAACTGGCGGTTGTATTATAGTTTATTCAACGAAAGAAGAGAACGAAACTAAATAAAAGGGTTGCTCAAAAATAGCCAAGAAGGTTCACTTTCAGCCGAAATCCCCAATTTGGAGAATTTAACAATCAGACAATAGCACGAGCAAAACAGTGCAAATAAAGAAAAAAAAGAAATTCATAATTTCTGTTTGGCACTTCTGGCAGAATGCCAGGTTTTTCACCGCAGCCAAACCGCACGTGCCTTTATTTAGTTTCGTTCTCTCGATAGAATGAATGGACTATAGTATTTTTCATGGAGCCTCCGTGCATGGAGCTATCTGGAGAGAGCATTCCCATTCATTTACAGTGGTACATATGAGACAAATTTGTAACGCTCCGCTCTGCTTCCGCGCGGATAAATAGTTCGTTTGGTGCCCAAAACAAACGGTGATTCCCATTGATTTGTATTAATGTTTCCAGAAATTTATTTAAATTTTCATTGTCAATGTAGTATATGGTATTGAATTTTTACTCACCGATATTTTATGTGCCTTATTGCGTGTGCGTCTAATGGTGTTCGATTTTATGAAAGCGTTAATTTTTTATAGAGTATTAAAAGAGCGTCATCCTACGGCAAGTTTAAGCCGTACGTGTTCGATGCAAGTCCGGCATGCTGAAGAGACATTTCGTCGGCGATTTCGTTGGGCACCTATATTGTCTGCTGTATTAATGTTAGCAGAAATTCATTTAATTTTTCATTAGCGATTTAGTTAATCATATTAAATTTTTACTCGTCGACACTTTATTTGCCTAAGTGCTTATGATGTGAGTGTTATTCACTTATGTGAATCCGTTAATTATTCATAGAATGCTAAAATGTTTTCATCCTACAGCAAGTTTATGCCGCAGGTGTTACATTGCATGTTGTAGAGACGTTTCGTCGGTGAGTTATTTGGACACCTGTGTAGTTGTATTGTTATTGTTTATTAATAACGTTAACATGATTAATTACTTTTAGTTTCATTTTTAATTTTAGTTACGCAAAATGTAATTGCAAATAAAAATATTAACACAATGTAATATTTTGAAAGAAGTTTCGAAATAAAATATTTTGAAAAATGTTATTACTTATATATGGCTACCAAACAAAGATTATAATAGACAAAAAAAAAAAAAAAAAAAAAAAAAAAAAAACAGTAGGTGGTAGTATTGAATGTAGTGAAATTTATTATTGATCCAATGTTGTAATGTTTAATAATTATCCTATAAAAATTTGAAATTTAAGCAATCATTACTGAAAAGATAAAAATATATCTTTAAATTTACTGATTTTTACAAATCTGTTTTCTTATCAAAAATTTCTATTTGGCCCCAGCAGAGGGCGTGAATTTCTCTGAATGTTGAAATTTTATTTGTGAGAAAATGGGGGAAAAAAATAATAATAAATATTAGATTCTCATGATTTCACACTTTAGTGAGAACCCTGATAGTTATGCTGATAAACATTTATACTTTTCATGCAATGGTAACCTATAATATATCTACAAATATTCAGCTCAGTACAAATGTTTAGAAACTTTAGTATCCATTATCCCCTAAATATACAAAATATGATTTCAAGATCTTAAAACATATGGTTGGTTCTGAACAGGGCCCGATCTAGGGCAGGGCAACCAGGGCAATTGCCCGGGGCGGCAAATTTCTAAGGGCGGCAGTTTCAAGTGGCAACAATATTAATTTTTAAATAAGTGAAAAACTGAGGGAAGAAAAATAATTTTTTTAAACTTCTTTTTTTTTTTTCTTACGGTGAAAAAGAAAACACCTTTCTCAATAATTCCAATTTCAATGGAAAATTTTCTTTTCATAACAAATGCTTTCTCTCTCTCTTTCTTTTTCAAAGAAACAGCAGATGACGTTTGCATTTTGCAATTGGATTCAGATAAGAACTAACTACTTCTCAGGCAATGTGGAACCATTAGTTTACATAGAGGACAGGTTGACACATTGTTCGACCCTATAGACTGGACTGTAGTAGAAATGTATAACAAATGAGTGGGAATTGAGTAGAATCTACCTATACAGCTTATTCCTTCTACTTACATATATAGTATATAAATAAATAAATAAATATATATATATATATATATATATGATAAAGTAATATGAAAGGTTAAAAGACCAAAAATTAATTAAGTAAGTGTTATTATTAAAACTAAACGTACATACTTAATACGCAAGAAAAATTTTCAAGTATTTTACAATACATATATACACTGATGGGAAAAAAAATCCCAACACCAAGAAAAAATTATTGTACAGTAATGAAATTTCAGCAGTACATTTGTCTAGGTAACATATTTAATTGATTAAAGTTTCAAGATCACAGGTAGAGCCATTGGCGAGAAGAGCCATTTCAAATGTGAAATGTTGGTATATTAGTAACCGGTGTAACCGCCAGAATTTTGAATGCAAGCATGCAAACGTGCATGCATTGTGTCGTAAAGGCGTCGGATATCAGTTTCTGGGATGGAGTTCCATGCCTGTTGCACTTGGGCGGTCAATGCAGGGACGGTTAATGCTGGTTGTGGATGACGCTGGAGTTGTCGTCCAATGATGTCCCATACGTGCTCGATTGGAGAATGATCTGGTGATCTAGCAGGCCAAGGCAACATGTCGACACTCTGTAGAGCATGTTGGGTTACAACAGCGGTATGAGGGCGAGCGTTATCCTGTTGGAAAACACCCCCTTGAATGCTGTTCATGAATGGCAGCACAACAGGTTGTATCACTAGACTGACGTACAAATTTGCAGTCAGGGTGCGTGGGATAACCACGAGAGTGCTCCTGCTGTCATACGAAATTGCTCCCCCAAACCATAACTCCAGGAGTAGGCCCTGTGTGTCTAGGCCGCAGACAGGTCGCTAGCAGGCGTTCACCTGGCCTCCTTCTAACCAACACACGGCTATCACTGCGACCAAGGCAGAACCGGCTTTCGTCAGAAAACACAACAGATTGCCACTCCGTCCTCCAATGAGCTCTAGCTTGACACCACTCACGTCGCAAACGGCAGTGGTTTGGAGTCAGTGGAATGCACGCTACAGGGCGTCTGGCTCGGAGCTGTTCTTGAAGTAACCGATTTGTAACAGTTCGTTGTGTCACTGTGGTGCCAACTGCAGCTCGAATTTCAGCTGCAGACGCAGTACGATTAGCCACAGCAATACGCCGAACACGGCGGTCTTCCCTCTCAGTAGTGCCACGTGGCCGCCCGGAACCCGGTCTTCTTGAGGCAGTACCTTCCCTTGACCACTGCTGCCAACACTCATGCGCAGTGGATACATTCCTGCCAAGTCTTTCTGCAATATCGCGGAAAGAAAACCCACCTTCTCGTAGCCCTACTACACGACCTCGTTCAAACTCAGTGAGCTGTTGATAATGGCTTCTTCGTCTTCTTAGAGGCATCCTTGACTAACATTAACACACTACGCCAAATCTCAACTGTAAATAACGATCACGAACCTTACAGCGCTTATTTAAAGGAAACCTCATTTGCATGTTCATAGTGTCGCTACGAGCGCCACACTTATGCGCGTAGCTCGAAATTTGAATCGACGTCATCTTTCAGATGTATAAACACGCATGTATCAAATTTCGTTTATCTAGCATAGCTCCTTCCTGGTGTTGGGATTTTTTTTTCCATCAGTGTATATATCATCAGTATAATGCACAGAAACTAGGAAGTCAAAACATGATTATTAAATTTATAATTACAATCAATTTATTTAACTTTCAAGTCAATATTTCTACTTTCATACTGTAGTCGTACTTCCTTTTTTCTCAAATAAAGAGTTCTGCTTTTTTATTTCAATCTATCTATATATACATATTCTTGTTGCATTACAACGTAAGATTTTTTTTTTATGAAAATAGTAATTTTTAGCTTATTTATGCTTTTGTTTTTTTCATCTTTTAAAATCTGTTGAACGAAAATTCATATATGAATAAGTTTTCTGTTTATTATTTTTTTTTTTAATTTCTTGTTTTAATGAGGTAAAAAATAATATTTTTAAAAATATATTGTTATATCAAATAATTTTTTTTTTTTTTTTTTTTTTTTTTTTTTTTTTAATAGTCTAGGTAAATTTTTATAACTCTTACTCATAGTGTAAGATGATTTTTTTTTAAATAAAATATTTATCAAGAGAAACATAAAATAAGAAAGATAAACTGAAATTCTGCCCGACAGAGAATTTAATTTAGGACGAAAGGTCTGTTGTTGTATTAGTCAATTCTTCCTTATAAATTCCTTATATTTAATTACAGCCAAACATTATTAAAAGACTATCCATGGAGTACACACAAAAGTGAACTTATATGAAATATAACTATAAACAGGAAAATGTTTTCTTTGAAATTGCATGGACACCGGGAATTATCACATTATAAACGGATTACTACTGCGTGACTGTAGCCTTATACTGAGGTTTGGTTGTATTTATTTAAAACCAGTCATGAAGGGCGGCAAAATTATACTCTTCCCGGAGCGGCAGATGAGCTAGATCGGGCCCTGGTTCTGAAAATAAAAATCAATGGGGATTGCTACTGTACCCAGAATTCTGGGAGAACCAAGAAAATTCAGGGATATAAAAAATGGGAAAACTTTTTTCATAATAAAATTTTAATTTCAATTTTTAGTTTTGCATTGTCTAGTTTTATACTTTTGAGGAATCTTTTGGTAAATTTTAGTACTTTATATATGAAAAATAATAATAATAATAATAATAATAATAATAATAATAATAAATAAAGATTTTCCTTAACTATAGTAATTTAAGAAAATTAATATGCCTCAGATATGAACAATTACTGGCTTGTAAACATGTTAGATTCAAATGCTGCTTTATTGCCTGTTACTTCTTTTATAACTTTTAAGAGTTCATACTCATCAGGGAAAACCCCGAATTCTCAATGAATTTGGATTATGTTAAAGTCAAGGAAAAATCTATTATAAAACCTGGAAAAACAAATATTTCTTTTCTCTAAAATTATATTTTTCTTGTTTAGCTTCAAATCAAAATTCAAATGATTAAGTATCGTAAAAATGTGCATGTAAACAATGATTTCTACCTGAATTTCTATTATGATTAGCAGTATCATGACATCATACAGTGGAAGTGGATGTATTTTCTCCTCTCTAGAGGAGCGTTTCTTGTAATATATCTAATATTTTATTGAAAATTGTCTGGGAAAACTCAGGGAATTCCCCCCCTCCTTATTTGAGTATAAACTCTGTTTAAAGAAGACGGGAAAATCTAATGGAAATCCTCCCCCCCCCCTCCGAGATTTGTGTAGCAACCCTTTCAGTATTGTATAAGTTTGTCTGTGCTTTACATATTGTTGGGGGGGGGGGATGTAGTTAAAGAATATTTCATTAGGTGAGTATTTAACTAATGATTTAACTATATTCAATGAAGAAATATTTTTTGCAAACAAATAAAAACTTCAAAACAGGGGTCCTAACAGGTTTCCCCATAAAAACCAATTATTTTTTTTCCTTTCCAAAAAATTCAAAATTTTTATTCTATTGTTCCCTTTTTAATTGAAATTTATAAATTATTTTTATGTAAATGACATTTACTTTTAATTCAGTTTATTTCAATTGTAATTTTACTTCAGAGAAGGTTTTGTGTATGATTGGATGGCTTTACTAAAAATTATTACATATGCGGAAAAAAAAAATATATATATATATAAATAAATAAATAAATAATAACAAAAATCCAGAAATTGTAGAAGAAAAATGTCGATATTAAGTATCTTAAAAAAATATATAAAAATGAAAGATTCTAAGGCTAAATGCAGTAAAGTAAAATAAAATAAATAATAATGTAAAGCATATTTATTTCGCACAAGATATAAAGTGGAAATTGTATAACTAAAAAAATTCGTCTTATCCTTTATTTAAACTGAAGAAAGTGGTCTTTAAAATTTTTTGTATATGGTGTATTAGTTATAATATGGTAATTAACAGCAGCCCTTTTTTTTTTTTCTCATCTGTATACTAAATCCAAAAGCAAGATATTCTGATTTTGAATTATCAAATAAAAAGGAAGTGACATTAAAATTTGTTCTAGCAGTTAAAAAAGAAAAAAAACTTTGATTTTAAAATTTCATGCAAAAAGTTCTCCACTCAAGGACATTTTGAGTATTATTTTATTAAAATGTAACAGCACAAGAATTAAGAAAATGACATTAAAATTTTTAATATCCAAGTATTGAAAAATGTTGAAATAATTCTAATCGCAAAAGATTCTACATCCGATGAAGAGTGCTTTCTTAAAATAGAAAATTTAGTTTCAATAAAAGCTATAAAATTTCAAATTTTATTTAAAATATCAAATGTAAATTACATTCAATATGTAACTTTCAAATGGATTGCACTATTCCTATAACTCTTGTTTATTGTAGTGGAGTTTCTTTAAATTTTTCCTAAATTCATTAAATTAAGAATTTTATTGATAAGTTATTTTGTTATCATTAAATTGTAGGAAAGGCATTCACTATAAAAAAAAAACAAATTTTTGTCAATTACAGTAATCATGTTATTACCATTTACATAACTTTCATTCTACAATTATGGAATATTTTTAGAAGTTCTGGATATTAAAGATTTTAGCTATAATAAAATTTAATGCACTTTTATATAACAGCTCTTTAATTCAAGGATGAAATTGACAAAAGTGTAAAAAAAAAAAAAAAAAAAAAAAAAAAAACTTTATGAAAAAGCAAACATTAAAGCAAAATATAAGAATTGAGGTGGCAAAAGCTTGTGTAACAGAAATAAATGATTTGATTGTTTATTTTTAAACATAAAAATAAATAAATCTTTTATTAACAAGGCTATGTGAAAACTTTTTTAATTAGACGAGATATAAGATAGTTTCATGTCTGAAAGTACAAACTTTGTTTCTTGTTTTACATTGTTACAGAAAGAAAATTACAACCTACAAAAAAGCTTAAAAATTTTATCCCTGTTTATTGATAATAAATTACATTATTTTTAAATGAAGTAATAATTAATATTGGAATATTGATTATATTTTAAAGTGGCAATTTTATTTACAAATATGTATAATGTGACTGGGGAAACATATACTAAAAAAAAAAAAAAACTGGTTTAAACAAAAAAAAAAAAAAAAAAAAAAAAAAAAACTGGTTTTTGCCAACCCTGTTTCGAGATTAGAAATTTGTTTTGAGTGAGAACTTAGTGGGTAAGAATTTCCAACAAATCAATGTTCAATTTAGAAAGATTGGAGTGTAATATTCATTTTTATACCAACTATGTGAGAAACGCCAGAGAAAGGGATCGAACCTAGGCCTTCTGATTAAAGTGCTGATGTTCTATCACTGAGTATTTCTCACAAAATACATTATGTGAGATGTGTCAATTCTCGGCTCTGGCAGTTTTCTCATAGTTCGTATAAAAATGAACATTACACTCCAATCTTCCTAAAAAATGGTTCTTGATTTTTTAAAAGAAAAATAAATTCAATGTTTGTAATGTTAAGAAATGTATAAAGCTCACTTATATTTTAAGTTAAGTTATTTGGACTTGTCAACCTAGGCTTTCTATATAACCTGTGGGAATACACTAGGACTCCTCAGAAAGACCCCATTCAGAGGGCATCCTCTCTTAAACGCAAATCCAACAAAATCAATGTTCAATGTAGAAAGATTGGTGTGTAATATTCATTTTTACACCAACTATGTGAGAAATGCCAGAAAAAGGAATCGAACCTAGGCCTTCTGATTAAAATGCTGATGATACCTGAGCATTTCTCACATAATACATTATGTGAAATGTTTCAATTCTCGGTTCTGGCAATTTTCTCATAGTTCGTATAAAAATTAACATTACACTGCAATCTTCCTAAAAAATAGTTCTTGATTTTTTAAAAGAAAAATAAAGTCAATGTTTGTAATGTTAAGATATGTATAAAGCTCACTTATATTTTAAGTTAAGTTATTTGCACTTGTCCTTTATATTTAACCTGTGGGAATACACTAGGACTCCTCAGAAAAACCCCATCCAGAGGGCATCCTCTCTTAAACATAAATCCAACAAAACAATGTTCTATGTAGAAAGATTGGTGTGCAATATTCATTTTTACACCAACTATGTGAGAAATGCCAGAGAAAGGAATCGAACCTAGGCCTTCTGATTAAAATGCTGATGATACCTGAGCATTTCTCACATAATACATTTTGTGAAATGTGTCAATTCTCCGCTGTGGCAATTTTCTCATAGTTCGTATAAAAATTAACATTACACTCCAATCTTCCTAAAAAATGGTTCTTGATTTTTTAAAAGAAAAATAAAGTCAATATTTGTGATGTTAAGAAATGTATAAAACTCACTTATTTTTAAGTTAAGATATTTGCACTCCTCAACCTAGCCAATAAGAGTTTTCCAAGCTTTTCTACAAAACCTGTGTGAATACACTAGGACTCTTCAGAAATTCCCCATCCAGAGGGCCTCGTCTCTTAAAAGCAAACCCAACAATTTCGAACAAAATCAATGTTCAATTTAGAAAGATTGGAGTGTAATATTCATTTTTACACCAAGTATGTGAGAAATGCCAGAGAAAGAAATCGAACCTAGGCCTCCTGATTGAAGTGCTGATGCTCTATCACTGAGCATTTCTCACAAAATACATTATGTGAGATGTGTCAATTCTCGTCTCTGGTATATTTCACATACTTCGTATAAAAATGAACATTACACTCCAATCTTTCTAAAAAGTTGTTCTTGATTTTTTTTTTTTTTTTTTTTTTTTTTTTTTTTTTTTTTTAGAAAAATAAACTCAATGTTTATAATGTTATAAAATGTATAAATCTCACTTATTTTTAAGTTAAGATATTTGCACTTGTCAACCTAGCCAATAAGAGTTTTCCAAGCTTTTCTACAAAACGTGTGAATACACTAGGACTCCTCAGAAAGTCCCCATCCAGAGAGCCCCTCCCTCTTAAACGCAAACCCAGCAATTTCGAACAAAATCAATGTTCAATTTAGAAAGATTGGAGTGTAATATTCATTTTTAAACCAACTATGTGAGAAATGCCAGAGAAAGGAATCGAACCTAGGTCTTCTGATTAAAGTGCTGATGCTCTATCACTGAGCATTTCTCACGTAATACATTATGTGAGATGTGTCAATTTTCGACTCTGGCATTTTTCACATAGTTCGTATAAAAATGAACATTACACTCCAATCTGTCTAAAAAATGGTTCTTGATTTTTTTTTCTTTTTCTTTTTTTAAGAAAAGTAAAGTCAATGTTTGTAATATTATAAAATGTATAAATCTCACTTATTTTTAAGTTAAGAGATTTGCACTTGTCAACCTAGCCAATAAGAGTTATCCAAGGCCTTCTACAAAACCTGTGTGAGTACACTAGGTGTTATAACTGAGCCATTTTCATTTTCAGTGTATAAATTTGTTTATTATTTATCCTCTATTTTTGTAAGTTCACGTGCTCAACAATATGTCAAAGAAAAAAAAAAAGGAGTTAAATGAATTTAATGCTTTTAATTTTTATGTAAAATATGAGCGCGTGCTATCTTCAAAATTTGTTAAAATGTAAAGATTATGTGATGCGTGTGGCATCCTCAGTTTTGTTTTTTAATTCAAGAAATGGAACAGAATAAAGTTAGCAACGATGTTAGTTGCATTTTTTCATATAGTTTGAGTTCTTAATTTTAGTGAACTACTTTTTACCGTAGGAATAATTTTCTTATGTTTAATGTTATAGGGAATTATTATATGAGCATAAAAGATGCTACTTTAATAATTTTAAAGTGTAAATAAGTAGTCTTGGCGTCCGCCTTTATACAGTTTAATTTAGTAAGAGAAAAGCTAGGAATTTGTGGTGCTTATTCCGTTGCTTTACACTAGGACTCCTTAGAAAGACTCATCCAGAGGGCATCCTCTTTCAAAAGGAAATCCAACAAAATCAATGCTCAATTTAGAAGTATTGGAGTGTAAAATTCATTTTTAAACCAACTATGTGAGAAATGCCAAAGAAAGTAATCAAACCTAGGCCTTCTGATTAAAGTGCTGATGCTCTATCACTGAACATTTCTCACATAATACATTATGTGAAATGGGTTAACTCTCAGCTCTTGCATTTTTCACATAGTTCGTATAAAAATGAACATTACACTCCAACTTTTCTAAAAAATGCTTCTTGATTTTTTTTCCCCTTAAGAAAAATAAAGTCAATGTTTGTAAAGTTAAGAAATGTATAAAGCTCACAATAAGAGTTTTCCAAGGTTTTGTAGAAATCCTTGGAAAGTACTCCTCAGAAAGACCCCATCCAGAGGGCATCCTCTCTTAAATGCAATTCTCAATCTGAACAACAGCATTTTTACTACTTTCATCATTTTATTAAATTGTGTTATGGAATTGAATTCATGACAATCAGTTTCAATTAAAAATATGCATTGTATAAGAATTAAAAAAGTATCTTTCTCACTTTCAAAAAAAAAAAAAAAAAAAAATCCCTTTTCGGCAAGCTTAAAGGCAAAGGTTAATGTTACAATTGTAAAGAAATTTTACATATGCATTAATACCTAGCCAATGGCTTTGTTTCCACACATTGCATTATTTACGTCGCTATTCTGTTTTCAAGAAATTTAATTTTCAACTACAAAAAAGTTTTATTCATTCTACTTAAAATTTTACTCTAAATTTATTGGTTTGTAAATGTTTCAATTTTTTAAAATTCAAGCTTATAATCATTCAACAAATAAAAGCCTTAAAGATATACAATTCCAGAAATGGTGAATCCCGGAGGGCGCTATTGGGCTGAACCCCCCTCACCACCCAAGCTTCATGAAAATTATATTTTTTATTTAAAATCTATATAACTGTTGTTCAATATCTTTCTTTTAAAAGAAAAAGTAATGGAAACGTGAAAATGCACTTGTGATCTTACTAGTTCTGGTAAGCCTGGCGTTGCTATGGTCAAGTCAAATAGAGATGAGTGGTAGCGGTTTTGGGATAGTTATTTAATTGTAATTTTTATTGAATTATTGAAAGTTTTGTATTGTGTTTTTGTGATTCTTATTGTCAGATGTGTAAAAATTGTAAAGTGAAACTGTTTTGGTTCACATAAGCTGGAACATAACATTAACATTAGTTAACATTTGACCATTTGGCACCGCTGAATTTCAATGTTAATTTTATGAATTTAGTAAATTGTATGATTTGGCGAGATTTTGGTGGCAAAACTTGCGACTTAGCAATGAAATTTGTGGTTTGGCGGCAAAAGTTGATAGTTGAAATTTTGACTTGGCGAAAAAATTTGGCGAGCTTGGAGATGGAGAAAGGCAGCTTTGGCGTCATTATATTTTCTTTCCACGCGAAAACCTCATATATCTTCACAGACCAATATCTTGTTTCGACAAGATAAAGAGTTAAAGGAAGCTGTAACGTATTACTCTCAATCGTAAATTTTAAATTCTTGCCTAAACTGACATTCTAAACTATTCACTACAAACGATATTTGAATTAAGATTGACGTATTATTTTAATTTTATATTTTTAAATGATTAATTAAAGCGTTTAACAAGGTTTTTAATTAACACACTTTTATTAACTTCATATGATGCAACTATTAATGTATGTAACGGAATTTTGCAATTCAATTTTCGGCAACTTCTTGTCGTCCAAAAGACCTGAAATTTTGCACACGACTTCATAATCAATGACAATACTAGATACAAGTGCTTCCAGGCTTTTTCCCATCAGGGGCAGGTTCCAAGAGCAAACAAAAAATCTATACTTATACAAAACTATCGTATGTGACACAGGATTTGGATGTATTTCTATAATGTCAAGTGGCAACAATTATTTTTTTTTATAAAGATTTAAAAGTATGTAATAGTTTTCTAAAACCTTTATTAGTTCATTTTTCAATAAAAGAGTGTTCTTTATTTATTTTATTTTATTTTATTTTATTTTTTTTTTTTTAATGGTATAATTTTATTTATCAAAATAAGGGAATTCGAGTACTGAAATACTTTAATTTAAATTTAAATTTTCATGAAAATAAACTTCAACGAAAAATTCATTAAAATCGTACCTAGTTCATTTGTTAAAGGGATACCTATATGTCCCCAAATTTATTACCTTTTCTACCATGCCAGTTTAATTCGTTTAGCATAGATTTACAAGAGTTTTTTTTTACACGATGACATTTATCTTTTACATTATAGCATCTATGTCATAAAGCTTAGTCTAAATCTGCTTAGCCCTAAGATATGTTGATTTTATTTACTTATTTTTTTATTAACTTTTATTTTATTTGTTTAAAATCACGGATAAAATTTTATTTCATTTTTCTCACAAGGGAACTCTTCTAAGCGGTAATCACCGATTTCCTTAAAAAAATTACAGAAAATAGTTTACACTATACTTAATTCATTTGTGAAAAAATTAGCTGCTGAATCGCAACAGGAAAGCTGTAAAAAATTATTAAACTTTACGTTTTGACCGCCAAATACGAAAAAAGTCATCGCCAAATCACATTAACCTTCCTTCAGTGATGCCAAGGGACTTCAGTATAGGAGGGTTGTGTTTTCTATCGCTCTAGGGTGACTGAAGCAAGGAATTCATCGCCTCCGCGGAGGATCAAAATTATGATGGCATGTCTCCAGAATATCCCTATGAGTGAATACAAGACCATCTTCAATTTCCCACTGCGTAGCTATAGTGCGACGTTAAAACCCACTCAACACTCAATATATTTTCTGAAATCTAGAAGTTTCTATTATTATGTTTTGTGTTAGATATAATATTTTTCATTATTTTATGTAATTTTTCAATATTGTATTTATTTAAAATAATGCAATTTCAGAGTTACTTTTACATTACTCCAGCTTATATAGAATCTGGAGTAATTTAATGTCTGAAGCACTCGGCATGTGCATTTATATAAATTTGCAGACGATTTAAAAACTAATCTGATTTATAGATTGGTTGGCTGGGTTTTACGTCGCACTAGTACTGCGGAATGGGCAATTGGCGACCAATATGAATTATAATATTTTATTGAACATTTGATTATTAGAATAGTTGATTGAAATTAATACTCAAATAAATAAATCAAAATTAAAATATTTAAGATATTTGAGGTTGAGTAGGTTTTAAGTTTTAATTCGCACTACAGATATGCAATGGCGACAGTCTAGGGTACATTCCTAGAGATGGTCCGTAGACGTGTTTACAACTTTGATCCTTTACGGAGGGGATTATTTAATCATAACCTTTATGGCTTCTTACATTTCTGGTAATTTATTTTGCAAAAATATGCATTAGAATTTCATAAGGTTGGTTGGGTTTTACGTCGCACTAGTGCTGCGCAGTGATTTTTTCATAGGTAATTTTCTTAGAAATATTAACTGCGAAATCTTGTTGTTTTAAAAATAATTGTTATGCTGAATGCAGACCCTCCGTGGCCGAGTGAGTATGTCACCCTCGCTAATCGCCTTCACGTGTAAAAGAATGGGTTCGATTCCCCAGTCGACCCAGGGTGTTTTTTTAATTTTTTGTATTTTAATCCGGTTATGATAGGCATACCATTGTAACAATCTCAGCTATCGTAGATCACAAGTCGGATCGTACAGTCGGCAGCAAAAGTATCCGAACACTAGCAATAATCCCCGTCAGAAAAAAGCACTCTTAATGCTGCTTTGTTAAGTAAATCCTTGTTGAATCATGTTCTTAGACTGACTAAGAACATGATTCGACAAGGATTTATTTAACAAAGTAGTATTAAGTGTACTTTTTTTAGACAGGAATTATTGCTAGTGCTCGGTTACTTTTGCTGCCGAGTGTTCGATCCGACTTGTGATCTAAGATAGCTGCGATTGTTACAATAGTATACCTCCCTATGTTATATCTGTCCTCATCTCGACGAAATTTACAGGAGGGGGATGTCGAGTCAAACATATAAATCGTATGTATATATTAAAAATAAATAACATACGCAGAATGCAATCATTTATCACATGCCGATGTACCGGACCCTCCTCAGGAGTGCATCGCAAACCGTCGCCAATTGCCCATAGTGCAGTACTAGTGCGACGTTAAACCCAACCAACAAACAGGACGAAATTTAGGGTAGAATCATAGATAGTCTCCAAGTGCTCATTGCGTAGCTCTAATGAGATATTGGATCCACACAACTCATATTCTGTGGAGTTGCTTGTTCGTCGAAGGTTCGTACTGCCCAATAAAATGATCAGACTAAGGGGTACATACAAATGAAACACTTCCGGTTGCAAAGCCGTTTGCAAGTGTTCCAAATGTATGACTACGGTCGGCAGCAAAAGTATTCGACCACTAGCAAAAATTCCCATATAAAAAAAGCACACTTAACACTGTTTTGTTAAATAAATCCTTGTCGAATCATGTTCTTAGACTGACTAAGAACAGGATTCGACAAGGATTTATTTAACAAAACTGCATTAAGTGTACTTTTTTTTACATAGGAATTCCTGCTAATTCTCGGATACTTTTACTGCCGACTGAATTTGCATAAATTTTGCAAAATTTACGTCATCGAAGTTGCAAGCGTTCCGTTTGCATGTAATCATTATAAGAAAAATGTGTTCGGATACGAAATGCTTTCATTTTAGTTAAAAAAAAAAAAAAACAGCTTTGTGTTTTTATATAAAATGTTTTGTTTTATTTAAATTTATAAAAAAGTTTTGATCATATATTTTTTTATGTCGTTATTAAAAACTTGATGTAAATATTCTTGCAATTGTTATTGACACAGCTTATTTAACTGAAATATTAAATGTTATTTAGAATTTCGACTAAATAAGTCTCAATCGGGTAAATTATCTGGTTTTTGTTAATCTATTCTGAATTCTCATGTGCTCGACAGCGTAGGGAGTTCGTTTGACTATCAAAAAGAAAGAAGAACTTCTACATCTATTAAATCTTCATTGCAATGAAATTTCGAAGAATGCAGTCGCTTTTGGAAATATTGCAAACATGCTTCCATTTTTAATAATTTTTTACAGCTTATCTGTTGCGACTCAGCAGCTAATATTTTAGGAAGATGCTATTCATGATTAAATCTTATGCCAGAATTTTTTTCAAGAAAATCGGTGATTACCGCTTCAAAGAGTTTCCTTGTCAGTACATTGTTGTAATTGTAACGTCATATTTTCTGTTAAATTAAACTTTTTTTCTTTTTTTTTTTTTTTTTTTAAATCTGATTATTATATTGTTTAAAAACATGATTAAAATTTTATTATATTTTCAGTGATCTTTTTTATTATCATTTGCACGTGACATAAGTATCAGATTATAAATTTTTGCAATGAAAGCTATAGTAAATGTCGGCTTCATCACAAGAAAAATCACTTTTTAACTTGTAACTTTTAAGCAATTCAAGTTATCGAAAAATTTTAAATACAAAAGTTTTTCTTTAGGATAAGGCGGTAATTCGCCTGATTTGAAGTATTTTCCTATTTTCAATATTAAAGAAATTATGGGCAAATGAAAATTTCCACCCCCTTTGAGCAGGATACCCCATCTACGAACTCGACCGACATTTTTACTGTCCTGACAGCATATCCCGAGCTGGTTAAACTTAAATAAAAATTACTCCAGTTATCGTGTTCACAACTTAACATGGGAAAAAGCGTTATATATATATATATATATATATGTCAGAATAATTAAATCATTAAAAAGAAATGAATATTGAATAACTTAATTGATATTTTATTAACCTCATCAGCGAATGGAACGAGAAGTGAAAAAAAAATGTTTGGTTTGGTTTGGTTTGTTTTGGTTTGATGAGTGCTGAGATTTATTGCTTGCCTCGAGGGCCGCTTATATCTCGAAAAATCCACACCACAAGGGTTTACAAGTTTTTATTATACAAGTACACAATATTTTTGATGACATAAGACAACACAAACATCCATGCCCGCACCAGGATTCGAACCTGGGACCATAAGATTCGGAAGGCAGCGCCCTACCGACCGAACCACCTAACCGGCAAAAAAAAAAAGAAAAAAAAAAAAAAAAAAAAAAAGTAGCAATGACACATAACAGATGCACAAAATATAGTAAACTTAAAGAAAGAAAAAAAATAATTTACCGATGAAAAGTAACGCTAGTTTTATTCGGATTTGATCTGTTAGTGCATCCACATGCACAACAAGTTACCATGATTTGTTTTAATTAAAAATAAATAAAAATACTCTTTGCGTTAACATAAGCTAATATTGAGAAGAACGGGATGTTTTGGTCACCAAAGTGGGTGTGACGCATTCCAAAGGGGAAAGCGAAACCGCATCGCACCCACTGAGCTGAAGAACAACTGGAGGAAATGCTAGACCGGTTTTCGCGTGCCGTTTTTTGAAGGTTTGTCTTTCGAGCGTTGTATGGCAAAAAGCATTTGATATATTTATATTTCAAAGTAAAATTGTGTAAAGGTTGTCAGTTCGAACAACCATATGCTAAACATGACATTACAATTTAAAATTTTAATTCTTTAAAGATTTTAATAGTAATAGATGACCCGACAAATGTTGCTTGCCATCCAAGGTCGGCGAAAGATTGCAGAAAAACTGGCACGCACGAACACTGGAAGTATTGGAAGCATTTGCTCCAGATGTTCTTCAGCTCAGTGATCGCACCTGCATCAGTTTGGAAGGAAAAGACTCCCTCCAGATACCGCCATAGTACAGTCGGCTGCAAAATTATTCGAGCACTAGCAATAATCCTTGGCAAAAAAAAGTACACTTGATACAGCTTTGTTAAATAAATCCTTGTCGAGTCATGTTCTTAATCAGTCTAAGAACCTGATTCGACAAGGATTTACTTAGCTAAACAATCTTAAGTGTACTTTTTAAATATAGGAATTATTGGCTAGTGCTCGAATAATTTTGCAGCCGACTGTATTTTTCCTGTTCTCGTTTATTGAAGTTGACCACGGAGTAATAAAGACAGGAGAAGAAGATAACGCTGAAATCATGAAGCTAGAGTAAATAGATCTAACACCGTATTAGTTGTTAATCTTGTTTATATATTAATGTATATATTATTATATATATATACGTTTGTTTGCCAATTTGGCTTACCATCAATATTCTAAAAGTTTACATGCACTTTGATTACAGCTGCAATGGCGCTTTTTCTGATGTGTATTATTTCAATTGTTAATAATATACAATGTTTGGCTTTTTGTGGATCTATGCATTTAATGGCTCTTTGATGTAGAACTGTTTTATCTAAGTTCAAAATTGGGATATTCCTTTAGTATCGCAACTTTTTGTGTCATTCTTTCCTCTATGTTAAATTCAGTTCTATATTTTAGTGTGCTGTTATTGTTTTAGTTCTATTAATTGCTAAATTCTAAGATTAAATTTTATTACGTTATCTATTATTTATATTTGCATTTAAATTCTATCTGCTGCTTATGCGCATAAAATTTAAATGTATTTTGTTTAATATAAACAGTTTTTTCATTTATTTAAAATCTTGTTTATATATTAATGTATTTATTATTATATATATATACGTTTGTTTGCCAATGTGGCTTACCATCAATATTCTAAAAGTTTACATGCACTTTGATTACAGCTGCAATGGCGCTTTTTCTGATGTGTATTATTTCAATTGTTAATCATATACAATGTTTGGCTTTTTGTGGATCTATGCATTTAATGGCTCTTTGATGTAGAACTGTTTTATCTAAGTTCAAAATTGGGATATTCCTTTAGTATCGCAACTTTTTGTGTCATTCTTTCCTCTATGTTAAATTCAGTTCTATATTTTAGTGTGCTGTTATTGTTTTAGTTCTATTAATTGCTAAATTTTAAGATTAAATTTTATTACGTTATCTATTATTTATATTTGCATTTAAATTCTATCTGCTGCTTATGCGCATTAAATTTAAATGTATTTTGTTTAATATAAACAGTTTTTTCATTTATTTAAAATCTTGTTTATATATTAATGTATTTATTATTATATATATATACGTTTGTTTGCCAATTTGGCTTACCATCAATATTCTAAAAGTTTACATGCACTTTGATTACAGCTGCAATGGCGCTTTTTCTGATGTGTATTATTTCAATTGTTAATCATATACAATGTTTGGCTTTTTGTGGATCTATGCATTTAATGGCTCTTTGATGTAGAACTGTTTTATCTAATTTCAAAATTGGGATATTCCTTTAGTATCGCAACTTTTTGTGTCATTCTTTCCTCTATGCTAAATTCAGTTCTATATTTTAGTGTGCTGTTATTGTTTTATTTCTATTAATTGCTAAATTTTAAGATTAAATTTTATTACGTTATCTATTATTTATATTTGCATTTAAATTCTATCTGCTGCTTATGCGCATTAAATTTAAATGTATTTTGTTTAATATAAACAGTTTTTTCATTTATTTAAAATTTTGTTTATATATTAATGTATATATTATTATATATATATACGTTTGTTTGCCAATTTGGCTTACCATCAATTACCATTCATTACAGCTGCAATGGCGCTTTTTCTGATGTGTATTATTTCAATTGTTAATCATATACAATGTTTGGCTTTTTGTGGATCTATGCATTTAATGGCTCTTTGATGTAGAACTGTTTTATCTAAGTTCAAAATTGGGATATTCCTTTAGTATCGCAACTTTTTGTGTCATTCTTTCCTCTATGTTAAATTCAGTTCTATATTTTAGTGTGCTGTTATTGTTTTAGTTCTATTAATTGCTAAATTTTAAGATTAAATTTTATTACGTTATCTATTATTTATATTTGCATTTAAATTCTATCTGCTGCTTATGCGCATAAAATTTAAATGTATTTTGTTTAATATAAACAGTTTTTTCATTTATTTAAAATCTTGTTTATATATTAATGTATATATTATAATATATATATATATACGTTTGTTTGCCAATTTGGCTTACCATCAATATTCTAAAAGTTTACATGCACTTTGATTACAGCTGCAATGGCGCTTTTTCTGATGTGTATTATTTCAATTGTTAATCATATACAATGTTTGGCTTTTTGTGGATCTATGCATTTAATGGCTCTTTGATGTAGAACTGTTTTATCTAAGTTCAAATTTGGGATATTCCTTTAGTATCGCAACTTTTTGTGTCATTCTTCCTCTATGTTAAATTCAGTTCTATATTTTAGTGTGCTGTTATTGTTTTAGTTCTATTAATTGTTAAATTTTAAGATTAAATTTTATTACGTTATCTATTATTTATATTTGCATTTAAATTCTATCTGCTGCTTATGCGCATTAAATTTAAATGTATTTTGTTTAATATAAACAGTTTTTTCATTTATTTAAAATCTTGTTTATATATTAATGTATATATTATTATATATATATACGTTTGTTTGCCAATTTGGCTTACCATCAATATTCTAAAAGTTTACATGCACTTTGATTACAGCTGCAATGGCGCTTTTTCTGATGTGTATTATTTCAATTGTTAATCATATATAATGTTTGGCTTTTTGTGGATCTATGCATTTAATGGCTCTTTGATGTAGAACTGTTTTATCTAAGTTCAAAATTGGGATATTCCTTTAGTATCGCAACTTTTTGTGTCATTCTTTCCTCTATGTTAAATTCAGTTCTATATTTTAGTGTGCTGTTATTGTTTTAGTTCTATTAATTGCTAAATTTTAAGATTAAATTTTATTACGTTATCTATTATTTATATATATATATATAATATTTTCCAATATATTTACACTTTATTTTCTTACTTTTCCTAATTTTATTTAACATAATTTTCGATGTTATGGATGAATTTCAACTATTTCTTATTTATATATGTTCCTGTTCATAAATACTTCCATATTTTATTTTAAATAATTTTATTCCTTGATGTAAAACCTTTAATGAATACTTTAGACGTACGCAAAATATAGAAAACGAATAAAGTAGGAAGGAAAAGAATTCATTAGAAAATAATTAAGGCAGTTTTAATCTATACATTATATAAGATATTTATACCCCACCCCCTGCTAATTATGTTTTATTTGGAGGTAGTTATGTAGAAGTTAAAGCTAATTGACTGTATTTAAGCCTAGGTGCATGGCCTCCATAGTAGTCTTATCAAGGAAACGTGAGGTGCCGGGTTCGATCCCAGGTCGCGCTCGTCAGTCTAGCCGTTCGGAGTTTTCCGTGGTTTTCTCCGAAACTTGCGTAAATACGGGCTACGATCCCTTAGAAAGAACTCCAAGGAAGGCACTCCCCCTCAGGCCTAGGACGCAAGTGTAGTCAATCGGCCTTAATCCCAATCATCAACACCAACACTTTTTTAACGAAACCAAGTCCATATTTACGCGAGTTAAAAAAAAAAAAAAAAAAATTAAATAAATAAATAAATAAACGGAAAACTCGGAACTGTTAAATTGCCGATCGTGATCTAGGATCGAACCCAGCATTTCCCATTAACCAGTTTATTTTGAAGAAAGAAAGGTAAGAGTGATTCCATACCAACTCACCTAAAAAAATAAAAGTTGGTTGCATGACCGACTCAGATTTTCTTTACATTAGGTACACAGATTGATGATATAGAGGCATGAAAAAGTCCAAATTTTTAGTTACCTGCTCCACTTATTTATAGATATACAGGTCCTTGAAGTTTGCCCGCCCCCTCAAAATATCAAGAAAACCATGTTATTTAATTTTTTTTTTTCTTAAAAATTGTGCTCATGTAATATGAAAGTGTTAGATATCTATGGAAACTAGTTATCCCAGGCATTCAGAAAAAAAAAATACTGCAATGTTTATAATGAAAATCATTAAGGTACAGTACTCTTAGAAGTTGCAGCTACAAAAATTTGATTTTCCCGATTTTGCTAAAATTGAGACATCAATTCCAAAAAAAGGAAAATAAAACCAAAGGTTTACTCACTTTCTGGTAGAGTATAGGTGTTCACCATAAATTACTACACAATAAATTACTTGGGTTTCTCACTCCTTCTTGGAAATATTTAAGCTTAAAGACAAACCATAGGTCAAAAACATGCAATTTCGGCTATCTTGGCAGCCATTTTTCTCATAAAATTGAGCACTAGAAACTTTTTTATTTTTTTTAAATAAACTACTGATGTGTTAGCTAGTCACAGGAAAAGAGTTTACTTTTGGTTATTATTTGAATAAAGAGGTATCTTGCTGATTGTATATGCATGTTTTTCTCTAATACCATATGCTTGTGTTTCCCCTCTCACAGACTTAACATTAATAAAAAAAAGATGTAAAAAAAACAAAACTTATTGAATATTATATAAATATTGATTTAATACATTTACATGTATCAGACTTTATTTACCCTCTTAATGTTACTTAGTTACTTTTAGAAATAGTGTTATTAGGTGAATGAAGCATTGAATAAGGGAGTAGCATTCTGATTTTATAATATTCTGGTATTAAAACAAAACTAATGTGTACTCTATTTTTGTGATATCTTAAAGAAAGATGTCGGAAACCTTTTAATTAAAAAAAAAATTCAAGTTAGTATTTAGTGAAGAAATAAAATATTTACAAAACAGAAACACCTCATTTTATGTAATCTCAAAGAAGCATACACACTTTTTAAACAGGAATATCCCAATCACAAGATTGAATTATTTAAATTTGCTGATTTGCGACCAAAGTGGTGTGTGTTAGTTGGTAGTACAGGAACTCATTCAGTCTATGTCTGTATGATTCACCAAAATGACAGGCTAATGATGGCATCTCTAAAACAATCTATCAGTGATTTTTTTTGTCTCATTATGTGTATGACATTAACAATGAAGCATGCAAGTTAGGATTTTGTTCACAGTGTCCACTTCAAACTGCATTTGAAGAATTTTTAGATATGTTAATGGATAATTATGATGAAGAATCTGAAGTGACGTTTCGACGGTGGATAACTACAGTCCATTTAACACTCATTAAATTACTTTGTCTGCACCTGATTTTAAATCGGAACTTTTATTGAAAATGAAGTCCTTAGCAAAACACCATTACATTGCAAAATCTCAATCAGAGTACTCAAAATCAAGAAAAGCAGAACTAAAACCAGATGAGTGCATTTTATTACTTGATTTTTTTGAAAATTTTACTTTTATTGTACAGGATGCAATATAGGGATATCACTGGCAAAACACGCAAGCTACACTCCATCCTTTTTTAGCGTATGTTCGGCCAAATGATAACCTAAAAGTTATTTCTATGTGTATTATCAGTGACTGTTTGACACATGATACGGTGGCAGTAGTTTCTTTTCAAAGGCCTGTAATTCCATATTTAACATCATAATATCCAGACATATAGAAAATAATTTATTTCAGTAGTGGTAGCTCAGCGCAGTACTAAAACAAGAAAAACTTTTTAAATTTATGCCAACATAAAAATTATTTCAAACTAAATGCTGAGTGCCATTTTTTTGCCATCTCCCATGGCAAAAGCCCCTGTGATGCCACTGGAAGCACAGTTAAAAGGTCTGCTTACAGAACCAGCTTGCAACGTCCTTACAAGGATCAGATAATTTCTCCACATGATTTGTTTCATTATTGCACAGGTAATTTTAAAAATATTAAATTTTTCTTTGCATCTGACGAATATGTAGCAGAAACAAGAGCATTGCTTTCTGAAAGACTAACTTTCACTGTAAGAATTGAGAGTATCAGGGATTATCATAAATTTATTCCTATTAGGAATTCTGTGCTTTTAGTTTCCATTGTATCTACAAGCATATCTAAAGGTTTTTATGTTGCTTACATGTATGATAAGAAATGGTGGTTAGGAGTTGTCTTAGAAAACTGTTTTGAAAAAGGTGATGTTCAAATACAATTTATGCATCCGCATGGCCCCTGCCAAAATTTCTACTGGCCAGAGAAACCAGATACATGCTGGATTTCATACAAGCATCTGTTAGATATAATACCAGTGCCATCAGCAGCAGCAGCCACAGGATGCACGTTTTTAATATCAAATGATACTGCGAAAAGTACAGGAATTTATGCTTGCAGTTGAATAAAATTCTGTACACATCAATTTTTAATGTATTGCTGTATTTTAAATATATTTGCTTATGAAATAAATATTTATAGCTCCTTTATTTTGATTGATTTTTCAAGAAATTATTTAGTACTTTATAATTACGAATGGACAACATTCAGTTTTGGAAAAATTCTATTTCTTGTTTTCATCAAATATCTAATTTTGATATAAAATGTAGAAATTATTCTTTTAATTATTATTAAATAATTTAATATATTAAATTTATTGTATTTTTGTATAGATAGTGCAGCTATTAATACATGCATTACTATTTTTCTTTTTTATTGATGTTAAGTCTATGAGAGGGGGAGCACAAACATATGGCATTAGAGAAAAACATGCATATACTATCAGCAGGATATCTCTTTATGCAAATAATAACCAAAAGTATACTATTTCCTGTGAATAGCTAACACATCAGTAGCTTATTTAAAAAAAATAAAAAAGTTTCTAGTGCTTCCCTTTTAGGAGAAAAATGGCTGCCAAGATGGCCGAAATTGCATGTTTTTGCCCTATGGTTTGTCTTTAAGCTTAAATATTTCCAAGAAGGAGTGAGAAACCCAAGTAATTTATTGTGTAGTAATTTATAGTGAATACCTGTACTCAACCAAAAAGTGAGTAAACCTTTGCTTTTATTTTCCTTTTTTTGGAATTGATGTCTCAATTTTAGCAAAATCGGAAAAATCAAATTTTTGTAGTTGCAACTTCTAAGAGTACTGTACCTTAATGATTTTCATTATAAACATTGTAGTATTTTTTTCTGAATGCCTGGGATAACTAGTTTCCATAGATACCTAACACTTTCATATTGCATGAGTACAATTTTTAAGAAAAAAAAATTAAATAACATCAATTTTTTGGTAGTTTGAAGGAACGGACAAACTTTGAGAACCTGTATATCTATAAATAAGTGGAGCAAGTAGTTAAAAATTTGGACTTTTTCATGCCTCTATATCATCAATCTGTGTAACAAATTTAAAGAAAATCCGAGTCGGTCATGCAACCCTCATTAGGTGAGTTGGTATGGAATCACTCGTAACTGATATATATGCCTTGTATGCAATGTAAAAGTGCCTTAAAAAATTTTATCTGAAACAATTTTCATTCAGAAATTTATACTATTATTATTTTTTTTTTAAACAAAACAATTTTAATCAAAAGGTAACAGCGAATTTGTAAACCTCTGTTCTAAGGAAAAATAAATAAATAAATAAATAAATAAATAAATAATATGTATAGAATTAGCTTTTTGAATGAAAAATAAATAAATAAATAAAATTTATAAATAATGGTTATGCTTAAAAAAAGAAAAAAAAGAAAAAAAGTTAGTTTGCAAAAAATTTAAATCCATGAACTGAATACCTGAGAAATTTATAAAATAAAATAATTTAATTATAAATTTATTTAAATAATTAAATAATTATCAAAGTTAAAATTAATTTAATTTTTAGTTGGATGAAGATAATTTGCAAAAATGCTATTTGCAAAATAATCAAACTTATATTTCATTTCCCACCACACGCTAAGAATGATTTATCTGCACTTAGATCCTAGACATAGGTGGACTGACTTCATGTTGGTCTTTTTAAAGGGACCTAGCCTGTATTTAAGCGAATGTGGAAGTGAACCATAGAAAACTCTGAAAGGCCAAGTTGAGGAATGTGACCTGGAATTGAACCAGGCACTTCCCACATGCATGTTTTATTTTTAATTTAGTTATTCCAATTTTAATTCAAAAGCTTATCCCTTAACTTTAGTCAAACATTTTAATCATAAGATAAATAATGTCATTTCGAATCATTAACATTTTTTTGTTAAATTCATTAGTAAAGAATAATGTATTTCAGATTTTAGAGTGTGAAAAATGAAATAAATAACTAAAATTTTCAAATAGTTAAACTATTTCATTTTTTTGTCTTTTTCTAATTTTCATTTTTTAAAAACATATAACTTTAAGGAATTTGGATTAATTGCAGCTATCTCTTGTACAACAATTCTGCATTCATACTTCTGAATTCTTCTTGCTCCCCCCCCCCCCCCCAGATTGTAAGAAAATCTGTTACGTGAAAATCCGAGAAATTTATAAGTCATATTTATAAGAGCTGAAAACCTGAAAAGTTTATAAACTATATTAAGCGTAGTAAACTCGGTGGGATGAAGATAAAATTCTCCTTGTAAAATAATCAACACATTACTCTCCCCCCCCCCACCTTGGTAATTCTGTATTTTCTGCTAAGACCTAGCCTGTATTTGCTCGAGTTTTGAAGAAAACCACGGAAATCTCCGAACGATGAAGTTAGCGAGTGTAACCTGGAATCGAACCAGGCAACGTCAACCAGTTTATTTTAAAGTAAGAAATTTATTTAACTGATAAAATGTATGCCTTGTACGAGTGTAAAAGTTACTTCACAGTTTTATCTAAAACAATTTACATTATTTATCTGCAAAATTATATTTTTTAGTCATTCAAAAATTAATTCAAAAATTTGTACCATTAATTTTTTAAAAAATGATAACGATTTTAATGAAAAGGAAAAATGCGGTTATTTAAATCGTTATTCCAAATTTATTTTTTATTCTCACAATAATAATAATAATAATAATAAAAGTTTTATCTTTTAGAATGCTAGGATCCACTAACGGCCAAGTGGTCCTGTCATTGAAGCTGTAGACATAAGGTGCTGGGTTTGATCCCTGGTCGCGCTTGTCGGCCTAGCCGTTCGAAGTGTTCGGTGATTTTCTCCGAAATTAAGTTAAGATCCCTTACAACGACCCCCATGTAAGGCACTCTCACACAGCCCTAGGATCTTAGTGCAATCAATCGACCTCAATACTAAAACCATCAACAACTTTTAAAATGTTTAAAAAAAATAAAAATAATAAAAAAAAAAAACTACAACTTCTAAAAAAAATTAAATTTATGAACTGATAACCTGAAAAATTAATAAAATATATTAAATGCAATAAACTTAATGTGCAAAAATCTCTTGCAAAATAATCAAAACATTCACTTCACCCCCCCCCCCCCTCATGATATTGTTTTACTTAACTTAGGTCTGAGACCTAAGTGGATTGCCTTCATATTGGTCTTTTTAAAGGGACCTAGCCAGTATTTACTCGAGTTTTGAAGTGAACCACGGAAAACTCCGAACGTTTATTTTGACGACCGTGACCTGGATTCGAACCAAGCACTTCCCACTGACAATTTTCGAGAGCAGACACATACTGCTATAGTTGGAGCATGTTTTACTTCGAAGAAAATTAAACTTATGAAATATAGGCTTTGTATGTGATGTAAAAATGATTTTAAAATTTATCAGAATCAAAACTTACATTATTTCCGTGCTAAAATTATATTTTCCAGTCATTCCGATTTTAACCATTAGCTTTAAAACAACGAAGCATTTTTAATCAAAAGATAAAAAGAGGCTTTTTAAATTACTATTCTATTTTTATTTATTTATTTGATTCATTAATTATAAAAAAGAAATGCTACACCCAATTAAATTTTTTAAATAGCGACAATTAATCTAAATCATCTAAAATTATATATATATATATATATATATATATATATATATATATATATATATATATGTATAAAGATGAAAAAAAGAAATGAAAATTAGGAAAAAAAAAATCAGTTTAACTATTTTGGAAAATTTTATTTATTACTTATTATTTTTAAAATCATTATTAAAAAACTAATGTGTCTTAGTTTTTAAAATTAATTGATTAAAATAAAAATGATAAATTTTTTAAATAATTTCTACATGAAAAAGTAATATATCTTAGCATTTAGAATTAATGATTTAAAAAGTAATAATTAAAAAATAAAAATAAATATAAAAATGTTCAAATAATGACTTTATTTCTCTATATTCTCACATTAATGGCATAATAATTTCTAACCCATTTTTTTTAAAAATAAGTACCTAAAATTACTTAAATTTTATTAAAAAGCAATTATTTCCATAATCTTTCAATGCTAATCAGCTATAACGGCTAATCTTTGCGCCATCTAGCGATCTGTTGATTAACTAAATTTTCTGGTCCGTTTTTCGATGATTCCCCTATCTCGTTTTCCCTCCTCCCCTCTATCTTCATGGCTGAAATCTTGTGATGTTGTTTTCTAATGTTTACAGATGGCGCCAGCGTACAATACTTCTTTCTCCAGCTTCCGCAATGTTATTCAATGGGGAAATGTCTCGTTTTAAATATTTTTTTAAAAAAATATCAAGCTGAAAAAATTTCGCTTGAAAGCAAATTTCATTAAATAGAGTATTCCAAGCAACATGTTTTGTTTAAGAGCCATTTTATTCTAATTTTACTTTGAAAGAGAACTTTTAAAAAATGACGATCCTTGTGAACCGAATCTAGCTAAAACAGAGGAAGGAGAATGTAGAGCCCCTAAAAAAAAGTAATAGGCCGGCGCATCACCGCCATTTTTTTTTTGCCTCCGAAGAGGACAGCATTCCCGCTTGGCGTCCTTATCGCTTCCCTAATGATTTTAAGAAATCTTGATCTGAAGCTAATCCGGTCAAGATAAGAGCAATAAGCAACAATAATATTCCTAAAAACACATTTTTTCACAGTACATTCTCAGGATGTCATTTTATCCTGAGGATATCCTATGGATGTACTGGGATAAGATGCGTTGTTAGGGCGGCTTTTGTTTCTTTTACAAAATGTCGCCAAAACTCAAATACACAGTAATAGAAGGTATGTGAACACTTTATATTCACTTCTTGAATGATTATAGCAGTTTATCGCTAAACAAACTTTCATATCATAGTTTACTTAGCTAAAATTATGAAATATAGTAAAACAAGTTACTCTAAAGTAATTTAAGACGATAAAAAAAAAAAAAAAAAATTGTCGTTTGTTTATCAGAGAAACGCGCTGGGTATATGTGGCAACCCTAAGGCAACAAAATGCCGGATGCGCCAGTTCGTATATATAGGAGCCTTAGGAGAATGGAGATCGTTTGTATGTGTCGCTTGAAAATGTAGATTATTATGGATATCTTATGGCAGTCTTATAATTCTTCATTATTATTATATTTGACGTATAAAAAAATGTAGTAAATAAGTTTCTAGCGATTTGATGTTTGCATTAATTTCCTTTTACCAACACTAAGCTTAGGATAATTTTTTGTTGAGCAAGTTTATATTTTTAAATCTGTATAACTAATTTCTGATAAAATTACATACGATTTTCATAAATTTGCTAGTGTTCACATTATATTATTTTGTAAAAGAAAAACAATAATTTGGTTTACCGTTAGAATTTAACACTTGTGTGAAATTTTCCAGTGTAGCTGCGTGGTAAAAAACACGTCAACAAATTTAACTAAGACATCCGAAAGCCCATTTATTTTTTGAAAGCTCCTCAAAAATTGGGATATTTTAGGCTATCAATATTTTAATAGCTACACACATTATACAGACTTTAATAATAGAATTCAATTTATTTGTATAAAAACTAAACTTTCCTGACAGTTGTCCTTTGAGTTATTAACAGATTCTTGAAAGCAAACTCTCATTATTGCTGTTTCTTATGACTGTAAAAAAGCAAATAAATTTACTTTCGTTTTTTTTTTTTTTTTTTTTTTTTTTTCCCGACTAAAGATTGTATGAAGGAACTAGCATAGTTTATCTAGAATAATTTAGTAAAATGAAATGAAGTTTTAGCTTATGATATAAAGTAACTAACTATGCATTTAAAAATCACGATGCAAGAGAAATGTCTATAAAGGAAGGACATGTAATTGATGTTGTAACAATCGTCTTTGACTTAAACAAATTTTGTGCAAATTCAGAATTAAATACAAAGCAGTAAGTAATGTGTTGTTAGGAAATTAGCATGGTAATTTTGCAAATATAAAATTGAGCACAAGCTAAAGAGCATTTCTTTTCTTTTTTTTTTTTTTTTTTTTTTTTTTTGTAGTTTTATTTCCTATTTCTTTGAATCACTTACTTATTATTATATAATATAAGATTGTGCCATTGCATCAGATAATTAGAATAAACATGGCACATCATACAGCAGCAACATTCAAGATTATTTCCTTGTATGGGAAAAAAAAAAAAAAAAAAAATAGCAAATTCTATTTATTCATGGTTGCATTTTTACTTTCTTCTATATTCAATAGAAGAAAGTATTGGATTCGTAAAAATTTTCGACCTCGGGTTTTTGATGGATTTACACGTTTTGAGAGATGTAGAACACGATTTGACCATTTTTAGAAAATGTCTGTCTGTCAGTCTGTGTGTGTGTGACAAAATTTTGTGGCAACTGTATCTCAGGAACTACTGCGCAGAATTTCATACAAGTTGGTATGTAGTTCCACCTTGACATAAATTAGTGCCTATCAATTTTTGGTAAAAATTGTCTTACAGGTTGGGTTTCCATCCCGCTTTTTCTAAATTTTTAACATGGTGATATAGGACAAAATTTTGTACAAATGTGCATAAAGGGAATTATTTTTTAGTAATCATTATGAAATTTACACGAATTATTTATAATAGAGATAGTCAACTGGAAGAAAAAATTTTGTATGTGTAGGTGTCCCCCCCCCCGGGGGAGAAGTCCCCCCTCGAGGGGAGAAAACTTTCAAGACGGGTATCTTTCGAAAGGTCTCGTCAATACCTTTAAAACGAATGGTTGAACTATAAATCTGTGATAATTTAAAACAAAGTTATCGATTTTTTTACTTTTAACGAAAAAAACTCAGAAAAAAAAATCGTAATTTTTTTTTAAACGAATTTTAACCAAAATTGGTATTTAGTTGGCCCCTGACATAAACTGGTGCTGATTAGATTTGGGGGATCAATCTCTGAACAGGTGGGGCTGTGATCGTATTTTTTCTAAATCTTTAACATGGAAGTATATTTTGTGCATGTGGGGGCATCGCTTCCCCCCCCCATTTTCAAGATGGGTATCTTACGAAAGGTCTCGTCAATACCTTTAAAACGAATGGTTGAACTGTTGTGATAATTTAAAACAAAGTTATCGATTTTTTTTTACTTTTAACGAAAAAAAAAACGGAAAAAAAATCGTTTTTTTTTTTTTTTTTAATTGTTATTGAGTGAATTTGTATAGGAAAATATAGAAGAAAGTCTTGTGGTGGCCACAACATACTAGTTTGATTAGCTCTCATCCCTGTGGTAGAAATTATTACTTGCTCATAGAAATTAAAGATACTCCTAAATTTCAGTAAAATATAGAAACTGATGTCTTATTGAAAGAGTCTTTAACAGTCTATTAAGAATACTGATATCTTTATATTTATGGGTACAAATTATGTGTAAATTAGAAAGTATCTCAATATTGTCTTGTAGAAAAAGTTTACACGAACAAGGCTTATCGCAGAAAGCATAAAAGTATTCTCTCACAGGGGCAGTCGTTGAGGCAAATCAAAATGTGTGATCTTCAGTTACAATAAATCACTGTCATGAAATAACTCATTAGCATATTTCAGTTTGTTCGTAATATTAGTTTGTATTGAATAAATCATAACAGAGGTTAATCCAGAACAAATTTAGTGCCGCATTTAGGCACCATCATGAAATCAACTTTCCGCAAAGAAGCACTTTCACAAAGCCAAGTCTCAGCAATATAGCTGGATATTAAACTTTGTATGAGCTTCGCCGTATCAAACTTATAATAAATACCCTTAATTTAGATAATTAGTGGAGGCAATGGTAATTTTCTAACTAAATAACTTCTTATATTACACATAAGAAATAACTCATCCACATATGTATTTATTTTATAACTGTTTCGTTTTATTTTTTAAATGTATTTTTAAATTAAAAAAACTGCATTATGCAATTTGGTTAATTGTTCAAAAGCATTATTAATTTTCACAAACTTACTTGATTTTTTTTGTAAATTATTTTATAAATTGACAAATGGGGTACTAGTTTAAAAAAGGTGGATTAAACCCTGCGTAAGCTCTGACCATCTTGTGATTTAAAGCAAAGGCTATCCTGTTTAAACAATTTAAAGCTGTTTGTTCAGAGGAATAAAAAATTATTATTTTCGATGCATTATTGAAAATAACTCGCTCCTATTGTCTAATAAAACATTTTAATTTATAGCAGTAAGCTCATAATCAAAAGCAAGATGAACATTATTAACATCATCAATATATGTACATACATACATATATTATATGTTGTAAAACTACATACTGTTTATTTTTAGGGTTGTGGATTTTCAAGAAACTTCACTGCTTTTTCTAAATATGTAGGTTTTGTAAAATAAAACATACATTAAATAAACAAAAATATTGAAAGAAAAATAGTTAATTTATAAAGTAATTAATAAATAAAACATAAAAATTATGATTTAAGGGTTTAAAACATGTATTAAGGTAGAAAACTATGATAACTTCTAATGACTGTTGTATAATGTAGAATGGTTGAGTAATCGATGTAAATAAGGCGTCTCTGTGCATTCTGTAGTTCTCGGAGACTTGCTACATCTCATTGACAGTAGCTCAATCTCATTCAATTATATCAGTGAAAATCGTTTTAAGAATTACTTAGTGTTTTTTTTTTTCCCCATAAAAAAAATATTGAGGTTGGGAAGTATTCTTGTCACACTAATGCTATGGTATCCGCAAGTGACACACTTAAGAGTGGTCTGTAGACATGCCATCACAATTCTGATCCTCTGAAGAGGGGATGGCTTCAGTGGCGGCTTGTGGAACAAAAATAGGTGCAGAGACACTTCACAATATTTTATACTGTATTCATTTATAGAGTATAACTTCACATTCAAATAAAATGAAGGTTTTTAGTTAATTTTTAATTAAAATTTTGCTTAACAAAAATTATGCATTACAAATATTTAAGTGTTATTTTTCAGCTCTTCACCTATTTTCGGTTCACGAGCCACCACTGTATGGCTTCCTTGTTTAAAGCTAAAAATTTCAGAATAATTGAATTTGGTTTTTGCTTGATTTTTAATAATTCATTTTGAAGCTATGGAGTAGAAAAAATTGAACGAAATGCCTTTTTGCACTTAATAAGTTGTAAATGAAACAAACAAACAAAAAAACTGTTTTAGAAAAACAAGAAAAAATTTAACACTTGTGAATTTTCTGAATTTGAAAAAAAAGAAAAAAAAATAGATAATGAGTAATTTTTATAACAAATTTCTTCATAGAATAACATGGGTTTTGGCTTCCATTGGCGAAAAATTATACAAGTAATTGGCAAGGGACATGTAATAGACTCAGACCATGTAATAGTGCATTTCATAAAAATTCTTTTGATTTTTAATTTATTTGTTTTATTTTTAAGCATTACTTGCAAACACAAAATCCTAGTAGTGTTAGTATTGGATAATGAATGCAATTCTTTTCCCTCCTATAATAATAATAAAATTAAGAGTTTGTTTCTACTTTTCTTTTGTTAATTTTTAAAAACCTGTAAATATATGAGTGAGTTTTTACACTCAGTATGAGTTTTTTCAAGCATTACTCAATTTTAGGTATTTTAAATTAAGAAAGAACTGCTTGCTTTCATGTAGATTTTCCAGATATAAATTATGGTGAAATTCATTTAATTTATTAGGCTTCTCCAAATTACTTAAGCCTTTATAAGGTAAAGACACAAGTGTTCGCTACCCTCACGAAAGACTTGTTAAAATGACCGTTAATTAACATCTAGAATTTGAATCAGCTCAAGCTAGATTCTCCAGTTCTAGGAAATCTAACGTGAATAGATTCAAATTCATAGACGCTATTAAATGTTTATTTCAATATGTATAGTGAGAGTGGCAAATTTTAAGGATGACAAACACTGGTGTCTTTACCTTATTTAGGCAATTAAATGTATTTCATGTTGCTTGCATAAAAAGCACATATGTTTGTTTGTTTATTTATTTATTTTTCTCCCACTGTAGAAATTAGTTTTAAAAAGAGATTTAAAAAACAAAATTGTAATTTTATATAAGACTTTTCTCTAAAGTTTTCATTATGCCAATTCTGTGATTAAGGAATTCTTTTTTTTTTTTTTTTTTTTTAAATTTAATATTTGACCAGGATTATAGCTAAATTCCAAATGTCTGAGTCATTTTCAGGAACAGAGACCATGAAATGACCTAAATCAGAATTGGTGTCATAATTTGAAAAGCATCGCTGTATCATCATTTATCAAATGAATATCTTGAAAAATAAGTAGAAGCGCAGCTGTACCGCAGTTACTAATTTTTCAATATCATATTTTATGATGTCGCCAAATGTTTTATAACTACGTTCACACAAAGATATTGAAACGACATTCAAAATTCTAATTAGCAAATTTTGATCACATGTATTGTATTAATCTTCTCCTTCTCAAGCAAGTTGCTCTAAACAAATATCTGGTAATATTTTAAATATCTAATAAAAACTTTTGTTTTTCTTATTATATCTAACATTAATGTAGCTATTGACTGTACTGTGATTAGTGTAAAAAAAGTTTCAATATGGGGTATAAAATTTTAATAAAATAATTGCTTTTTTTTGGCTTGGAAAATTTTCCTGAAAAACAGACACTTTTTTAGCCCCACATTACTACTCATCTTAGTTTATTCCTGTATTGTGTGCATCATAATGTGGCATAAAACTGTAGAAAAAAAATTATGCTTAAACATAGTAATATGCCTACATCTAAAAAACAAAAATGGAAGCACAGATTTTTTTCATGCGCTAATACAGTGGAATGCTGCTGTAGAGCACTTTTATCATTTTGTTAGTTTATCAAATTTTTCTGGCTTAAATATAATACTTCTTTTATGACCTGAAATCAACAAAATTTGAGTTGTTCACATTTTGTAGTTCTCAATTGTATATGAAAATATGAAATGGAAGATAGTTTGTAACAAAAAAAGATGAAGTCTAACATTATTGTTATTATTTTTTTTTTTTAAACAGTATCTGCTTTTAACACTATGTACTTAAAACAAATAATACTTTGGTCTAAAACACATTATAACCAAAGCCATTTTCAGACTGGGGGTGGGGATGTTGCAAAATTGTAGAAATTTTTTTGTTACATCGTGTACTCCCACATTGTGCCATTTGTGAAACCCCTCTAAAAAATGCCTTTTTTTATAACAGTAATAATTCATATAATAGCAGGAGACTTGGCGTTGGAATATTAAAACAGGAATAAACTACTACGTCAGAAACGCCAAAGAAAAAATATTGAGGTGCATACAGCTGTTTCGGTAGCCTAAAGCATACCGTCATCAGTGCAAAGAGAATTCTGAATCTTGAGAATCTTCTCAAGATTCAGAATTCTCTTTGCACTGATGACGGTATGCTTTAGGCTACCGAAACAGCTGTATGCACCTCAATATTTTTTCTTTGGCGTTTCTGACGTAGTAGTTTATTCCTGTTTTAGTAATAATTCATATTTATTTCAATTTAACAATATACACAAGGCTCTTGCCCTTTAATTTGAGTGATTACACAGGTCTATATCAAAAGCATACTGCAATCAGAATGAAAGAAATATTCAACATACAGTAGAATAACTTTATAATACAAAACTAAGAACATGAGGTTGTGCATTATATAGAAATTTGTATTGTTGCGTACTTGGGAGGTTCGTGAGTTGTCTGAGAATGAAAGGCAAAACTTGCAAAAATTCAGTAATTTATTCACAGAAAGTTCCAGAAAAATACAGGTCTATAAACCATGTATCGGCTTCAATTCAACCAGTAAACACAGCTTAAACAACAGCTGTCAATAGCAAATCCACAGTATAGCAATAACACATAAAGCAAGTCTCTTCCAAAGAGGCTCAAAGCAATGCAACATTGTCAGAAGGTGATCTCAGACTGAACTGAATTAGCCTTGGCGAAGAAAACAGGCTTATATACCCCTGTAGAAAAGTGTGGAACGTTCCAGAAATCTCCATATCTCATCAGCCAATGGGATTAGAGCTTCCATATTTGGTATATCCCTAATAAGGATTTTCTCGCCAAGGTCGCCAAAAAATCGCCAAGGTAGAAAAAGTCACCAAATTTGGCGCCAAAACTATTACCTGCCTTATTGGGGCATTTTAATCCGTTTTTAAGGGAAAATAAGGAGGCTATTTCAACGCTAAAACGACTAGAAATGCACAAAATTAGCACTTTATCAACTTACTAAGCCTCTTTGAAAGAATTTATACAAAAATAAACACAATTATTTACAATTTTGTAACACTGCCCCCTTCCCAAGGACTGCACGTCACGGGCAGTGCAACCCTTGGTCAAGAGGCGCAACTAAACAAATTTACACAATCTAAAATACAAAAATTAAGTTACATATAACGATAAAATACAAATATAAATGAAGAGAGAAATATTTACAAAATTCACAAATATGTACAAATGTTTATATACAAATATTTACATTACGCATGCGCAAATTTTACCAGTATTTACATTTTAAATTTTAATACTACCGTTAATTGTGGTACTTGGCTAGCCTGTTACAGTGCACCACCTTCGGTTTTGACGAAGGTGTTTTAGTGATCCGCACCACTACATCATTCAGCCTTTTTAAGACTGTGTATGGTCCGTCCCAGTTGCACTGTAACTTAGGAGACAGTCCTTTGCGTCGAACAGGATTCCACAACCAGACCTCCTCTCCTTCTTGGAACTCATGTTGTGTAGCCTTTAGATCGTACCTTGTCTTCATTTTCTCCGATGCCATGTTAATCCGCTCCCGAGCAAAGTTGTGTACGTCCTTAAACCGTGCCTGGAGATCTTGGATGTACTCCTCGGCGATGAAGGCGCATCGGGTGGACAACCAAACAAGAGATCACAAGGGAGACGAAGTTCACGTCCGAACAGCATCTGGGCTGGAGTATAACCGGTGGTTTCATGGACAGCACTTCGATAAGCCAGCAGGAACAATGGCAACTTCAAGTCCCAATCTTGCTGGTTCCTTGATACTAGAAGAGAGAGGTTATTCAGGATGGTACGATTGAACCTCTCGACCATGCCGTCCGATTGGGAATGTAAGGGTGTTGTCTGGGTTTTGTCTATGCCGAGTAGTTGACACAGTCCTTTGAAAACAGCAGAGGTAAAGTACATACCTTGGTCGGTATGAAGTTGTAGGGGCGAGTCGTACCTTGACACCCATTGCTGCACTAGGACCTCTGCGACTGTGCATGCTTCTTGATCGGGAATGGGATATGCCTCAGACCACTTGGTGAAACAGTCCATCACGACGAGGATGTATTTATTTCCACTGGAGGTCCGTGGCAAAGGACCCAAGATGTCGAGGGTAATCCGTTCAAATGGTGCTCCCACGTTATACCGTTGCAGTCTTCCTCGACTTCGTTTCTGCGGGCCTTTATGTGCCGCACACGCATCACAGTATTTACACCATTTCTCCACATCCTCCTTTGCCTTGCACCAGTAGAAGCGTTCCCGAATTTTCTGCAGAGTCTTCATTACCCCAAAATGGCCTACGGTAGAGTTACTATGCAGTTGTTCTAAAACATCTGGAATTCTTGATATTAGCAATACTATCTGCCATCGGAAGCTTTTCCCATCATCAGATTCCCACTTTCTGTATAATACGCCGTTTCTGATATGAAGAGAGTCCTAAAGTGCCCAATAACTTTTCGTAATGGGACTAAATCTGGAAATGTCCTGCCAGGTAGGTCTGCTGCTGGTCGTCACCTTCAGTTGTAATATTGGCTTTATGTCAGGATCTTCCAACTGGGCTTGTCTAAGTTCTTCGTCACTCCATGGATCGGGATCTTGTTCTGATGGTGTTGAGACAGTAACTTGGCAGGCAACCGGATTTATCGGTAGGTTTTACTGTTCGGCTCTAGAGCAGTACTTGCAGCTTTCCGAGCAGGGCTTACGTGACAAAGCATCTGCATTACCATGTAGAGTCCCTTTACGATGACGTATCTCGAAGTCATATTCCTGGAGGCGTTGTATCCACCTGGCAATCTGTCCTTCCGGGTTCTTGAACTGGAGCAACCACGTTAAAGATGCATGGTCAGTCCGGAGCAGGAATCTTCTGCCATAGAGGTAATGATGGAAATGTTCTATGGCTTTTACGATGGCGATTAGCTCTTTCCTGGTGGTACAGTAATTTCGCTCTGGTTTAGACAGGCATTTACTCCAATAGGCAATGTCATGTTCTTGACCATCAATTTCCTGCGACAGAATAGCACCGGCACTCTCATGGCTGGCATCTGTATCAAGTATGAACTGTCTGTCGGGCTGTGGATACGTCAAGATAGGCGATGATGTTAAGGCCTCTTTAAGTCGCTTGAACGCATTTTCACATTCATCTGTCCACAGGAACTTCTGTTTGGCTTCGTCAGCTTGTGGAGTGGTTTGGAAATATTTGAGAAACCCTTGACAAACTTCCTGTAGTAAGTGCATCACCCCAGGAAACTTCGTAGTTGGTGTACATTTTCAGGGCGACTCCAGTTCTCGACTGCAGAGATCTTCTCAGGATCAGTTCTCACACCTTCGGCAGAGATGATATGGCCGAGGTAGCTCACTTCACGACGGAATAAGTTACACTTGCCTGGATTCAATTTGAGGTTAGCCATTCTGAGTTTCCCCAGCACATTTCGGATGTTTCGTAGATGGTCTTCAAAGGTGCACCCCACAATGATAATATCATCCAAATACACCAGACAGGCTTCATAGGAAAGTCCTTTTAGCACTGTCTCCATCAGGCGTTCGAAGGTGGCAGGTGCATTACATAATCCGAATGGCATAACTTTAAACTGCCACAGTCCTTGTCCCGTGGTGAATGCAGTCTTCACCCCAGGATGTAATTCTACTTGCCTGTAACCGCTCTTTAGATCCAAAGTCGAGAACCATTTATTGCCAGCAAGTGTGTCTAATGTGTCGTCAATTCTGGGAAAAGGGTAACTGTCTTTCTTCGTGATGTCATTCAAACGACGATAATCCACGCAAAAACTTGTTGAACCATCCTTTTTTCGCACCAGTACTATGGGAGAGGCCCAAGGACTCGTTGATGGCTCGATGACATCATAGTGCTGCGTTTCACTTAGAAGTTCAGTGACCTCTTCCTGTTTAGCAAATGGAAGTCTTCTTGGATGTTGTTTGATTGGAGGATGATTTCCTCTATCAATTCTGTGCTGGGTGATGTTCGTTTTCCCGACGTCTTCAGGTGTTCGAGAAAAAAGGTCTTTAAATTCTTGGAGTAGCTTCTCCGCAGCACATCTCTGTTCCTTTCCTAACTCTGCATTCTTGAGTAATTCCGTTATTAATTGTTCAGAAGACTTGGATTCGGTTGATTGCGTGGGGCGGTTGATGCATGTAACAGGAGTGCAGGTTGCTAACACCTCATCCTTCTTCACTGTCCGGACCTTATCGCTGATGTTTGCGACTCTCACAGGAATAATACACTTTGAGAGATCAACTAGAGATGAAGCTATCAGAAATCCTCTTGAGCTATTGTCTGTATTCGGGTATTCAATCAGTCCATAGCGGAAGTATTGCTTGGTAGGAGGTGTTCCTGAAACAATTGTCTCTGTGTGTGGAGGGATGGAAGTTTCAGACTTGGCTGTTATCTGGCAAATTGGCTGAATATCTTGATTTTCAGTGTTGAACACAGCTATGTCTTCCGAACTCGAATGCAGTTCATTATTCTTGAAGTCCAATTTAAAGTTAAATTTTCTCAGGAAATCAATTCCAATGATTACAGGATCTCTTATATCTCCCACATATGCCATATGATAGTAGCTAGCATTTCCAAAAGTGATGGTCAAGTTCATTTTTCCATATATTTTGACTTCGTCTCTGGTCACAGTCTGGAGTTTTACACAAGGCGACGTCCAAATGATCTTCTCTTTTAGTTCTTGAGCCAAATCCGTTCTAATGATGGTCACGTTGGCTCCCGTGTCCAGAATCATCCGGCAGGCGGTGTTGTTAACTTGGCCATAGACGTAAAGTCCATTATCGCCGCCACTCATCGATGAAACATGAAATACTGTAAACTGGGGCTCTTTGACTTCAGGCAACCTCCGCCCCGCGAGATGGCATTCTTGTAGTTTCCCTGCAGTGATGGTGAAGCCGGATGATTTCCTTTAGTTGGTCGTACAGGGCAGTTTCTCTTCACATGACCATCCCCTCCACAGCCCCAGCACTTTATCTTCCGATTCTTTGTTCCCAAGTCGAAATTCATGCTGGTATTTGTTTGCTAGGCAAGCACTACATGCTTCATCCTAGCTAGTAAAATAGCATAAAACTACCATAAATATTTGCTAGTTCCACCATAACTATCAGCAAATCATGGTGTGTTTTGGCACACTTTATATGCTTGTCCAGCATATATATTCCAGCTTGTGTAGCTTGAATATTTTGCTGGTCTAGCAGCCATCACGACCACTACTTGCTTGCACTTTTTGCTATTCTAGCAGAAATTCACAACCAACAGATGCTTTTTTTCTTTGCTTGACTAGCATTAAATGCTGCATCCCAGCAAGTAAAATAGCATAAAACTAGCATTAATATTTGCTGGTTTCACCAGAATTACCAGCTTGTGTAGCTTGAATATTTTGCTGGTCTAGCAGCCTTCACGACCACTACTTGCTTGACTTTTTGCTATTCTAGCAGAAATTCACAACCAACAGATGCTTTTTTTTGCTAGACTAGCATTAAATGATGTATCCCAGCAAGTAAAATAGCATAAAACTAGCATTATTTGCTGGTTGCACCAGACTTACCAGCTTGTCATGGTGTGTTTTGGCACAATTTGTATGCTTGTCCAGCATATATATTCCAGCTTGTGTAGCTTGAATATTTTGCTGGTCTAGCAGCCTTCACGACCACTACTTGCTTGCACTTTTTGCTATTCTAGCAGAAATTCACAACCAACAGATGCTTTTTTTTGCTAGACTAGCATTAAATGATGTATCCAGCAAGTAAAATACCATAAAACTAGCATTATTTGCTGGTTGCACCAGACTTACCAGCATGTCATGGTGTGTTTTGGCACAATTTGTATGCTTGTCCAGAATATATATTCCAGCTTGTGTAGCTTGAATATTTTGCTGGTCTAGCAGCCAATCACAACCACTACTTGCTTGCACTTTTTGCTATTCTAGCAGAAATTCACAACCAACAGATGTTTTTTTTTTTTTTTTTTTTTTTGCTAGACAAGCATTAAATGCATTGCATTAAATGCATTTAATGCAAGCATTAAATGCATTAACAGCAAAAAAAAAGCATAAAACTAGCATTAATATTTGCTGGTTGCACCTGAATTACCAGTTTGTCATGGTGTGTTTTGGCCCATTTTTATTGCTTGCCAGCATACATAATCAAGCTTTTCATGCTGGTATTTGTTTGCTGGACTAGCATTAAATGCTATATCCCAGCAAGTAAAATAGCATAAAACTAGCATTAACATTTGCTGGTTGAATGAGAATTACCAGCATGTCATGGTGTGTATCCATGGTGTGCCCCCCTTTTATTGCTTGTCCAGCATACATAATCCAACTTCTGTCGCTTGAATAAGTTGCTGGCCTAGCAGTAATTCACAACCAACAGATGCTTTTTTATTGCTATTCTAGCATTACTTATCTATCATCAGTTGCTTTTAATTTTTGCTATTATAGCAGGACTTTCCTACCATCTGTTACTTTTAATTTTTGCTCTTATAACATTACTTTTCTACCAGCAGCTGCTTGTACTTTTATTTATACTAGCCAGATTTGGGGTAGTTACCTACGGCCTGGGTGAATACCACAAAACTAGGTATTTTTCAAAGTTAAATCAGTAGTAATCAATTTTTATCTAAATATATATATATAAAATACTAAAAAGGGATGTAAGGAATGGTACTTATAATGGAATACAAATTATTAACTCTGTTTTATCATATAGATGGCACCTGCAAAGCTTCTAATAGTGATTTCTTAGAATGTTATGCTGTAAATGAATTCTTATCTTGCAGGGTTCCCACTTAATTTCAAAAATAAAATTCCCTGACTTTTCCAGGTTTTCCAGATCTATTTTTAGAGAATTCCAGACACAAAATTTGGTTCGTGACATAAAAAATAGCTGACTGTATGAAACAGAACAAAGCTCGCAACATAAAAGACATCATAGTAATGTGACTTGTGATATAAAATGAATGCTCAAACAGCCTTTTCCAGGTTTGTATCATCCTTCTTCCAGGTTCTTGAGCAATATTTACAATTTTCCCTGATATTTCCCTGACTTTTTTTCGTAATTTCAAATTCCCTGTTCTCCCTGACCCGTGGGAACCCTGATCTTGACTAGTGAACAATTAACATTCAATTTTTATGCGAATATTTCTATAAGTAAATTTTATGCTGCAAGGATGTTAAAATGGAAGATTAGTTATCTTACTTTTACCTTACCCACTCATTAACACGATATTCTGAAACTGATGGGAAATGGTGAGAAGCATTTTTAAAGCTGTTTTTAAATGGATAACATTGTGGTCAATAATGTAAAATTTTCAACAGAGTCACTTAACTAATTTTTTATGAAAATGTATGCCTTTTACTGACATTATCATTGAAGTTCCTAAAAAGGGAAATAAGTTTTTATTTTCTAAATACAATACTTCTCAAAACCCTAATTTGTAAACTTTCGCATCACAAAAAAGGGATGAAAATCATCAGCTAAATTGCCAACTTTGATGTACTTTTAAAATTTATATATAATATATATATATATACATATATATACTGTAAAATTCCGATTATAATTCCCCTTTTCTTTATAAATAAAAATTATTAAAATCCGAAGGTGTGATATTATTGTAAACTTTTAAAAAGCCGAAATTTTAGGAAAAACTTCAGATAATAGACGAAAGAAAGAAAGGTTTTGGGGAAAGGGAAACATCTAAAAATTACAGAGGAAGGTGTATTTGTGTGGGGGGTTACTATCGGAATTTTACGGTATATAAATATATAATGTATTTCTTTATTACTACAAAAATGAAAACACTTTAATTTTGTAGTATGTAAATAATATCTCAATTATTACGAGTTCACAAATTAAAATGGTACAAAGCTATACCAGAAGGTTATTTAGATTTAAAAAAAAAACTTCTAAACACATCATACATTAATCTATTTCCTACTGTTTAAAAATGATATCTACATTTTTTTTCTTTTGTTCAATCATTGAAAACAGCCTTTATATCATGTCAAAAAATCGTGAGTTTTTATTTGAGAGCAGCCTCAAGGATTCTTAGAATTACTTTTCGAAGAATTAACAAAAAATAAATAAATAAGTGTTGTACAATGGCATGGTAAAAGAATATTTTATATTAAGTTGGTTTTGAACATTTGGAGAATTTTTTTTTAATTTATATTACTTTCAAAGATAATTATAACCATTTTAAGTTTTAAAAAAATGTTTCTTTTCTTGAATGTTATATTGGAAATGTGTAGCAAACACTATTGCAATAAGTTTTAAGATATTTAAATTGGTATCAATCAACCCTACTAGTACTATTGCATCTTAATTTTTGTAATCATTATCATCTCTTTCTCATATTGAAAAAGAAAATTTTTATTAATTTAATTAAAATGACTTTTTGAATAATATATTTGAAGATTTTTTTTTTTTAAAGTACTGTTATTTAAATCAAATTATTAACAAAAAATGTATGCTGTAACACTGCATTTTTTTTTTTTTTTCAGATTAATATACATTTTAAGCCTTTATAAAAATAAAAAAAAACTGTAAAAACTTTCAATTTTTTCTTAAATTTACCTTCAAACTCAATATATATACATAATATAATACTATACACTAATCATAGATACTTTATATGAATAGAGCTCACTGAAAAATAAATACCAAGGTAAGTACCGATGGGTATTTACCCAAGTATACATAAATCCTTTAAAAAAAAAAAAAAAAAAAAACTGGATATTTTACATTACCAATACCAGCAATGACCTTTCTATTGTCTGTTGCTTTTCATTTTTGCTATTACAGCATTATATTTCTATCAGTAGTCATTTTTTCTCTTTGCAGTATTTATATACAGAAAAGGACAAAGCAAATTATTTAAAAAAGATTTATTACAATTTCTTTTTTAATTTTATCGGGTACATATTTGACTGCAATTTTTTTTTATTTCAGCCTCATTTCCAGACATGTCCTTTCCTCTTTTAAGCAGATATTCTCTCATTTGACCTGAAATGAAAATGACACAAGAAATGAATATACATATATGTGTGTGTGTGTAAATCTAGTATTAAAAAAATAAAATAAAATAAAAATTTAAAAAAAGTCGTCCCCCCCCCCCCAAAAAAAAAAAAAAAAAAAAATTATTATTATTATTTGATTACCCACTGTATATAAAAAGAAAAAATGACTGAAAAAGTATATTTGAAATTTACAGTTTGTAAATTAAGTGCTATATCCTAAGCTTCAGTCATTAAACAACATTCTTTAAACAGTGTTGGCACAATTTAAAACAACCACCACCCTCTCCTCTTCCCAAAATAAATAATTCCAAAAAAGCCCTCTTAAAATGAGATTGGATGTTACAAAGTATAGGTTAGTACAAACTTTTATTGCTCCCTTTGAAACTACTACACTTTAATAAAGTCTGAGACTGGTTACAATAACCAACTAAAAACATTAGCATCGGATATTGCCGAGTTTTCCCATTTGAATTGAAAACTAAAATTTCACTTTTCCTATGTATTTTCTTTGAATAAATGCACAATGGGAGATATATTTCTGTCTTTTCCTCTATCACCTGCTCTTTCTACTTCAGAGCATGTGCATTTTGCTGGCTTGTGTGATGATTACTTTGACACTGGAAATGTATTAGTAAGCTGTCATTAGTCACAGTTTCTCTTCGATGCAAGTATTGAAAATTTTTTTTTTTTTTGGAGTGTTCAACGGCACGTGAAAAGAGAAAGTGTTTGATAACTGTGCTGCCCATAACACAAGCATTCAGATTAAAAACATTACATTATATCATTTTCCATCAAATGCCTATCAAAAATTCAACCTTGAGATAAGGGCGTAATAAACTGTATCAAAGGGAAACACAGGATCAAGATAATCCAGCAACTTTGTTTAAACCTTGTACTGAATCAGAGTTCCTACTGTTAAAAAGAGAAAAAGACAGCTGATCCTCAGGACAGTTTTCTTTGGGACACATTAAATCTGGAAAACAAAATGTGACTAATAATGTTACACTAACTAATTACATTACCAGTGACAGTAACCTAGAAATAGGAGATGAAGAAACCGATAAAAAAAATGTTGCTGAAGTTCAAAACAGATCTGGGGGTCGTACAATGAAGTCGTAATGTTTTCAAAGTGACAATTTCTCTATATTGAATTTGCAAGATCTCATCAAAATGTTTACGACAATCATTTTTGGCCCTACAATGAACTGATCGGAAGCTGTGAGCGGAAGTCAAATTGTGAGTTTCAGCTTCAAATACTAACTGACCAATCACAGTGAGTAAATGGTCGAAAGTGAATATGTTAAAATATTGTCAGCTTTTTTTAGTATAAAAATAGTGATTTAAAAAGCAAAAACGATGCACATAATTTATACTTTTTTGAAAAGAACTTTCAAAACTATTAGTTTTTTGTGTAAACACCATATATTTGGTCGTTGCAAAAGTTCGTGCGAACGCGGATCATTTTATTGCCTCAATCGCTTCTATCGCCGTGGTATACATTTGTTACCCGAAAAATGGGCAAAGGTTGTAGAAAGTAATGGAGAGTATTTTGATTAAAAATTGTTATTTGATTTGATGTATTTTTATGAAATGAAGCAATAAAAAACCACACAAACTTTTGCAACGACCTAATACATTTGATCATTTGTTTTAAAGATGTTTGATTAGGAAGTTTACAAGTGACGATAGGTCTGTTGCTTTTCCCTTAAAACAATAAAACAAAAATAACCCTAAAATTAAAGACTAAAGAATGATTTTCTGAAAATAATCAATTTTGATGTCCTCAAAGCTATAAATTCTAAATTAAATCATGTCATGAATTCATCGTTCATCATAAAATATTTGTAAAAGATGCTAATTTAAGGACTGTATAATAAATGGGCGACTACCAACTGCACTCGCTTATTTTTCGCCCACTTTAAAAAAATACCAACTGCCCTCGGATATGCAAATGCTTCCTGCTACCTGAAACACCCCCGTTATGAATTTAGATCCTTCCACTGAAAGTAATGAAATAGATACCCATAACAAAAGATGTTATGGGAAAACATCCCAAGACTTGGGTTCTTCCTATTCAGAGCGAAGGGGTGGTAAGATATAAACTCGCAAGAGAGTAAGTGAAAGGGGGAGGGAGGTTAAGACTAACAAATGCAGTTGGATAACACCCTAATAAATAACTTAGCCAGTGGCTTGGTCCTACACCCAGTGACAGAAAATTTTGTAGATGTATGCAACAGGTTTTTAAAATTTCATAATCTGTCTGCGAAATTTGCACGTAGTCAGGGATGAAAATGGCTTACACTCAAAAAGCCTGAAATATGATAGCAGCAATCTGGGGGGGGGCTGTTGTTAAAACAGTGGTGATCTTGTGCAACAATGCACAATACAATTTTACTACAGAGGGTAATTCCATTTTAAATCAACAAATTTTCAAAAAAGTTGTTGCATGACAATTTTTGATTTTGATGACAATTTGCATGTGCTTTCCCCATACCTTTTTGACCACAAAAATATATATTTTTTATTTAAAAAAAAATTACCCTTTGATATGAAGGCTATTTTTGTCGTTGCCAACAGCAAAAATTAGATATTTTGATGCTTTGCTTTATGAACTATAACTTTTTTCCTATCAAAGCTATCAAACTCTACTATAGCTCATTGGAAAGCTAAAAAAAAAGATCTTTTTCCATATGGTATCAATAAATTTGAGATTTAAAAACAAAGGTTATTTTTTCAAGGTCAAAGTTTGCGATGCAAAATTAATTTTTTGCCACTTTTGAAAATTAAAAAACCTATGAAGGGCTTGGAATAACAAGCCCTCTTTTTTTTCTTATATACATATATAAGGTTGCTTATTGTATTAAAAAGTTTGGCTTGTTACTCTGCCCCCTTCACAAGATACGACCCCCCCCGAAGTTGCAAATTTTCTAAAAAATCCAATTTTCAATGCTAAAAAAATGCATGTGGGGGCAAGGTAAATTTTTTTTTACTTGTGTGATTTTAAGTACTTCATACCATCTTTCAAACAAAAAAAAATTACTTTGTTATTCAAAGGCGTTTGGCAGCTATAAGGGTCTGAATTTTCAAATAATCACACTAAAACCATCCAATTTTTTCATGTACTTTTTTTTGGAAACATGTCATTTATTATTATTTTTTTTTTATTTGATGGACTTAGATTGACCTCACAAATAAGAATATATCATATTCCTACTTTTCCTCACTTATAGTAATCTATTTGCCAGTTAAAAGCAAGAATAGACAGATTTCAACTTGTCCAGCCTTGCTCCCACATGTATAGAACAGTTCCCTTTAGGCAAACAGTACCTACCTGTGGTAGGAACTGTGCCAATGACAAGGCTGCGTGAATATTATTGGATACAATTTGACCAATAATATAGGGTAAGACAAATGATCTGCCTGCCAATGATGTCACATGGAACTGCTTTATAACTTAGTTGTTTCTTTAACTCTGAAAGGAGTAGGTTGCTGGGAAGTGTTCTTGCTGTAAAATCTTGTAAATTTTTGTCTTTCATGTAGGTTTTTTCATTTCAAGGTCAAGAAATATACATATTTACAGAATATTTTGGTGAATAACTGTCCTTGTTAAAGGTAAAAAAAGAAATTATTTTTTAGAATTCTTAAATATAAGTTTGTTTTTCTGCATATAAAGAGTAAATGAATTATGGATGCTGTAGGTCTGTATGCTTACCGACCAATAATGTGTGTTACATTAACAGTAAGAAATCGTCGCGCTCGCAGACAGAGCATGTAAAGTGGAGAGAAATGAATGGCGCAATAATTTTTTTTCTGGCAAGTCTCGTTTTTCTGTTCATCACGATAATAGGCATATTTTCATTTGTAAGGAAAGTCGCACTGAAACAATCCTGCACTTGTGCACATAAGTATCAGATTTGGCAGTTGGAGGGGGGGGGCCATTCATGGGTGCACTGATCCTCACATCATTCAAAATGGAGCTTTGACCGGTCGTCGATATAGAGATGAGATCATCAGACCTACTGCTATAGCGTGGAGCCGGTTTTGGACAGTTTGGGTCAAAAACGTGGAGCTAGTAGCCGAGAAAAGGTAATTGTTGAAGAAGAGAGGCATTAATGTTTTGGTATCTCCGAGCAGTTAACGTTAAATATCGATGTTCGTTGGACTTTGTTGCTTTCTATGATCTTGCCCTGATCTTCAGCCTGCATTTCTAGTCTCCAAAAATCGGTTTCAAATCCTGGAAACCTCCCTTTGCGGAAATCCAGTGGTTTCGGTTACTTTGGTTTGTGTTTGAACCCCCTCTTACCGACCAACAGCTCTCCAAGCTATTGAATCGGTTAAATCCCTTCGTTAAGACATCTCAATCATCGAAATAATGCACTTACTGAATACTGACCTTTCTTTTCCGCTTTATCTTTCATTTAGAGTAAAGCCAAATTTCATTCGCTGCCGCTAAAACGTCACTTTTTAGGTCAAACTCAAAATTTGCATACTCCGAAGTTTGAAAACGAGAAAAACTGTATTTGTGACCCTCTTCTTCCGTTTACTGTAAAAAAAAATTTTTGCTTATACCGTTATTTTATATAAGACTTACAATATCCTTTAATTGTTTTGAGAAGGGTATCATTTGAAAGCTTTGTTGATTTGGAATTGAACAGTAGATTACAGAAATTCCTACCGCCAAACGGCGCTGTAATATTTTAAAATTTCAATATTTCAAATTCTAATTATGATTAAATTATTTTTAATACATCATTCGAAATATATTTTAAAGTACTTTTATATTATCGAAAGTGGAATTCGAGATTTCACCTGATTTACATGTTTTGAGGTGTCCTGAATCGGTTATCTTTTGTATTTCAGCTACTAATTAAAATAATTTCATAAGTAATACATCATTTGAAAACTTTGTTGATTTGGAATCGAAAGTAGATTACAGAAATTTCTACCACCAGATGCTGCTGTAATACTTTAAAATTTCAATATTTCAATTCTAATTATGATTAAATTATTTTTAATACATCATTCATAAGATATTTTAAAGTACTTTTATATTATCGAAAGTGGAATTCGAGATTTCACCCGATTTACACGTTTTGAGATGTCCTGATTAGGTTTTCTTTTGTATCTCAGCTACTAATTAAAATAATTTCGTAAGTAATACATCATAATGATTTTTTAAATTTTCTTTTTTTAAGAATAAAAGTTTGATTTCAGAATATGTGCATGCACCGCGCATGGGTTTGGGACCCGGTACAAGTTTTTACCCAATGATAAAAGATTTTTTTTTTAAATTTTATTTTCTTAATAATAAAAGTTTGAGTTGGGAAGGAATATACGTGCACAGTGCATGTACAACCCTCACAGGTGCAATTTTGGATTATGTAATGGAATATTGTGATCCATTTGAAAGTTAATTATTGAATAGAATTTACATTTAATATTTCAAATAAAATTACATGTTTTATAGCTTTTTTCAAATTAAATTTTCTATTTTAAGAAAACACACTACACCGGTTGTAGAATCTTTTGCGATTAGAATTATTTCAACATTTTTCTATACTTAGTTAGATATTAAAATTTTTACAGTCATTTTCTTAATTCTACTACTGTCACATTTTAATAAAATAATTCACAAAATGTCTTTGAATGGAGAACTTTTTGTTTGAAATTTTAAAATCAAAGTTTTTTTTTTTTTTTTTTTTTTTTAACTGCCTGGACATATTCTAATGCAACATTTTTTTTTTTTTTTTTTTTTTTTTTTTGATAGTTCAAAATCAGCATATGTTGCTTTTAGATTTACTATATAGATAAGAAAATGGGCTGCTATTGATTACCGTATTATCAGGGTGCGAAGTTTCAGCTCGCCACTGGCGTGTGAAATTTTTACTGTGGCGAGTAAAAATTTGGTCTAGTTATAGACAGAATTCTTACACGATAATGTGACAGAACTCTTTTTATAGATTTATATATGGCAAAATCTTGCCATCTTATAACCTCATATTTAACCTCTCTTTTTCTCTTCTTGGAGTGCTGAGTTTGAGTGTGCGCTGCCCAGCCTGGAAAAGGAGAAATGCTTAGTGCATGCATAAAAGTTTTAATCTCTTAGGGCAGTTTCGTTTCTTCCATTGTGATTTCTTCAAGCAGAGCGAAAATACATGAGTCCACTGTTATAATTTGTAATCAATGATTTTATCGAAAAAGTATTTCCGAAATGGCTATTTCAAATGACAAAAATGAACAAGTTATACTCATCGACATTTCATCTGATTACAAAAATAAAATGGACGAAAAAGACATTTCTGATGTAAAAAGGAAAATAAATAATGATTCTTTGCACTTATAGGTATTTTAATCTTTTTCAAATCTCAAATGTTAATGATTTTTGATTATAGATAATTATGAAACATTATGACACACTTTTAATATATATAATTTTAGGCATAAAAGAATTTCAAATAGTTAAGAAAAATAAAAAACCCAAAATGCGTAAAAAAGAAGGGGAAAAAAATGCTATTTTGTGGCGAGTAAAACTTTTTTTTCGGCGAGTGAAAGATGGGTTGAAATTTCGAGCCCTGGTATTATAACAAAGATAGAGCAGTTTTTTTAATTATACATTTTTCACCTTATGTCTTGTATAAAATAAGAGTGCTTTCCACTGTTTTTTATTTTATTTTACTTTACTGCATTTAGCCTTAGACAATTTCATTTATATTTTTTTAAGATAATTAATATAGAAATTTTTCTTTTACAATTTCTATATCTTTGTTGTTATTGTTGTATATTACATACATAACTTTTAATACAGCCAGCCAGTCAAACTTAAAACACATAACTAAAACCTTCTCTGAAGCAATATTACAAGAGAAATAAATTGAATTAAAAGTAAACATCATTTACATAAAAATAATTTATAAATTTCATTTAAAAAAAGGGACAACAGAATAAAAATTTTGAATTTTTTGAAAAGGAAAAAACTAAAAAAAACAATTGGTTTTTATGGGAAAAAAACCCAGTTGGTTTAAACCGTGCCAACCCTGATCCTTATTCACGAAGTAATGTGATATAATGGAAAAACTATATACAAATCATAAAAGCAGAATGTGTGTGTATATAAATATATATTCCAATATACAGTGAGTTTAGTTTTCATTTATATTAATATACTATTGCTAAGGAATTAACTTCCTATTTTAAAGTAAAGAAGCCTCCCCCCCACCCTGCTTCTGGTACATTTAAATGGAAAGACAACTATTAAATTATAATTATAATATATTAAAGAAAAGGGGGGGGGGAGAACGCCTAAGTAGAATGTAGTTTAGTACTTAAGTCCTGTTTTTGAATCAGAATTTCTAAGTATACATATATACACTGTCAACAAAAAGTCCTGATTGCTGCCAGAAATTTTCTGTAATCCAGAAAAATATGACATATTAAATATAAAAAGACCTAGCTTTACTTCGTGGTCGTTTAAGATCTTTCGGTACCGGGCACCCGGTCCTCATCAGAAACGTTGCTTCTGTGGTGGAAAACTTGAGACTGTTGACTCCTCTGCTGATTTCTCATCAGGTGGCTCCAAGCTCTATTTGGGGCTACTGCGCTGCTATCGTTGCATACGTCGCTATTGGTTAATATTTCAATTGACTCGCGGTACATGGCATAGTTGTAATTATCGTAATCTGCTAATTTTACGGTTTTATCAAAGTTTATTTTAATATTGTTTTTACTATATGTTTTGGCTAACGCGGTATTATATTTTCCGGATTTAATGTCGTTTTCATGTTCTTTGACCCTAGTTTTTATTTTTCTTTTAGTGACACCAATATATGAGCCTTGTTTATTATTTTCATCTATGAATGGAATTTTATAAATGCCGGCGGTTTCAAGAGGGGGGGTGGGGTTTTTATCGCTTCGGATTAGCTGAAAAATATTTTTGTTGGGTTTGATGGGGATGTTAATGCCATATTTGTTAGCTGTATTTTTAATTTTGTTAGCGGCTCCGCGATCGTACGGGACGGATGGGGTAAATTTAATGGGTGCTTTTTGGTGACTGGGTATTTGGTCGAGGTTTTTGAATCTATTTTTAATTAATTTGTTAACTATTTTATCAGAATATCCGGCTTTTCTTGTGAAATTTTTAATGATGTTAAGTTCTTCTTCGAGGTCGTCTGGTTCATTACATATTAAAATGGCACGGTTGATGTATGATTGGATAGCATTTGTTTTATAGCGAAATGGTGTTTTACTTTTAAAGTGGATAATTTCGTTACTATTAGTGGGTTTTCTATACTTCAACTAAATGCATATATATAAAGCGGGTATAAAGTTATAAAATTTGAAAATTTTGTATGTATGCAACTGATAAACGCGGACGCAAGTAGCTCCCAATTCCATTATTCCACAGGTAAAACACAGATAAAGTCCAGGTTCGACATTTGAATTTAATTAAAATAAAAAACGAAGTATATTAATATAACTTATTAAATATAAAAAGACCTAGCTTTACTTCGTGGTCGTTTAAGATCTTTTGGTACCGGGCACCCGGTCCTCATCAGAAACGTTGCTTCTGTGGTGGAAAACTTGAGACTGTACCGCGAGTCAATTGAAATATTAACCAATAGCGACGTATGCAACGATAGCAGCGCAGTAGCCCCAAATAGAGCTTGGAGCCACCTGATGAGAAATCAGCAGAGGAGTCAACAGAAAAAAGCACCTTTTCTTTTTCTCCAAATTTCACTAAACCAGTCTATCAGACTTTCATTAATCCATCCTTTTTTGTTACATCTTATAACAACATCCGATGAGAAATTTTCCTTGGGTAACGTTTTCCTTTTAAATATCAACATCGGCTTAAAACTTTCCCCACTCACGGTACATGATAAAACACAAGTAAAAGAAGTTTTTTTTTTGTGATATGTGGTGGAAATCTAAACACTCTTCTCTACAGTTGAAGTCACAGTTCTATTGGGGGGGATCAAAAGTTAGCTGAACTTCGTCCATGTTGATTAATTGGGAAGGCTTAAAATTCTTTTCGGTTTTTAATTTCATTACAAAATCAAGAAATTGATTTTTCTTTTCAAACCAGTCAGCAGGTAGACTCTGCCCCACAGTCGTTCTCTGCCTTATGGAAAACTTATGTCTCCTCATGAATCGAAAACACCAATTAGCATTTCCTCTGAAATCAGAAACTCCCATGTCAGCAGCAATATTTTTAGCTTACATGCGAATTCTTGCAGTTGAGATTGAGAGCCCCTTATCAAACTGTTCTAAAATCCAGTTTTTCTAAATTCATCTCCAACTCCGGCCAATGGTCTGTACCGCCACGCCTTGCCTTTTTCATTATCAGCATTCTTTCGATCACGGATTTTTCTGATCGCCATCGGCAAACACATCTTTCATCCATGCCAAATTCTCGTGCAGCCAGACGATTACCAATACTCTCGGCTTTCATGATTACTTGGCAGTTTAAATGCAGCAGAATAATTCCTAAGTTGCTTAGGAGCCATTGTGAAATATTTTTAAATAATCAAATTATTAAAAAAAATGAAAAAATAGCAACACGAAAAACACACTTGAAAAGAAACTACGCACAATGCAACGATTGTAAGTAAGCAGCGTGAGAGAGAGACAAGGTCCAATCAGATCGCTTTACCACTACATAAGGAGCAACCTATTTTTAGGAAAGGGGTGAGAGCAATCCTGCGGGTAAACACGTGAAATCAGCGATTCTATGAGAAAGATTCACCTTTCACATAGTGCCATCTATTGACGGCAAATTTAACTTTTTTCGACATTCTTTGTAGAAAACTTAAAAAAATAAATTATCTATCATATGCGTCGCACTCGGTAGAAGCGCCACATCGGCTATTTAATAACTTTTAAACTCATAAGTGCCGTGGCGCTTACTCCCAAAATTACGGTAATTCATATAAAAAAATAAATCAACCTTACACTCCACTATAACTAAAAAAAAATATTTTAGAAAAACAATAAGGTACTTACATATTAACTTCATATCCTAAATCTTTTTCAAAAACTGCAAACATCTGCATCTGAGGTCCACAGATGTTCAAACAAGTTCTGAGTCCTGAAAATAAATAATACATATATATATATATATATATATATATATATATATATATATATATATTCACAGATTACATTTAAATACAGTAAAGAATTGATAATCCATCAACGAGGGGAAATAAACGTTGCCTGATTATCAGTTTTTTTAATTACAGGTGATCAGAAAATGTCATATCATCAACAACATCCACAGGAAAATTTCTTAATAATTTTGAAAACTGTATACAAATCCCTATCAAAAACTTAAATAATTAAAATAATGTTTGAAATGAGTTAAAAATTTTTAATTAATAATCTTTAAAGTGCTACATATATTCTATCAAATATCATTCAATTTCATTTGTTTTCTTATTTTCTATTTTTCAGTTTGTATTTGATTGATTGCATGCATGTTCAATAACATATTAAAGATATATCTGTTATTGTTGATTAACATATCAGTGTACTGTCGATGATGAAAACATACTTTTCAAGTCCATGTAAAAACTGTTTGATTCTTTACTATCATGCATTTTTCTTTTGTACCCCCCCCCCAAAAAAAAAAAAAAAAAAAAAAAAAAAAAAATCAAATCTTCATATAGTTTGTCTTACAGGGCTGGTTTTACAAAGAAAAACAGATTTCCAGTGTTCTTGTTTATTTTGATTTCAACATCATTATCAAAACGAAGTGGCTAATCGGACCATTGGTGCGATTAGCATACAGGCTATTCAGACAATCTTTCCCAAGGAGAATAAGTTAGCACTGATAAAGGAGTAAAATTTAGAAAGAATACATGTCTCGTCCCCACATATAAAATTTCTCTTTTTTTTTTTTTTTTTTTTTTTTTTTTTTTTGTGGGTGGGATAGAGATTAATTATTTTCAAAGAAATTTTGTACTCTAAATGATGCTAAACTTCTTCATAAAAGGGCAATAACTCAAAATAATTTTAAAAAAGCAAAAATGAAAATAATAAAGCTTTCGAAAATTCAATAGTAAAACCAAAAAATGCAACATGAAAACAGATCGTAGTATGAGTTTGAGTATTTTCAATCTATGAAAAAAAAAAAACTTCGCAATATGCCTGTTTATGAATATGTATAAATAAATCTGTATATTCAGCTACATAGATGTATTCGTTTTTCTATTTCTTTTTTCTTTAACAATTAAACCATTTAAATATAATTCGATACAAATCAAACCCAATTTTCTATACAAATATATGTATGATTTTTCTGAAAATGACTTTAGTATTTATTTTGTAATGATTTCTAACGGCAATGTTTATAACATAGATTGCAGATCAGTCACATTACACACTTTCAAAATGTTAAATGTTTGAATTTGCAGTTGAAACAAGCAAAATCATTAGTATGAAACAGAGATTTTCATATTCTGATGTTTGCACTGAGATTATATTCAAATACGGTCCAAGTAAGCACTACCACGGCCTTACTAGATCACTCTTCGGCGCCAACGTCGTAAGTGGCCGTAACAAAACTGCAAAGATCAATGCATGCTGTGGAATAAAGTAGATGGCGCTCGCTGCCAACCCTGAAAATCAGTTTGTGTTATCGATTCCAATTGTAAACAAATGTGAAAATAAGCATTGTATCTTGTAAAATGGTGTACTATTGTGTACCTTGCTATTTTCAATTTTATCAAGAAGGGGTAGGGATCGGTCTCCTCTTAATTTGTTTCCTTTAAAAAAATTGTTAAATAATTTTTTTCTTTCTTTCTGGTCCTTATTTCATTTCTTTCATGCAAGACAAAAACTTGAAGAAGAGTATATGTTATTTAGAAGAAAACGACTAATATCATTTATTATTTTTCAATGAATTGGTTTAAATTATTGCCACAATTATTTTTATGATTCATATATTTTTGAGTATCGGAAGACTGCATTTTAAATTTAATTAAATCAATGTAAATGCTCTGCAAACGGAAAAAACTTATGCAGCTTCATATACAAAACTAAGTTAGTTCTGCCGTGGTGACGTTGGGCGCCGACCCTAACTTCCAATGCATTTGATTTCAGAAAAATCGTCAATTGTTATGGCCGCTCTCACGATGTTGGTGCCGAGGAGTGATCTAGTTGGGCCATGGCGCTACCAGTGCAACAAGGAAGAAGTCCAAATAGCCTCCACACTAATTGCACCGATAGTTTGAATAGCGGCCTAATCAAAAACAGGAACAATTTCCTTTTTCTTTTAAATATATAACTTTTAGATTTGCAATACTAAATACTGAGGCAAAAAAAATTAGTTTTCTTTTTTAGAATTTTTATCGGCATTTTGATCAATACATGAAAAAAACATATTGATACTTAGATCTGTAAAATTAAATGAAAATCCATAAGCTTTACTGACAATACATAAAAGTCAGCATTATGCTGTGCCAAGGTCAAAGTAACTTGAATATTACGGTTTATGGGTGAAGAAGAAAAAAGCGTATGTGTAAAAAAGGTCATCAGTGACGATTTATAGGTTTTTAGATTATCGATGTTTCACTGTAAAAATATTACCCTAAATTTCAAAAATTAAAAATTTTTTCAGAGAGAGTTCAAGGAAGAGGAGGGTGTTAGTAACCTATGCCTGATATGAAGAGACTCAAAAGCATATATATATTTTTTAAATATATAATATTTAAATACGCCTCTCTTTAAATTTTAAAAATCAATATCATATGCAAATGCTTCCTATTCTTCATATATTTAATAAGTATAATAAATTATAATTAACAAGATTTAAAGTCACAAATTGCGAATAGTTATGCTATTTCATATGTGATTACTATATGTTTACATCTGTAATGATAAGTAACTTTTGTATTGAATAGCACTATTTTTGTCTGTAGAATTATCAATTGATGACCTCTTTCAACATAAATACATTAAAAAAAAAAAAAAAAAAAAAAAAAAAAAAACATAATAATAATAATAATAACAGTAACATGCAGCATGAAAGCTCAGTGTTTGCTGTGTTATTTTTACCAACACATCTGAAAAAAAAAAAAGTATCAGGCAATAACACATAGTTGATGAACAAAGTAAATACTTTCCTAAGTTGTTGTTTTTAAAAATTAGAATTTTTTTTAGTATCTAAAAAGTTATTACAAATTTTACATACTATAGAGTGAATTTAAGTAATAACATGAATATCTACTTAAATATTACAAGAAAAAGGTATTTTTACTGAAATATGTACATTTTCCACTTTACTGAATTAATGTCAGCACTCATACAACATATAACTGATATGAATATATCAAAGCAGATTTAACTTATCGCTCACATTACAATACTTATGAAAAGCAAACTTAGTCTTTCTAATATTTTAATTTCTAATATCGCCGTTCTTAGTACTACGATTATATTTAACATGCGTAAATAAAGCAAACAGTGTTGATTAAATAATAAAACAAAAACAGTAGATCAATTCAAACTTGTCATATTATCATTCGGAATATTGATATTTGAGAAAATTAAAACAATGGCAAGCAAAATAATACGAAGTCTTATATTAATTTGTTTACAAAAGGAAAAAATAAATTGCTTATTCTACTTAAGCCTACATTGCGGAAAGAATTCTTCCACGCTGTAATCAAATTTAACGTTATATAAATTTAAATAGGCTATGATAAAAATAAAAATAAAAAAATGCTACGATATATATAAAGAAATCAATTAAATATTACTTATCTTTTATAGCAAAAGTTTGGGTTAAGTACATCCATGAAAGGAACAGAGAACGTGAGGCCCATCAGTAGATTGTTTATTTACAATTCTAAGCCAAGATGGCGGCTTGTCTCTGATTGGCTGAATCGCAATTGCCATTCTTCGGTGTGATGTTTATCAATATTGGTAAATTTTTTCCGATGCACTCCCAAAATTTAAAGCATTAATTATCAGTTTTCTATACTTGCTATATTTTCTATACTTGCTTATATACTTTCTATATTTTGCATTACAGATATTGGCCATTATTGATAAAAAATGATCAATAAACGGCGTAATTCGCCAACGTTGGGAAATATATCTATGCTACAGGGCTTGTTCCAATCATAAAAAGCAAATTAATGCATCTTGCTGCTTAACTTTGGTACATTGCATTTGATATTTGCAAGCATTAACAAGGGAAAAAATGGTTCATTGTGATGTGATATCTACCTTGTCATGATTGGAAGAAGCTTGCGTAGCAAATTAGCACATCTTACTGCCACATAGCACATCATGTTGCTTCTACATAAGCTGCCTACATAGCATTTGAAGCTGGTAAGCATAAACAAGCACACAATTGTTCATTGTGGTACCTACCTTGTCATGATTGGAAGAAGCTTGTGCAGCAAATTAGCACTTCTTACTGGCATATAGCATGCCATGCTATTTTCTACCTAAGCTGCCTACTTAGCAAATTACGCTGGCAAGCAAAAAAAAAGCATGTAATAGCTTATTAAGGTAGATACCTTGCTATGATTGAAAGAAGCTTGTGTAGCAAGTTAGCACTTCTTACTGGGATATAGCATACCATGCTATTTCTACTTAAGCTGCCTATATAGCACATTATGCTGGCAAGCATAAAAAAGTATATAATAGCTTGTTAAGGTACATACCTTGCCATGATTGGAAGAAGCCCTTGCAGCAAGTTAGCACTTCTTACTGGGATATACCATGTCATGCTATTTCTGCCTACATAGCATATTATGCTAGCAAGCATAAAAAAGTATATAATAGCTTGTTAAGGTACATACCTTGCCATGATTGGAAGAAGCTTGTGCAGCTAGTTAGCACTTCTTACTGGGATATAGCATGCCATGCTATTTCTGCCTAAGCTGCCTACATAGCATATTATGCTAGCAAGCATAAAAAAGCATATAATAGTTTATTAAGGTACATACCTTGCCATGATTGGAAGAAGCTTGTGCAGCAAGTTAGCACTTCTTACTGGGATACAGCATGTCATGCTATTTCTACCTAAGCTACCTACATAGCATGTTATGCTGGCAAGCATGAAAAAGCATATAATAGCTTGTTAAGGTGCATACCTCTCCATGCTTTGGAAGAAGCTTAAACAACAAGTAAGCATAAAATGCTTGTACATTGCTTGCCATGCTTTTGCTGTGTTAGCTAGCTAATATAGCATCCGATGCTGGCTAGCAATATAAAGCATATAATAGCATGAAAATCTAGCAGACATAGCAATACATAGCAATAACTAGCCTATTTTTGTTGCTGGTACTAGCATGAATTTTAACTTGGCTTTCCTTATTATTTTCCAGGCTGCGCAATCTCTTTAAGATCTCTGCGAGACTTCTCTTCATTTCATTTTCATAAGCAGGCGTATCATTTAAAGAGACTGCTCTTATCGTATGGCGGTCTTTGCGGGAGGCTTGTTGGGCTGCCGCTATCTTAAGTGCATAGCCTAAGCTGATTCTACGTCTCTGATGTTCGAGATTCTCAGTGCTTTTTGAATTTCTGGATCCCGAACAGCATCGATAAAGTACTGAAGAGCTAAGTCGTTTCGAGTGTCAGCATGACAGTCTGAGAATGCTAGGTGTGACAGTCTCTGAATGTCCGCTGCCAGCTCTTGCAAACTTTCGCCCGTTTTCTGGTAACGGGATTTTAGCTGGAGGCGACTATAGTCCTTATAACATTTCTCTCCGAACCGTAACTCCAGTGCTCTAGTCAGAACCTCGAAGTCGTTCCTTTCTTCTTTAGAAACATTTCTCAGTATTTCGGCTGCATCTCCCCGTAATGCTGCTGCTAAATGGACTGACTTGGCGGTAGAGTCCCAGCCGTTAGCTTCAGCTACGATGGAAAACTTCGTCCTATATACATGCCAGGAGGAACTGCCGTCGTAGGTAGATAGCTTAAAAAATTTCTGATTCTGGATTCTTCTCTCTTTCTTTTCAGTTTCCTGGGGCAAGGAGATCAACTTCTCTTCTACCTTTCTCTCAAGATGTTCCTCTAATTTTTCAAGACTTTCTCCTCGAAATTCTCTTCTATCTTTATAAATCTCTCTTCAAAATTCCTTCCTACTTTCATAACATTTTCCTCTATCTTCATAGCTTTCTCTTCAAAACTCTCTTCTATTTTTATAACCTTTTCTTCTATTCCATCTATTCTGTTTTCCACATCTGATAACTTACACTCTATCACTTCTTTCACGTTTACTAAGTCGCCTCTCACTGATGATAGTTCTTTCTTCATCTCTTCTTGATTAGATTTAATTTCTTCACCCAAACTGTCTTTCATTTCCTTCATTTCTTCAGTCAAGCCGTCTTTCAATTCTTTTTGTGCGGTTTCTATTTTCTCTATTAATCCGGTTTCCATCTTTTCCTGTTCGGCTTTCATTTCATTCATCTCTTGACTCAGGCTATCTTTCATCTCTCTCTGTCCTTCCTTCATTCTTTCGATCAATCCGGTTTCCATCTTTTCCTGTCCTGTTTTCATTTCATTCATCTGGGTAGCTAAGCTTTCTAGAAGTTTCTTTATCTCTTGCTCCATAGCTCTAGTTATAACCATTCACAGACAATCCCACTTCTGACACCAGAAATGTTGCGTATTTGGGGGTTCGTGAGTTGTCCGAGAATGAAAGGCAAAACTTGCAAAAATTCAGTAATTTATTCACAGAAAGTTCCAGAAAAATACAGGTCTATAAACCAAATATCAGCTTCAATTCAACCAGTAAACACAGCTTAAACAACTGCTGTCAATAGCAAATCCACAGTACAAACTGTATAGCAATAACACATAAAGCAAGTCTCTTCCAAAGAGGCTCAAAGCAATGCAACATTGACAGAAGCTGATCTCAGACTGAACTGAACTAGCCTTGGCGAAGAAAACAGGCTTATATACCCCTGTAGAAAAGTGTGGAACGTTCCAGAAATCTCCATATCTCATCAGCCAATGGGATTAGAGCTTCCATATTTGATATATCTCTAATAAGGATTTTCTCGCCAAGGTCGCCAAAAAAATCGCCAAGGTAGAAAAAAGTCGCCAAATTTGGCGCCAAAACCATTACCTGCCTTACTGGGGCTTTTAATGCGTTTTTAATAAGAAAATAAGGCTATTTCAACGCTAAAACTACTATAAATGCACAAAATTAGCACTTTATCAACTTACTAAGCCTCTTTGAAAGAATTTATACAAAAATAAACACAATTATTTACAATTTTGTAACATTATTATATATATCACAAGTAAAAATTTTGAATAAACCCCATAAAATGCAAGAACGCTTATGTTGGCGGCACTCGTGCCTACTTTGTTTGCCTTACGAAAGCTCATGTGTCTTTTCAACCCGAAACAATTGTTAAAGTTCTTGCTTCTTATGGTGTTTATTCAAAGTGTTTTAATTCATAGCAGTAAGCTCATATTGAAAAGCAAAATGAACATTATTAACATCATCTAAGTATGCGTTGGTAAACTGCATACTATTTATTTTTAGGGTTTTGGATATTCAAGAAAATTTACAGCTTTTTCTAAATATGTAGGTTTTATAAATTAAAACTAATACATTTAATAAACAAAATATATACAAAGAAAAATATAAATAGTTAATTTATAAAGTAATTAATAAATAAAACATAAAAATTATTATTTAATGGCTAGAAAACTATGATATTTTTTAATGACTGTTACATATATAGATTGGTTGAGTAATCGACGTAAATAAGGCATCTCTGTGCATTCTGTAGCTCTCGGAGACTTGCTACATCTCATTGACGGTAGCTCAATTTCATTCAATTATATCGGAGAAAATAATTTTAAGAATTACTGTATTTATAATAAAAATCTAGAGGTTGAGAAGTATTCATGTCACACAAATGCTATACTGTTGGCAAATGACACCCCTAAGAGTGATCTGTAGACAAGTAGACATGCCATCACAATTTTGATCCTCTGCAGAGGGGATGGCTTCCTTGTTTTAAGCTAAAAATTCCAGAATAATTGAATTTGGTTTTTGCTTAATTTTTAATAATTCATTTTGAAGCTATGAAGTGGAAAAAATGAATGAAATGCCTTTTTCCATTTAATATGTTCAAAATGAAACATAAAAAATAAAAACAAAAAACTGTTTTAGAAAAACACGAAAAAATTTAACAGTTGTAAATTTTCTGAATATATATATAAAAAAAAAAAAGTAATTTTCATAAATTTCTTCATAGAATAACATGGGTTTTGGCTGCCATTGACAGAAAAATTGTATAAGGAAATTGGCTAGGGATAGCTCAGATCATGTAATACTGCATTTCATGAAAATTCTTTTGATTTTTAATTTATTTAATTTGTTTTATTTTTAAGCATAACTTGCAAACACAAATTCATAGTTGTGTTAGTATTGGATAATGGATGTAATTCTCTGTTCAAAATTTGAGTAGTGCAGATTTTGTAGTTCTCAATCTCCTTATATTATTAAAATCTGTACGCGTGTGTGTTTCTGTCTGTCTGTGTGTGTGTCTGTGAGAAACGGCTTGAAACGGAAAAGGCTCCGCCGCTAAAGGTCGCACGGACTTCGAAAAGGTACCGTCGGACGGAGAATTTATCGCAGATGTACGATATGTAATTTGCTAAACGATGCGACCCTAATTAGCGGAGATATTAATTAAAATGTCGACCATTGTCTAACGAAAAAACCATTCAAAATGGCACGCGACCGACATTTTCGATCAGGACCGCTTACCTCGAAAGAAGAACTACAAAGGGGAAATTTCGTATGTTTTTGTAAAGCGATCCTGCTCGAACGGTTCAAGATATCGAAATACACCTCAAACAGCAGAAAGAGCATTTGTTACCGATTCTTACGGTACAATTTTTTTTAAAAAATACGGATTTTTTATATTTTTAAAAAAAGTTTTAAAAAGGGTCGAAATTTTTTCTTTTTCGCGGTTGTCTTTTTCGAAACGCCCTGTACGTCCGAGTAACACTTCCATTTCTTAAAAACTGGTATACAAAGAAAGGCCATTTAATCCTCTTTCGAACCATATAAACATTTTTACAAAATACGGATTAGCGATCCATATTTTTAGATTTTACGAAACATCGATTTTTTCACAAAACATTTTATAACTCAAAAGCGTTTAGAGAAAAATTATTTATTTTATATATATATATATATATATATAGATCTCGCTTAAACATTTAAATTCCCAAAAGATTGAGAGAAAATTTCAAAAACTGAATGAGTTGTAATTTTTTTAATTTTAGCCTTTAAAGCATTGGAAATCGCGAATTTCATTCCAGATTGAATTCCGTCAAATGAAGCAGCTGTCGGCTTTGATCACTATGGCAACCAGTTCAGAGAGAGCATTTCTCGAGCTCCACGGAAGCGAAAAAAAAAAAAAAGCGATAAACATCTGGTATTTAACGCAGTCACGTGTTTTTGGTACTGCGATTAAAAATTGCAATATTCTAATACGTGTATTTCAATTTCTAATTACGATTAATTTATTTTTTATACATCATTCGAAAGATATTTTAAAGTTCTTTTATATTATTCAAAGTTTTCAACAGATTTACACGTTTTGAGGTGTCCTGAATTCGTTTCCTTTTTATCTCAGCTACTAATTAAAATAATTTAATAAGTAATGCATCATTAGAAAGCTTTTTTGAATTGGAATCGAACAGTGGAATACAGAAATTTCTAGCGACATATGGCACTGTAATATTTTCAAATTTCAATATTTCAATTTCTAATTATGATTAATTTATTTTTAATACATCATTCGAAAGATATTTTAAAGTTCTTTTAAATTATCGAAAGTTTTCACCAGATTTACACGTTTTGAGGTGTCCTGATTACGTTTTCTTTTGCATCTTTTCAAATTTCAATTTCTAATTACAATTAAATTATTTTTAATTCATCATTTGAAAGATATTTTAATGTTTTTTTTTTTATATTATCGAAAGTTTTCACCTGACACGTTTTGAGGTCTCCTGATTAGGTTTTATTTGCATCTCAGCTAATTTAATTAGACCATTCAAAATTGGTATACGTAGGTTAATTAGGAGGAGCTGAAAGGGTGGGGAAGAAATAGGTGCATACCACGCGAGATATTTCACCCGATTCACACGTTTTGAGGGGTCCTGATTAGGTTTTTTTTTTTTCTTTTTGTATCTCAGCTACTGATTAAAATAATTTCATAAGTAATACATCATTAGAACGCTCTTTTGATTTGGAATCGAACAGTGGAATATAGAAATTCGTACCGCCAGATGGCGCTTTAATATTTTCAAATTTCAATATTTCAATTTCTAATTACGATTAAATTATTTTTAATGCATCATTCGAAAGATATTTTAAAGTTCTTTTAAATTATCGAAAGTTTTCACCAGATTTACACGTTTTGAGGTGTCCTGAATCAGTTTTCTTTTATGGCGCTGTAATATTTTCAAATTTCAATATTTCAATTTATAATTATGATTAAATTATTGTTAATACATCATTCGAAAGGTATTTTAAAGTTCTTTTAAATTATAGAAAGTTTTCACCAGATTTACACGTTTTGAGGTGTCTTGATTACGTTTTCTTTTATGGCGCTGTAATATTTTCAAATTTCAATATTTCAATTTCTAATTATGATTAATTTTTTTTTTAATACATCATTCAAAAGATATTTTAAAGTTCTTTTATATTATCGAAAGTTTTCACCAGATTTACACGTTTTGAGGTCTCCTGAATTAGTTTTCTTTTGTATCTCAGCTACTAATTAAAATAATGTCATAAGTAATACATCATTAGAAAGCTTTTTTGAATTGGAATCGAACAGTGGAATACAGAAATGTCTACGGCCAGATGGCGCTGTAATATTTTCAAATTTCAATTTCTAATTATGATTAAATTATTTTTAATACATCATTCGAAAGATATTTTGAAGTTCTTTTAAATTATCGAAAGTTTTCACCCGATTTACACGTTTTGAGGTCTCCTGATTACGTTTTCTTTTGCATCTCAGCCAAATGAGGTAGATCGTTCAAAATTAAGAGAGCCTGAAAGGGTAGAGAAGAAATAGGCGTGCACCGCGCGCGTATCCCCTAATTTGTGCGCGCGCAGCTCGCACGGGACTGCGCTGCCGAAGGCAGTGGGGACCCCGTCCAACTTTTTAATCGATGACAAATCATTTTTTTTCTTTTCTTAAGAATAAAAATTTTATTTGAGAAGGAATATGTGCGCGCATGGGTCTGCGCTGCCGAAGGCAGTGGGGACTTTTACCCGATGTGAATTTTTACCCGATCAGAGATGATTTTTTTAGGGGGCACAAAGTGTCAGTGAAAAAATACGCGCGCGCGGTGCGTGTATCTTTTAACTTGTGCGCGTGCAGCGCGCACGGGACTGCACTGCCGAAGGCAGTGGGGACCCGGTCCGAATTTGTACCCGATGAGAAATGATTTTTAAAATTTACTTAAGAATAAAAATTTGACTTGAGAAGGAATATGTGCGTGCAGCGCACGTATACCTTCTTACGTGCGCGCGCAGCGCGCATGGGTCTGCACTGCCGAAGGCAGTGGTGACCCGGCGTGAGTTTTTACTCGATCAGACATGATTTTTTTTTAGGGGGCACGAAGGGTCAGGGAAGGAATACGCGCGCGCAGCACGTGCATTCCGTAAGTTGTGCGCGCGCAGCGCGCACGGGATTGCGCTGCCGAAGGCAGTGGGAACCCGGGCCGACTTTTTACCCAATCAGAAATGATTTTTTTTAAACTTTCTTTTCTTAACACTAAAAGTTACTGTTAGTGATTCATTAATTATAGTGATTGAGAGATTTTGAGAATTCAGTCATTATAGTGATTCATTTGAAAATACTGACCCGCTAGCGGGCGAAGCTCGCTAGTTGTATATGAAAATTTGAAATGAAAGGTAGTTTATGACAGAAGATGATAAAGTCTAACTTTTTTTTTAAACAGTATACCTGCTTTTAAATAATCTGTTGAAATATTCTTGCAGTGGCTTAGTTTAATATAAGATTTGTAATTCCTAGCCGAACAATAGTTCTCTTTTAAGACAAAATATATAAGCACATTGAGTTTTATTTGAATTTTATTCATACTCATACAGATAATAAACAGTTATACATGATCTATGATTCCTCACTTTATAGATTAAAACAAATAACACTTCAAACTAAAAAGCATATCATAATAGGTGTGTGGGGGGGTGGATTTGCAAATTTGTGAAAATCTTTTGTTCTACTACATTTTTAACACTTAACATTACGTACTGTTTGAGCCCCTCTAAAAAATTTCTGGTTAATTTTATTTATTTCAATTTAATAACATACACAAGACTAATTCTATTTATTTAATATTAGCAAGCTTCACTTGCTTTATTGTTCTGTTCATGACATTTAAATGAATTTAAAAAAAATTAAAAAATACTCTTAATAACAGAAAGGGAGAAATATAATAATGCAATTTGAATATCACTATCACATATCATCTAATACAGTAAAGAATCCATTATCTGAAATCTTGTTATCCAGAATGCTCCGAAAACCAGAAAGCAAAATGCCAACTATCAAAATTTTTAATTATTGTAAAATTTAAGAATGAAAGTTATACAATAGCTGCAGTCAGAATTATATTTTTATGACCTACTTTCTTTAATGCTACAGTGTTACGGTAAGCACAAAACTATCCAAATAATTACTTGATATATTGCTAATTTAGGTTAGAAAATCAATTTTTATGGTATTTCTTAATAGATAAACATTAATAACACATACTCCTTAAAGTGCTTAGTTGCAGGTGAATTCAGGTTGCATGCATGAAGTCCCAATCATTATAAAAAATTTTAAGTAGTTTTTATTAATTTCCATTTTTAGAATTCATTTCATAAAATATTTAGCATTATGTGCTAAAAATATCTCAAACATTTTTGAACAATTAGTACAAGAGACTATAAGCAAATAACTATCATAGATATGTTTTCAAAATCCAAATGAAGGGATTTTAATCTCAAGTCCAAAATTAAATTTTATATATGTTTATTTATTTATTTTTAATTTATTATTACTACTATCAGGCTTAACTCTCTTCGCTGGTCACTACATTTAAAGGAAACTCTTTTCTGTATAGCTTTATAAAAATAAAATAAAATACTGAAATTGCTCAAAAGCTTGCTTCAGGTCCCTGCTGCCTTCGGCAGCGATTTGGTCATTCGTTGAAACTCGGGTGCCTGGCCCTATTACCTGCGACAGCGGTTTACCAATGAGCTTCCATTTAGGTGCTCATTATATAACAGTTTTGAAATAGATAGTATCGAAAAAATTGGAGTATTCCATTTATATGTGAATCCCAGTCACATATGAACACTATACGTGGTGCACATAATACTTGCTTTTACGCTATTTTCTATGTTTATTTTGTTCATCCGATCAACCATAAAATGACAGTAATTTCACGCCAAGTATTACAATATATGCTATGACCGACTACGTCTGTCACATGAGACAATTTTTGTGGTTATATATAATTCATGGTTTGTAAACCTGATCATAGTACAGCCTTAATATAGTTCTCTTTGGTGACTTTTGGATTTTTGTCACTATTTTAGACTTAATCCCTTGTAACAATATGCTATGAGTGCTATTTCTGCCGTATTTTAGACAACTAATCTTTTTATTTTTATATTTATTTCACATTAAACATATTTTTATTTATTTATTTAAAAATGAATTTGAATTAATCAAATATTCCTGTTCGACAGCGTGCAAGTTCAGTAACACAAAGAGGCTTATTTGTTTGCATGATAAATTAGCATAGTGATTATTAAAAAAAAATAATAATAATAATAAATAAATAAATAAATAAATAGGTAAATATTATCGTGCTACACAACTTTATTATGTTGCTCCACTGGCAGCTTTTGAATTTTTGTCTTTGGATTTTTTTTTTTTTTTTTTTTTTTTTTTTTTGTATGAAAAGGGGAAGACTACTTTTCTAATAATTTTATCAGACACCTTTTTGTTTATACATAAAAAATCCTTCATATTCTGCTCATATTTTTAATGGTTTTTAGGTTTAAAATAGTGCTTGTTGAAATAAATTTGCTATCTTTAAAACTGCATTTTCTCTGTAAACTTTCTATAAAAATAAATCATTTATGTTTTTATATTTTTGGTGCGCTACTTAGATTAAAATGGCTGTTGCTATAATAAACTTCTTGTCGAAAAACGTTCGGTGTATTGAAACACCAAAATTGAAAAAATCGCCCAGCAGGATCTATTAATGAAACTGATAAAATAAAAATATGGTTCATAGAGTTTAAATAATCTATTTAAAAAAACTTTTAAAGCCCAAATTCTTAATGTATCGTATCATATAAATCTTTTTGAAGTTAGAATAAAATTTAATAATAATAAAAAAAAATGTTTATTAACCAAAAAAAAAAAAAAAATAAAAAAAAAAAAAATAAAAAAAAAAAAAAGATGAAATTTGAAATTGCATGTCGGTCTTTTCGGGTACAGGCTGTATATATTGTATTTTTGTGTTCGTGAGAGAAAATTAAAAAAAAAAAAAAAAAAAAAAAAATTGAAAACTGCAATTTTTAATCCCACTTCATAAACATGTGACCTAATGTGAAGCAGATTTTTTTTTATCTCTCCTCACGATTTCCATACAATCTTCTGCTGTTGCCACCTAAAATTCGTACTTTAGTTAATTTAAAAAAATCTATTTATCCGATCGATAAGATGTTTAAATCTATCGGATTCACAAAAATTTTCCCTTTCATTTGGTATCTTATTTGTAACGATATGACTGATATTTCTAATTTATTTTCTAATTTATTTTCCTCATTTTAAATAAATGTATGCTTTTTTCTTTTTTTTTAATTATTCTGGCGAAGGAAAAATTGGCAACAATTAAATTATGGATAAAATTTAAATAGCTTTTTTATCAGAAATTAGGTTATTATTTTCACATTTTAATTAATTAAGAAAAATCTAATCAAAAATTCAAAAATCTGGCTTCGAGGTGCATCAGGAGAGGTCATTACGAGCCTGCATGCAAATGTGTGTAGCTCTGCGATCAGCTATTTTCCTAAAAGGCTCCGGATATACATACACAATGGCTGGTACACACACAAACATACGTAGATTATATGTATAGATTATTATTTATAGTTTAAAATTGTAATTAAGAATATTTTTTATTTTGTGGAAATAATTTATTAAATGAACAAATCTATATATTATTCATGATTATCACTGCTATTTGTGACATTATTTCGTACCATTTTTATTCATACAGTAAAGTGTTCCGAATTACGGAAAAACCTCTTATCCAGAATACCTAAGGTCCCAAGCTTTCTGGATAATGAATCCTATACTGTACTGCAGATGTACAGAAAGCTTATAATAATTTATTATCTTCTTAATTTTTTCATACATACACATATATTTATTTATTTAATTGGGCTTTTGCCGGCATTATTTACCTGACACCTGGAGGCTTCATCTGCAATTTCACTGATCAGGGTTTCTGTTGTTAACCCAGGTGCCAGCCCTTTCCCTGATCTAGATTAGCAGATTCATTTGGCCAATAGGTGGTATACAGAAAATGTTCCAAATGTATTAGATAATGTTCAAGACATTATTAACAACATGTTAATTATATATAAGGGCAGTGCTACGGCTGGATTTCTCATTATTAAATTCTCGTAGCTTAAAATGAATACAGAATACTCTGAGTCTTTGAAGATAAATTTCCTACTGGGATGAGATAAAATAAAACTGAGTGAAACTTTAATGGTTAAAAAAAAAAAAAAAAAAAAAAAAAAACCTTCACTGAGAAAATGCAAAAAGCTAGGAAGATGATGATAGCTAAACACAGTTTTACTAGAGGCAATGCCACACTGTTAAGAATTTCAACAGAAAACTCTGTGTAATCTGTTTAAGTCTTATGGAAAATTACAGAGAAACATAAACAGAGATGTAAAAAAACTTATTTTATACATTCATTTTAATAACTAATATTAATTTAATTAATTATTGGTGAGAACATATTTCGGACTTGGAATGATTTTTCTAAAGTAGAAACAGTCAATTTTAATTTTAATTAAAAAATTAAATAATAAAATTAGTAAAAATACAGAATAACGATTGAGAATCTCGATTATTCACTTTTATCTAAGAATTAACGTAAATTTACAGCGACACGACTCTGGATAAATATTAACATTAAATTTACAGAAATTTTTAACAGTGCGTAAAACACTTGATCACTTGTCTTGGATCCATCTGTAAAAATTTAAGCACAGTCATGAGAAGTATAAAGAATCTGAAAGAAAGAAACATTCATGTTGAATTAAAAAAAAAAAAAAAAAAAAAGTTAAAGGCATTCAGGTAAAAGATAGCCAGGAAGTTTCAAAACATCATATTTTAAAGGTAACTGAGTCTGGAACATGTCAACATGAGAAGTACATATAAAAATATCTTAATGCTTCAGTCAATATATAAACTGAGGATAGAAGATGTACAAGAAACATTTGAAAATATTCTTAGTACAACATGGTGAACGGTCCGAAGCTTTGTAGTTTAAGAAATGTTAACTGAGCCATAAATTTGAAAACTTTAATTCATTTTACAATGGATGATTGTCTCATAGTTTAACCAAGATGTGATTTGCAGTTTACACCTCAAGAAGTATTTAATTAGTTTTTAATTTAATTAATTTTAATAAAATTAGTAGTTTTAAAATACTTTATTTTTTTATCAAAAATATTATATAAAATAGCAGGGAGTGTCAAGAACTGAGATTGGACTGTTATTCTCAATAATTGCTTATTTTTTGCAATAAAAATAAATCATCAATATATCTCGATGTATGCTCGCTTCGCGAGTATTAAAGCTACGGATGAAAGTCTGTTTATAACAGAACGACAGGACTACTTATATTTATATTTTAACATCCTTTCAAAAAAAAAAAAAAAAAAAAAAAAAAAATCTGAAAACACTAGTCTAAATAATCAGGAAATATTCAGCCGAGACCCATTGGCTCTGTGGTCAGAGTACATACTACGAACCCAAAGGTTCTAAGTTCGATCCTCACCGATGGAAAGTGAAAAAGAAAAACTATTAAAGCTTTTACAGATTTCACAAAATATTTAAAGGTATAGTATGAACTTAAATGATAAAATTGGACATTGGCAGGCATTTTCGATGTGGAACACTATAAATTGGTATCGACACAAAATGCCAGATTGAAAGAAATAGTCCTGTCGTACTAAAAAGATTACTTTTATAGTTTTGATATTTTTCTCAGTTCTTGGCACTTTTTTTTTTTTTTCATGCAGAGAGTTCATTTTCCCTTTTACATATGAAGCACATTCTCAATACTAAAAAGTACTGTACAATAACATTGGTGAATTGTACAGCATGTGCCATACATCCAACAAGTCCAATTATATATTTTCTTCAAGATGAAGTAGAATGTCATTGATTGTGTTCATATGTAAAGGTTTTGTGCTAATAGTATGTAATGTTGTCTGCTCAATATTTGAAATCAGATTAAATAGTGAATTTGATGGTTTTATCAGACCACCTTTAATTTTAATAGAAATTAATTTTTCTTTCTCGATAAATTCTGAATCATTTTTTTTTATTAGGTATGTTCTGCAAGGTTCACATTTAGTTGGAGATATATGTCGTTTTGCAATGAACCCGGCCGCATAAGTGATAACATAATCTGACGAACTTATGAAGTTGTACGCATGATCATTTTCACTTATGCTTCTGAGTCCACTGCCTGAATTCAAAATTTTGTCAATACATTCAGTAATTTTTTCTTTGGAATTCACTGTAGATTCATTTTTAAATTCCTCTAATAGAGTTTCAAAAATTTCCTGATTGACATTACTGCCCTTAGGTGGTTTTATTAGAGAATAACACCCAATCAATCTGTATAGCTGCAGAAATACTGTTGGGTCTGGATGATCATTCGAGCCACTAGCTGTTCTCATTATTCCAAAAAATCTCTAAAGAAAAGAAAGAAAATATAAATATCAATACATAAACATTCATATGTAATAAGAAAATTATGTGTGAACATAACAAAAGAGAAAAATAAAGAAAAGAAAAACCTCTAAGGAATCTTGATTTAACCTTGCTGTCATTAGGTATTCATAATTTTGTTTATCAGCTAAGAATTTTAATGGTTCAAGAGTTCCATAGAGAGTTATTTTTAACCCAAAGTATGTGCTGTCAGCCATAAAGTTTGGGTGTCGTGAGTCAATTTACGCCACCTTGTAAGATAGTCAAGGAAATCAGCAATTTCCTGGAATGAAAAATTTTAAATTTCATAATACTGGCACATGTTGCTATAAATTCATATGTAATTAAAATAATAATATCTTATAATATTCATCTATATTGCACCATATCATTATGATGTGTACTTTTGCCAAATTACTGTAATCAATTTATTATTACTGAATTTTAAAGTGCTGCAACAATAAGGAAACAAAATTTATAGTAATAAAAATAACAGGATTTGCCCAGGCTTAAAGAAAAGAAAAAAAAAAAAAAAAAAAAGCAATTTTAAGGTGTAAATTCGACAATTAAAATCTGGTCATTCATTTTGAGATTCAGGTGTATGTATACACTGCCTTTCTATAAATGGCTGGACACTTTCAATTTCAGACTTTTTCAAATATCTCAAAAGTACCAGATGTATCAACTTGAAATTTCATGTGTGTGAAGAACACGCTATATTTTCACATATTTCAGTGAAATTTTTCTTTGAACTTAACATAAAATAGTATTTCTACATATCTTCCTAGTCACTAGTAATTCATGTAAACAAAACAGTAATTAGGGTTTTAGTTTATTTGCTTTTTAATTTATCATTTTTTTTTTTTTTTTTTTTTTAGTGTTGTCTGAAAAATTGTACCCAAATGTGAAAACATGATTTGAATGTTTGCTCCTCATATACAATAAACTTTCATTAGACTTGCTAATATGTAACATGGCAATTTAACCCTGCTGCTATATTCAGGTGCATCTGACCCTCAACTGACTTAAATGAAAAATTCATTTTTGTTAAATGTAGAAATTTAAAATTTTGGGTCTTTAGAATATTTGAATCAATTGAAAATGGGGGTGCATTTTGGTTCATATAAAGTGAATACAGCAACAAGATTAATTTTCTGAATGAGAAATATTATAATTTTGAAAACTACATTAGAGATGCATAACAAAAACTACAAATTTTTAAAGTTAGATTAATTATTGGTGAACTCAGAAGTTTATTAAAAGCAAATATCAAAAACAGCACAATTCAAACATTTAATATGTATTGATGTAAAAACTGCCATTCACACAATAGGAAACAATAACATACCTTTTCAGCTACTGAATTAGGTTTAAGAGCAGAAGATGGGAGTTTTGAGTTCATCACATCTATTAAGGAATTCACCCTCCTTATAAATAAAATGCAGCAATCACTGTCACCTTATTCTGGCAAGTCAGTTTTCAGTAGTTTCATTCCAGCTGCAACAGAGTCGCTGAAAAACTATTAAAAAGTTTTCATTAGAATACTATGAAAAAATAAAAGTTTATACTTTAACTGAAATCAAAAAAAGACAAGAAAACAAACCTGGAAAGCTAATGCAACATTCATCTTCTGATAGTACTTGGGAAAAATATGATAAATTTTTAATTTGGGACATATTTTTAATGCGTGTGATTTTGGGCTGTCATGAGCAACAGTAGCTTCCCAGAAAGTCGTTTTAATTGGCCCATCAGGTGTCTAAAAACATAATTTTATAATCATTAACATTTATATAAAATAAGAAGTGAAGCCTGTCAAGAATGATTTTATTGTGCTTTTTATAAATTGACTAAAACTATAGCGACAAAATACATATTAAGCAAACTCACAAGGGAAGTGTGAATTAGTAAAATCGCTATTGAAACCAAACCAACCTTAAATTAAAGAGCATGGTCGAAAACATTGGGTACCATACAAATTTGCTGCAACAACTCCCATGGGGGTGAGATATGCCCTCTATTAGTTTATTTCTATAAAAGACAACAAAACACGCAGTTTAGTGTGAACAGATGGTGCAGTGCTAGCGTGCTTGATTTTGGATACGGAGGACGTGGGATCGAGTCCCCGCAAGGGCGTTTTGTAATTTTTTCGATTTTTTTTTTTTTTTTGAGTATTCCAATTAATGAAGTATTGAGAATGAATTTAAGAAATGCATTTACTTTTTAATTTTATTTATAAAAAGGAAAACCATGTTTGAAGCTACGAATATAGTTTCTAATTTATAACAATTATGATTAAAAGTAGAAAAATCATAAAACCATGAGTATTTTTCCTAATTAGAACAAGAAATATAAAAAGAATGATCGCAATTATTTGAATTTCAATTTTGTTCAACGTAAATTATTGTTCATCACGAAAATTTTGTCAAATATTTGGCTTTTCGTCGAGATTACTTGATTTGTAAAATTCATATTTACCCAGATTTTGAATTTTTTTAAATGTAAATTAATTATAAATTAGTAAAAATCATTTTGAGAAAATTTTGTCAGTGTCTTCAATATTATTGTCAGTTCTTCCGAAAACCAGTAAATTTGACAGTTGTTTAATGAAATATTTGAAATAAAAGTTAAATGCGACGTCGAATAGTTAAGCAACAGCTGATCATCATTCAGGATTTTTCATGCAAAAAATTGCATGAATAAATAATACAATTGAGAGCAGACGATTAACTCTTGCTATTAATGTCGTCGTTAAAAAAGAGTAATTAATAATTTATAGAAAACAATCATTAACAAAATTTTATCTGAATGTAACCATTGACAAAATCTTACCCAAATACAAAAAAGTATTTCCCGTTAAATTATTAATTTCTTTAAATTTAATAAATAAATAAATTGGTTAAAAATAAAAAATATTAAATTGTCCGCGCTGAAAAAAGAGAAAAAAAATATATAATTAATGTTTTCTCTTAAAATAATGATTTAATTTAATTAAAAATGTCAAAAATAAATATTTCAGTTGAAATAAAAAAATAAATTATGAAACGCCCTTGCGGGGACTCGATCCCACTACTTCCGAATCCGAAGTCAAGCACGCTAGCACTGCACCATCTGTTCATACTACGCTTTGTGTTTTGTTGGCTTTTATAGAAATAACTAAAACTAATAAAGGGCATATCTCACCCCCATGGGAGTTGTTGCAGCTAATTTGTACAGTACTCAATATTTTCGACCATGCTCTTTAATTTAAGGTTGGTTTGGTTTCAATAGCGATTTTAGTAATTCACACTTCCCTTGTCAGCATAGTGTGTGGTAAATTGTGAATCATTTGGAAAAAAAAGACTACTTGCTATTATGAAGAAAGTTTAATCCCGAAATCATTACATTATATTAAATTAAATAATTAAAAGATACAAAAGAAGTATTACATAAATCAAAATTTTATTCTTTAATAAACAAGCTAAAATATCACATATTTGCCATAAAAGTGTTATATTATGTATTAAAATTTTAAAAAAAATGTTTTTAAATTAAAATAAATGTCAAATTGCAGATAATAGGTAATACTGACAAATATAATGAAATATGATTACTATTATAACATATTTTTAGCAAACTCATGTGAATTTTTTTTCTCCTTTTTAAACCTCTAAAATTTGATAGCTAAAGTTGTGCATCAGTCATATTCCTTCTTTCGTTCTTCCTGTGTTATCCAATAGGATTTTCATTACTTCATTTTATATGAGTATCTCATTTAAAAATGAAATTTTTCAAATATTACTCTTTGAATATGTCGGTTAAGCTAATTATGCTTCAATTTTTAATTCATCAGAAGCCAAAGTATTAATTTTTATGGGATGAAATGCTGATAGTTAAATAAAAGCATTGAAAGAAAAGTTTCGAAATAAAATTCATGTTTGACGGCCCAGTTTTCAATACTTCCCCAGGCAGGTCAGGTTGAGTACAGCACCCCTATGGCGACTTTTAAATTTTGGATGCCATGTAGGTGATAGCATTTATTTATTTATTCATTTTAGCATAGCTCTTAGTTAAAAAAAAAAAAAAAAAAACTTAGAACCGTTTTTGATTATGCTTTTTAACATTGCATTTTTTAGTCAAATAACGACTAAATCATACAGTATGAAGCCAAAAATCCAGCGGGCGAGCGGTTCAGCGCTCGAAACTGGTAGACATGAGGCACTGGCAAGTATCACAGAATATATTTAAAAATCATAATTTATTATTTTTTGCTTGAATTTGCCTATTATCGAAGTACTTAAATTATTATATTTTTTAGGCATGACCAAAAATCCAGAATCACTGCGGTCACAACGATTCTGAATTTTCAGCTTTGTACTGTATTTCATTTATATCTTTGAAGTATTGCTAGGTTTAAAGTGACTCTTGAAAAGATTGTAACAATGCAACTTTTAAAAAAAAAAAATTTTTTTTTTTTACAGAATGATCTCATCAGTCAAATGATGTCTTTTTTAAAAAATAGATAACTAATCAGAATCCATGTGCTTAAATGTCGCTTATATATTATTTTTTATCCTCATATATTTTATTCACTACCGTATTGTTTCTACAAAATTTAATCTTAGCTGGTCTGCATTAGGCAATAGGCAATAGACAGATATAGGCAATTTTAGAAAAAAAGTGAAAAAAAAATGAAAAGCTACACTGGTCTTGTGAACCACCAGAATTTATATTTTGCTGTCTGTTAAATATTTTTGTGGTTCCGAATCAATGGGTCACTGTTAATTTTAAGTCCTGTATAGTAAAAAAAAAAAAAAAAAAAAAAAAAAAAAAAGAAAAAAAAATAGTGAAATCACAGTGAATTAAAAGAGGTGGAGGTAAGGAAAATAATATAATTTTTATTAAAAATAAAAATATACCATTTCACTCATAGAAATATATATTTTGGAAGTAGTATTTAAATAGCATAAATAGATAAAGTATTACACATACTAATTGTAATTATAATGAATGCATATACTTACTAGAATAAACCTTTTATCTGTGATAGCATTCCTCACATTTTTTATCAAATGTGGGAAATCTGAAATGAACCACAGACGACGTTCTGGGTCGCACATGTGAGTGCAACTTATATTCATATCAGATATTCCAAATATTGACCACATTTTTCTATTCCATGAAGCACATCAGTAGTAACAACATCAACATAAAAACCAGAGTTCTCTAGAAGAATAATGGCTTTCATCACAATCCGGTGCAAAACTGATCCTTTAAAAGAAAATAATTATACAATATTACTTCTTATTTTAAAGTAATGAACGCAACATGTTGTTCATCAACTTATATGTAACCAGCAGGAATTTAACACTGTATTTATAGCTTTCTATTATCTAAAATATTATACATGATGTGATCATTTGAATTAATATTCCCTCATCAATATATCAGAATTTCTACTTACTTTTTAAAAGTTGGGGAATGGAATTTTTATAAGTAAAAAAAGGAATTATTGTTTTAACATAACATTTGTAATCAGTAAATTAACCTTATAGACTTTAAATATAAAATTATACATTTTCAATATTTATGCTTTTGTTCAATAATGAATAGAAAATATTTCATACATCAAGGTTCTCATCAGAGGATAAAACTGCATGATATTTTCACATCCTTCCATAAAAACAAAGAAAGGGGGGAGGGGATGAGATAGATAGAGATCAAGAAGTTGCACATACTTAAGCAGATTAGGGCCCTGATTTGTTTGTCACGAGCTTTCTATAGGTAAAAAGAAACTATTAAAATAGCTTTTTGATTGTTTTATTTTAATTCTGAAAAATTGCACGAATTTCATGCAATATTAAAATTTTTAAGCAAGACAGTAAAAAAATATGTGAGATTCTTGGAGTTTCATGCTCTGGTGGGAACCCTGTACATAAATAATTTCACGTTAAGTTGTGTGTGTCATTAAGATTATAGACTAATTTATTCCTTTGACATTTCAAAGTGCATACACACACATTTTGATTTAGTTTATGCATTTAAACATACCGAAATCAAAGGTGAATTACCAGAAAGTGCTCCTTCACTCAAAAAGCATGCAACAGACTGCACCCATTTGCCTCTAAACATTTGGTACATTAGAACTAAGGCATGATCACCCTTTTGGAGAGTCTGATGCTCAGGAATGTATTCCCCTAAATCAGTGAAGCCATTAACTTCTAGAGTTTGTTTATTAAAGGACAAGCTTGGTGACAGCTGCATTTCGTCAATCAAAAGAGCTCCTATCAAAATTATGATATAATATATAAACTTCAAATGAAAATGAAAAATTGTATAAATCATGTATGAATACTTTTAAGTACTATGTTACCTCGTTTATTACACATATCCATAGATGCTGCCTTTTTTTTTCATACAATGAAAGATGTAGTGTTGGAATCCAAAGGAGGCCTGAATATGCTTCAGGTAATTCAATAATGTTCTGCTAGAGGGAAGAGCAAGGATTTTATTGTTGCGGAGATGTTCTTATAGTTTCTTACTTTTGATTCTCATAAGCAGGCATTCGTAAACCCACCTTGTAGAATAACGAATGCCTGCCATGTCTTTAACTTTGGAAGCATTGAGACATGCTTCCACATTTTGTCTTTGAGTTTCTGGTAAAGTAGATATGGCATTTAACAGAGCCTCCCGTTCTACGAGGGAACACTTTTTCTTTGTCAGATCGATTTTTTTTGTTAAGACAGCAATCTAAAATAAACAGATTTAAACTAAATTGTCAATAGCAATGTTAAATATGATACATTAAGACAAGTTTAAATAGAGAAGGTTTAAAAAACAACAACAAGAACAACAACAAAACCCAGCTTTTTAAGAAGCTGGATGTTATATTAATGTATTCAAAATCTTATTTTAATGTTATTTTAATGTTTTTATGTTATTTTAATGTATTGCACTTTTAAACACATACATAGTTGTTTATTTGATTAAAATTACATTTTTACAATTTAAACTTCACACTAAACAAAGCATTTTCTTAATAGTACCTTCATGTTAAAATATTTTTGTAAAGTTTAGAGAATGCAATCAATTATATTTAGTAGGATTTTTTATTATGGTGAATGGAAAAAAAAAATGACGATGCCTGAGTTTATAATTACAGCTGTACCAAAGCCGAGTACTCGGAGTTATATAGCCAATACTGAATTGTTTTAAGAATTTCAATATTGTTAAGCATAACTGAAAACAAATGGTTTAAAAACATATTTTTCAATATTTTATGTAGAAATTCATGCAAAGTGTTATTTTGATTCTTTTTAATGGGCCAGGACGAGGCCTCAAATTAGCACCCTGTGCAGATCTTTGGTGCCTAATCTAAGAAAACATTATAGAAATATCATGAAATTCATACCTTTTTTTCCATTCGAGAATTCCATTGATTTGCACGGGCAATGCGTTGATAGAATCGTTTGTGTTTCAATGTATGGGTTACATTTTTCTGCTTCATAGGTGTCCTATAATTTGTTTTCCTACAGGCAGAGCACCATGCTTGTGGTCTTCCAGGTGACGTCCACTGACGTTCCATTATTAGAGAACAATTTTTATTTCTAAATATATCATAAGAAGATCAAATTAAAGTAAAAATTAAAGCTTGAATTCAATTATGTATTTATTAATAATTTTGACATAATAAATTGACAAAGAATTTGACATATTTTTTTAATCCTTCTGAAAAAGAACAACTAATTTGTTACAAGTTTTGAAAAAAAAAAACCCCAAAGAACTGGCATTTATAAGTAATAGGTAAAAAGCTTTGAATAAACAATGTAAAATGTATGAACTCGCAACAATTGTTTAGGGTTGAAAGAAAATACATGACCCTTCATCTGGCGAACAAATTAGACACAAGTGCTGCAAACAAAGCAGCAGAGTACTTGCATTTTACTTTTGAAGTTTTTCACTTATTAATGTGTTACAGTAATTTAGAGATGCACTGAATAGCAGTTTTGGCTGCATACTGAATATTTGGCTGGCTGATTTACTCTTCTATTCAAGTGTCAATAATCTAATTTTCTGCAAATTGTTTCAGTAATACCATTTACATTTAGTAGTATTTTATTTTTTTAATTATGAAAACATTATAAAAAAAAACTACTGTTCAGAAACAGTGGTGTAATGCTGAATTCAGAGTTAAAGTAAATTAGTAACTGTTAGTCTTCTTAATAAACACATAAAATTTCTTAAATAACAGTATCTCGACACTCCCAATAAAAAATAATAAATAGGAAGATATATATATATATGTATATATATATATATATATATATATATATATATATATATATATAAATATATATATATATATATATTTTTTTTTTTAAATGCAACATTTGAGAAAAATCAATTTAAAAGTAACAACATATTGACTAACCAATATTAAAACTGACGCAAATGCTTTTCACTCTCATGTGGTATATTGTGGGATAGAGATGAGATGGTTTTTGTGTATGTTGGGACACTTCATATGCATTTTTCAATGACAAACTTAAAATTGCTATATTATGACGTGTGCCATTTTTCTTGTTAGACTTGGATGTGATCTTTGCTCAATCTCTTGAAGTTTCCTTGATGGCATCATCATGTGATTTATGTATGCTCTTTCTTAATCCAACTTAAAAGCAAACATTGTTATTTATTGTTGTTGATAAAGACAACTTTTGTTAGACATTATTGATTGTTATGATTAATGTAACTAATATTAATTTTCTTTAATGTTACTTGAAACTAGATAAAACAATTGTTTTCAATTATAATCTATTTCTTAATTACTCTGAAAAATCTTAATTTAACCCATTAAATAGAGAAGAATAAGAATCCTACTGAAAACTTATGAATTTTTGTATATATTTTGAGTTTCAATGTGCATTTCTAATCGTATGTAGTTTAAATAATTTAGTATATATATATATATATATATATTGTTAGCAGATATGCAGGGGTGATTGTGACTCAAAGGTAAAAACCCTGAAAATTAGAGCGTCAAATTAAAAAAAAAAAAAAAAAAAACCAAAATATCAAATAATACTCTAACTATTTAGGCAAGAAGCCTTCGATACTTTTAAATTTCATTCACATATCACCTAGATAACAAATGAACAACCAATAAAAGCAAAAAATAACTTTATAAACTTTATAGGAAATATGAAAACACAGATGGGTTAGACCTGAAATCAGTGGTAAACCCTGAGCACAAACACCCCTGCAGATATGGTATGTTTCCAAAATAGGAGATTTGAGACCTAATTGGAGAAGAACAGATATTGAAAAAATGCAAAACCCTTTTAAATTAGTTTTCTCGATCCCTGTTTGTTATAATTTAAGAAAAGAATTGTTTTATTTCATATCCGTTGTTTAAAATCCCTGTATTTGAATAAGTTAGTTTTGCTGTTTTTTTTTTTTTTTTTTTTTCTTTGCTTGTGTTTTGCAGAAAAACAAATATCTTTGTTTGAATAATTGAAAAATAAATAAAAGTTACATTACAACCTTTTTGAAAAAATTACCAACGAAGCTAAGCGCTTCATTATTTAATGTAAAAAAGAAAAAAATATATTTATTTTCATCACTTGCAGAGAAAAAAAATCTTAAGAAATTGTTTCTGCAGCAGGAGCTTTGGCACTTAATGGGTTAATAATTTAAAATAGTATATATTTTTTAAGTAATTAAAAATTTTAAAGAACTGAATTCTATGTTCAACTGGCCAAATAGTAGCAGAATAATCTCATATTTGACAAAACCATATATTCGGCGGGCTGAATATTTTTAGATTTGGCTAAACTGATTATTTGGCAGTATGCCCGAATAGACACCGAATATTTGGTGCATCCCTAATAATTATCGCATTAAATATTTTCTAATGAATGTTAGCTTCATGTAAAAAGATAAAATACTTAATTTTCACTTACCCATGCTTTATACTAGAACAGATTAGATATCCATCAACTTTTCTTAATAATGCAGATAAGTGTTCAACACACTGAATAATATTATCTGATGTATCTTCAAAATCAATGCCATAATGCATGCCCTGTAACGGAATGTTGAGAAAATAAAAATTATAAAAATTCATTTAATAAAAATATATAAATAATTAAAAAAAAAAAAAAAAAAAAAAAAAAAAAAAAACATTAACACACAAGTTACTGTCCATAATTACTTGTCTTTCAGGGGCAAATGTTATATCCCATTTCACACACACTAGAAAATTCTCATGTGATGAGACAGATCACCATTTATTAGGTTTCGATACTTCAGCTATATTTATAAGTAATTCTTCGAATGAAAAATTATTTAATCTTTCATCTGTAGTCAAAACTTCTTCAACTTCTGGAGATGTCTGGCCTTCTTTGCTAAGGGTGGTCTGTCACAAGCAGTGGCGGATCCAGAACTTACATTTGGGGGGGGGGGGGTAAGAGTTTTCAAGACGTTATTCCAGATCAATGAAAATTTTACAATTCTAACATCCAATTGGGAATGTGTTAGTGCTTTTTTGGGGGAGGGGGGAAATCCGCCACTGGTCACAAAGGGGTTTTTCTACGCTTTTTAACAGTTGTTAAATAAGATGGCAGATTAGGAAAAACTGAGGGAACTGCATCAGCTACGAGGGCTGGCTTTTTACTTTCCAGAACTCTCTCAGTGCCATCTGACAGCTTGATGACATAGGTTCTGGATATCTCCTCTGGCAGGAAATGTAACTCACATACTTTGTCGTTGCTACTCATCTCTTTATCCAATCTGGTAACATCAAGTCTCCATTTTTTAAGTTTGTCCTTTTTTAAGTTTATTTTTTAAGTTTGTATTAGAATCTTTTATTTACTTTATGTACACACATAATAAAACTTTTAAGAAAACATTAAATGAAAAATGTTTGAAAATTATTTGATCCCCTCCCCCCTCTAATTTGTTAAGAATGTCTTACAGAAAAATAAACTGTGGAGAGGATAAAAAAAAAAAAAAAAAAAAAAAAAAAAAAATCTGAAAATATGTTTTAGTTCTTTCAAATTAATATTTCAAATTCGTATAAACATGTATTATGAGGATTATTTTCATCAGAAAGATGTCAGATCAGTTTTAAAATAATATGGAATGCTGGAATTATTAACTATGAACACATTCTACTTCAAAAGCACCATCAGTTATTTGTAATGTATAATTTTTTTAAACACAGAAAAGTACGAAGAAAATTACACATAAACAAGCATTATGAGGAATATCTTCATCTTAAGAATATTGAATTAGTTTTAAATTACAATTCATGACACTGGTATAAACGTCATTGTTTCTGAATATTGTAGATTGGAAAGTTCCATAAGTTATTCTAATTTCAGTTTTTTTTTTTTTTTTTTTTAAACACAGGAAGTCAAAACTATAATGCGAATTAATGCAAATAGTATATATGGATTTGCATGAAATATGAAAATGAACCTAATAAAATTACACAAGAAAAACTAGGATTAGGTAAATGTATCAAAATGGAGAAAGGGTAGCCTAGTGAGTGAGGCATTTCATTCTGAGATCGTGCCAGGTTAACAATACACTTTCTTTCTTTTAACATTACTATGGTATACTCAATAACAGAAATTTAGGAGAACAAATTAACACTATTTTTTTTTTATCCCTCTTGTCCTTTAAATTCTAATTTTTTATGTTTAGCGCACACTAAAAAACTCATTCAAATTAAATTCAGTAAAATTTTATGAAATTACCCATGACATTAAATATGCAATATTAAAGCAATGCATCTTTAAAAATTTTCAGACATGTGGAAGGTGTGTTTGGTGTTAGGGATTAAGGCCGATTGACAACACTGGGGTCCTAGGCCTGAGGGGGTGTGCCTTTCCGTGGAGGTCTTTCTAAGGGATCCTAGCCCGTATTTACGCAAGTTTCGGAGAAAACCACGGAAAACTCCGAACGGCTAGGCCGACGAGCGCGACCGGGGCTCGAACCCGGCACCTCACGTCTACCAGCTTTGAGCGCAGAACCGCTCGGCCGCTGGTGGGCGACATGTGGAAGGAGGGAACTGCTTACTTGTCTTGAGAAGAAAAAGGTTAAATATTAGATTACAAGAATTGTTTATTCCCCTAATCTCATATTTAAATTATAAAATACTAAAATAGCATAAAAATTATTTATGATTAGCGGCTCAATGTCATCTCGCAGTGTTAGTTTTTAAATTCTACCTTTAACACTGAATACATATCTGAGTATTTATAGGTATATAATCATTTTTTATCTGTTAAATACTGCACCACATTAGACTGCATCTTATAAATTAATGAAATATTACCAAAATTTAATTAAAGGTCGTCATTCATTTTTAACAAACTATAGAATGGCCTGACAATCGATATAGCTATCAATGAAATAATTATGTCAATATTGCCTTTATTAACCTTTATTATTGCGAACAGCATTATTTCATACTGTGAAAAGTAGGCATTACATGCATAAATGCAATTCATATGCAGTAAAAAGCAATGATTTTATAAAGTTTTGAGAAGAAAAGAACTTACTTTAGGTACAGAAAACAAACTCGAGCATTTCTTTGTTTTTTATCACTATCATAGCCTGTCTTACATCCAGGTACGAAGCATTTGTTTGAAACCATCTAAATTAAGCTGTTTTAAGTGCTTACAAAAAAAACTATATTGTATAAAATCAAAAATTCAAAAAGCACATCAGCAAAACTGTATTGAAAAGAACAGTATATTCGCGCCGAGGGCCGAGATACAGAGTAATGACAAGTAGCGCCCTCAATATTTTCCAAAAATTTACATCACAGTTTCGTAGCTTTCTCCCATTGGACCTTCAACTCCTATTAATATTACTCCGTGAGCAATAGTTAACTGCATTATATTCTGAAAGAAGGTCAAAAATGGAAAATCTAAATATACAGGTATGCACGGACCACGGATTAGGTCTCCTAATCCGTGGCACGGACATAAAGGAAAAGCCGTATATGTGTCAGCTGTGTTCTGAAGTTTTTTCTGAAAAGCACTTTTAAGTAGACATCTACGCATTCACACAGAAAAAAAGCCTAATGTGTGTAAAATATGTTCTAAAGCATTCTCCCAGAAGAAAGATTTAAAAATGTATTCACGCAGTCACATAAGTGTGAAGCAATACGTGTGTGAAATCTGTTCTGAAGGATTCTCTCAGAAGAGTCATTTAAATGTGCATTCATGCATCCACACAGGAGAAAAGCCATATGTGTGTGAAATGTGTTCTAAACGATTCTCTCAGAAAAGTGAAGTAAATGCGCATTTCTGCACTCACACAAGCAAAAAGCCATACGTTTGTGAAATGTGTTCTAAAGGATTTTCTCGCAAGAGTCATTTAAATGTGCATTCACGCATCCACACAGGGGAAAAGCCATATGTGTGTGAAATATGTTCTAAAGCATTCTCTCTGAAGAGTAATTTAAATGTACATTCTCGCATCCACACAGGCCAAAAGCCATATGTGTGTGAAATGTGTTCTAAAAGATTCTCACAGAAAAAAGAATTAAATGCGCATTTCCACACTCACACAGGCGAAAAGCCATATGTGTGTGGACTGTGTTGTAAAGGATTCTCTCAGAAGCATGAATTAAATGTGCATACACGCAGTCACACTGGCGAAAAGCCATACTTGTGTGAAATTTGTTCGAAAGCATTCTCTATAAAGTGTCATTTAAACGACCATTTACGCACTCACACAGGGGAAAAGCCATATGTGTGTGAAATATGTTCTAAAGGATTCTCTCTGAAGAGTAATTTAGATGTACATTCACGCATCCACACAGGCAAAAAGCCATATGTGTGTGAAATATGTTCCAAAGGATTCTCTCTGAAGAGTAATTTAAATGTACATTCACGCATCCACACAGGCAAAAAGCCATATGTGTGTGAAATGTGTTCTAAAGGATTCTCTCGGAGGTATGACTTAAATCTGCATTCACGCACTCACGCTGGCGAAAAGCTCTATGTGTGTGAAATGTGTTCTAAAGGATTCTCTCGGAAGAGTCATTTAAATGTGCATTTACGCATTCACACAGGCGAGAAACCATACGTATGTGAAATATGCTCTATGGGATTCTCTGGGAAGCATGATTTAAATAAGCATTTACGCATACACTAGGGAAAAGGCATATGTTTATGAAGTATGTTTTAAAGAATTCTCTCAGAAGTGAAATCTAAAGAAACATTTACGAATTCATGTAAAATGTGTTCATGTTTAAAACCGCATGTTTGTAAAATATGTTCTAGAAAGTTTTCTTCAAAGGGCAATTTGAATAGACATTTCCAAACTGATAGAGGTGGAAAGCAATGCTTTTTTCAAAAAAAAAAAAAAAAAGACCTAAATGTCATCTACGGATCCACACAAGAGAAGTCATGTGTGCGTGATATAGATTCTGAACCTTTATTTCTGATGAGGTGTGTGGCTGGACATTTACGCAACCAGAAAAAAATCCATATGTGTGTAAAATTTGTTGTAAACGATTCTCTCAGAAGATTAATCTATAATTTATGTACTTATAAACGGAAAAGATATGTGTCTAAAGTGTGTTCTGAAAGATTTTCTTGAAAAAAAAAAAAAAAAGATATCTAAATACGCATGTATATAGAAAAAGTGCTTGTCATGTATTAGACTTTGTTCCATGTTCCGATCGTGCCTGACCGCATGAGGTCGCTGTTCCTGTGTTGTGAAATGTGAACTCTATGTATAAACTCTATGTTAGTTGTTATTGTTCTTCTGACGTACTAGCGTACGGTAACTTTAAGTGTTCCTGTATATAATGCTTATTTGTGTAGTTTATCGTGATTAAATGTGTGTATTAATTACGTATTCGTTATTTGTGGACCCCAACACACAAGATACAATACTGGCGACGAGTACAATTGGACGTATTTATTAATTTTCTTCTTCTACGCATTACAGTTACGATTCCTTTGTTCGCAATGTCTCTAGGTAAAGTTGAGGAATTTATCATCGGAAAATCTGTATGGATTGAATACAAAGAACGTCTGGATTTTTATTTTGCTGCCAATGGTATTACTGATGATGTTAAAAAGTGAGCAATATTTCTGAGTGTTGCGGGTCCTACACTGTATTCTTTAATAAGATCATTATGTACGCCAGCTTCTCCAAATGAAACTGACTTTGCCAATCTGTTAAAAATTCTAGACGACCACGTTTCGCCAAAACCGTCAGAAATACTATCTCGTTTCAAATTTAATAAACGAGATCAACGCCCGAATGAATCTATTGCAGAATTTGTGGCGGAGCTTAGGAAACTGTCGGAAAACTGCAATTTCGGTACGCAGTTAGATTCAATGCTACGAGATCGCCTGGTATGTGGGATTCAAGATGAAGACATACAAAGGAAGCTTCTGTCCGATACACAGTTAACTCTCACTTCAGCTATGGATGTAGCTTTAGCCGGCGAAGCAGCAACTAAACAAACCGTAGAAATTCGTGGGTCCAATGCTGTCCACCTTCTGAAAACGAAGAAAAAAGCTCCCGAGAGAGTACTGGATAACAATGCAAAGGGTACGCCTCAGGGCAAGAAGCCATGTCAGCGGTGTGGGAATTATCACCCCTTTGGTGAATGTAAATTTCTTAAAGCTGTCTGTCTTTTTTGTAAGAAGGTGGGGCACATACAAAAAATGTGCAATTCTAAAAAATTCCAGAAATTTGGGGGTAAAAATAATTCGAAACTTCAAAATATTGACACAGGTAAGTCAGATATTTATGAAGATAATTCTTATATTAATACTATAAATTCAGTTAGTACAGTGCTTAATTATCCACCCCATGATGTGTTAATTAATTTAAATGGAATTAAACATAAGATGGAAATAGATTCCGGGTCCCTACATTCTGTAATTAGTTCAGATACTTTTGTTAAATTGTGGCCCATTAATCCCCCTAGTTTAAAACGTATCTCTGATCAGTGTCTCCAAACATGGAACTCTGAAAAATTAGATGTTCATGGTTATTTTGATGTAAATGTTTCTTATAAATCTTATGATGTTATTTTGCCTTTATTAGTTATTGGGGGTAAGGGTAAATCATTGGTAGGTAGAAGTTGGTTTGATGCGTTGGGTATTAAGTTAAGCACAGATAATCCTTCTGTCAATACCATTTGTGTTCAACCTCTCGAGTCCATTTTATTAGAATTTCGGGATATTTTTAATGAGACTCTAGGGAAATTTTCGGGTCCGCCCGTGTCAATAAAAATAGATGAAAATAGTACTCCTAAATTTCTTAAGGCTAGAAATGTTCCGCTAGCATTACGCAGTAAGGTGACGGAGGAAATAGAGAATATGGTTAGGAAGGGTATTCTAGAACCTGTTGCTTATTCTGACTGGGCTACACCCTTAGTACCAGTAGTAAAAAAAAATGGCAAAATTCGTTTATGCGGCGACTACCGTAGTACGGTGAATCAAGCAGTTAAACCGTTTACATATCCCTTACCTACGGTTAATGAAGTTTTGACTACGATGACTGGCGGTACCATTTTTTCTAAATTGGATCTTTCTGAGGCTTATCTGCAACTTCCGGTGGACGAGCCGAGTTCTAAAATTCTTACTTTAAACACAATTAAGGGACTTTTCAAAGTTAATAGACTTCCATTTGGCGTTTCAGTAGCCGTCGCTATTTTCCAAAAGCGAATGGAAGAGGTCTTAGCAGGCATACAGGGCGTCCAGCCGTACTTAGATGACATTTTCATTCAAGGGAAAAATACTCAGGATCATAATGAAAAATTAAAACAAGTGCTAGGACGCTTAAAAAAATTCGGGATTCAGCTTAAACGGGAAAAATGTCAGTTCGCGGTGCCAGAAATTGAATTGTTAGGTTTCCGAGTAAATAAAAAGGGCATTCAGCCTAGTTTCGATAAAATTAAAGCCATTCATGAAGCCCCTAGCCCAAAGGATAAAACTGAACTTCAAGCTTTTCTTGGAATGTTAAATTTCTATGGTTGCTTTCTGAAAAACCACTCAGATGTTTTGGAGCCTTTGCACCAGTTGCTTCGAAACGACAGAGTTTGGCGTTGGACGGCCAACCATGATAGAGCGTATATTGCCGCTAAAGAATTGCTTAAGAAAGACGTAATTTTGGCACACTTCGATGAAAGGCTTCCCGTAGTTTTAACATGTGATGCCTCCTCCTATGGAGTTGGAGCTGTCTTGAGTCACGTATTACCTAATGGCACTGAATCGCCGGTAGCATATTATTCCAGAACGTTAACGAAGCCTGAGAGAAATTACAGTCAGACTGACCGCGAAGCTCTGGCTATTATTTCAGCGGTAAAGAAATTTAATCAATATCTCCAGGGGCGAGAATTCAAAATCATAACTGATCATAAACCTCTTTTGGGACTGTTTAATCCTGAGAAACCATTACCCCAAATGATGTCACCCCGTGTTATTAGGTGGAGTTTATTGTTATCCTCTTACGATTATAAGTTAGAGTATAGGAAGGGTAAAGACATTAGTAACGCTGATGCTCTGAGTCGCTTACCTTTGCATTCTCCGGAAGCCAACTCGCTGGAACCGGCAGACATTCTGTTGTTGGAAAATGCTCCGCTTACTCAATTGAGTGCTAGTTTGATATCGGAAGTGACAAGAAAAGATCCTGTGCTATCTAGAATTTCGCTAATGGTTTTAAACGGATGGCCTTCAAAACTGACTGATGAAAATTTCAAACCTTATTTCAGACGTAAGGACGCTTTGAGTGTTCATAAAAATTGTGTCCTGTGGGGTAGCAGGGTAATTATACCTTCAGCCCTCCAAAAAGAGGTACTCATCCTCCTTCATAATGGACATCCCGGTATCGTGAGAATGAAAGGTCTTGCACGCAGCTATGTGTGGTGGCCTAATATGGACAGCGCCATTGAAAATACAGTAAAAACTTGCAGTCTGTGCCAGGAGAATCAAAGAGCACCAAACAAGGCTCCCATACATCCTTGGGAGTGGACAGAAAAGCCATGGTCACCCCTTCATATAGATTTCGCTGGGCCATTTCAAGGGAAAATATTCTTCATTGTGGTGGATTCTCATTCCAAGTGGTTGGAGGTTATACTAGCTTCCTCCATGTCATCTACAGCCGCCATTGATAACCTTCGATCTATTTTTGCTACTCATGGACTTCCGGATTCAATAGCTTCTGATAATGGCCGTACATTTAAATCTGCTGAATTTCAACAATTTTTAGCAAAAAACCAGATTCGTCAAATTTTCGTAGCTCCCTATCATCCTTCATCCAATGGCCAGGCTGAAAGAATGGTGGCTACAACCAAGCAGGCTTTAAAGCACATAATTCAAGGCAATTGGAAAACCCGGCTAGCTAGATTCCTATTTTCACAGCATATTTTGCCATGCACTACTACCGGTAAATCACCTGCTGAACTCTTGATGAATAGACGTTTGACGTCACTCTTGGATAGGTTACATCCTGATCTGAATAAAGAGATGAAATTCAAAAAAGTAAAGCTAGCTGAGGAAAACAAAACTAAACGCCTACGTCAGTTTCAAGAGAACGATCCAGTGTACATTCGTAATTACACTTCAGGTCCTGCGTGGATTCCTGCTAGAGTTATTGAGCCAACAGGACCAGTCTCCTATAAGACCCAAAATTTAGCAGACGGAATAATCCAGAAACGTCATGTTGATCAAGTTCGCAGCCGGTCACAGGATGCGGAAACATCAACTCAGCCTCCTGTGATTTCATCTTCGCCATCTCCGGAAGATGTTCCGGTTCAACAAGATTCACCAACCGAGCCTTCTCCTGTTTGTCCTGTGGCCGAGGAGCCGAACTTCCCTGTTCTAAGGCGTTCTGAACGCTCCCGATCCTCGCCAAAACATTTGACTGACTATATAGTTATTTCCTAGGGGGGAGGAGTGTCATGTATTAGACTTTGTTCCATGTTCCGATCGTGCCTGACCGCATGAGGTCGCTGTTCCTGTGTTGTGAAATGTGAACTCTATGTATAAACTCTATGTTAGTTGTTATTGTTCTTCTGACGTACTAGCGTACGGTAACTTTAAGTGTTCCTGTATATAATGCTTATTTGTGTAGTTTATCGTGATTAAATGTGTGTATTAATTACGTATTCGTTATTTGTGGACCCCAACACACAAGATACAATAATGCTATATGCATGAAATGTGTTGCAAAGAAATTTGTAAAAAGTGTTATCCAATTAGATGTCCGTGCACTCATAGAGGAGAAAAGCTATTATGGAAGCTATATGTGGAATTTTGTTTCAAATGTTTTTCTCCAAACAGATATCCCAGTACCCATTTACGTATTCACCATGAAGATAGAGAGAAGGAGGAGTATCAATTTCAAATCATTTAAATCATATATATTTAGTATAAGAGGCTTGAAAATACTTCGCCCTTTGATGTGACTTTGACATTGCATATTCTTTTGCGAAAGCGAAAAATAAAGCTCTAGGAAAAGTAAAAATAAATGTAAAGGACCCTTCAGAGACTGGCTGCAACTTCGGTATCTTTTGATATTCCTTTGATGTGGGAATCGAATTGACGCGAAGCAGCAGAAAGATTTTCTTCGCTGACAAACCTCCTACTGCGATCGAAATTGGGTCTCTTTTGTAAAAGAGCAATAAAAAGTAATGTTCTTCATTGTAAATGATGCAAAATGTCAGGGGTCGCTTTCGGACAATGGATAATTTATGAGTTTTGACGCGCTGCATGTTGCTAGTATCTGAAGGAAGCTTAAGAATGTGCAAGAAATGCTTGTCATCTATCCAAATCATCTAAAGTCATATTTTAAAAAAAGATTTAGAAAAAGAAACAAACGAAATGAAAGAAAGTTTAAAAATTATTTAAAATTATTATTATTTTTTTAATACTTTTTAAAAACTGGGAAGCTAAGTTTTTTATAAAAGAATTTTAAAATATCTTATTAATAATATAGTTACTTAAATTGCTGTTTTTCTTTTTTTTTTTATCATTTGTTGACATTCTTAAAAATTGGTGTTGGAAATTTTGAATTAAAGTTGAAAATACTAAAAAAAAAAAAATAGTTTTAGCGTAAAAATACGGCAAATGTATTTTATACAAAATTTTTATGCGATTTTTGCTACATGTACAAAGCCTTATTTTGATCGTTTTTTTTCTTAGTTATAAAACATAATTAGTATGAAAATAGATAAATAAATGTCTTGGTGAAGTAATAAGGATTTTCTTTTCTTTGTACCACTGACAGACGAGAAGTGCCGGGTTCAATCCCCTCCAACTCTGCTTAGTTGTTCGGAATTTTCCAACGTTTTCTTCGAAACTCGCATAAAGACTGACTAGGATACCACGAAGACACTTTGCTTTGGCCTAGGCCCCGCATGTAATCCCAAGTTAAAATTCATGCTAGTACCAGCAACAAAAATATGCTATGTATTGCTATGTCCGCTAGATTTTCATGCTATTATATGCTTTATAATGCTAGCCAGCATCGAATGCTATATTAGCTAGCTAACATGGCAAAAGCATGACAGGCTATATACAAGCATTGTATGCTTATTTGTTGTTTAAGCTTCTTCCAAAGTATGGAGAGGTATGCACCTTAACAAGCTATTATATGCTTTTTCATGCTTGCCAGCATAACGTGCTATGTAAGTAGCTTAGGTGGAAATAGCATGACATGCTATATCCCAGTAAGAATTGCTAGCTTGCTGCACAAGCTTCTTCTAATCATGGCAAGGTATGTACCTTAATCATAAAAAACGGCAGTTTTTTGAGTGACGCAGCAAAGCTCAAACAAAGCTTAGCAGCGACACTCTATTATACAGCTAATTTAACATCAAAGGGATTTGGAAACGCCGACATTTAATATCTCAGTAAATAGGAGATATTTTGATCTGATGTTTTCAGAATAACCTTTTTTCTTCTGTCTGATGCTATCCTGAAAGTTTCACACTTAAAAATTGTATATATTTTGAGATCTGGAGTTGTGATTTAAGACTTCGAAGGAAAAATGTGTTTTGTGTGAGTTTTTTTTTCTCGAAAACGGCTCGAAGAAATTTTATGAAATTGATATATGATATTAATTTATTTTGTCTGTGAAGCATGACGTCGCCCGTTTTTCCCAAAAAACTCTTGTTTCTTAAATAATTTAGCTTAAAAACCGAACTATTTTTTCCTCCGCCAATACATGTATTTGAACTGCATATTCTCAGAATTTAGAACAGGCGTCATTCGGTTTTCTGAGGCTGTGGTTGGTTGGTTTAATCTGAATGCAGTCAATAAAATAGTTAGATTTTTTTTTTTTATTAAATGCAAAAAAGAAACTTCATTGTTTGTTTTAAATATTTATTATATATTTAAAATAAAAGAAGTATTTTTTAATTATAGATATTCTATTTTATCGTTATTCATAATAATAAAAAAAAAAAATTATAGCAAAAAAGTTTAAATCACTCATGCACACGAATTTATACTATGGTCCATGGTCTTTGGAGCGCATGCGTACTTTATCCAGATCCAAAACTCTTGGCGCTCGCTAAAGACAGGGCTAGCTATTTTGGTTTGTTTACGTACTGTATTCCTCCGCTTGTGGCGGCTTGTTAAGAATATGATACGCGTTTTATTTTTTATTTTTTCCAAAATCAATACAATTTTTTATTGAGAAGTATTGTAGATTACATTTTTAACAGGTCTTTGATGATCAACTAGACTGAAAGATTATTGTTCACGTATGTGTTTATTAAATATTTTGTCACATACTACCACAATTTTATTTCAGTCACCAATTATAAAATCCGACATTCGGGAGTCACACTGTATATATTTTTTTTGCACTACCCTTCTTTTTTTCAGGTAAGTGTTTGTTTATATATATCATAAAAAATAAAATTACATTAGTTTAGTGAAACTAACGGCTATATTAATCACTTTCGAAAATATCCTCATTTGACTTGCAGGTCTCTAAAACCTATCTGTACTAATTTTGAACGGTCTAAATGTGTTTCTATTTTTTCACTTATGCATTACATTTTATTTTTGTTTATTTATGTTTTACATTCCTCGAGACATATAGTTTTCTTTACATTGACAAACAACTGTTTTTTCTTGCTTATATATATATATAAATTGTATTTTAATAAGATAATTATAAATTTTTTTCACAGAAGACTAGATTTTAATAACTATTTAGTGTTGCTTTATTCAGGGGTGAAACTTTTCATTTGCTATCCCTGAATTCAGGGTTTTTGAAATTTTTGCTTTCTTTGAATTTCATGTTAAATTATTTTGTTTTTGCAGAAATTACTCATTTTTAATGTTTAATTAAAATGTAGTTGTTTCCTTAAAATGTATTAAGAACTCTTCAAATATCACTTATAATAAGTAGCCATTTAATATATCACTAATAAGTGTGCCCTATCTGCATGCAGGTATTAGTTTTCAGGGTTTTTGTGGCCATTGCTATTTGGACCATCAGTGCAATTAGTGTGGAGGCTATTCAGACCGCTTCCTTGTTGGGTTGGTCATAATAATGATTTTGCTTGTTTGATCTTGAATTTTCTCTGTAATATACTAATGCAGGGCCTAAAATTTCAACTCCGATTACACCCACCCCAGAAAAAGTTATACTCGCTGCAAAATAGGGTTGTCTTTTTTTTTTTTTTTTTTTTTTTCTGTTTTACGCATTTTGGGTTTTTTTATTTTTTCTAACTATCTGAAATGCTTTTACAAATATGTCTAAAATTATATATATTAAAAGTGTATCGTATATATCATCATGTCTCATAATCATCTATAATCAAAAATTATTATAATGCATTATATTTGAGATCTGAAAAAAAAGGTTAAAATATCTATCAATGGGAAGAGTCATTTAAAAAAAAAAAAAAAAAAAAAAAAAGAAGAAGAAGAGGAAAAAAAAAATAACTTTTTCAATCAACACCCTGTGAAAATCTTATTATGCAAGATTAAGCTTCCTTATTTACCTATTTATATATTTAACTTTTTACATCAGAAATATCTTTTTCGTCCATTTTATTTTTATGATCAGAGGGAATGTCGATGTGTATAACTTGTTCATTGTTGTTATTTGAAATAGCCATTTCGGAATTACATGTTCGATAAAATTGTTGCTTACAAATCATAACAAGCATAAATTCTTGGTGTTTCAGCAAAAACTGGAAAATGTTAACTGTTTTTTGATCATTATTCAACAAAATAAACATAGGCAGTATCTTTAAAAGGGCTCGGGATCATTTTCATGCGCCAATATCGCATAGGTAAACTTTCGAATTTTTTTTCTCTTAGATTGTGGGCGTCTAGCAAAGAGGCTCTCTACTTGTCTATTCTCACTCTGCTTAAAGAAATCACAGCGGGAGAAACGAAACTGCCTAGAGATTAAAACTTTTATGCGTGTACTTTTATGCATTTTTCCTTTCTCAGTCTGGGACGATTGTCGGTCAATGCGCACACAGACTCAACACTCAAAGAAGAGAAAAAGGAGAGGTTAAATATGAGGTTATAAGATGGCAAGATTTTGCCATATTTAAATCTATAAAAAGAATGTTTTCTGTCACCTTATCATGTAAGAATTCTACCTATAACTAGACCAAATTTTTACTCGCCACAGTAAAAATTCCACTCACCAATGGCGAGAGGAAATTTCGTGCCCTGTACTAATGATTTTGCTGGTTTCAACTACAAATTCAAACTTTTAACATTTTGAAAGTGTATAATGCGATTGATCTACAATCCATGTTTATTTCAACATTGTTGTTAGAAAACATTACAAAATAAGTACAAAAGTCATTTTCTGAAAAATCATACATATATTTGTATAGAAAATTGGGTTTGGTTTAGAGCTGTACCGAGTACTCGGTACTCGGCTAATTTGCTGAGTACTCGTTACTCGGGCGAATTTGGTTGTAAGAATTTCATTATTTTTATATATTATTGAAAGAAATGTAACATTCATAAGAGTTGTTTATTAATAACTAAACTAAAAAATTATGAAAATATAAATATAAAGTCATTAAACTTTTGCTGCAAACAGTTTTCACAGTGAAAATGGGCGAGTATGCCACCAAACTCGGTATAGCGACAATTCATGGTATGAGCTTATCCCTTTTAGTTACAAGCAGGGTTGGCAGGTTTTTGACACATGACAGTTTTTGACGGTTTAAACCATGGTTAAAACCGTCACGTCAAAAACCTCCTTGTCAAAAATGTCAAAAACTGTCATAAACCTATATTTATAATTTAATTGTCATAAAAAAACTTAGTTTAATAAAATATAGTTTATAAAGATTTTTTGAAAAGTAAATAGATTGATGTTCTTTAAAAAACACATTTTTACAACATTTTGATTAATATAAAAAACAAAACATTAGGCTTTTCAAATTTTATTATGAGTTATTTCTATGTTCATTCAAAATATGCTGTGGCTGTGATACTTTTATATACTATTACGAAATTTATTTATAACTATGCTTAATATAGTATATGTTAAACTTAGTTATGTGTACTTCAAAAATATAGTTGTTTTCAATACGATATTATTTATAAGTATGTTTTAAAAGGTAAACATGTTAATGTTTTTAACATTTTGATTAATATAAAAACAAAACCTTTCTAAAAATTTATAATTTTATAAATAATTTTGGTTGAAAATCATTTTATTTGCGATACAACATTGTATATTTTAATTTTTTTAGTATTATGTATTTAACCAGTAAAATAAAAATGCATAGCCTAATATTTTGTATTTAAATATTTTATAGAAAAATATAATTTTTTTTTTTTTTTATGACTGCTGATATTGCAACTTTTTATGAAAAAGCAATAATTCTGAATGTTAAACAAGCTTGAATTGCATCTGAAATTCTTATAATTACCGTGAGACAAGAGAAATATGAATGCTTTCTGGACATGTATAAATTGTAATACATTTAATATTTACTCGTACAGATTTTTAAAAAATTATTAGTCTAAGCTGTAGGGCCTATCAAAGGCCAAGCGGTTCTACGCTCAAAGTTGGTAGATGTGAGGTGCCGGGTTCGATCCCAGGGCGTGCTTGTCGGCCTAGCTGTTCAGAGTTTTTTGTGGTTTTCTCCGAAACTTTTAAAAATACGGGCTAGAACCCTTTAGAAAGACACCCCCCCACAGAGGACACTCCCCCTTAGGTCTAAGACACTAGAGTAGTCAATAAGCCTTACTCCCAAAATACCAAACACCAATAGTCCAAGCTATAAACAGGTACAAATATTTATACAATCAATAATAATAATAAACAGATAAAAATGTATTAATAAATGATAAGTGTAATAAATATAGATTATAAATATAATTATTTTCAAATTAATATTAATTTACTGCCCACATATATTATGTATGTTTTACTTAAAAAAAAAAATTCCAGTATTCCTGTGTTTTCATGGCTTATGTGAAAATTCATAAGTAAACTTTCGCATCTGAGAAAGACTATATAATAAAGAATGAAATTACCAATTATTATGGTTTTAATAATCCACTAAGCTGGACATATCAAATATAACAATGAACCTAATTGTGTATACTATACACTACAAAAGTTCTGAAACATTTCATGAAAACATGCTGTTTGCCATTTAACTTAATTTAGTGTTCAAAAAGCCTTTTTTTTAATTTTAACATGTGGAAAATTCTTCATATATATACATCAATTATTCATTCTTTCTTATGATTGTTTTTTGAATGAAAAAGAAATTTACATCTCATATTTAAAAAAAATTCACATTATTTCTTTTTAAAACAAATTTTTAGCTGAAACCTTATTTTGAAACATAACTGGGGAGAAGGGGGAATAACAGTCTTGTATTTATTATCCTGCAATTCATACAGACTAGTGCTTAAAACAAATCACTATTGCATCAACATTTAACAAAATTAATCAGTGATGAATATTATTTCCGAACTTTCAAAAATATTTTGCTTCGTATTTTTTAAATTTGTTTGTTTACATTTTATATGTGCCTATTATTTGAATATACTTAAATTATTAACCATCATATATGAATTATGATAGATTAGTTTTATTAATATTGAAGAAATATTTTATTCAAAAATTATTAGAAATCGTCTATCCATTTTGATGTCTATTTATGAATTAATAATAACTGACTCTGTATCTGCAAAAGAAAACTGTAAACAAAAGCAATGATCTCTAATCTGCGAATTCCTGTAATCCGCCTAACCTCTGGACAAAACTTTTGAGAGTTAGAGGGAGTTGACTGTAAAACAAATAAAAAGTTTTTTAGTAGTTCAATACTGCACTTTATTTTTCAATCTTGGAGAACCTGCAGGTTAGCCATTAGTGAGAAATCTTTCAGTTAAAAATAGATTTTGTTACTTATTTTTAAAATAAATAATGCATAAAAATTTTATAAAGGACTGAAATTCAGTTTTATTGAAGAATTTTCAGTTTTTTTGTGAAAAGAAAGTAAACAAACATTTTACAATTTTTAAGTTTTAGAAAATTTTGAATGTGAGCAAATTTCTTGTAGAAATATATTAAAAATATTCATTTCACGTATAATTCATGATTGTTTAGCATCATTAAGATGAAATATGCAATAATAGGTATAGCGATTTTCATAAGAATTTAAAAAATAATACTTTGTTTTCAACGCCGATATTTCTGGATCAACAAAATTCTGTTAATTTTGAGTCATGTTATTATACTATTATAAGAAAAGTTTTTTTCAAAGTTTTGTACTAATTACTTACAATGTTATTACTGTATGTATTATAACTGCAGTGAAAACTTTTTATTTTTAATTAACAAATCACAAAACAAAGAGGTATGTAGGTTTAAATAAGATTAATAATAGGAAAAAAGTTGCCAATGCAAATTACGAATATTCCACGAAACTTTGAGTATATATCAGCCAGGCCAGCCAAAGCTTTGACCTTACGAAGGCTTAATTCCATCTCTAATTTTTACTGTATATTTACCAAAAAATCTGCTCAACGTTTAAAGTTTTTCAAAATGTAAAAATTGTTAAGTATCTGTTTACTTTTTTTCCCACAAAAAACTGAAAATTCATTAATAAAACTGTATTTTAATCCTTAATAATACTGTTATATGTTATTTGTTTAAAAAGTTAGTAATAAAATCTATTTTTAACTAAATGTTTTCAAACTAATGGCTAAAATCAAATTTTGGAAGGAGTTGGTTATTGGTGTTGAAAACGCCAAGTACTATTTTTTAAAATTCCTATAAAAATCCCTGTATTATTCCATATTTGATCTTACTGATGCTAAACAATCATGAATTATACTTCAAATTAATCTATTTTGAATATTTTTATTATATTTTTACAAGAAATTTGCTCAACATTCAAAATTTTCCAAAATGTAAAAATCATAAAGTTTCCTGTTTACTTTTTGTTCACAAAAAAAACTGAAAATTCAGGAATAAAACTGAATTTTAATCCTTTATAAAATTTTTATATGTTTATATATATTTCAAAAATAAGTAACAAAATCTATTTTTAACTAAAAGATTTCTCACTAATGGCTAAAAATCAATTTTTGCAAGTTACCCAATATCGGCATTGAAAACAATGTATTATTTTTGAAATTCCTATGAAAATACCTGTGTTATTGCATATTTCATCTTAATGATGCTAAACTATTATGAATTATATCTCAGACAAGTCTCTTATAAATATTTTTACTATATATTTACAAAACAATTGCTCAACATTCAAAAGTTTTCAAAACGTTAAATCTGCGAAGAATTTGTTTACTTTTTTTTCACAAAAAGCTGAAAATTCATTAATAAAATTGAATTTTAATCCTTCATAATACTGCTATGTTGTATTTATTAAAAAAAACAACAAATTAGTTAAAAGATTTCTTAATATTGTGTAAAACCAATTTTTGGAAGCTACCAGATACATTAGAAAAAAAGTGCTTTTTGTGAAATTCTCAATAGCAGCTATGCGATAGAAAAAAAAGAATCAACCTACCCTTCCTATGAGGTGGAAGGACTTGTTTTAATCTTTAGATCAGTTGATCATTAACCCCTAAAAATTAATGATATCAGAACAAAAACCCTTAACGTGTTAAAAGCTTGTGACGCAGCATTTTATTTCGATATGAATTGGAAATATGGGTCTTAAAAGTAATGATATCAAATTTGAGTGACGCTTTGCTATTAATTGAAATATATTACATAGATTTTCTTATTTCATCATTTGTTTTTTTTTTTTTCTTTTCTTCTATTTACATCAGAGTGTATACATAATATTTTCAATTTCAGCACGAAATATGTATAGAATTTACTCCCCGATACTTTTTCATCTGCACCTCGTGACTTCAAAATATGAGTTTTAAAAGAAATGATATAATTCCTGTGACGCCTCAGTGTTACTTTAAAAGATTTATTTTTAGATTTCATTACAATTACTTTTGTTTTGTTGAATAAAGTATATTTACACATTGAAGAAATGCTTTTAATTTTCAAATATACTGTCAAATAATCGCACTTTTATTGAATTTATATTATAAATTGAAATTATCTAGTTCAATAAATTGATTTGTCTATTGCGTCACGCTATCCAAAACTGAAAGTAAAAATTTTGTAAATGTTACTTTGTATCATAGTACTAAGTGAAAATGTGTGCAAAGAGTTTGTGTGATGCAAAGAAAACATTTACATAATTTTTACTTTCAGTTTTGGATAGCGTGACGCAATAGACAAATCAATTTATTGAACTAGATAATTTCAATTTATAATATAAATTCAATAAAAGTGCGATTATTTGACAGTATATTTGAAAATTAAAAGCATTACTTCAATGTGTAAATATACTTTATTCAACAAAACAAAAGTAATTGTAATGAAATCTAAAAATAAATCTTTTAAAGTAACACTGAGGCGTCACAGAAATTATATCATTTCTTTTAAAACTCATATTTTGAATTCACGAGGTGCAGATGAAAAAGTATCAGGGAGTAAATTCTATATATATTTCGTGCTGAAATTGAAAATATTATGTATACACTGTGATGTAAATAGAAGAAAAAACAAAAAAACAAAAAAAAAAACAAATGATGAAATAAGAAAATCTATGTAATATATTTCAATTAATAGCAAAGCGTCACTCAAATTTGATATCATTACTTTTAAGACCCATATTTCCAATTCATATCGAAATAAAATGCTGCGTCACAAGCTTTTAACCCGTTAAGGGTTTTTGTTCTGATAAGCTATTACCGTAATTTCACGTATATAACCCGCGGCCGAAGATAACCCGCAGCAAAAATTTTTTATCAAAAAATAATTGTAACCGAAAGATACCCCGCACTTCTAAAATCACATGGTCGGCAACCGCCTTTTGTAATTTCAATACTATTGCTATTATAATAAGTAGGAAAGGATACAAATAATAAATATACGAATATAAATAATAAACAAATAAATTTACTTACCTATAATGAAATAGCAAATAATCATAACTTATTATTACTCTTTTTCTATATATAAATTACTATAAACTTGAGTAACTTCTAATGATTAACACCTTTATTCAATTTATAAGAAAATTATAAATTAATAATAATTTTTTTTTTTTTTTTTTTCAAAATTCATTCAAATCCATCGAATTCGGATTTTTCCGTATCAGAATTAAAATGTGGCAATATTGTTTAGGACAGTTCGTCTTCATCATCCTTATTATCCTCTTCATGAAGTTCTTTTTCACTGTCCTCAATTTCATCGTCATTATACGTTAACATAATCGCGACTGCTGACGTGAGTTCACGTCATTTTAACTTCTATAGCTATAGTTACCACTGACGTGAATTCGCGTCTCTTCAGATTATGTTACTGGTTACAGATTACGTGAATTTACGTCATTTAAAGAATTTTTTTGGAAACGATACTTTTTATTTCGATAGTGCTATTATCGTATTAATTCTTCGATAGTATTATAGGCTCGTTCCAATATTATATGACTAATAAACTTCAGGTAATTACAAAAATAACATTTTAAAACATTATATCTAATTTTTTATGCACATTTAAACATAAAAAGTTAGTAGCTACTAGCTGAGTTTAATTCAATATTCCCTAGTAATCAGTTTTAGAAAAGTAAAAATTATGCCGGTCATGAGTGTTAATAATCCAGACTTTTTGAATTCAGGTTTTATTATATTTACAGTAATAGAGTCTCAAGCATTTATTACCCATTCAGCTAATTTCACTAGAAATGCTTTGATTTTTTTCTTATTCGCGAAAGATACCCCGCACCGGATGATAGCCCGCAGGACATACAAAGTCAAGTTTTTTTTATAGATTACCCGCGGGTTATATACACGAAATTACGGTATATGCTTTTTCATGCTTGCCAGCATAACATGCTATGTAGGTAGCTTAGGGAAAAATAGCATGACATGCTATATACCAGTAAGAAGAGCTAACTTGCTGCACAAGCTTCTTCCAATCATGGCAAGTTATGTACCTTAATAAGCTATTATATGCTTTTTCATGCTTGCCAGCATAACATGCTATGTAGGTAGCCTAGGTAGAAATAGCATGACATCCCAGTAAGAAGTGCTAACTTGCTGCACAAGCTTCTTCCAATCATGGCAAGGTATGTACCTTAATAAGCCATTATATGCTTTTTCATGCTTGCCAGCATAATATGCTATGTAGGTAGTAGTTTAGGTAGAAATAGCATGTCATGCTATATCCCAGTAAGAAGTGCTAACTTGCTGCACATGCTTCGTCCAATCATGGCAAGGTATGTACCTTAACGAGCTATTATATACTTTTTTATGCTTGCCAGCATAATATGCTGTGTAGGCAGCTTAGGCAGAAATAGCATGGCATGCTATATTCCAGTCAGAAATACTAACTTGCTGCACAAGCTTCCCCCAATCATGGCAAGGTATGTACCTTAACGAGCTATTATATACTTTTTTATGCTTGCCAGCATAATGGGCTGTGTAGACAGCTTAAGTAGAAATAGCATGGTATGTTATATCCCAGTAAGAAGTGCTAACTTGCTGCACAAGCTTCTTTCAATCATGGCAAGGTATTTACTTAATAAGCTATTACATGCTTTTTTCGCTTGTCAGCGTAATATGCTATGTAGGCAGCTTAAGTAGAAATAGCATGGCATGCTATATGCCAGTAAGAAGTGCTAATTTGCTGCACAAGCTTCTTCCATTCATGGGGAGAAAGGTACCACAGTGAGCAATCGTGTGCTTGTAAATACTTGCTAGCATAATATGCTACGTAAGCAGCTTATGTAGAAACAACATGATGTGGTGCTATGTGCCAGTAACATGTGCTAATTTGCTACACAAGCTTCTTCCAATCATGGCAAGTTAGGTACCGCAATGAACAATTTTGTGCTTGTTTTTGCTTGCCAGTATCAAATGCAATGTACCAAAGTTAAGCAGGAAGATGTATTAATTTGTTTTGTATGATTAACAACCTCTGTAGCGTAGATATATTGCCCAACCATACTAAAAATGATCCGTAGCGATCAATACAAAAACCTATTGATATCAATAGAATTCTATTGGTATGAATTTATTTCTATGGATGTCCCTACCGCTATCAATAGAAGCTATTGACATCTGTAACCTATTGATTATATCCTCAACTGATATCAGTAGACCTTTACAGACATTATTAGAAATTTGATCAGTAGGCTGCCGATATCAATAGAGTTTTATTGAAACGAATTGATTTCTATGGATTTCCCTACCTTTATCAATAGAAGCTATTGACATCTTTAACCTATTAATTATATCCTCAATCGATACCAATAGATCTACACAAACATCAGTAGAAATTCGATCGGTAGGCTATTGATCCCAATTGGTATCTGTAGAAAAAATGATATTTGCAAATTTTGCTCAATTTTTTCCAAATCTCGAAAAAATAAAAAATAAAAATGTTTAAAAATCTGTATCTCCCGTTTCAAAGCATGTTTTAAACGCAATGAAGTATTCCTCCAAAAAACATTATTTTTCATGCTCCCTCAGGGATCCCCCTTGGGGGAGGGGGATCACGTTCAGTATTACAAAATTTATATCTGTGAAGTTTTGATCGAAATTTAAAAATATTCTATTTTTTTCATCGACATTTTAATATAAAAACTGATTTAAAAAATTTAAACATTCAAAGAAAATTGGTTTTGAGGCATATGCATTAGGTTTGCAAAATTGATTAATTTTTTCCAAGTCCCAGAAAAAGAAAATGGTTCAAATATTTAAAAATATGTATCTCCCGTTTCAGTGCATACAAAATGTCATGCTGAATATCTTTTTAGAGGTTCTGAAGTATTTCTCCAAAGAACATATTTCTTTTATCCCCCCCTCCAGACGGTATTCCCTATCATCAATTGGAATGGGAAATGACGTTAGTAACTCAAAATTTACAGTTGGCAGAAAAATTATTGAAGCACAAACTTAGATTTCTCATATATATATATATATATATATTTAGTTTGATTGCTAATTTTTATCATCAGCTTACAGCATAAAAAGAGCGTAAGGCTAAGATTATGACGCGACAAATATTGAACTCAAATATATTACTCGAAAAAAATCTATAACCTTGTTTTAAATTATCATAGATCTATGGTTCAACCATTCGTTTCAAAGGTATTGACGAGTTCTTCTGAAAGATATCCATACTGAATATTTATACCAGATGGGGGCTATTTCCTCCCAGGGGATGTTCTAATGTGCACATACATTTTCCTCATAGTTTACAACTATAGTTATCAGTAATTCCTATTAATGGAGGACTGGAACGAGGCGGAGTTTCCCTTTGTTTGTGGGGGAAAAGCTGCGCTATGATTGGCTATAGTCCTTTATTTGTGGGTTAAATGAAGACTCCTATAGTTTAAATTTCATCATAACATAGAATGACGACAGAAGGTCAAGTCGTCAATTTCACAATCACTTCATAAAAAGTAATTCTGATTACGTACATATTTATACGAAATTTTGTCTAATACTACACCCTAGCACAGTCACATATTTTCTAAAAATGGTCAAATCGTATTAAGGATTGATGGTTGGGTTTTACGTCGCACTAGTACTGCGCAGATGGGCAATTGGCGACGGTCTGCTACACACCCCTAGAGGTGGTCCGGAGACATGCCATCACAATTTTGATCCTCTACGGAAGGGAGGGCTCTCCCGCTTCAGTGACTCCGAGAGGTATAATTTTTGATGGGAACATGGAGGACAATGCGGCCATGACATATTTTACGTGCGCCAGCCACCATTGATGTACACGACGGTCTTTGGCTGGCTCGAGTACCGAACCCGCAATCTTCCAATTACGAGGCCGGCGCTCTACCGACCGGGCTACCGCGACCCAGGTATTAAGGACCTCACAAAACATGTAAATCCATTTAAAATAGAGTTCAAAAACTTTCATGAATTCATCATTTTTTTCTTAGATATACAGAAGAAAGTATAAATAGTTAAATCGTGCTTGAGACTTATCAAAACATGTGAATCCATCAAAAACGAAGAGTTGAAAATTTTTACTAATCTTCTTTTGAAGAAAGTAAAAAAAAAAAAAAAAAAAAAAAAAACTTTAAAAGTTTTTTGAAACATTGTAAAATTAGTTTGCTATGGTCATCACAAAACTGTTTTCTGTATATTCCAGTACAAATTGTAAAAGTATTACATATTGAAATTATTTTTCTTCGAAATTGGGGATAGCGATAATCCTCGGAAAATGGAGACATTTGGTTACCTTATCAATGAATGACTGAAAAATATTTACCCCCCATAGAATATGGTGACCATACGTCCTCGAAAATCGAGGACTGTCCTCGAATTTTGACCTTTTTTATTTTTTGTCCCCAAAAATTCTTTGATTGCTGGAAGATACTAAATGTCCCCAAATTTAAATATTTCCAAGTATTTCTTTCAAAATCGTAGTCCATTCCGTGGAGGATCAAAATTGTTACGCCATGTTTCCAGATCACCTCTAGGGTTGAATCCCAGACCGTTGCCAAATGCCCATTAATCACTAGTGAGACGGAAAACCCATCCATTCCAATCCAATCAGAATTGCAGTCTAATGCACAAGTACACGTACAGCGTCTAGAATATACAGTTAAGACTACTATATTATATAGTAGTCTTATATACAGTGGGGCAAGCGCCTATAATCGAATGCTTAAAATACTGCTAAAAAAATTAAGTTTCCCAGATGGCGCTTCGATCGATTTTTTTGCTCAAACCGAAGAGCTGATTGGATCACAGACTAAGGAATCACTAGACCCGGCAAGGCGGTTCTATAAGTGAAGCCTCAACTGTAACCGAGCCGCCATATTAGTACAAGCAAAACCACAGACTAGGAATCACTGCGACGGAATATTTTTTAGTTTTCTACATCAAACCTTGTTCGGGTAAATCTTTTCAATAAGACAATATTGACATATTTTCTTATTCACACATATTATGTGCATATAATTATACAGAAATCGATATTATTAGTAAACTGTTGGTTAAATCTTAAATGTAAGACAGGAGTTGCCATTTTCTGCTGAAATTTAGAAATATTTTATTTTTACGGGCAAACCTTTCTGCAAATGACAATTTCTTTTTTCTGCGACAATGTTACTATGTCACATAAATTCTGCTACAAGGTGTATATATTGAATGATTACGAATTAAAAGGAACAATGAGGGTGTAATGAGCCTTTAGTTTCTGTGTGTTTAATAGCTCTTATCAAGGTTGTATTTAAAAGGGGGGGGGGGATTTGCAAATGTTTCGAAATTTTTTTAATTATACAGTAAATATTTTACTAAATTAAAGTATTTATATTAATCCACTTGTTTAAATACCTGACCAGTGACTATGAGATTTATTTTGTATAAGCTTTATTGAGTTTGCTACTGAATAACATAATCAAGATGCATATAAAACATATTTTTCAGATACCTGCAATGGTAATAAGTTCTTTTACACTGTACTGTAAAAAAACTTTGAATGCTACATATTGTATTTTCAATTGTGCATTACAAACACTTTCAAATTTCATGACAACTTTGTCTATTTATAAAAGATAGAGCTTGGCTAGTCAAATTCAAGTCAATAATCAGTAAGGTTTTTAAAATGCTGATACTAAATGATGAAGAATGAAGAATTTTCATGAAGTCAAAATTTATCGAATTATTCTGGAACGTCAAATTAAACGAATAGTTTCCTGCTGTTATTGTGTTTCATGTAATTAATTTAATGAAAATTTCACCATAACATGTTGAACTTTAAAAAAAAATTAAATTTTATACAAAATGCTATAGGAGCTGAATATTTTAATATTGATGCTTCTAAGGTTCCATTAAAATAATGATAATAATAATAATAATAATAATAATAATAATAAAATAATAATCATATGAATTTGAACAAGATGAGCAAATTTCTATAGTTTGGTATTTACTGTTATTTAAGCATGTAATTTTGAATGAGTTAAAGTTGACTTTATTATTATTATTATTATTTTAAATTAATATAATTAAAGCACTTTGGGGAAAAATGGTTTTTCATGGTTTTCTCCTAAATATGCATAAGTGCACGCTAGAAACCATTAGACAGACCCTCGCTTAAAGGGACCCTCTCTAATTTCTAAGTCATAGCACAGTCAGTTGGCCTTATAATGCTAACACAAACACCGGGAAGCTCAAAATATGTAAATATAGCAAAAACTGAAAATCAAAAATTTGACCCCAAAATATTTCCTCTATTATTGTATGAGTTAGAGAAAGTGAAAATTAAATTAAATTTGCAATTTTTATTATATAAATTAATAATTTGAATATATATATATATATATATATATATATATATATATATATATATATATATATATATATTATAAATAATTTAAATTTGAAAATATATTTAATTGGTCTATTGTGAAACATTAAAAATTATGAGAAAAATGGGATAACAATGCCACCATGCTGAGGAAATTGTTCCCCAAATGTAATCAACAGCAGTTGAAGTCAAAATCTAACTAAATATTTAATTATGTTCACTGGTTTGTGAGATGCAGCATTCACAAAATTCGTCGCATACAGACAGACATTTATCTTCTAAAACTGGTCAAAGCATGAACGGGACATCTCAAAACGTGTAAATCAATCGAAAACTGGCGGTCAAAAATTTTCGAACTCCAGAATAATACTTTCGTCTTATGTGTATAGAATTAATAAAGGGATAAGGTAAAAGGATATCTGAATATATTTAACATGTAAATAAGCCACACACTAAAATTTCTGACCTCAACTCCTATAGATTCCCCCTGACAAATTTAGAGCTAAAAGGAAGCTCGAATTTGCCCCCCGTAACTTTCTTTCTCTCCCCCCTAAAATTTGCCTCCGAAAATCTTCCCCCCTCCCATTAAAAATCTAAAATTCCAAAATCGCAGATAATGATTTCTTTCTACTGGGTCAGGGTCCTAAAACCAACCTAGTTCCTAGAATTTGTGACTGCATCTCCCATAGAATCCCTGCGGCTGTGTTGAATCAGTGAGTTTACTCATATATATGTGTATAATACACACACACACACACACACATATATATATATATATTATTATTATATATATGCCCCCTTCCCCACTTGTTGGCGATTTTTTTTTTATATTCTGTAATATCTGTTTTTAAAATCTTGAAGTTGGAACCTTTGAAATATTTATTTTTTTCCTTGAGAAATAAAGAAAATGTGAAAAATATGTTGTAATCCCGTTCTTGCCCCCCTCCCTGCTCCTTAGAGGACAGATATTTAAAAAAATATATACCAGAAACCTTCGAGGGAATGTACTGAACAACTTTCCAAAGTTTCGTGGCGATCGGATGAATGGTGTTGTAATGCATAAAGGACAAACAGACAGACATGCATTCGTTTTTACATGTATAGATTACATTGTTACTGGTTTCTTGCTTGTACCAATATGGCCGCCGGTCGCTCTAAGCGCCTTACAGTTACTTCAATTTTCCCCATTCAAGAAAGTCGTCTGACCGGGTCTAAGTGATTCCTTAGTCTGTGGATTGGATTTTCCTAGTTTCGTCTGCTCAATCACGTGATCTAAAAACATAATTAACCAACAGGGAGTCTCGGTTTTGATTTCGTGACACTAACTTCGATTACAGTATTTTTTTTAGTACAATTTTATTTTCTGCTTTCCACACTGTTTATTCTATAATTTAAAGCACAAGTAATTGGATAATTTTGGAAATCAATGAAATCTTGAAATAAAGACCCTCATACTTCATGAGCGGAGAAAGAATCATGCACTACTAATTAGTATATAAATTCTATCTTGCTCGATTTATGTTAAGTGAAAATAAAATTTATTTTATGAAATTTTCACAAAAATGGCAGTTATATGATTACCACAAATTGCACTGATACATTGATAGGAGAGAAAAAGAAATGTAATATAATTGGGAATAATTTCTGCATTTCTGGGGGTGGGGATTCTGAAGATTAAAATGAAATACTGTTATTTTGTGTTCTGTCCTATAATCATAATAAAGTGTGAATGGGTTCTATAGACTTGATTATTTTAATAAAGCTGGGGTAGTTTAACTTGCATAAACATACCGCAGGCTCAGCAATTTGTCATAAAAAAAGTGTTTCAAAGCATTTTGTAATGTATAAATCAGAGTACGTTTTATTAATTATGCCTAGCATATTGCTATTAGTTTCTTATATCCCCGAAAAAGTCCCGAAATAGAGTTTTCAATGTCCTCGAAATTTATTTCGATTTGAGGACAAACGGTTAATTTGTTAAATCAGTGTTTGAAAATATGGTCACCTTATCATAGAGCTTAAGCGCAATAAACCAAAGAATATTACATTAAATCTTTAAAAAAAATTGAAATTGCGACGTCATAAGAGGCTCCATTTTAAAATTAAATATATGATTTTTTATTAATATTGGTTAATTTTTTTAGTATACCCTCATACAAATATTAATTGGTTTATCAAGCTATCTTTTATTTAATTTACTTACGATGTAAATTAATCTCAACATGAAAGAATTTCCATGGCAAATCTTATTTCTTCTTTAGCAGATCGTAGTATTTTGAAAAACAGGTATGGCAACGTAGCGCTTGTTTGTTTACAACACGGATCAAGAACAAGATTCAAGCAAGATGGATGCTGCCATATGAGGATAACGTGGTTCTGATTAGGATTACTATTTTAATTATCGAGGTAAGTTCATAAATAAAACATTTGTTACATTTTAATATGTTTTCGTTTTTGTCATATTAAAGTCAGAATGATGAATTGAGGCTGTCTTTTCAGAAATTGATTCATGTGCATTTTGAATAGGGCTAAATTTTTGTTGAAAGTTAGCTCCAGTACATCTAATTTTGGACATAGCTGTAGGAAAACAGTTATAATTAAAATTTTTGGTATGTTTACCAAATCGTTCTTTAAAAGGTTAACGTTATTCTGAATGCTTGTCTGAATGGATTATATTTAAGTAGCATCGAAATGTGTTTAAAACGTGAATGTTTAAAATAAGTCAAAATTATTTATTTCCTAATAAAAGTTCATGAAATTCATCTTTTCGCTGTACGATATTTATTGTTTGCACTCATTTACCTACGCCATAATTAAATGCATTGAACTATTTCAACTGTAAAACTGTTATTTCTTCCAACTTATTTTTCCAGTGCTTATATTGGCCTATAACCTAATGGTAATAATGACCGTAATGTTTTAAATTTGATTATGTATATTTTAAACAATATATGTATATAATAGAATAAATAAACAGAAATGAATAAATATATGTCTGTTTTACTATTATTATCATTTTATTTATTCTGTTAAAAATATTTTTCAAAATATACAGTCTTCTCCCAAAAATCCACATTGCTTAAACGGGCAGATTCTAGAAACCCTATTCATTCAAGTGTTTAATTCATCTGAGAAAAATATTCAAAAAATTTTAAAACAATTTAAAAATACACTATTTAACAAATGCTATTTCAAAATATCTTTCTTGTAGTAGGGTAATTTTAATCTCACACGGCAAGAAGCGATTAACATTTCAAACATAAATTGTGTCATTGCATAGGATTATAATTTGTCAGGGCCCACAAATTATAATTAATTACAAATTAATTATAATTAACTATAACAAATTATAATTAATTTTCATTTTTAGAAAATTAAGTTCCAAGCTAATGTAAGAAAAAAAACTTGTTGTGTAATTTAGTGAATGTTTTTCGTAATTAGCAACAACTTTTTAAATTCTCAAGAAATAGCATCCAAATCCCAGATACATAGGTGCCAAGTCTTCGTTATTTTCAACGGAGACTTCACACTGCAAAATTTTTATAAATGTTTCCCTTTTATTTAATTTTATGTATACGTCGAAAATATATGTGACAGATTCCTTTTTTAAAATATCGGTGTATAAATCTGATTTAAAGATTAGTAATGTTGATACCTATGAAGATACCAATTGATATCTACAGGTTGCTCTGTAGGTGCCACTTGTTTGTCTGTTGCAAGTTTTCAGTTCAAGTAATCTGTATGGGTTATTGTAGTTGATATTCAAGGCTCACTACTATTAGCAGAACCTGAGCAATCCAGGTCCCCTAAATTGTTCATTTAGTGTAATTTTTTTCTAGTGTTTTCATATCAAACCATACTGAATATTCTTGCATGTTTGATTTGTAGTATTATGCATAGCTCATTTTAATTATGAATATTATATATTTGTTGTTATTGTTTAGATACAGAAAAAGAGCTGGAGAAAAGAGAAGAACAAAAATTGGAAGGATGTTTTCCAAAAGACAGAAAGGTATGTGTATTTATTAAAATAAATTAGAAATACAAAGTTAGCACAATTTCACTGCTAACTGACAAAATTTATGTAATTTTAAAGTTTGAAATTTTTCTTTTACTCTCTGTGGCAGCATTTTTTCCTGCTTTGTGCGACAAACCTAACTAGATCTAATTTCTTTCTGTAAGATGATATTATTCAATTATAAATAGTGTGCATTACTAACCACAATAATAATAAATAGATAAATTATTATTAAATGATAAGTGTAATAAATGTAGTTTATAAATATATAATTATTTTCGAATTCATATTAACTTACTGCCCACATATATTATGTTCTACTAAAAAAAAAAAGAATCCAGTTTTCCTTTATTTAACACTTGGTTTATGTTAAAATTCCTAAGTAACTTTGGAATTTTAGAATTTCATAAATATTAATATAAATAAACTTACAAAATATGTGTACACATGCTTTGTATATATTTCTAATGTTTGAAACCAGTATATTTACTTAAATTTTTATTAATTGTCATCAATAAATTGTTTTAAGGTTTGTTAATTTATAAACAGCATAATACTTAGATGTTAACTTATATATGGCAGATATTACTAAATCATATTTCTAACAAGATTCAAGCACATCTGTAGATTCTGAATCTTGACGATATAGGTTTTTGACAGATGAGGTTTTTGACGGTTTAAACCCTTGTCATGTCAAAAACCCAACCATGAATAATTTTATGCTAATGGATAAGATATATGCCTTTTGCAAAGCTGAATTCCAAAATATTGAAAATCTTGCTGCTAATTGATGACTGTCACACTTTTGTCGAAAGTCACACACCAGAAATTATGCAATACTTTTGCAAATAAAATTAAAAGTACCAGGCTATTTCTCCAATAATTGTCCAACATTTATGTTTTTTCAAAACTGATTCTTGAAATACATGATTGCCATGCGTTCTGCAATCGGCCATAATCGACTAAATAATTTGCTGTTATTTAGCTATTAATCGATGAAAATTACATTATTTTGACAGCTGAAGTCAAAATTTTATGTTTAATATGTTATTGTTTAGCCTAATTGATAAAGGTTGTAATACTTTAAAAGCTGTTTTTTGTAAATTGTGATGTCTTTATAACTGATAGTGAAAATATGTAATGCTTTCTCCAGTAATTAATGAAATTTAGATTTAATTGGAATTAATTGCTGATATAGGCTTTATTTTGATGCTAATTGGTGAAATTGTTGTTTTTTATTTTTATTTTTTCTGCAATGATTTGCAATACAGTCGAACCTTGTTAATGTGAATCTCAAGAGAGATACATTTGTTCATGTTTTCAGTAGTTCATGTTATCAGTAACTAATCTTTATATAACTAAACTAATCTTCCTCTTGACAGGAATTGTAGAAACAGTTCATGTTACGAGTAATTCAGGCTAACAGTGTTCACATTAACGAGGTTCGACTGTATATGTAATAATTTTATGGCCATTTACTGAAATATGGAATTTTAAAATTGAAAAAATTTACGTAATTGCAGTAAATCTACGTAATTGCAATTAATTGTTAAAATAGATGATATTTTGCTAAAACATGTAATTATTAAGCCTCCATAATCAGGGTTGAAAAAAACCCAGCCCAGTGAGTTTTATCAGGGTTTTTTGGGTTTAATCAGGGTTTTTTTGGGTTTTATCAGTGTTTTATCAGAGTTTTCAGGAATATTTTCTTCCTTCTATTTTTTTATTTTAAGTATTTCATTCATAATAAGATAATTTATGAAAGTAAATATTAATAATTCATTAAAATCAAAATTAAAAAAAATTAAATTTAAAAATTTCTAAAGTCTTTTTGAATTTAATTTTAAAATTTCTAAAGTATTTTTATAATTAATAGCAGGGTTGGCAAGTTTCTTCCAATGTAGAAAAAACCGGCCGGAAGAAATAGGTTTCTTCCAAGTGGAAGAAATGGAAGAAACTGTTTTTCTTAAAAATTTATCCTATAAATTGCAGATTTGTAAGATAGAATGGATGCATTTATCTTATAAACAACTTTAAGTAACTTTAATTATACCTATAAAAATTTAATAACATATTTAATTAATAATTATGAGATTTTTACCGAAGTGATCTTCGGTATCTGATCTACATTCCAAAATACTCAAAATTCAGTAAAAAAAAAATCAATTTCAATTTAAACAGGGTAAAGTTTTATAATTTAGACAATTTTATTTCTTTAACTGGTAATAAATAATAGTTTGGATCACTTTCTTATATTTTCTGATAAAATAGCTTTTAACAAACTTCCAGTTAAATAAAAGAACCAGTATTCAATGCTGTATTACAAAATGTCATCAAAAACTTTATTTTCTTTATAGTCATATACAGAACAGTCAACTTCCTCTAATCCACAGATTTATAATCTGAAAATCCTTCTAATCCATAATTGATTTTTTAATGTAAAAGAAATTTACATCTAATATTTTAAAAAAATTCACACTTCTCATATTTTTACTTTTTTAAAAATCAAATTTTTAGCTTAATCCTTGCTTTGAAACACAATTGAGAAAGGGGGGTGGGAGGAGTAACATTCTTGTATTTATTATCCTGCAATTCATGCAGACTAGCACTTAAAACAAACCACTATTACATCAATGTTTAAAAAAATTAATCAGTGATTAATATTATTTCTGAGCTTTCAAAAATATTTTGTTTTGTATTTTTTTAAATATGTTTGTTTACATTATACAGGTAGCTATTATTGGAATATGCTTGAATTATTTATCATATATGAATGACATAGATTAGTTTTATTAATATTGAAGAAATATTTTATTCTAAAATTTATTAGAAATCGTCTCTCCATTTTGATATCTATTTATGAATTAATAATAACTGACTTTGTATCTGCAAAAGAAAACTGTAAACAAAGGCAACGATCTCTAATCTGCAAATTCCTATAATCCACACAACCTCTGGACAAAACTTTTAAGAGTTAGAGGGAGTTGACCGTAAAACAAATGAAAAGTTTTTTAGTAGTCCAATACTGCACTTTATTTTTCAACTTAAAATAAATATAAACTATGGCTTTTTTTTTTTTTTTTTAAATCCTAGATAACTTGCTGGAAAGTTTAAAAGTAGGTATCTTCCTTATTGATACAGTTCATTGGGTACCAGCTTTGAGTTTATACAAAAAATTATATCCTTAAAAAAAAAAAAAAAAAGCAAATATTACGGCTAAAAATTCCATAATTATTATCACTTGTACTGTTTGAACATATAATAATATGAGATAGTATCTATGCAAAAAATTCTAAAAATATTAGCATTAAAAAGTAAAAACCCGTCGCCTGTATATATTTAGTGTTGCTTCTCAAATAACTTATTTTTCTAAAAATATTTTTAATATTAATTGGATTATAGTTTAGATTTGACATTATATTTATGCTTTGAGTTTATGTAGTTCATAAATTTAAATTTTGAACATATTTTTTGTCCTCTGGTTGGTTTCTTCCATTTCTTCCGGTTTTTTCCAGTTTCTTCCACTGTCCTGGAAAAAACTGGTTTCTTCCGGAAGAAACCCAACCCTGATTAATAGTTGTTCTCTTAATATTCTAAAATTCTGTTTATTTGCCCTTTACAACAAAAAATTGGATTTTAATATTTATTTAGTGTTGCTTTATTAAATTTTTTGTAGTCGTTAGATTCTCATAAAATATTTTTAATTATTGCTCCCAGGGTTGTTCGAGGTTTTAATTTTTGGGGCCCATTTTTGTGAAAAACAAATTATTTTTATGAAATTTTTATTTATTTTTGTGAAAAAAAGAATTGTTGCTTGAAACCTTTCATTTTAGCAGTTACTCTATCTAATGTTTAACATCAAGTTGATAGCATTTTATAAAACAAGTATAGACACTCATTAAAAATAATACTGTAAATATGGAAAATTTTTACAAAAGTATTATTTTTATAAAACAAAATTTTGTGAAGGGCTGTTTTTATAAATCTGAATTTTGTAAAGTGACCCATTTTAACCCTCGCTTTCCCAAGATGGGTCATTTTGATCCCATTTTGTAGTTGAAATTTAGTTAACCCTGCCTCATGCAAAAATTGCACTAATTCGCCAAAGATAGCAAACGTAATCTGTGGAATGTTGCAACTTCTAAACGATACAAAAAGGTGTGGTGCTGGTGATTTTCGCCAAACATGCCAAGCGGCACCTGAAAGCAATTTTTCTGCTGTAACACGTTCATCTTGGGAAAGTGAGGGTTAAGGATATGAATAATGTGAAGGGGCCCATTTTATAGATTTGAATTTTGTCAAGGGGTAGCAAAAGGGTCCCAATTTTTTCCGGGATCGACCCCTGGTTTCTCTACATTACCTAACAGTGTTGCACTGTTAAAGTTTTTAAAAAAATTTTAAAATTTGATTTTTATTTATATTTTACATTCCCTGAATCTCGCAGTTTTATTTGTATTAATAAACAACTCTTATTTTGCTTATATATATATATTTAAAAAAATATTATATTAAATATACCTTATTTAAAATCCTTAAAAAGTTTAGAGCTGATATATTTCGGCGTCCCAAACGAGACCGTCTTCAGAGCTCGAAATGACAAACTACAGCTGGGTGGTATGTTTACTTTTCTCCTCTTCTTCTTCATCCTTTTCTACACTTTGCTTCGTTTGCTGAAACAGGTGCTGTCATTCTGGTGGAATTATACTATGTTCGATGTCATTAACAGAATTGTTAGATGTTAAGATTTCAAGGGTTTCTCTTTTTAGGGCATAATGGTGTGAATTATAAGGGGCAATTTTTTGATAATTAATGGAATTAGTGTTAATATTTTTAATATTGTTAGTCCTTGAAAATGCAGTAGAGAGTTTTTTATATTTGAGGTCGGCGAGGTGTTCAGAGATACGGTCTTTAATTTTGCGTTTTGTCATTCCAATGTGTAGTTAGCATTATTTTTATCATGAAACTGAAAATTGATTTTATAAATTCCTGCGGTGTGTTTAAAATGAATTGGATCTTTTTCATTTTGTATGCGTTGGTACATACAGTCGGACCCGCTTAAACGAATATCTACCGTTCCATCTATATTAATTCGATAAAGCGGGGTATTTGATTATGCGGGTAAGACTAGAAATGCAAATACATGTTTAACTAGAGTGATTTTATGCTTATATGAAAAGATAAATGATCGATACCTCTTTCTTATTTAAATATTTAACTAAGTTAAAATATTATAGCAATTTATATATGCAATTAATGCTGGATTAAATACAAAATAAATAAAGTATACTTACAATTTTTATTTTTAATCCTCCCCCCCCCCCCAAAAAAAAAAAAAAAAAAAAAAAAAAAGAAAAAAAAATATGATTGATTATTTTGACATAGACTTTTTTTTTTTTTTCAATTTCTTTTTCTAAAGCACATAAATAGATTATAACCACTTCGATGCGATACAAAATTACGATGAATAATATTTAGGATTTTGTAACTTCATCTATTGTTGGAGGCGGATCTCCTTGTTCTTCTTTATCACCTTCACTTTCATTTAAAGATTTTATAGAAAGATTAAACTTTTTATCTCTTTCTGTTTCTCCATCTTTATCCACCATCTATGAATTCAAAAAGTCATCTGAAAACTTCAAAAATTTGTGATTTCTAATTTCTGAGATCATCTGTATTTTAATTTCTAATTTCATCATCAGTTGCAGATTTTATAAATTTGTTTTATCACCAATTTTTATCACCTCGGCATGAATACTGTCTCATGTTTAAAGAGCCTTTATGTAAGGTTTTTTTAAAAAGAAGAACAGATTTTTCTTTTCTCTCACTCTCCCTCTCTCTCTTTTTTTTTTTTTTTTTTTTTTTTTTTTTGAGAATGAGAGGGAAAATTAGCTCAGAAATAGAGAAATTTTATTTAAGAAACGTCGAGTGTTTATGTGATTAAGCGGGGTGGCATTGTAAAAAATATTTCTTTAAACGAGGAAATTTAACATTACTTCTATGGGGGAAAAATTTGTTCGATCACTTTATATTCTTATAAGCGGGATATTCGATTATTCGTTACCCAATTAAGTGGGGACGACTGTATTTCTGTTTGGTTTAATCGGAATATTAATGTTATGTTTTTCGGCTTCATTTTTAATTTTTACGGAGGCACCTTTACAATAGGGGATCGCGGAAGTGAAAGATTGTTTTATTTTTTGTGCGTTTGGAATATGATTTTAAGTGATTTTATACGTTTTTTATAGAAATTATCCTCTATAGCAGGGTTATAATTAGCTTTTTTAGCAATATTTTTTATAAATTTTAATTCAGTATTCAAATATATTTTATTGGAGCAAATGAGAGTAGCGCGTTTAACATATGAACGTAAAGCTGCGTATTTATATGGGAGGGGGTACGACATTTATTGTTTATAATTTCGTTATTGCTAGTGGGTTTTCGGAAAACTGTAGTGTCAATAAAGTGATCTTTATTTTTGATAATGGGAACGTTGAGAAAATTTAAACTATTGTTTGTTTCGGTTTCGTATGTGAATTTAATGAGAGGGTCAGTTTTATAAAGGTTTTCAGTTTTAATATTTTGGGGGGGGGTAACCATTATCCCCTAAAATGAGAAACCCTTGAAATCTTAACATCTAACAATTCTGTTAATGACATCGAACATAGTATAATTCCACCAGAATGGTAGCACCTGTTTCAGCAAACAAAGCGAAGTGAAGAAAAGGATGAAGAGAAGAGGAGAAACGTAAACATACCGCCCAGCTGTAGTTTCTCATTTCGAGCTCTGAAGATGGCCCCGTTTGGGATGCCAAAATATATCAGTTCAAACTTTTTAAGGATTTTAAATAAGGTATATTTAATATAATAATTTTTGAAATCAATCTTTTTTAATTTTTAAAATGTATATTTTTTTATTCTGTTTTAATAAGATATTTATAATTTTTTTCCATAGGGGATTTTTTAGGATTTTTTTTTTTTTTTTTTTCTACAGAGCAGTTTTAGAAACTCCAACATTTCTAAAAATTCTTTGTTCATGTTATAATAATGTATATAATATTTGTTTTATATTTATATCTTTATTGTAAGTTAGATAAAAGTGGAATTTTATATAAGGATTTTGAAAAAACCCACCCACTTTTTTTCAGGTCTGGCAAAATCCCATAATTCAATAATATTCTTTTTTTGGTATTTGATTACTGAAATTGTCATTTTTCGCTGCTGGTTTCCAAATACATAATTCTCTTCTCTCATGCGATTTTTTTTTTTTTTTTTTTTTTTTTTTTTTTTTTTTTTATGAAGAATTGTTTTAAAATTGCCAATTTTTGTGAAATAGTCGTTTTTAAATCCGAAATTTTCTTAGAATTACTGCTGCACTATAAAAATTGAGGCATAACATATTCGACTATCCCAGTGTTACAGAAAGTATTCTTTTCTTTCTCCAATGGTAAGTACTTCGTCAATAAAGTTCTAAGTTTTCTGTGATTTTCTCCGAAACTTTCATGAATGTGGACTGAAATACGTTAGTAAATTTCCATGGATAACATTCTTTGTAGGTCAGATTTTTCTGTGATTTTCTCCGAAATTCTTGTGAATACGGACTAAGACACCTTGGAAAATCTTCCACAGTGGACAGGCTTCTTTCAGTATTTCAGAAATTGTCATAACAAATTGTTGATTATATAAAGATAAACTAAGTGATTGTAATAGACAGATAAATAATATGCCATAGAACTTTGTTTATTTGAGGTAATGTGGACCGATGGAACCTCAGATAATCAAAAACTCAGGTTAAATGGACTCTATTGTAAATCGAGGGAAAATATACAGTAACGTTTAAAATGAATGGAAACACAACCAATGAAGTAAAAGAATATACCTATTACGCATTTAAATGTAATCAGTTAAAAATGCAATACAGTACATGCATACATGAATTATATAAAAAAAAAAGTACTGTACTCTCAAAGTCGAAGTTTTTTATGTCATTTCTCAAGGGTCACACCTCAACTGGGATGTGGCATTTTTTAGATTACCTTGGTTAATCAGGGCTTGGATAACCGATGCTCTGCTGTATATATATATATATATATATATATTTAAAACTTTTTATGAATTAAAAAAAAAAAATAAAAAGTAATAAAACAGCATTTATGTAATTTTGTATTACCTGGTTTTTATTGAGCTTATGTATATATGCAATAAGTACAAAACTATGAATAAACACAATAAAATGCAAGAACTTGTAACAATATTTTCTGTTCAAAAGAAGACACGACCTTACGCCCCCATAACAGAAAATGTGAGATTACATCGCAGTTTTTTTTTTTTTTTTCTTTTTTTACAGTCTGCAGATTATTTTTAAAACAGTATTGTGCAGAGATTCCAAATGTCCCGATTTTGGTAGGAAAGATTGAAAATCGCCATCTTTCTCCATCTATAGCATAAATATCAATGTTTATTTTAAACTTGCTTTATTAGGTTCTAGAAACTGTGAATAGATAGAATTGTTCAATATCTTTCACTGATGTAACTTTTTATGGTACTCCCCCCCCCCCTTCCCCAAACAATCAGTGATCAAATGCCTTCTGAAATCTGTGATTTCTAATTGTTTTCCACCCACAACATAAATGTCAATGTTCTTTTTAAACTTACCTAATTAGATTCTAGAGCCTATGAAGAAGTAGAATTGTTCAATATCGCTCACTCATATAATATTTTACCCCCCCTCTCTGCTAATGATCAAATGCCCTGCAGAAGTGTTGCGATTTCTAATCTTTCTTCATCCACAGTGTAAATGTCTATAACATAGCTGCCAAGTTTTATACCCCGGGCATAAAATTAACGGTTTTTTGACATTTTTTACGCTTTTATGCCTAGTTTGCTATTTTTATGCGCTTTTATGCCTAGATTGCTATTTTCTCTTTTTCTACTGATTTTCTTTTTCTTTTTCTTTTTTTCTTTTTCTTTTTATTTATTTAAGTATTCGATTGAATTTAATAAAAAAGTTAAAAATAAAAAAACTCATCTTAAAAAAAAGTATCTAAAAAGTACGATTTTTGCTGCTAATGCTTAGTAAACAAAGATCGCAATGTATTTGATCGATTGATTGATTCTGAGTTGATGCTTCTATAACTATCATTGGTCCCCATTTATTGGTTGAAGCACGCTTTGTTTCAACATCATCGCTTCAGAGGCATGGCGTGTGTTTTTCCTCCTCACCAGACATGCTCAGTTCACCTCAACTCTTGCTCATCTTGCAGAAACGGAAGCACGGGAAACGTGGGTGATGTTCGTTTTGTTATTATGTTTGTGCTTAAATTGTCACACGCTTTTGAAAATTTTGATGACGGCTGAAAAGAAATCTTATCAACTGTTCAAAGATAGCTATAGAACTGAATTTCGATGTATAAGAGCATCTAGTCAGGGTGAAAAGTTTGCATATTGCATTTGCATTTATTGTCAATCCAGTTTTACAATTTCTCATAGCGGCAAATACCATACAACCAAACACATTGGAAAGAAAAAAAATGTCTATATTATGCAAAATCAGCTAATATTAGCAAAAAGAATAAAATACATTACTACTTCAAGGAAGATAATCAATTGTATTTACTATATTCTGAGAAAGTGTTTAAAAAAAAAATTCTTTCAACAAATGTAGTTTTTACATTGTATTTTAATAAATGAAGCTTTTAAATTTATTTTTCCTTTCCGTTTTTTTTTTTTTTTTTTTTTTCTCTCCTTTTTTTGAGTTTGTAAATGTAATAACTAATTAAATTGAAAAATAGCTATCTGAAATATTTAAAAATAATTACTGTATCTGATACTTCTAAGCAATTTGAAAACTATTTTTAAAATAAATCTAATGTGAAATTCAGACTAATTGCATCACTGTGTGAATATATTAAATTTGTAAGTATAGTAAATAATTATGAATGATAGCTAAACTTTACATTATATTACTTTTAATCAAATGTTAATGTGTTTAAAAAGTAAATTAGTGATTTTTTTTTTTTAAATACTTTTAAAATATTATATGCCAAAACATAAAAATTCCCATTTGCTTCTTTTTTGGAGCAAATTTTTTTTGTTCGTGCGCTGTTTTACTCCTTGGAGTTTTCTCAGTTTGGCAGGTATGCAATAATCTTTTTAAACTTGCTTTATTAAATTCTAGAACATATAAAGAAGTAGAATTGTTCAATATCTTTCATTTGTTTATATTTATTTTTTTGTGTGTGTGCGTTTCCCACCCACTCCCAACAATCGGCAATCACATGCCACCTGTAATGCTTGCAATTTCCAATTTTTCTCCATCTGCAACATAAATGCAAAAATGTCTTTTTAAACTTACCTAATTCGATTCCAGAGCTCATAAAGAAGTAGAATTATTCAATATCACTCACTCATATAATATTTTATTCCCTCTCGGAAGAAAGTTCTGATAGGTGATTATGTTTTCACGGATGTTTAATATTTCTATAATTCTTTTTCTAATTTATAAAGTAGATTATAGTCACCTAAACAAACCTCAAAATGTCGGCGAATTATAGCATATGAATCATTTATTTGTTTCAGAGGGGGAATGGATCGATTTGCTCATCATTTCTTTCATTTTCATATTTTTCTTGCGAGGAAGATGTGAAAATTTCTTTGTCATCTTCATCATCTCGTTTCCATCCAATTCTTTAAATTGCACGAGCTCTGCCTGAGTGAATTTCAGCTGTCTGAAATCACCTATCCCAAAGTCTTCAAAATACCAAATTTCACTGTGTTAAAAATCATTAATTACTTTTTCATCATCCCATATTTCACATTCGATATTTTCCAATTTTGCTTTTTTCAACAACAATAAACAATTTTTAATTACTTTTAGAAAAGGAAATCTTGTATTTTTCGATTAAGAACACATTTTTAATAAGGAAGACTGTTCAAACTTTATTCGAATAACCGAGGACGGTATGTGAAAAATATTTGTTTAAATGGGGAAAATTAGCATTGTTCCTGTGAGACTGATTTTGGTTCTAACGAATTTTATTCGAATAAGCGGCGTATTCAATTATTCATTACCCAATTAAGTGGGTATGACTGTATATATATGTATATACTAGCAGGCTTTGCCCGCTTCGCTGATTAGTATATTTAAATGATTTCTTTTTAATTGAATAATTGAAACTTTTCAATAAATATATTTCAATTGCCGACTATTTTCGTCACAGCTTTATTATGGGACCTCCTTGGCGATATTAAATATTTTTTGAACTTCTCGAATCTGTACAACAAAACTCTTATTAAAACCAATATTCTCTAATACAGTCCAATAGTAAAGCTAATTCTTCCAATATTCTGGAAATAGTCGAAGGTGTTACTCGTGCAGCAAAAGTCACTATTCGATGAATGTTCTGAAACAGTCTAAAAAACAGTCACTTGTCCCAGAGGAGTAAAGACAATAATATCAAATACTCCAGAGCAGAAATCTTTGCTAGCTCACAAAAAATATCCAGTCGCTTAGAGCTCAATCCCTAAAGTGCACTCACTCAGAAGAAGTCTCTGAATAACTCTGAATCGCAGTGACTACATACTCTCTCGCAGAAATCAACTCACTCCTGTTTATAACTTTTGAAGATGATTCCATCGAGAATCCCATGGAAAGATTGAGATCTGTGCTCCCGTGTGTTGGAGAGAGCTTTGAAACTTCGGGAAATCTAAACTACCATTTTTCACCAAATTTTGGTCGCCCACTCACCAAGTTTGTCGCCAAGGCTGACCCTACTGAAAGTGAATGAACTGCCCTTTTATTTTCACTTTGCCTGTAAAACTACTTTCATTGCAACAGTACAATTGATTCAGGGCAAAGAATTAATCCCTTATAGCAATATGCTATGAGCACTATTTCTGCCTCATTTTAGACAACTAATGTTTTTATGGTTATATATATTTCCCATTAAATGTATTTTTATTTATTTATTTAAATATTATTTTGAATTTATCAAATATTTCTGCCCGACGGCATACAAGTGGAATGACACTTATCAGTTCGTTTATTTGTGTGATAAATTAGCATAGTGATTGGTATATGAAAAATAAATAAATAAATAAACATTATCGTGCTACACAACTTTATTAAATTTCTCCCTTGGCGGCTTTTGAATTTTTGGCGCCATATTAGCAATGGATATATGTATATATATTTTTTAAATAATTTCTTGTATAAAAGGGGGAGCCCTATTTTGCTGATACTTTTATCGGACAACTTTTCGTTAATTTATAAGAATTCTTCATATTCTGTTTATATTTTTAATGGTTTTTAGACTTAAAACAGTGCTTGCTGAAATAAATTTTCCATTTTTAAAACTGCATTTTTTTTTCCATAAAATTATTTACTGAGATAAAAATAGATCATTTGTGTGGCTACTATTTCAGTTTATTATTTTTGTCTTTTTGTAATATTTTATAATTTATTTATATTTTTGATGCTCTACTTAGATTAAAATGGCTGTTGCAAAATTAAACTTCTTGGCAAAAAACATTCGGTATATTTCAACGCCAAAATTAAAAAAAAAAAAAAATAGCCCTGTAGGATCTATAAGTAAAACTTATAAAATAAATTTATAGTTCATAGAGTTTATTGTAGTAAAGAAACGCTATGCAGTCGAATGTAACATCATGGACAGTTTTTTTTTTTTTTTAATAACTTGACAATAAAAATAGTAGTTTAAAAAAAAAATATTTTAGAACAACATGTAATATTATCATAAACTATATTAGCACTTCATCAATGTGCATAAAATTTTCAAATTGATAATGACGTCAACTTTTCAAAGATGCATAATTTAATATTTTATAATTTTTTATATTATAATTTTGGTTCAACAGAAGTTAACCACCTATCTTCTAAAAATTCACAGATGGTTTTAACATCAGGAACAAAACTCTGATTCAGTTCAAGGTTTAAGAAAAGTTGCTAGATTATATTCATCCTGTATTTCTCTTTGATACAGTTTATTACGTCCATATCTAAAGGTTGAATTTTTCATGTGGCATTTGATGAAAATGACATTATGTAATGTTTTTAAGCTGAATGCTTGTGTTTATGGGCAGCACAGTTATCAAACTAATCATTATAGAAGCTAGCAAAATGCACATGCTCTAAAAAAGAAGAAACAAGTATTTCTGAATTATGAGAGAGGAAAAGACAGAAATATATCTCCATTGTGCATTTATTCAAAGAAAATATATAGGGAAAGTGAAGCTTTAGTTTTAACTTTAAAAGTTTTTTTAAACTTATTCAAATGGGAAAACTTCGCAATATCCGATACTAATGTTTTCAGTTGTTTATTGTAACCAGTCTCAGACTTTATTAAAGTATAGTAGATTCAAAGGGAGCAATAAAAGTTTGTACTAATCTATACTTTGTTACATCCAATCTTGTTTTAAGTGGGCTTTTTTTTAAATTATTTATTTATTTTGGGAGGGGGAGGGGACTGTTTGTTTTAAACTCTGCCAACACTGTTTAAAGAATGTTGTTTAATGACTAAAGCTTTGGATATATAGCACTTAATTTACAAACTGTAAATTTCAAATATACTTTTTCAGTCAGTTTTCCTTTTTATATACAGTGGGTAATCAAATTATTAGTTTTTTTTTTTTTTTTTTTGACATATGTAGATATCATTTTTAAACAGTAGAAAATAGAATAATGTTTGATGTTTTTAGATTTTTTTTATTTTAATTATCTTCTAGTATAGCTTCGTACCATTTAAATTTGTAAACTCTTAATAATTGAAAGATTATTTTTGTAGTAATAAAGAAATATATATACAGTGGAGAGTCAAAAATCTGCACAGCTCAGGACCAGAGGTTGTGCATTCGGCGGATTTTGGAGCCCATAAAAAATCATTTTCAATTTGAATAATAAAACCAGAACATTAATCAAATTAAACATATACTAGTGAATAATAACACAATTTCACTTGTATATTAAATTTAGGTATATAAGAGTAACACTGAACATTAAATATATATATAAAGAAAACAAAAAATGAAAAAATATTCGTCAAATTTAGACAAAATCTGTTCACATGCAGCTTGTTTTAAACTACACTTGAACATGCACACATACATCATTGAGATTTTTTTTTTTTTTTTTTTTTGTCTATTGTAAATAGTTATCAATTCTTATTTTGTAACTCAAATTTATTTTTCAAAGTATTTAACTGAATTCTTCCGTAAACTATGTCTTTATCAGATAGCATTTAAAAAAAATTAATTTGTTTTCCTCATTGATAATGATCATCATAATAATCATAATTTTCTTTGGATTAATTTAATATATTGTTGATAATTTCTTTATCAGAAACTTGGTTCTTGCAGTTTTTCATATTTTTATTATTGTAATCATAAAATGCAAGCACAAAGTCTGCATTCAGGATCTTTTACAAAAATTCTGCTTTGCAGTTTTGTAACTTAAATTTCATTGTTTGTGTCTGAAAAGCTGTGCAAATTTCGGACTTTGACGGATTTTAGATCGGCAGATTTCTGGCTCTCTACTGTCTATATATATTTTCTTTCTTTTTCTTTTTCTTTAAGTACGTCAAAGTTGGCAATTTAGTTGATGATTTTCATCCCTTTTTTGTGATGTGAAAGTTTAGAAATCAGAGTTTTGAGAAGTATTGTATTTAGAGAAAAAATTAAAACTTATTTCCCGTTTTAGGCATTTCAATGTAGAATTGCCACGCTACCTAGAAATCCTGGAACAGTCAGGGAATTTGAAAATTGACCATGAAAGTCAGGGAAAAGTCAAGGAATTTTAATATTTTAACCAGAATCTGGAAAAATCAGGGAATTTCATACAATGATTGCCAAAAAAAATTAAATTTTCCTAGAATGTAGAGCCTTTTTCTTGTTTCTTTCTTAGCTTTTGCCATTTTTTAAAAACAAGACCTCTTAGAAAGACCCCCGCATGGAGGGCTATCTGTCCTTAGGTCAAAGTAATCTGTAACTTTTGTGTTTTCAAGTTGTACCATAATTATTTTGCCCTCAATGCAACCAATGCACAATATGTGGCTAGACTGGAATTTTCTTAGAACACGTCTGAAAAACCTGGAAAAGTCAGGAAATTTCCTTCTGCCATTTGAGTGGTAACCCTGTCAATGGTAATGTCAGCAAAAGTCATACATTTTCATCAAAAATTAGTTCTGTGAATCTGTTGAAAATTTTACATTATTTACCACAGTGTTATCCATTTAAGAACAGCTTTAAAAATGCTTCTCACCATTTCCCACCAATTTCAGAATACCGTGTTAATGAGTGGGTAAAAGTAATATAACTAATCTTCCATTTTAACATCCTTGTAGCATAAAATTTACTTATAGTAATATTAGCATAAAAATTGAATGGTTAACTGTTCACTAATCAAAATAAGAATTCATTTGTAGCACAACATTCTAAGAAATCACTATTAGAAGCTTTGCAGGTGCCATCTATATGAAATAAAAAGAGTTAATTATTTGCATTCCATTATAAGTACCATTCCTTGCATCCCTTTTTATTTTTTGAGTATATATATATATTTAGATAAAAATTGATTACTGGTTTAACTTTCAAAAATACCCAGTTTTGTGGTATTCACGCAGGCCTTAGGTAAATACCCTAAATTTGGCTAGTATAAATAAAATTAAAAGCAACTGCTTGTTGAAAAATAATGTTATAATAACAAAAAGTAACAGATGGTAGGAAAGTCCTGCTATAATAGCAAAAATTAAAAGCAACTGATGGTAGAAAAGTAATGCTAGAATAGCAATAAAAAAAGCATCTATTGGATGTGAATTACTGCTAGAATAGCCGAAAGTGCAAGCAAGTGGTGGTCTTGATTGCTGCTACGCCAGCAACTTATTCAAGCAACACAAATTGGATTATGTATGCTGGACAAGCAATAAAAGTGAGCCAATACACACCATGACATGCTGGTAATTCTGGTGGAACCAGCAAATATTAATGCTAGTTTTTATGCTATTTTACTTGCTGGGATACAGCATTTAATGCTAGTCTAGCAAACAAATACCAGCATGAAAAGCTGGATTATGTATGCTGGACAAGCAATAAAAGTGGGCCAAAACACACTATGACAAGCTGGTAATTTTGGTGGCTCTACCAAATATTAATGCTAGTTTTAGGCTATTTTACTTGCTGGGATACAGCATTTAATGCTAGTCTAGCAAAGAAAAAAAGCATCTGTTGGTTTTGAATTTCTGCTAGAATAGCAAAAAGTGCAAGCAAGTAGTGGTCGTGATGGCTGCTAGACCAGCAAAATATTCAAGCTACACAAGCTGGAATATGTATGCTGGACAAGCATATATAAAGTGTGCCAAAACACACCATGACTTGCTGATAGTTCTGGTGGAACTAGCAAATATTTATGGTAGTTTTATGCTATTTTACTAACTGGGATGAAGCATGTAGTGCTTGCCTAGCAAATAAATACCAGCATGAATTTCGACTTGGGTATATATATTTTTTTCAAAAGCGTTTTTCTTGTACATTTCTGTTCATAATAAAATTCGAAGAGAAAGAAAGGTGTTTTCTTATATCAAGAAGTGCTCATTTAAGATAAATCCACTCTGCTCCTTTAAAAATAAATGTAACGTAACATTCTTAACATTTTCATGATTAAAAATGTTTATACTACGTGAATTTAGAAAAGTCATAACCAAAGTAATGTATATTAGTAATTTATCAGTACAATCAATTAATAGCTTCTTCTTTTTTTTTTTTTTTTTTTTTTTTGTTAGCAGAATACAGAATTCTACATTAATAAGAAAGAAGTAAAATTGTTATTACATAAAGGATTTTTCTTTCTTTCTTTTTTTTTTTTTTAAAGAAAAAACGTAATATAGTTTAGCATTTTATGGAATTACGTAGACAAAATAAAAAACAGAAATACAATAAATAACTTGCTAATACAGGTCAAATTAGATAGATGGCGCTGCTCCAATCACCTCAGAATTGTTCCAAATCGTTCAGTAGACGCCTGACCCGATCCAAGACCGATCCAGGATCAGTGACGTCATCGCCCGGTCGCATTGATCCATCTCGGGCGCTCTACTGAACACGCTCTCTGTTTTTCAGCTTTGTGAGCAGAACCTCTCGGCCACTGATGGGACCTCAGTGGTTAAAAGAAAAAAAAAATCTTGTAACATTATCAAAACAATGTGAAGTAAAAATAACCTGAAAATTTTTTACTTAGAAATTTGAATTATTCCTATGATAAAATTAATTTTTACTATCTTTCTACATATATTTTAAAAATAAATGCTATTAGAATTTCAATGATTTTAATGAAATAATAAAAAGCAGTGATGTAAACTTGAAATATTAAAAAGCAGTGATTTAAACCATAAAAGTGTCAAATAATAGTTTACTAGCTTAATTCCCTAAACTTGACTGTGCATAAAAAGTACAGAAAATTCTGTATTGCAGCAATCCCAATACACATGTACGTATGTGTATACATCGGGAATATATATATATATATATATATATATATAATTTGATACCAATCCTACACACTGTGCATTTGAAATTATAACAATTTTAACACTGTGTTAAGAACTTTATGTAAATAAATAATTAAAAAAAAAAAAAAATGCTTAAGCTGATGAAGGATTAAAATTTAAGAAGAATTGCAATTTACGAAAACTTTACCAAAAGGATCTTTTAGCAGTCAGCTTCGGCCCGTCTTCAGGTGTATCTGTTATCTCAGATTTCTTCTTCTTCCTTTACACCTGGATTTCAGCATACCGCACCATTTGGCAGCTAGGCACATATGCTAACAAGATTACACAAATAGACACAGTATAAAAATTGTGCCTATAAATGTAATCCAGCTGACAATCAAAATTTAAAAGTGAAAGACTGTTTCAGGTAAACCTGCCATATATATGCTTCATCTTCATCAAACTGGAAAAAACATGCTTACCTACTGTTGAAAATTTAAACATGAAACAATAAAATAACAAAAAATTCATTTTTTACAGAGTACTACAAGTGTAAAAATTAACTCACCGATCACTCTCGTATGAAAGATCATGCTTAATCTCTGAAAAGATATCTAATACACAAGTTTTTGAACGGCGAAAACGACATTAAAATTTTTTTCATCATAGAGAGAAAAAAAAGTCATTCCTTTCCGATATGTTTCAGGACACATTAACAAAACAACCATCTTCCTCACCATTATCAAACAAAATTTTTCGCACAACATCCAATATAATGCAAAAGAAAATAATAATAAATTAACAAAAACAGTCAACAATATTCAAAGAGTTCCGCCCTATTTAGGGTGCTACCACGAACACATCGAAACGTTTCGATCGTCGAAAGATGACGTAGATCGAAACCCTTTCGTTACGACTAGAGCCCCTAAATAAAATAATAGGCCGGCGCATCACCGCCATTTTTTTGCCTCCGAAGAGGACAGCATTCCCGCTTGGCGTCCTTATCGCTTACCTAATGATTTTAAGAAATCTTGATCTGAAGCTAATCCGGTCAAGGTAAGAGCAATAAGCAACAATAATATTTCTAAAAACACATTTTTTAAACAGAGGATATCCTATGGATGTACTGGGTAAGATGTGCTGTTAGGGCGGTTTCTGTTTCTTTTACAAAATGTCGCCAAATTCACTTATTGAATGATTATAGCAGTTTATCGTTAAACAAACTTCCGTATCATAGTTTACTTAGCTAAAATTATGAAATATAATAAAACAAGTTACTCTAAAGTAACGCAAGACGATTAAAAAATAGTTTGTCGTTTGTTTATCAGAGAAACGCGCTGGGTACATGTGGCAACCCTAAGGCAACAAAATGCCTGATGCGCCAGCTCGTATATATAGGAGCCTTAGTTACGACGGGAGTTTTTCAATAAATCGTATACGCGGTACTCTAAAATCATCGATCGAAAAGAGAGTTCGTTAACGAAAAGGAATAAGCTCCTCCCAAGCGCAGTGGTGGATCCAGAACTTGACATTTGTGTGTGTGTATGGGGGGGGGGCTAAGATTTTTCAAAGTGTTATTCTAGACCAATAAAAAATTTACAATTGCAATATTCAATTGTGAATGTAAGTGTTTTTTTTTTTTTTTTTTTTTTTTTTTTTTTGGGGGGGGGGGGGCTTCAGTTCCCTAACACCCCCCTTAAATCCACCACTGCCCAAGCGGACATGACGTCCAGGATAAGGCGGAACTTAATTTGATTTCTTCTTTTACTCTAGCCAATGGAAATTTGAGAAATATTTTGGGCGATCTCTTTAAACAGTTAACTGTAATCCAGTTCATAAGAATATTTGTTGATAAACAAACAAATCTTGTACTCATGAAATAAATAAACAAAAGAGAGTTCAAATTTAATTACTATTGTATTTCGCATGATTCATTTTATAAACATATCGAAATAGCCTTTGTTTTTAAAAATTGTTAGTTTAAATTATAAACGCATCTAAACCTTCAAGTGACATTAAAGTTAGCAGTAAAATTACTGAAGGGCTAGCAATAATTCGTGTTTAAAAGATGTACACCGAATTCTGTTTTGTTAAATAAATATATGTCGAGTCTTTATGCTGTTTATTAAAAAGTAAGACGATGATAAAAATTAGCGATAAAACTAAAAAACAAAACAAAAGAAAATGGGGATATGTGATTCAATAATTTTGTTGCCTACTGTATACTCATTTTCTTTTATTGAAACAGAAAAATATCTCCTCATCTCAATGCAAAATTAGGTTATTTTCGTTCACAAGTCTCAGTAAATACTTATTTTATAATGTACTTTTATGTACTAATGAACAAAATATTTTTCAGTAAATATTTTGCTCATTAGTACATAATTTTAAAATTTTCACATATTACTGATCACTTTACTGCGATCCAGGTTCGTATTTCACTCGTCATTTTAGGAGTCCGCCTGACTCACATTTACAAATGTATTTTGGAATATTTTGTATTTAATTACTTTTAATATTTATGAAACTTTTGGATAAGATAGCTTTTTAATAGATAATGTAGTGAAACACTAATTTGACTTGACTTAAAATTTATGTTGACATATTACAAATGTAGATTTTTGTAGATGCAGAAGGTGTTTTCCCTTTTAAAAAGATTTTATGCAAATAATTTCCATGTGAGTGTTAAAAGTAAAGTATAGAGAAATTTCATTATAATTTTTGGTAACAGTCAATGTTATTTTTGTTTAAAGATTTAAACATGTAAAGGAAAACTCTTTTATTTTCAATGAAGTACTAATCTTGTAGTTTTTTTTCATGTTATGTATCATGATCATAAAGACATTAAATCCTTTTTTAATTTAAATTCCCCTTACACATATACCCGTTTTATTATGTATTATATACTTCTATGGTGGCCTCGCAGGATAGCTACAGCCCCGCCTTTTTACTCTGATGCTGTCACTAGTATATTTGTATGATAATTTTTACTGTATTAATTGTGCAAACTTATTAATAAAAAAAACAAGTGGGATCAGGGGAAATTGTGTAGCCCCCAAGGAGGTCATGCTCATCTGGTTAAGAATTGCAACAAAGTCTCCTTCCTTTTTTAATGTCTATTTCAAAGATAAAAAATTTCTGCCATTTGTGCTATCTCTATTTTTCCACAGAAATTTTCACCATAAGAGATTATTGTATAAAAATAGTGGTAGCAAAAAAAAAAAAAAAATTCTCTAAAAGTGTCCTGAGGAAAGATGGAGACTTCAAGTTCTACAGATAACTAACTTGCACTGAAAGCCATAATCCAATAGTGCCACACGAAAATTCTTTTAGGTATCAGAAAAAATTATCAGTTGATTACCAGAAAAAAATTATAAAACAGTCAGTTAATTTGACGTATTGCAAAATTCGTCAGTGTATGTTCTGTAAAGAAAATCTCAAAATTTACTTGTCAATTACAAATGAAATAAAAAATTGCTGATTGTCAGAGAGAGAGAAAAAAAAGAGTGATTTTGGCCTATTCAAAAAAGGAGTTGTAAATTTTATCCATCGATCGCTGGGAAAAAATACTTACATTTAATAAATATAAGAATAAATGTCTATAGACATTAAGAATGTAAACAGAGACACAGACGGACAAATGTCGGTTTCACGCTGCTCCACTGTGCATATAGATTGCATTTACAAAAAAATAAAACTATTTTTGTTTTAATAAAAAAATGAAATGTTTTTGATGCATAATGCTAATTAAAAAATTATGATCAATTTTTAAATGATCCTTAACCACAAAAAAGAACTCAGAAACTTTATGTGCAACTAACACTTAAAAAAAATATATATATTTTTTTTTTCATGTCAAAAAAAGGTGAAAACATAGCAGTTTCCTTTATTTAAATTAAGGGGAAAGGCACTTTTTTTAAAGCTATTTTTGAAAATTTAGTATTTATTATTTATATCTAAATTAAAAATTTGTTTACTTTTTTGAAATCAAATTAGAGAAAAATTATGTGAAACAAATGGAACAGATTTATTATAGAATTCCCTGAGCAAAATATGAAATTTAGCACCAAAATAATTCGGAAATTCTTGCCAAGGACTTTACTTACACAACTGCGATAAATATTTTAATTCATGGCCAAAATGGCAAAATAAATTAAAAAGTTGCCAAGAAAATCTTATGCTAAAGCTGAGTGAAATCGCAGTTAGTGGTGCCCCTTGGCACTGCTTAGCGACTTTTGCAGCGTAATCTGTGCAACTCGTAGGCATAATATACGTTCCAAATGTAAATCACACCAATAAGCTAACATGGATTGCACCAAAAAATGTCTAATTCAGTCTAATAAAGAAAAGTGCTAAAATATATATTAAAAAAAATAATAATAATAAATAAAATAAAGGATTTTTTTCTCCCATGAAAATCTGTAGATTAAAGTGGTCAGTATTTCGGTTTATGCTCACATTCCAAACATAAAAACAGAGGAGGGAAAAAAATGTCACTGAAAACCGTTGATCTGTTATTTATGAAAATCTGTACTGTCACAATCAATATTTTAATGTACGCTTACTTCAGAAACATTAAGATTAAAATAAAATGATTACAAGATAAAAAGTACTTTTTAATATATCATGTTTTTAAATTTCCTGTTGAATTATATAAATGCTACCGAAGGCAGCAGGGACCCAAAACAATTCGCTAAAAATATTTTAAAAATGCATTGTTAGTGTGTTCTCATTTATTCTGAAAGTTTCAAATGTCTAGCTAGTTGGAAAGTTACATGATTGTTGAAACATATAATAAACGCTGCCGAAGGCAGTGGAGACCCGAAAGAGTTGGCTAAAAGTATTTTAAAAAATGCATTGTCACCGTGTTCTGAGCTATTCTTAAAGTTTCAAAAGTCCAGCTGGTTAGAAAGTGGTATGATTGTTGAAGCATGTAATAAACGCTGCTGAAGGCAGTGGAGACCCAAAAGAGTTGGCTAAAAGTATTTTAAAAAATGCATTGTCACCGTGTTCTGAGCTATTCTAAAAGTTTAAAATGTCTAGCTGGTTAGGAAGTTGCATGATTTTTGAAGCATATAATAGACGCTGCCAAAGGCAGCATGGACCCGAAACAGATGGCTAAAAGTATTTAACACGTTCACGCCAGCACATTTCGTTTACATAGTCTACTCAAAAGTATATGAGCACTAGCCAATAATTCCGATGTCAAAAAAGTACACTTAAAACTGTTTTGTTCAAGAAATCCTTGTCGAATCATGTTCTTAGACTGACTAAGACCATGACTTGACAAGGATTTATTTAAGAAAGCAGTATAAAGTGTTTTTTTTTTTTTTTTTTTTTTTTTTTTTTGACAGGGATTATTGTTAGTGCTCGGATACTTTTGCTGCCGACTGTAGCTGTGACTAACTGGTGGGTCACGCCGGCGTGAACGTGTTAAAAAAAATCAAAGTAGTCTTTGGGGACTGCCAATAGAAGTGAAAACTAAGTAACTTGTAAATTGTATCATCGAGCTATTAGATTATTATTTTCGAATTATTTTTGGTTTGTAAAGAAGTGTTTATGATCTGTATTAATGATTCGGCATAATATTTGTAGCTACCCAAATTAAATGAACTAAGCCTTATATTAGGTAAAAATATTGATTACTTTTGAAATTATTTTAATTAGTAGCAAAGAAAACCGATTCAGAACACCCCAAAACGTGTAAATCAGGTGAAATCTCGACTTCCACTTTCGATAATACAAAATAACTTTAAAATATCTTACGAATGATGTATTAAAAATAGTTTAATCATCATTAGAATTTGAAATATTGAAATTTTAAAATATCACAGCGCCATCTGGCGGTAGAAATTTCTGTAATCTACTGTTCGATTCCAAATCAATAAAGCTTTCTAATGATGTATTACTTATGTAATTATTTTAATTAGTAGCTGAGATACAAAAGAAAACCCTTTCAGGACACCTCAAAACGTGTAAATAAGCTGAAATCTCGAATTCCACTTTCGATTCTCATGGAAAGCCTTCGCTGACGATGACGCGAGTTGCATGATTTTTGTTCACCCAAAAGTGCTCAACTTGCCTAAAGAAGTTTTCACTTCAAAAATGCATTGTCACCGTGTTCTGAACTATTCTGAAATGTCTAGCTTATCGGGAAGTTACATGATTTCTGAAAATATAATAAATGCTGCCGAAGGCAGCGGAAGCCCAAAACAGTTGGCTAAAACTATTTAAAAAATGCATTGTCACCATGTTCTGAGCTATTGTGAAAGTTTCGAATGTCCAGCTCGTCGGGAAGTTACTGAAAAATATAATAAATGGTGCCGAAGGCAGCGGGGATCTGAAACATTTATCTGAAAGTATTAAAAAAATGCATTGTCACTGTGTTCTGAGCTATTCTAAAAATTTCATATGTTTAGCTTGTCAGAAGTCACATGATCGTTGAAAAATATAATAGACGCTGCAAAGGCAGCGCGGACCCGAAACATATGGCTAAAAGTATTGTAAAAAATGCATTGTCATCGTGTTCTGAACTATTCTGAAAGTTTCAAATGCCTAGCTAGTCGGGAAGTAAGTTAAAAATAAATTTTCTTGTTGAACCATATAAACGCTGCCGAAAGCAGCTGGGATCCAAAACAATTGGCTTAAAATATTAAAAAAATGCATTGTCACGTGTTCAACCTTTGGTTATTATAACTAGAGGACACAACTTTCTACCCATCTCCAAGAAAATTAGAACAATTATGTCTGGAGTTACATAACAGTGTATTTCCTCACTAAATATTTTTCTTCGTAGAGTGAGCAAAATGTTTCTCTAGCGTTGGCTAACCCTAGCATCAGGCTTATCTACTGTTTTCTTTTTTACTGTCGCGATTTCCCCCTTCTACTTATGAATTCCTCTAAACTCTTAATGTTTACATCTCAAAATTATGAACTGCTAAATTTATTTTTTATTATTTGGCTATTTTTATTAAGTTTTTTCAGTTTTATGCTTTGTTAGTTCAGGAAAAATTACTAAATAATCATAAAATCATAACCACAAATAAACAATAAAACTTACAAGACACAATCACACTGCATAAATGCACAAAATTCCCAATCGCAGGAATTAGCAATATGTATGTCTGTAAGCTTCGCATAGATAGGAAAAGAAAAAAAAAAACACTGGATACTCATATCTCAAAATGCATGAAACTTAAACATGTTAAACATTTTCTAGTTCAGCAGTCAGTTAATAAAACGTAGAACATACAATCACGCAATATAAATACTCAAAATTCCAATTTGCAATATCAGTAATACGCATGCCTGTACGCTTTGCATAGATGAAAAATTAAAAAAAAAAAAAAAAAAAAACTGGATATCCCTATCTCAAAACGCATGACACTCGAAGTTTTAAAAACTTTGCAGTTTAGTAGCCAGTAATACGTACTTATGACTACACTTCGCTTGCATGATAACAAACAAATAAAAAAATAAAAATAAATAAGCATCATTTTTGATACCCCTGTCTTAAAATACAAAAATCTCAAAAATAAATACAATTTTTTGTTGAAGCAATCAGTAATATGCACGTCTGTACACTTCACATACATGAAAATCAAATAATAATCATAACTGAATACCCATATCTTAAAATGCATAAAACTTAAAAATATACAAAATTTTGTGCTGCAGCAATTAATAATATGCACGTCTGTATGCTTTGTGTACATTAAAGAAAAAAGAAAAAGAAAAAGCAACAGTTTAGACAGTTTTTAACCAACAAAAATCACATTTTATTATCTATTTAAAAAACGCAATAATACGCAATAATCAAACATATTTTTCAAAAAAACAAGTAAAGCAAAAAATTCATGGATATTTAGATATTTTATAAAATAGAAAATCACAGCTCACTTATCTCTGTTTATTGTCTGTAATTCATGAAGCATCTTCGCCTTTGATATACCGCCCCCCTCCTCCTCCAAACTTCCTTCTGATTTAATGTCAATATCTGTCATTTGATTAGGGGGGGGGGGTAACCAAATGACTACTAGAAAACCACAACCCTTTCTTTACATTATGACACATATTATACCTCATTTCTTTCACTTTCAAACGATTTGTATACATCCATGCAAAACCATTGATTTTAACTTTACATTCTGTTAAAATCACATTTTCATTACACACAGGCCAAACGTAAAAAGACACAAACTCTCTTTCATACACTACTCAAGCACACCTTTATTTCCCAAACTATTCCAATAGAAAAATATCTTTCATTGTACTCATCATATTTCCTTAACATTCATTCACGGTAATATTCATTCAGAAACACGGAATGGACAGCCATATGGACTATTTAAGTAATATATGTACAGAAAGTACCTTTAACCAACAAACCAGACCACCACTGACATAAACGTCAGAAATATGTCTGAAAATTCAAATACTTTCTTTTTAAAAAAAAAAAAAAAAAAAAAAAAAAAAAAAACATGCATGCAGTCATGCTAAATAACAAACTTCAACCCAATCTGTGTTACGCAGTAAATTACATAACAGATGATGCAAAGAAGCAAAAGTTAACAGAAAGCTCATAACTTCTACAGAAAGTTGATCTAGTGTACTCACGAAATATTCTAAACATAAGAGGCAGTAGAAAGTCAATTTTACCCTAACTTTTTAATTTTCCAACTTTTATGCAGTATTTATATTATAAATAAAACTCTTAACCTTTACTTAAAAAAAAAAAAAAAAAAAAAAAAAAAAAAAAAATTCCTTTTTAAGAGTTTGAAATAAAAATGTCGATTGTGCATTGCTGGCCCAGCTCATATAAAAAATTACTCTTGTTTTACTAGCTCATCTTGTTCAGACTTCTGATTCACATAAAACAATCTCATTCTACAAAGTCATTGTCCTGAGAGATGTGTCTTCGTAAAATTTATAAGTAGTGCACAAAAAATTACTCATATGTGTTAATTGCTCGGAATTCCAAAAAATTTTTTTACAAAGAATATTGCGAAATAAATAAAATAAATGAAAGTATGTCACAAACACACATTAATATGGTGTATGAAACTTCTGCTTAATTTTAACAATCTCTTACACTTATGAATTTTTTGTAAAAGTCAGGGTTCAATCCAGGCAAAATTTGGGTCCCTTTTGCGGTCCTTCATAAATTACCGCATCATAAAAAGGGACCCTTCACAAAATTCAAATTCATAAAATGAGCCCCCGCACAAGACTTTGTTTTATAAAAGTGATCCTTTTATGAAATATTTTCATGCTTTCAGTATTATTTTTAATTAATGCCTTAATTTGGCTCAACAAAACTCTATTAACTTGACATTAAGCAGTATAAACAGTAATTGTAAAAATGGAAGATTTTACACAATATTTTATTTTTCACAAAAAAAGCACCCAAAAGTTTAAACCTGGATCAATCCCTGAAAGTTTGTATGTATACAAAGGAACTTTTTTTGAAAATGCATTCTTTATTGCATTAAGTGTAACTCATTCACATATATTAATTACTAAAAATTACTTTACAAGCTTTAGCATATATACAGATAAATATCAATGGAACACACAAAATAATTAAAAATATTAATACTTACAGTCGGTAACAAAAGTGTCCGACCACTAGCAAAAATCCCTATGTAAAAAATGTACACTTCACGCGGTTTTGTTAAATAAATCCTTATCGAGTCATGTTCTTACGCTGACTAAGAACAGGATTCGACAAGGATTTATTTAACAAAACCGTATGAAGTGTATTTTTTTTACATAGGAATTTTCGCTAGAGTTCGGACACTTTTGTTAGCGAATGTACAAGTATGTAGTCACTGCACTTCACATGATTTAACAACTTCTGATGAAAAATGATGACAATTTTTGATGAATATGTGATGAAATGTTTTCATTCCACTAAATTTCACGATACAATTTTTAACCTTTAGAAAACGGGGTGTGAATTCCTAACAAACTTCTCTCTATACGGGAAAATCCAAGCGATTTTCACCCCCTTACTTAATGAGCAGTCGCTGTGGGTGGCGCACGTGAAACTCATTTTCGAATAGTGATGTCCAAAAGAGGGAGTTTATTTTCCCCGTGTAGAAAGGAAAGGAAAATAATTCACATGTCAGTAGCAACACATTTCTTGTTTATAAATAATCTTTCACTTATAGTTGATGGAGATAAATACATTCTTGAACAAATTTACTCTCGTTAAAATTAAATGATAACGTTTATCAGTAATCAAGTTGTTTTTTTTTTGAAAATAATTGGATATATCTTTTCATTAGTATAGCAATTAATGGTTTATTTTACATAAAATACAGAATGACATAAACTCATAATTACAAATAAATGTAGTGCTAATTACCTGAGCCAGATGAAGAAAAAATATTTATTATTGCTTTTGAATATCAAAAGTTATGGTAAATTAAATTATTCAAAAATAATATTAAAAATGTATATTTTCTTTTAATGAGGGGGATTCAAATTTTTTATAAAAGAAATATTAGATGAAAAATCCGCATATTGAAATTTAAAAGGAATGGAACTAGATAAAAGTTTTATTTATGAAATGATTTATTCATTCCTTAAATTATTGAATATAAATTGAATATATGTAGATATGTAACTAAACAATCTATAAAAATGACCAAAAAAAGAAAGAAAGAAAAGGAAAAAAAGGAATTAAAACTAAAATTATTTATACGTTCATAACAAAATTTAACATAAGGAGTGAAAAAAACGAAAGTGTAACTTTCATAACACACGGAAATACGCTTTCATTGATATCATTTTCGTCATAACTTTGCCATTTGCTTTACTTAAAAAAAAAAAAAAAAACCTTTTTTTTTTCTTTTAGTATCATACGTATAATTAAAAAAAAATAATTTTTAGTCCTTTTTTTTACATTTAATACAAATTTTATGAAAAAAAAGAAAATGTTTTTTATTATATAAGCACATAGCATAAATAAAAGTGGCCAAACTGCTTTGCATGGATTTTAAATCAGTATTTTATAGATTTATTATCATAGTTACCAACTTCTATGCATTTTGAGTACCATAAAAAAAAAAAAAAAAAAAAAAAAACTTGCTTTATTTGCAGAATAAAATTTTTTAATTAGGCAAAAAATAAATAAATAAATAAAAAGTGAAATAAATAAATAAAAAGTGAAATAAATGAATGAATAAATAGTGTTATTTAAAAAAGTTAAAATTTGGCGAAATTTATATATTATACAAATTTGACTTTTAAAGCAAAATATGTGAATTTAGATAAATAAAAACAAACGGAATTATTTTAAACGTGATTAAATAATGCTATTTCGTTAAAAATACAAGTAAAATACATGTCTAAAAATATATACAGAATATCAAAACTCAAAAGAAAAAAATTAAATGAGAAAATGTACAATATTTTCTTTTATTTATTTATTTAGCTAAATAAATTTTTAATTAATGCCAAACTGTTTTACCCGGATAATAAATCACTATATATTTGACTTTGCAGCTTCCATAAATAATATTGTTATTATATTTAAGGATGTAAATTACTTTAAGAAAAAAAAACATTTTGATTTAAATAGAAATTTTACATTTGTTTAATTCATAAATAAAAATGTAGCTACCGATGCATAATGTAGCAAAATCAACATGTTTACAACAGTAAAAAAATTACAGAAAATAACATATAATTAGTAAAATAAACTATCGCTTCATATGCGAATTCTGATAATGTTCTTAAAATATAAATAAAAACTAGCATTACAAAATATACAAGATATTTTTTTAAATTTTTCAAATAAATTTTTATTACATACTAATGCGGCAAAATTGAATATTATTTCAGAAACATGTGAAAAATAACAGCAAAATATATAATTGATTATCTTAAGTACAAATGTATATATAATTTCATATAATACTGTAATATGCGTTGGTCATGTTAGGCAACAATCATTAAACGAATTATTTATATTCATGCTGGTAAGAATTTAATTACAAAAAACTTTAATGATCTTCTGATGTGCTAATTAAACTAGATGGATTTCCTTTTCCTTTTTTCTTTCCTTTTCTTTTTCTTTTTTTTTTTTTTTTTTTTTTTTTTTTTTTTTTATGCAATAAAAAATAAAATGAAGTTTCTAACAAAATAATAATAATAAAATAAAGAACATTTAATAACGGACTCGGACAGTTTGTAAAATTTAAAAATTGCAAAACGGAGTATATAACCAATAAATACGTTGTATTGTTGTATAAACGAAATACTTTTGTTGTATAAAATAAATAAAAAGAATCTGAGAATATTTCAAATTGGCGTTTAACTATAAAAAAATGTGTTATATAAATGAAAGAAGTATAAACATTACTTTACTGTATGTTAAAAAAAAAAAACTTCGATTAGTATTTTAATCACAGAATTTATACCAATAACAAAAACCTTAAAAGGCACGCATACTAAAATTATCAAAACTTTATAGTATGAAATATTAAAAGAGAAGAAATAAAGAAACTAAAATATTGCTAGCGCAATCAAGACTGAGAATCATATCAAATGTCGTCACCCGACATGATTTTCCCTCTTTTTATCCGTATATGAAATACTATCATCCCTACACATCTTCCCTTGGCCGGTAATTAATAAGACACCCACTGAGAAAACCGATTACTACACCTCATGCTTTAGGGGAGAAAATGCCTGGGAAAAGGGCAGTACCAGCCCCGTATTCTTGAACACTTTTTTACTTGGGATTGCCGTTGTCCCTCCCGTAAGGTAAAGGTTAAAATTATAAAATTATTTCATGGAAGAAACTATTGATAAAATTAATAACACGGAAAAATAAAACCTGTATGAATATGTATAGTTGCCATCTTTAACAATTTTTGGCTACCAGAAAGTTTTAATATATATATATATATATATATATATTATTTTACTTAATCAGTGAAAACCGCTTCAGTTCACCGATTAAATAAAATAAATAATTCTATTAAATTTTTCCAGTAGCTAAAAGGTACTAAATTGGCAACTATGATGACATGTAAGCCATTTTCTACAAGCAACCAAACACAATATATTCGCAAACACTGTAACTTTTTGATAAACAAAAGACGATGTTTTTGCGATATCTATAAATATTTCGCTTAGGGGTTTTGTCCTATAACATGTATACAAGTTGTGCATTTTGTTGGTATATAAATATTAAAGCACACATGAATGCATACTGTGGAAAACAATTTTTAATGCATTTTAAAGTATTATAAGTAATTTTCAATATATATATATATATGTGTATGTGTGTGTGTGTGAGTGTGTTTGTGCAGTATACAGGCAGTACTTCAAAAAGTTAAAAAGAAAAAGAAATGAAAAAAAAAAAAAAAAAAAAAAAAAAAAAAGGAAAAACACGTGAAAGAGAAAGGCATAAGAACTGATGGAGAGTTTATAAATCATTTGAGATTTGCGTATATTGTATTGCTTGCCTCCGCAATTGAGGACAAATGCATGTTAGGATTCACCCGAAGAAATTGAAAGCGGAACACTTGGATTAGCGGGGAAAACTAAAATTTCTTATGTTATTTCTAGAGTTAAGAAATGTAAATAGAGCTGGGTTTGGTACCTTGAGAAAAAAATGTTGACAGACGGACCACTAAAGTCTTATTTTGGATTCCGATAGTTGTGAAAAGATCAAGGAAGAAATCACTTTTTCGTTGGAGAGATGAAATTGTGGAGTTTCAAAAAGCAAAATGGAGAATAATGATAGAAAACTGTTCAAATTGGAATCCATGTCTTCATTCTGCAGTAGACTAATAAAGGTTAAATTTGATGATATATATATATATATAAATGTATGTATGTACAGTGGAGGAAACAACGCAGCACTAGACATAACTTCGTTGATAATCGAAGCAAAAATATATAAGAAGTATCATTTGCAGGGATGGAACACGGGCGCCGAATTCATACCGGAATCTGTTGAAGAAATTTATTTACCTATAATATCGTTGATTTAAGAGGTAGAAAATTTTCTTACATTGATAGTGGTATGAATTCTGCGCCCGTGTTCCATCCCTGCATTTGGCAGTGAATTGTGAGTACTTTTCAAAAATGAAATGAAATTCCGTCTACACATTAAAACAATAGCCTCCTAAACTAGATCCCCGTCGCGTGGCTCGGAAACTTGGCAACAGTTGAAGCGGTAGACAGCGCTACCTGGTACAGATTGCGCGACTTTTTTATTCAACTGTCACCAATAATTTTAAGACGTAATATATGATATATATAATCTACGTTTCTTAAATTTTATTCGCCTTTTATGTATATCATATCTCACTTTAAAATTTTTTTTGTGGCTGTAGAATAAAAAAGTCGTGCAATCTGTACCCGGTGGCGCTGTCTACCGCTTCAAGTGTTGCCATGTTTCCGAGCCACGCGACAGGCATCTAGTTTAGGAGGCTATGTGCAAACGCGCAACAACTTTATTTTTTCAACGGTAACGCTCAATTTTTATTTTATATTTGAAATCTCGGTTCGTGGCAATGCGTAAAATTATATCTGTTGTATATTTTACTATTTTTTTTTTTTTTTTCAATTGAGTTATAAGCGTTCAAAGTTGTTAATGACATAGGTGAAATATCTCCCGTTTTTGAAGGGAGATTTCAAACTGGAAAATTTTTATAGCTGTTTTCTGTAACATTAATCATCGAAAATGTATATAACATATTCCATTTAAAAATACTGGTGTCAATTCTGATTTAAACGTTAAAAAGGTTGACAGCTATGTAATGTTTAATTCATGCCACAAACTTTTATTAATATCTTCACAAGCAAAAAAAAAAAAAAAAAAAAAGAAAAGAAAAACTTGATTGATACATTTTTTTTCTCTTTTTTCTTACGATATACAATGATGAAATCCAAACACAATCAATAATAACTTTTGATTCAAAAAAATACTTTGATTAAGAAAAATATTACTAAATTTTATTATTATAGATTAATATTAAAAAAAGATCTAAAAATACGATTTATATTAATTTTTACATAAAATGAATCCTAATGTTGAAAAATATGGGTGCACAAATTGCATCTCGTTCCAGTTATTAGCTTTCGAGATATAAATAATTTTTTCTTTTGAAGAGGCTTAGATGGCCATCTCTTATAATGTTTTGCGTAAGATAACGTAGAAATCTCAAAACGTAACGGAAAAAAAATTAAACGAAATATTTTTAATTTTTTATTACGGGTGAAACTGCATGCAACACACACACACGCAAAAAAAAAAAAAAAAAAAGTAAACAAAAAATATTATTTTAAAACATTAGCAGGGGGTTGCACTCTCCTGAATGTGAAATTTTGAAATTTATTACTATCACTCTTTTCATAAAGTAATTTCGGTCCTGCATAATCATGGCACATTACTATAAAAACAGTAGACGTTGATATAAGAAAATATCCATTATAAATATAGTGGCAAAGAAAAATGCGAAAATTTGTTCTCTGACAGTGACTTGAAAAAACGGTGTAGAGTATCCCTGTATTAGTATTACAAAGATCGCATTCTCTGCCTTTTTTTTTTTTTAGGTCAGATTCGAAGATGAGAAATTTTCGTCTTTTTTATCACCACAATTTTTAAAGAAAAAACTCTATTCTGCTTAATTATATTACATTACTATCAAAATACTAGTGGCAAAAAGGTCTGAAATTATTATCCCTAAATGTGACCTAAAATAAAAGGCGGAGAATATGATTCTTGGTAAGGGTAAACAAAATTTCTTATTTACTAAAGGAACAAGTCACATCTTTCAGCGTTATTCTAGAACAAACTAATATAGAAAAAGAAAAGTGATTGTCAGTATTTGTTATATAGCCCTTAATTTATGTTGGCAAATACAATATAAGCATGCGGTATTACTCGTGATAAAAATTTAGTCCTCTAAATATGATAAAATAAGTTTTAAAAAAATATTCCCATAAAAAAGTAGTATGAAAAGTAGGCAGAGTTAAAAATCACAGAAATGAAATAAGGAACTTGACTTAAATATCAATGACGTATATATACGTCCGCGGCTCATAAAATTCCCAACACGAATAAGCAAAATCTTTTACTGTTTCCGTAAACTATTGCTTTAGAAGAATGCCTCATAGGGAATCTTTTTTCCCCCTAATATGTACAGTCACCCCCCAAAAAAACGCCACCCCCCGCCACCTAATCTCGCCGTAAATTATCGTAGAAACATTTGACTGGTACCGATCGATTTGTAATAACATCTAGTTTATAACGGTATAGTTACATTTTGCCTATGGGGTCGTCTACATATTAAAACTGGCATTAACTTCATTTTCTTCAATGGCAACCCCTATTTTTGACTTCATATTCAGATTTCTGAGATCAAGACGGTTCGAAAAACATACCTATTTATATACCTTAAATCAATTTTAAATAGAGTTACACGTGAACATGTATTAGGGGTCCGTCTATACATTTAGAATATATAAATCATGATCTACCACCCAGTATACATTATTTATTAAGTTTCACACCGGAAAAAAATTTAAGAAATTTTAATTATAAAATTAAAAAAGAATGACTAATTCACAGAACTTTCTGAGTTAGTTTATGAATTAAAAGATTTTTATTGGTTTCTACTAATTAAACATCAGGTAGTTCACTTCATACGAAGAAAATTAAATAGCTTGAATAGATATTAAAATATCTATCAAAAGAGAAAAAAAAAAGGTGAATGGTTTTAAATTTGTTTGAAAATTCAAAATTATTTTAACTCAAGCTGCCGTATAATTGTCTGAAACGGCGGCACTCAACCTGGTTCCCACGGCCGTTTCACAGTGACAATGGGAGTTTGTTCTGATACTGCAGTACTTTCATTTTCTTTAATTTAATTGACTTTTTAAAAATATTAAAACAGATTTTTTTATTTTATTTTTATTTTTTTTTAATTAATTATTTTTTTTTCATGACATTATTAAAAACTTTTACATAAATCTCCACGATATTCTTTTGCTTTTATATTTTATAATGTGTAACAAATTAATATGCAAAATAATAAATCCTACTACTTAATGGGATGTTCTAAAATTCTACTCTTTAACACAGATACCGAAGTGGACGGTGGGTGTAGAAAGGCTGACTACCCTTAATCTAAATCTTCACTTGAAAAGGTCAAAATGTTACATAACTCTTTTTTCTTTAGGAAAAAAGAAGATGAGGAGGAGGAAAGATCAAAACGAATAGAAAGCATATTAAACGTTAATACCCTTTAAACACTGGAAAAGGGCGGGGTTTCGTATTGTGTGTCATTTGGGAGTTATAGAGTGCCAGAAAATTACTTTATGTAATAAAACTTTTCATTTAAAAGGTATTTAAAGCAGCATTATGTTTAATACATAGACTATTCAGAAAAAAAAGTACCATTCATCTGGTTCATGAAAAATAAAGAACATTTTCTGGCATTGCTCTATGTATATACATTCTTGTCAACCTAACCCGGAAGATTACTGGTCCCGCCCCTTTTCGTACATATTTTTTCACATCAGTCTTTTTAGCGCCATGTCAGCCATCGGTGGCTGACACTGATCTTTCCATTTAGGCCAAGTCAGCCGGCAGTGTAAAATATGATATAAAACTACAGAACTTACATAGTTTTAAGTAATTACTGACACTTTATTTAAAGTTTACTTCATGTTTTATTATTATTTTTTTTAATAGGATTTTTATAGTATTATATCGTTAATGCCTAATAGGGTTTATTGAAACTCGATAAACATAACACGCTTCTAAGCAGCACGTGTGGCCTGAATGGGATTTCCATAAGAATTCGCGTGGCGCTCAATGAGTTAATCGTAAATGTATTTGAAGGTAATTACTCTAAAAATTAAATTGTGTACACACAGGGGCGGGAACTAACAATGTTACGAGTTAGGTTGGTAAGTATGCATATATATTTTGCTTGAATTATAAAAATTTATAACACATTTTCTTCTTTTTTTTAGTATTTTGTGTTTATATGTCTCATTAAAAATAAATACAATATTCATATATAAACATTTCCATACAGTAATGTATATAAACATATTGATTAAAGAAGTTTTGTTGATATTATATAATTATTCTTCTATCTGTATAGTATATTCACACAAATATATTTTGTAAATTTCGCAGCATCAAAAAACAGCAACATAGCTTCCATATCAAAGCTTAATATAAATGAAACGTAAGCCTACTGTAGCTAGTGTTGAAGTTTGAAAAAAAAAAAGAATAACAGTTTGCTAAAAATACCCCGGAATAAATTAAAATGTTGTTTATTCTGGTTTTAGTCAGATGATATCACTCATGCTAAATAGCTGGATCCGCCCTCTCTTAAGCTCAGGTTCAGCTCATCATTAAAATATTGTTTTTAATATCTGCCGCACCAAAATGTTCAAAACACAAATGCTAATTTTCATATATTTTGAAATCTTCCCGTTTCAACTTTAAAAGCATTTAGATTAATTTATTTTATTTTGAATTTTTAAATTTAGACGTTTAAAGTCTTTTAAATGAAATTTCAGGATTCTGTAAGATCAATATCTATACAATTGAAAGTAATAAGACAATTCCTTTGTTTTAAATTTTTATTCTATAATAACTGTGACTTTGATTTCGTGATTAGGAAATTGAAAATAAATACTGTTGAGCTATGTTCCAATAATAGATCTTATAAACTTAAAAAAATAAATAAATAAATAAATAATAAACCAATTTTTCACTATTTGATTCTGTATTAAAAAACTTTTAATAAAAATTTGATATTTTATTATGTTACATTATGGGATAAATTTTAAATAACACAAAACTTACAAACGGTAGGTACAGTAACCAAATGCAAATATGTCACAACAAAATTTAAACAGAAAATTCATGGTAAAAAATCTTTTTAAAATTATTAAATATTCATAATAATAATAATAAAACGGTTGTCGAATGCATAATTGCTGTTTCATGCAATCAGTTTCACTGTACCGTGTTTTCTAAAACATGATATTTAATTAGAGGTGTAGGTACTCTTGAATATTGAAATGCGAAAAAAAGTGTAACAGGGTTAAAATAGAATTTTAGCAGCGAAAAACTAGAAAAAGATATTTAATACTTATGAAGAAAGTCTTAACATATTAGGATCGGATATATTCCTCTATTGTACCGTAAGCCACGCCTTTTCACAATTTTTCTAAAACTTTATAATATAAAACAAAATAATTTTGCATATTTGTAATTAAATCATTTAAGTTTTGTCTTCAATAATCGATGTAGTAAATACCATTGTGATTTATGCATACCAGCGTCACATATAGAGTCAAATAGGAATATGCAAATTAGTCTTTTCTTTTAAATAGTGTTTCAGCGCATCAGAGGCGGGCTTCTTTTCTTTTGAAATTCTTTCACAATCCCTCACCTACATTGTGATAACTTTACAAAAATATGCCAATTTGTATAATAAACATCGAAATATTGCTTAGGAAACAAAAAAAAAAATAACATAAAGGTAAATTAAAATAGTTTTCCGTCAAATTATATACAAACATTTACTTATAGAGGATACAGATTATAACAAGTGACGGCCCCCTAACAGGAATAAAAAGTGAAATATCACTAACTCAAAAAATAATGTTAGGAACGAGCTGTAAATTTGGAAACCCATGTTTTTGATGATGCCCGTTCTATTCGTGCAAAAATTAACATAGGTCATAATTCATAATTTTTTCAAATATGAATTTATTAATAATTTTCATAATTCAAAAAATGTTTTTTTAGCAAAAATTTTCATGGAATATGTTTGGGTCATTTCATTTTAACGAATAAAAGAAACAGAATTTAAATATCATAATTATTTCGGAAGATATGATTTAATGTTTGTCACATTCATTTAACATTAGCATCCCCAAATTTTGACAGCTTATAACTCTATGAAAAATTGAGCGAAATATATAAACTATACCATTTTCCGTGATGATTTGATCGAAAGAATTCAAATAAATTATAAAAAATGGGGGTTACCATTGAAAAAAAATGAAGTTGATGTCAGTTTTAATATGTAGACGACCCCCTAAGTAAAATCTAACTATAACATTATAAACTAGACGTTATTACAAACTGATTGGTACCAGTCGCATGTTTCTACGATAATTTACGGCAAAATTAGGTGGGGGTGGCGTTTTTTTGGGGGGTGACTGTACTTTTCCGTTATCCACTGTATAACGAATATTAAACGGGCAACATTCATAATGTACTTTACTCTGCATTATCATGGCTGGGATTGCGGTGCCTCGTTCTTAAGTCTTATCTTAAATGTTACGAACTTTCGTAGATGGGCGTGGTTAAGAACGATCTTAACTTCGTATTGCGGTGCCTCAAGCGTAAGTCCTCCGCGTGTCCTCGTAAAAGAAAGCCAGCCAGCCAATGGGAGACGCAGAGCGAGCTATGTTGTGATTGCGCGCGCATCCAGTTACGATTCGACTTAAGATAGCTCTGAGCACGGAGTAATATTAATAGGAGTTGAAGGTCCAATGGGAGAAAGCTACGAAACTGTGATCTAAATTTTTGGTAAATATTGAGGGCGCCACTTGTCATTCCTCCCTACCTCGGTACGGAAATACTGTTGTTTTCAATAGAATTTTGCTGGAGTACATTTAAATTTTTTTATTTTAAGCAATTTAATTTCTTTGTAAGTTCTTAAAACTGCATAATTCAGATGTTTCAAATAAATGCTTCGTTCCTAGAGTTAAAACAGGCTATGATAGTGATATGAAAAAAAAAAAAAAAAAAGCTCTAGGAGAGAAATAATGTCCGAGTGCGTGTTTTCTGCACCTAGAGTAAGTTTATTTTTTTTCTTTACAAAATTTCATCCATTCTCCTTCCTCCTAATTGTCTGTTTTAGCTAGCTTCGGTACATAAGAATCGTCATTTTTTAAAAGCTTTCTTTCAAAGTAAAATTAGTATAAAATGGCTCTTAAAAAAAACATGTTGGTTAGAATACTCTATTTAATGAAATTTGCTTTTAATCGAAATTTTTTCAGCTTGATATTTTTTTTGAAAAAATAATTAAAACGATACATTTCCCCATTGAATAACATTGCGGAAGCTGGAGAGAAGGAAGGATTGCACGCTGGCGCCATCTGTAAACATTAGAAAACAACATCACAAAATTTCAGCGTTACCTTCTTCTCCTGTCTTATTACTCCGTGGCTCTGAGGTTGTCGTAAGATAGTGAGCACGGAGTGAGGCACTGCAATACGAGATGCGTTTTGTTTACATCTTAAGACAGAGTTTGTGCGTAAGATAGTGTCGAGCGAGGCACCGCAATTCCAGCCCATATTAACAATGCTCAGTAAAGATGAGCAGCTACTTTCATGACGTAAAACCTGCCGCGGACAACCACACATTCGAGGATTTTTCATTTAGAAGTACCCAGAACCAGAGGATTCCGCACATTAAAACGTTAGCACAGAAATTCAGAGTTTCTTGTTATGGTTAAAAAAAAGAAAAAGGGACGGAAGGGGGGGAAGGAATACTTGAAACAAGAAAAATCACTTGTACAACATACATTTATAAAAAAGACAAGCTCCACCGAATATATGAGTAAATATATATATATATATTAACGATGTTGATCTCTATACTACATATTACAGAGTCACTAATATAATTAGTTGATAAGTATTTACAGCACTTGTGTTTTTAATAATAATAATAAAAAAAAAGGTAATAAATGTAAAAGCGACAATAAAATGGAATAATTATAAAAGATCGAGTGGTTTTCAAATTGTACATTGAAAATTAAGCTATTTAACGGGAAAAAGAGCTGTAAATGCGGAAATTTTATATATTATTAACTTACAAAGCCTCTTTGTAAGAATTTATACAAAAATAAATACAATTATTTTCATTTTCGCAACAGCAGTTATACTCTGTTCGCCGAGAACTGATAGTGAAAATAAATAAAGCAACGTCATTCTTGGCGATACTGTTAAATGACTGGCGTTGGACTGAAAACAAACGGCGTCTCTCTGGCACGTGAACGATTCTTTTTTTGTTCGTTTATTTCGTAGAGATGTTATTCAGGTGTTTAATGTGAATTATGGGAAATGAAAGAATGGAATAAAGTCCTCGAAAAGAACGATAAATGCAGTAAATCCAAAGAATAGTTTTTATTCACCTGTCACAAACTATACTTGCATAAGAGGCAGAGAAAGCTAACCTTCGGTCAATATAAACAGAATCGCCCATTCAGCAAGAAAACGTAAATGTGTCAAATTTTGGTGATAAAAGAACAACAGTTTATATTTACTTTCGCTATGAGTTCTCCGCGAACAATCTAGAAATGTTTCATTTTTGACCATGCTTCAAAACATAATTCAGACACGAATGGCTTTTCATATGTGTGAGTGAATTTTATGCCTGTGAATACGTAAATGGTACTTCGGATTATTTTTCTTTTGAGAAGAATCTTCACAACAAATTTCCCGTATGACATTTCTGCTGTTTCGGAATGTCAATGTATATTTAGATCACTTTTATTAGAGAGTTCTTGGAACAATCTTCCCAGAACTGTGACATTTTTTTTTTTTTTTGTACGATTGAGTAAATGTTTATTCAAACTATCCCTTTCAGACAAAAACCTTGGAAAAAATTTTACACATGGGGCTTTTCTCCTGTATGAGTACATAAATGTTCAAATAGGTTTCTTTTATTAGAAAACTCTCTAGAACATATTTCACACACATGTGGCTTTTCTCCTGTATGAGTATGTAAATGTCTATTTAAATCTCTTTTATCTGTGAATCCTTTAAAACATATTTCACACACATGTGGCTTTTCTCCGGTATGAGTACGTAAATGTTTAGTTAGGTTACTTTTTTTGAAAAACTTTTTAGAACATATTTCACACACATGTGGCTTTTCCCCTGTGTGAATTAGTATATGTGTATTTAAATCACTTTTATACATGAATCTTTTAAGATATGTTTCACACTCATATGGCATTTCTCCTGTGTGAGTACGTAAATGTTGAAATAGGTTTGTTTTAACAGAAAACTTTCTAGAACAAATTTCACACACATGTGGCTTTCCTCCTGTGTGAGTTCGCAAATGTGTATTCAGAGTACCTTTTTGAGAAAATCCTTCAGAACTTATTTCACAAACATGTGTCCCTTCTTCTGTGTGAATGCGTAGATGGTTTTTTAAGTCTCTTTTACATGTCAATCTTTTAAGACATGTTTCACACTGATATGGCTTTTCTTTCTCCGGTATGAGTACGTAAATGTCTTGTTAGGTTACTTTTTTTAAAAAACTTTCTAGAACATATTTCACACACGTGGCTTTTCTCCCGTATGATGACGTAAATGTTCAAATAGGTTTCTTTTATTAGAATACTTTGTAGAACATATTTCACACACATGTGGCTTTTCTCCTGTGTGAGTTAGCAAATGTGCATTCAGAGTACCTTTTTGAGAAAAACCTTTAGAACATATTTCACAAACATGTGTCCCTTCTCCTGTGTGAATGCGTAGATGTGCATTTAAATCTCTTTTACATCTGAATCTTTTAAGACATGATTCACACTCATATGGCTTTTCTCCGGTATGAGTACGTAAATGTTTTGTTAGGTTACTTTTTTGTAAAAACTTTTTAGAACATATTTCACAAACATGTGTCCCTACTCCTGTGTGAATGCGTATATGTGTATTTAGATGTCCCTTTTCAGAAAAATGTTCAGAACACACTTTATACATGTATGACTTTTCTCTGTCAGTGCATGCCTTTACATTTAGGTGTGCCATTTCTGATCATCCTTTAGAACATAATTGAGACACATATGACTTTTTATTCTTAGGGTCTCAATGTGCATTCTATCTTCTTTACAAATTATTTAACTGAATACAATTTAGAAATGTACGGTTTTTTCAATAAATGTACTTAGATATTTTTTTACAGAAAATCTTTTAAATTATACATCTGAATTACATCATTTTAACTAAGTACATCATTAAAGCTAAAAAACGATGAAAAAAAAAAAAGATCAAAAATTTGCTTCCTATATTTAGCTTTTTTTCCTTTTCATGGAATCAGTAATATTTATTTCCATATTGAATTTGGAAGAACTTCAATATTGATTGTCAACATATGCATTGCAGACATTTTTTTTTAAAGTTCTTTTTAGGATACTTGTCAATTTCTAGATCCGTGCTAGAGGTGAAAGTCATAAATTGTTTCTGTTTTTTATATAACTATGTTTAAATTCAAAAACCTGCCTTCATGGTATCCGCGTTTGTATCGATAGATGGCGTGTTGTATCTTGTGTGTTGGGGTCCACTAATAACGAATACTTAATTAATACAGATATTTAATCACGATAACTACAAAATGAGGAATTATGAACAGGAACACTTAAGTTACCGTATGCTAGTACGTCAGAAGAACAATAATAACTAAGAAACAGCGTCCTCGTGCGGTCAGGCACGATCGGAACATGGAACCAACAAAGTCTAATACATGACACTCCTTCCGGCGAGGATCGGGAGCGTTCAGAACGCCTTAGAACAGGAAAGTTCGGCTCCTCGGCCACAGGAGAAGGCTCGGTTGGTGAATCATGTTGAACCGGAACATCTTCCGTAGATGGCGAAGATGGAATCACAGGAGGCTGTGTTGATGTTTTCGCATCTTGTGACCGGCTGCGAACTTGATCAACATGACGTTTTTGGATTATTCCGTCTGCTAAATTTTGGGTCTTATAGGAGACTGGTCCCGTTGGCTCTATAACTCTAGCAGGAATCCACGGAACTTTAACCGGAAGTGATTTCCACTATGTCATCCGTATTTCCGGTTCCTTTCTCGTTTGGCGAATTATTCTGTGACGGCGCGAGCTGTCAGCTTGGCGTGATAGATCTCAGGTTTAGGAGGATTCATAACATTGCTGTTGGGTCGTCGGTGTGTGGTGTGTGCTCTTATTTCGCTCTCCTGCATTTGCTATTGCTGCGCAGTTGCTCTTGAAAATATTATTTATTTCAGGTAAGAATTTTAATTGACATTATTCAATATTACTGTAGTTTCACTACTTTGGTTTTATTTTTATTAATGGCATATATGTGATTGTTGTATAGGATTAACTTTTATTACATATGAAAGAAAGAGAAAATCTTTCACGTTTTTAAATATAATATTAGTCAAAGAAAATATTTTGAATTAAGTTATAATTTCCATTTGTGGTTGTAGCATGTAATTGTTATGTAATTTTTTTTTTCCACATTGAAAAGAGCATGTTAAAGTTAATTACAGGGGTGATTTTTATCGGGGAAAAAATAAATATAATATATATATATATATATATATGTATATTAATGAAAATAGCTTGCTTCTAATTTCTAATGAAATAGATTTATCAATATCTATAAGTGTGTATTAAAAATAAGGATTTATGTAACTATGAAAGTGTTTCAGAAAATTGTATATGTAGTTCAGATAATTGATTTAATCAGAATCACCCTTGATAACTTGTACCCATACAACCAAAAGGATCCATTGGATGTCCTACAAACATCATACATATCCTACAACTGACATATCCGGTAAGTGTCATAAAACAGCAACCAGAGAATGCCTAATGCAAGATACTCGTAGGATCGTGGGTGTTTCAAGTGCATAGGTAATACAGAGGGCATCCACGGGCTGAATTATTACGGCACATGTGCAGAAATCTAAATTCTATTCTAATAAATTGTTCTTTAGCAAACGATCTCAATCGAGTTTTATGTTATTGTTGTTTATGTTTAGTTCAGTCAGATAGTGATTACAGATATGTTGTAGCTATTTTATTATTTATTTTTATTTTTATTTTTTTTGGGGTTATATTGAATATTATAAATAAGTAAACATCTTTATTATTTGATATGAAATTAATTATTCTGAATTTTACAACTTGCTTTATTGTACTTCATGTGTTCTGTTCTTGTTAGATGTTAGACCGTGTGTACAAAAATAAGTTATTACTAAAGGTTTTTAAAAAATAACATACCTTTCTATTCAGTTTTGTTAAGTAACTTTTTATGAAAGATTTAATGATACATCCATAAGTTTAAAATCCTTAGTGTGAATGCTGTTGCCGTATCAGAAAACCATGAAATGATTGACAATGTACAAAGTAGAATTAAATGTTAAGTAGTATAATACACTAAAATGAATGTGTGTGTGTATTTTTATTAAAATATGTGTAATGTTTTTTGTGTGCATATTAAATGTAATGTAACATGTGCGCGCGTATGTGTTGCATAAATATCTGTAAAAAAATGTGTGTATTATATTTTAATGTTTGTGGATATGAATGTTAAAAAGTGTATTTGTTTTTACCAACATTTATTTATGGATAGCTGCTGGTCGTTTTCAACAATCATTTTCGTGATTTATCGTAAGGACCGTAAACATACTGCTGTTTTAGTGTACAAAATAAATATTTTTAAACAAAATTACCTAAAGTTCTGAAATTTTTAAATTCATTGAAAATTTTTCAAGTGAAATTTAACATTTGTTTTATACAAAATTTAGCAAAAAAATTTATATTTATTTGTTTTATTTATAAGTTTGTTACTTATTAGTAGTTTACATCAACATTCTTTAATTTAAAGGAAAATTTTTGGAAAAAAAAAACCTCAATATTTTTGGTTTTACATACCGATGTTATATTTGAAGATATTTCTTTAAAATTGTGGTTTCTACCACGGAGGATAAAAATTGTGATGTCATGTCTCCAGACCATCCTTGGTGAGTTCCAGACTGCTAGGGCAATGGAAAATTTACTTCACTCTACTGTAAAATTTTGTTTATTTAAATTTTGAAATATTTTCTGTGTTGGTTAATTTTAATTTCAGTTATTCAAAGTTAGTACACTAGACCTTATTAGTAAATTACTTTTAATAATAATATGCTTCTAAATATTTAAAATAAATTATATTTTAAACATGCTGCAAAATGTGCACTTCACGAAACTTTTGAGCTGATGTTGGCTTTTGTGGCATAGGAAATAACTCAACTTGTATATCTACATTTTGCACCCTTGCTGTAGCTACCTACCAAAATGTAATCCCAAGTAACACGGAATGGTTGGGAAACGGTTGGCCCAACAGTTTCCTTCATCATTGGGCAACGGTTGGTTTTGGCCGCTGACCCTCGGTTGAGCCAACCGTTGGGTGACGGTTGGCCCAACGATGGAGCAGTTGGGTCATGGTTGGCAAACGGTTGGGTCATGGTTGGCAAACGGTTGGGCAATGGTTGGCAAACGGTTGGTGAACTGTTGGCCCATGGTTGGATGACCGTTGGGCCACAGTTGGATGACCGTTGGGCCACGGTTGGAAGACCGTTGGGCCACGGTTGGCAGACTGTTGGCCTACGGTTAGGCCAGTTTTTCTAACCGTTCCACTGTTGGCCCAACTGTCACCCAACGGTTGGCTCAACCGAGGGCCAGCGGCCAAAACCAACCGTTGGCCAACGAAGTGTGAAAATGTATATAGGGTACCATGTCTCAAGAATTCTCTGTCATTTAGGTTAAACTAAAGGAGTTAGGAACAAAGCACCAAATAAAAAAAATTATTTTTTTAGGCTATTTGGTTTTATTTTTACTCAAATAAAATATATCTTTTAGGGTGAATAAACACATTCTAAATTGAAAAAAGAATTAATTAATATGTTGCAATTATAATTAATTTATTAGGGAATAAACTAATTATAATTGCAACATATTAATTATTTCTTTTTTCAATTTAGAATGCGTTTATTCACCCTAAAAGATATATTTTATTTGAGTAAAAATAAAACCAAATAGCCTAAAAAATATAATTTTTTTTAATTTGGTGCTTTGTTCCTAACTCCTTGAGTTTAACCTAAATGACAGAGAATTCTTGAGAAATGACCCATATATATATATATTAAAAAAAGTTTAAATTTTAATGAAAAGAATTTATAAATTATCATGAAATTACTTGTTTAAAAGTGCTATATTCTCAATATCTTATTACTTTCAAAATGAAAAAATATATTTCTGAAACAAATTAACAAACTTAAAGATAATTTTTTCTTTAAATGTTATAATATTATATAAATTTCCAAAAGAAGAAAAAATATCTTATTTACTCTAAATTGTAATTATATAAAAAAAATTATGAAGTCTGAAAAATAAATCTCAATGTACATAAAAGAAATATGCGAAAATCAATGTAATATATAAAAACAGCATTTTTATTTGTTGATGTTGGTATGTCCTTACTCCTTATAGCACATTGTAATAAATATTTGATTGTTTGCGGATAAATTATCTGACTACAAATTCTTAACATGATGTATACACATTTCTAAAAGTTAATTACCTTTAGCAAAATGGAAAAGTGACTTGGCCAAGATTCAAACTTAGAACCTCTGACTGTGTCAGTTTTGTACTTACTGAAAAACCTAGCCAATATCTCACTTGAAGGAATTACTCATATGAAACAGAAAATTTTTTTAATGTGATCTGTAAGCTCTTACATAAGTGATTACTACAGGTTACATTGTCTGATATCGACTAAATTATTCAGTGGTAGAGCACTAGTAATTTATACCACATGTCTCATATTTAAATCTTGTTTTTAAATATATACCTTAAAAGTGAAAATTAAAATTATTTATTTATTTAACTCTCCTTTTTTAAACTGACTATTTTTAGCGAATGAGTTCATTTAAATTCTTATTTTACTAGTAATAGATTGAAAGGAATATAAATCAATCTGTTGTTTTATTTTATCTCACTTTAATAAATATATCAGCAAAATTTTTATACTATATAGAATAGAAAATTCAAATTCTCATATCAAGTCTGATAACATATAAGATTGTTTTTTATTTTTGATGCTTTAAATTTTAAAGAAAGTTAAATTTCAGAACTAAAAATATCTACATAACTGTTGCTGGATTATAATGTAATCAAATTAAAAATTATGCGAGAAAGTAATTCAAACTATTGATTTATAATGAAATAGACCTAACAAAGGTAAAAATTAAGAAAATTAAGTGCAGGACCAGAGATTTTAAGATTTTACTGGTATATACACATTTTCACTGATCCGTTTACCCAATCTTTAGATTTTTAAAAATACAGCTGAACCTCGTTAACGTGATTCTCTAGGGAGAAAAAATGTCCACGTTATCAGTAGCAACGGAATTATGGAAACAGTTCATGTTAAAAGTAATTCACATTAAGTGTGTTCACGTTAACGAGGTTAGACTGTACTTACAAAATAAATTTAGGTGGCAAATATGACAATTGAATATAATTGTAATTAATTTTAAAATGCAAATGAAATCTTATATAAATCAGAAAATGTATGTTTTTGTAAATTGCTTTTCAACATTACAGCCAGGAAATACACACGAGAAATAGAGAGTAAATATTCACCACATTATTTCAATGAAAGAGAAAGGGGAAAAATGTGAGATGATGAAGTAATATGCAATGATAAAATGTTTATATGAAAGGCTGGGAAAATGTTTGTTTACTCCGCAGTTGCAAGTTATTCTTTAGACATGACGAGAGATTTTTTTTATGAACAGTGTAACATTGTTAAAAAAAGAAAAACTCTCCTTTAGTATTTGGATAGGCAACTACTTAAATTTTATTATCTTTTTAAGCTGCTATTATCCTATACAGACTATCGGTGACCAGTGGCGGATTTAAGGGGGGGGGGGCTAGGGGGCTGAAGCCCCCCCCCAAAACACTGACATTCACAATTGAATTTTGCAATTGTAAATTTTTTATTGGTCTAGAATAACACTTTGAAAATTCTTAGCCCCCCCCCCAAAAAAGTCAAGTTCTGGATCCGCCACTGTCGGTGACATCTCATGAATGACACTTTCAGTATGTTCCACTTAGGTAATTAGAAATAATACATTAAAATGGATATTTAATCATCTTGTGAACTTGCTTATTTCGAGAAGCAACACAGATATAGCGACATTTTAACAGTCAAACAGAAGAGGAGCTTTTCATAATGTGCTGTTTCTAGCCACCTGTATGGAGCATACCCAAAAGTTCATTCACGATACTCTATTGCAGATTATGTATCATACATTGTAGTCCTGTAAAAAAATGAAATCTTTGGCTGATAAAAATTTTGAAATTCTTACCACTGTTATTATCAAAAAAAGAAAAACCTGTTTATAAGAAAGTCATAAACTCCTCTCTCTATTCTAAAAATGAATTGAATTTGAATTTTATCAGAGTTAATTGTACTAATAACCCCTTTCAAAAATAGGGAGGTAATATCCCATTTAAAACTAATAATAAAAAATTTAATTTCTCAAAAAAAAAAAAAAAATAAATAAATAAAAAATAAAAAAATAAATAAAGTGGATTAAAAGAAAAAAAAAAAACAAAAAAAAAAAAAACAACCTCCTCAAGGATATATTTGTATCATGCTAACTTCTAAGTTTCAAACTGATTTTCTTTTACAAAGTTTTTTTTTTTTTTTTTTTTTTAAATACATGAATACTTTTTTTTTAATTATTGGGAAGAAAATCATATGTATTGAAATTTTTTATTTTTCTGGCTGTGTGAAAATAATGCCTGGACCGGGAGTCGAACCCCGGACCTTTGACTTACAAGGTCAAGGCTCTACCAATTGAGCTATCCAGGCCAACAACCGGTCGGCATTACTCATTCAGACAACCTTTAGGCAGAATAAAAAATTTCAATAAACATGTATACTTTTCCTGGAATGTCTTGGAGCTTTTCTCCATTAACTCCTATTAACAATTAATCTATGTAAAATTGAAAACTATTATTAAATCTTATATTGTGAATAAATTAATTATATATTTTGTAAAGACAATAGACATAATTATACAATTTAACCTAATTTGCAAATGGAGTAATACAATTCTTACCTACAGTATACGATAAAAAAATGATTCCCTTATTTTTTGAAGACACCTAAATCTGGATACAAAAGTAAAAAATGCAGGGGTGCAAAATATGTCCAATCCAGTGATCTAGGATTGGGGAGGGGGAGATATTTACAGAAAAATACACAAATGATATCAGTTTCAACAATGAATTACAAAAATCATAGTTAAAATAGTTTCCCCATTTTGGAGAAACTTTTATATAGATTAGGGGAAATGTTGGGAATAAAAAAAAATCTCTGCAGTCCTGGTAAAATGCATTAGTCTAAAAAAAGATGCAAAAAAAATAAAGGTACATTTCAAAAATAGCAAATACTTTTTATTGAAAACAGTAAAACTTAATTAAATGTTACATATTACAATGTTTAGAGTATACTAATTATCATACAATTTATTTTATTTATTTATTTTGATATGTCTGGATAAAATAATATTTTCAAACATATCACTTTCCTCTTTATCAACAGTCTGAAAGACTTTCAAGAAAGTGCAATATACAAACCTAAAATAAAAATACTTATTTTTTTTTATTCCATTTTACATAATAATAATAATAATAAAAAAATTAAGTGCAACACATGAAAATACATCTTGAAAAATTATACTTCTAATAAAAACTTCTCTGAAAGCAACAAAGTTAAGTAGTTTATAGATTTAATCATTTACTTTTGTGTTATTAATATGATTTGAAATCAACAGAATTAATTTGACCAATTGGCTTGGAAATGTACAGTTTACATTATATTTACTTAATTCACTAGTAAATATTTAGCCGCTGAATCGCAACAGAAAAACTATAAGAAATTGCTAAACTTCATGTTTTGTATACCAAATGCGAAAAATAATAACAGGAGACTTGGCGTTGGAGTATTAAAACCAGAATAAACTACTACGTCAGAAACGCCAAAGAAAAATATTGGGAATGCATACAGCTGTTTCGGCAGCCTTAAGCGTGCCGTCTTCAGTGCAAAAAGAATAACGTGCCGCTTCAGTGCAAAAAGGCACTGAAGACATCACGCTTAAGGCTGCCGAAACAGCTGTATGCATTTCCAATATTTTTCTTTGGCGTTTCTGACGTAGTAGTTTATTCGGGTTTCAAATGTGAAAAAGTTGTAATCAAATTATATTAACTCAAAATCATCAAAACCAAAAAAATTAAACACATCGATCAGTTTAATTATTAAAATGTGATATCATGTCTTAATCATTACAACTTAAATTTCCATTTATTTTATAGCATAGATTTAAAAAAAAAAAAAAAAAAAAAAAAAAAAAAATTCAAATTAAACTTCAGATTTACCCCAATTTAAATTCAAATACCTTATTTTCATCCTTTCGATAAAACGAATACATTTCGACATGCACATCGCAGCCCTTCAAATTTACTTTTTACAGTGTATTACATTAACATAAGGCAGGGGTTGATCCAAACAAAATTTGGATCCCTTTTGCGGCTCCTTTACAAAATTCAAATCCGTGAAAAGAGATCCTACACAAAATTCAAATCCGTGAAAATGGACCCTTCACAAAATTCAAATCCATGAAAAGGGACACATAAAATTCAAACTTATAAAAGGAGCCTTTTTACAAGACTTTGCTTTATAAAAATGATACTTTTATAAAGTATTTTCATGTTTTCAGTATTATTTTTAAGGCTGTGGTTAAAGCTACGGCAGCCGTAACTTTAATGGGCTTACGGCAGTCATATTACGCATGCGCAGAAGGAATGCCGGAGTCTTGTGCCGGATGATTCAGAGAACGAATCATTTTTTGAATGAATCTGTTTTACGGCAGTCGATTTTATGCTCACGGAAGGTAAGGAACTGTTGTTGACGGTACTACTTTCGGGTTCGGCTACGGTAAATCTGGTTGCTGTAGTCATAAATTTACGTATATCATATAAATACTTTTGCTTTAGCTCAAGTATTTGGATCTTTTTTTTCCAGTTTCGAAAGAGCTGTTAATCCAATAAATCTTTTAAACGATAAAAACTTTAAAACGAATTTCTAGTTAAGCACACAAGTCAGTGTTTTATATATGTGTAAACAATTAATCTATAAATAAATAAACAATAAAACGACATTTCGGAATTTAGTTATTAAATACTAAAACAATTAAACACATAAGTTAACTTCCAAAACTAATGTTTATATTATCATACTATATGAGATAAATGCTTGTTGAACCAATTTATTTGACAAAAAATAATAAAATATTATTAATTTGCATTAAACACTATGTTCAACATTTGAAAAAGAGAGATGAACTCTTAGGGCAACTTTAATGCTTGTAATTTTTTTCAAAGTTTGATTCGTTAAGTGCTGATTCTAGAATAAAAGAGTAATTGAGTAAAACTTAATAAAAAAGGGGCATTTTTTTTTGTTTTTTAAAGCAATATTTGCCTTTTTATTATTATTATTATTATTACACTTGCCGAATTTTTCCATATATATATATTTTTTTTTTTATCCTCTATGTTTCATTTTTGTTTGTGACAAAAGTAAACTGTTTATATAATTTTTATTTATATTCACTTGTTCTTGCACTGCAACTAAACTGTCTTCCAGAAAGATACAATGTTAAGAAAAATATTTTAAAGCCTCTATACACTTAAAATTTCAGGAAGGGCCACCAGGTGTTAAGATGCTTTAAAATGCCTGCTGGTACTGCACCCTGCTAAATTATCCTAGAGTCAAACAATTAAGAAGGTTGTCACACCGAAATGTCCAAATGAAAGATTAACACCAGACTTAAGGAAAAATTATCATTGCCCTAACTAAAGCATGCTAAGCCAGTAATACTGATATTAAATTTAATAAAACTACAAAAATTGCAAATTACAACAAACTTAACTATGCATTCTGTTGTGAAACGTTGGAAATAGTTAATAATAGCAGTTCCTATAAAACGACAATGAATCGAATATACCAACTCCAAATACAAAGCTATAAAGTAAGGTTTGAACTTTTAATTAAATTATGCTTCAATTAAAAAAAAAAAAAAAAAAGTTTATTCATACCAATAATAAATTATATTTAGAGAGTTCTTAATACAGTGTAAGGCAAGTTAAATATTTAAAATAAAAATTTTAGTAAACTAAATAATTTATCTAAAATTCAGAGACAGCAAAATTCTCAAAAAATCTGAATTCAGGTGTAACAGAGATGGCCAGTGTGTTGACGTATGGACACATCATTAGTGTGTCGAGGTTTCCAACACATTACTCTGTCATAGTTGACAACATTTTAATTCATTTTTAAATAGGTTAAAAATGAATATTCACGGTTGATGAATTCATGTACAAAAAATTTCTAAATTTTAATTTATTCCGGAGCATTTTTAGCCTCAATTTTATTTTGCACCACTTTATTTTTAGAATATTTTTCACTATTACTTAATTACAATAAAATAAGAAAAAATTACTATTTAAAAGAAAAAAATGGTATAGAATAAAGGCAGGGCTTAAAAATACTCCGGAATAAATTAGAATGTTGGCTGCTCTGCTCTGTGCAGATTTCAATACAGTATCAAATTTTGGCACGTATTTGTTTCATTTCCCTGTGTGATAATTATCTATACATATAAACATACAGTGATCAGAGGACAAAATTACATAATTTGTAACTGTCAATCTACTAATCTACTGAAAACGTGTTGATGCGTTAACACGTAGTGTGTGGACACAGAAAAAGGTATCGAAATGCCCATCACTAAGATGTAGCCCCTGGAAAGTTTCTCCCCCCTCTTTTTGGAGATAGTGTAATCAGAAACGAAAAAGGTTGACCCAACTAATAATGACTCTTACATACTTTCCTGTGATAACCAACTAATATGCATATCATAAACAGACATCTAAAGACTTTATATAGCAAATTAAAAAATATATAGAGAGAGAGCTGTTTTTTGAAACACCTATTTGAGAAATATATAAAAATTGATCTAAATAATCAGAAACATATCAACTTTTCTGTGCTAACCAATTAATTCAGAAAAAAAGATATTTAGACAGATGTTTATGCAGCAAAATTAATGAAAATTAACCTTTTTTAGATACTGATGTTGGTACCCCCACCTGATTTTACCAAAACTTTGTAAACACATGTACACTGGACATCAACTAATACATATGAAAGGATATTTAAAAGGCAGATAAAATGGTGATTTTGCAAAAAACGTGTAGAAGCGGTTTTTGAGATATGAACTTAAATAAAATGTGACCTGACTTACAGCTTTCCAATTTTTGAACAAAATTTGGTAAACACATCTGTACACCTAACTTGTCTTCATTATAAAGTTCTTTTTTTATCTTTGAGATGAAGTGGTCAAATCTCAAAATAATTCAAAGATCAGAAATCTATTTATTAACTTTTTCTTTCTTTTAGTCGCAACAGCTGTTATATTGAAAGAATTGAGGTGCTAAACACTATATACAGGGGTCGATCCAGGCAAAATTTGGGTCCCTTCACAAAATTCCACATAGTAAAAAGGGACCCTTCACAAAATTCAAATTCATAAAAAGGGACCCTTCACAAAATTCAAATCCATACAAAGGGATCCTTCACAAAATTCAAATTTATAAAATGAGTCCTTTCACAAGATTTTGTTTTATAAAAATGATCCTTTTATTAAATGTTTTCATATTTTCAGTATTATTTTTAATTTATGCCTTAATTTGGCTCAACGAAACTCTATTAACTTGATATTAAACATTACATAAACTGATTGTAAAAACTGAATATTTTACACAATATTTTACTTTTTCACAAAAATATTTTATATTTCACAAAAATAAATAAAAATTTCACAAAAATATTTTGTTTTTCACAAAAAAGGGACCCAAAAATTAAAACCTGGATCGACCCCTGATATATATATATATTTTTTTTTTTTTTCTTTTACAAATGAAATTGTTTTTAAGCATTCAATTTTAGATTTGTTTTGTACAGCAGCGGCACATTTTGATTGATTGGCATTAAAGCTGATGTGCACTAATTTGTATCAAGGTGAATTTATATGCAATTCTGCACACTAGTGCCTGAGATATATCCCTAAAATTACAGAAATTGCTGCATATAAGCATCACCTGTTGAGCGATTGGCACCAAAAGTTGAAAGGCATAAGCACTAATTCATGTCAAGATGCAAATTCATATAAAGTTATATAACATTTTATGCAGTAGTTCCTGATATAGAGTTGCAATAAAATTTTTGTCATATACATCCTGATACAGACATTTTCTAAAAATGGTCGGATCTTGTTTTGTACCTTACACAATGTGTGAATCCATCAAAAACCAGAAGTCGAAAATTTTAACAAATCCAATAATTTCTTTTATTGAATAGAGAATAAAATGAAAACTTAAATATGCATTCATTTATTCATTACTTTCTTCTATAATCAATAGCAGAAAACAATGGATTAGTAAAAATTTTTGACTTCTGGTTTTCGATGGATTTACACATTTTGAGAACCTCAGAACTTGACTTGACCATTTTTAGAAAATGTCTCTCGGTGTGTGTGAGAGAGAGAGAGAGAGAGAAAAAAAAAATTTGGCAAATGCATCTCAGGAACTACTGCACAATTCCATATAAATTTATATATAAATTCTGCACCTTGACTTAAATTAGTATCTATCAGCTTTTGGTGGAAATTGCTTAAATGGTGCCGCTGCTATTCATTAATTTCTGCAATTTCAGGGAAGGCTACATCTCAGGAACTAATGAATAAAATTGCATATTAATTTATAAGGAAATGCCCACCTTGACACAAATTAGCATACATCAACTTTTGGTGCCAAACACTCAACAGGTGGTGCTTCTGTATGGCAATTTCCTTAATTTAAGGCTAAGCTATAGCTCCTGTTCTATTGCATATAATCAAACAAAACTTGATACATGAAAAGGTCATTATGAGACATTATGCTGATTAAATTGCGTGCAAATTTACCAATAGGTGGCACTTCTATATTTCAACTTTCCCCGTAAACTAGAAAGATATCATGTTCACAGAAAAAATTCACTTTCTTTGAATATTCAGTATAATACCTTTCTGATATGAGAATCATCTGCATTCATAATTGGTTCTTTTATGCCAATGCTTCTGTTTAATTTTAAATTTAACCTCTGACGGGGACGGCATTGTTGGTTAGGTGGCGTTATCACGCACATTTCAAATTTAAGCAGGCATATTTTCCATATCCTCAAAAAGATAAAAATTAGTGTAGTTAATAGGTTGAATTTAAATAAGCTTACGTACTGTGCATGGGCTTGCACTGCCGAAAGTAATGGGACCTGGAGTGAGATTTTTTTCTTCAATCAGAAATACTTTTATTTTTTTATTTTTTCTGACTTATAAAGAAATAGTATCATTAAGAGGAACAAATTTTGAGAAGAGTGAGTAACAAACTCAAGTTTACACTGCCCAGGGCAGTGGGGATCTGGTGTGAATTTTTCTAAAATCAAAAAAGATTTTTTCCCTTACTAATAAAATATAAGTGATTTGGAGATTTTTATTCATCAACCTTGAAAAGTCCTTTCAGATAAACTGGAGGGGATTGTTGACTGTTATACCAACTATGTGAAAAGTACCAGAGCCAGGAATCGAACCTGGGCCCTTCGATTCCCAGCTCTGGTATTTTTCACATAGTTGGTACGCCTTGACAACGAATATTATTAAGCGGAGTGCCCCAGTTCGATTCGTGGCTATGGTATTTTTCACATAGTTGGTATAAAAATCAACCATCCACTCCTGCTGATCTGAAATCAATTTTCAAGGTTGATGATTGAAATTTCCAAATTAAAATTTCGTGGTCTATTGGAGTTATGCTAAGATTAATATTTTTCCCTCACATAGCTGCTTTTGCTGACTCGGTGACCTTGCCAACGTGTATTATGTGAGAAATGCCGAGCTGGTTATCAGCCAGGATAGCTCAATAGTACAGCATCTGCATGTTAAGCGGAGAGCCTGGGTTTGATTCCCGGTAATGGTATTTTTCACATAGTTGGTATAAAAATCATCCATTCACTCCAGTTTATCTCTATATATAAAAGAGTAAACTCACTTATCACTACACGACCGTGGTGATCCTATGGGAGATAGAGTCACAATCTTTGGTGAGCAGGTTCGTTTTAGGAATCTAACGCTCACTAAGACGGGATTTTGCAAAATACCTCCCCTCCCCTTCGGGGGGGCAGAAGGCAAAATCCACCTTTATAAGCATAACTCAGCTCCAAATCACTTCATGGTGAAGAAATTGCAGATGGGGAGACTAGACTTGAATACAAAAAAAATCATTTTCTGCTATTTTGGATTTTTAAGGGGGGAAGGGGTAAAAATGATTTTCGGAGGTGCGGAAGGCAAAAACATATTTATAAGCATAACTAGGCTCCAAATTACTTCACAGTGAAGAAATTGCAGATGTGGAGACTAGATTTGAATTAAAAAAAAATCATTTTTTGTGATTTTGGATTTTTAAGGGGGGGAGGGGATAAAAATGATTTTCGGAGGCGCAGAAGGTAAAAACACCTTTATAAGCATAAGTCAGCTCCAAATTACTTCACGGTGGAGAAATTGCAGATGGAGAGACTAGACTTGAATTAAAAAAAAAACATTTTCTGCAATTTTGGATTTTTAAGGGGAGAGAGAGGTAAAAAGGATTTTTGGAGGCAAATTTAGCAAAGTAAGGATTTTCGCGTAAAATTCTAGCAGTAATAGCTCAAAGATATTTTTAAAAAAACGCCAAGTGTCTTCTTGAAGGCATTTGTAAAAACTCAATTTTGATTTTTTCTGATTTTGGGAGGGTGTTACGAGGGGTATATTCAACCCCCTTTTAGCGCTAAATTCGTCCGTGGAAATCTATAGGTGCTGAGGTCACAAATTTCAGTGTGTGGCTTACTTACGTGTCTCCAACACCCATTGTAATGGGATTTTGTGAAAGTCTCCCCTTTCCACCTTGGGGGTGGGAGGGGCAATAAACCCGTTTCCAAGTATAACTTTGCTTCAAATTATCTCAGCAAGATTAATTTGTATATGTGGGTTGTTTATGCCTTCCCAACACGTACAGTAAAGGGATTTTACGAAAATTCATCCTCCCCCCCCCCTTTTAAGGCTTGGTTGGGGGGGGGGAATAAAAATTCCGCTTATAGAAGTAACTGTGGTCCAAATTATCTCAGGATAGCGATTTTTTGATATGCCAATTGGTTATGCGTACTCAAGACACATACTTCAAAGAGATTTTGTAAAATTCTGCCCTATCGCCCCTTGGGGGTGGGACAAAAAACATGTTTCCAAGCATAACTTTGCTTCAAATTATCTCAGTAAGATTAATTTTTATATGTGGGTTGTTTATGCATTCCAAACACGCATTATAAAGGGATCTTACAAAAATTTCCCCTCCCCCCCGTCAAAGACAAGGAGGGGGCACAAAACACTTTTAAGAGGATCTCTACTCCAAATTATTTCAGAACAGCGTTTTTTTTATATGTCGATTGGTTATGCGTACTCAAGACACACACTACAGTAGATTTTGCAAAATTCCACCTTATCCTCCCTTGGGGAGTGGGGATGGGCAAAATCATGTTTTCATGCACAACTCTTCTCCAAACTGTCTTACAAGGGAACATTCAAAAGGTGTCATCTTCAAAAAGTATTAAAAAAAATATATGTGATTCTACTCTTTATAAAACACCAGAAAATGAAAAAATTATCGGCTGAAATTAATTACAGCGAGCAAAAAAAATTATCAAAATTAAGCATATTTGGCGATTTAGCGCTGTTAGGCAATACGTTTGCTAGCACCGAGATTGCCGTGTGAGAATAGAACCATGTTTTGCTTTTCCGCCAAATACTTAAAATCAATCCCCTAGCAGTGTGAAATCGGCAAATATGCTTAATTTTGATAATTTTTTGTGGTCGCTGTAATTAATTTCAGCCGATATTTTTTTCATTTTCTGGTGTTTTATGAAAAGTAGAATCACATATATTTTTTTCAATACTTTTTGAAGATGACCCCTTTTGAATGTTTCTTTGTCAGTATTCTAAATGTGTATCATATAGGGATGCTACACTAAGCTTTTCGTTGAGATGAAGCAAATGGTTCGTGTACAGGGACACTGAAAAGTATTCAAATACATTACATCTATGGGGGAAATTGCAAGTAAATAGAGTTAAACATTAACATCTATAGACTGCACTTAACCAAATGAAACAAATATATATTTTTTGTAACAGAGATAGTCAAATGGGTAAAAAATTTTGTGTATGTAGGAGTCTCGCCACCCCCTCGAGGGGAGTAAATTTTCATGATGGGTATCTTTTAAAAGAGCTCGCCAATACCTTTAAAACGAATGGTTGAACCATCGATCTGCGATAATTTAAAATAAAGTTATCGATTTTTTCATTTTAAAAATTATCAAAATGAAGCATATTTGGTGATTTAGCGCTGTTAGGCGATACGTTTGCTAGCACCGAGACTGCCGTGTACGAACAGAACCGTGTTTTGCTTTTCCGCCAAGTACTCAAAAGTAATCGCCTAGCAGTGTAAAATCGCCAAATATGCTTAATTTTGATAATTTTTTGTGGTCGCTGTAATTAATTTCAGCCGATAATTTTTTCATTTTCTGGTGTTTTATGAAGAGTAGAATAACATATATTTTTTTCAATACTTTTTGAAGATGACACCTTTTGAATGTTTCCTTGTTAGGCGATTTTTAATGTGCGGGCTGGTTATGCGTTCCCAACACGCACTATAAGGGGATTTTATGAAATTTCCTTTTTCTCCCGTTTAAGGGTGGGGGGCACCCTTAAAGGGGACCCTACCCACCTAAAATTGAACTAAGTGCGTTTTTAGCTCAAGAAATAAAACAGTAACAATTAAAAAAAAAATTAAGTTTAGAGTAATTTAATAAAGAAACTTTCCTATAAAAAACACCCCTGTGTTTAGCTGTTGGCAAGGGTAATTATTGCATCTCCTTAAAGGTCAAGATTACAGTACCGGCCAAAAAATGTTTACACTTGAGCGGCAAAAAAAAAAAAAAAACTTTACATGTCAGTTGCCATTTCCGCCATAAAAATATGTTGAACTCCAGTGATAACATATGGCATTAGTCAATCACAGATGACCTTTCCTTATCCTGTCAACACTCAGTTCGGCTCATGGACTTTTAGATTAAGACTATACGCTCTTTGCTCCCACCAGCCAGTATTTTGTTTATTTGTTAGAAAGTTGATAACCTACATACATTGGTATTCCTATACCACACAATGGGTCAGATTAAGCTTAAAATGGAAGTGAAATCTTATGCCTTGACTCTGCCAGAGAAGGGAATCTCTGTGATTGATGTAGCCAGAGATCCGTGACTAAACGGATGAAGTCAATAAAATGTAAAGATGGGATGACAAAATAGTGACCGACTAACACCATGTATCATCACTAGAGTTCGACACATTTTTATGGCGAGAACGGCAACTGACATGTAAAGTATTTTTTTTTTTTTTTTTTTTACCGCTCAAGTGTAAACTTTTTTTTTTTTTTTGCCGGCACTGTAATAATCATTACTCACCATGTAGTGATTGATTTTAAGAAAGTGGCAATTAAAAAAAAAAAATGTTTAGCTATAAACATTTGATGCGCATTAAATCTTGATGTAGAGCTCCAACAAAATTTTTGTAACACACACATAGAAATAAAGATATTTTTTAAAAGTGGTCACATGGTATTAAGAACTTCTCAAAATGCATAAATCCATCAAAAGCCTCAATTCAGAAATGTTTCTGAGTCCAGTACGTCCTTTTTATGAATATAGAAAAAAATAAAAGTAAATTATTCTCTGCAGAAATCTTAGTACATTGCTGATAATGTTCTGTGAAAAACATGTCTATCATATCTCTCTTTACATATATATATACAATATACATATTTATATATTGTGTTCTTATATTACAAAAGATATTCCTAAATATCCATTATGCAAGGAAGATTTTTTTTTTTTAACAATAATTGAAAAATAATTGATCAAAAAGAACCTTAAACCACGAATTTATTAAACGAAAATTCCTAAATTACAAAAATTAAGGCATTTTAATGACTACCATATACACTCTATCTAGAAAATTTAATTATGTAGATTTAACGTTTTGTAAACTGAATTAATTTTATTTAAATTTATTTATTTTCTTTAAATCAAGTAATGGTAATAATAACAATAATTGACTGTTTCTTTCATTTTGTTTTTAAATAAATATTTGCTTAAATTTTAAACTATATTTTTTATTAAACCATATTCACATTTTATCAATACTATTCTAGTACTTGTTTCAGTTTAATATTTTCCCCTTCAAAATATAAATTTTAACAAACAGTTAAAGATAAAAGGCTTCTGTGAAATATTTGAATAATATTATTCACAAATTTCTGCATATTCAAGACTTCACATTTTCAAAAAACAAAATCAATGATTTAAATATTTATTTCTTATTTTCAAAATTGTACATAAATATTCTTAATTTTATTGATTATAGAAACCTGTTTAAACATTATTTTGTATTTAGTCAGATACCATAATAAATATATAACTCTTTATGTATTCGTTAAAACATACTCTTGTATATAATTACATAATATACACAAATATGCACATTTATCAAGTTTTTAGCTTTCTATAAATATCAACACGTCAAATCATTGGTGAAGAATCTCGCCAAATACCATATTAAATATCGCCAAAACTTTCCACTTTCATTTAATAATAAAATCATTAATTTTTGTGTTAAAAATAGCACAAAAATTGGAAAAAAGCAAAATATTTAATAAATAAGATGAATACAAATGAGTTATAACAATAATCATGGAGTATTTTTTTAATTTTTATCAATTTAAAAGACATGAAACATGCTAGAAAAAAGAATCTGTCTATCACGTCAATTAATAAACTAAATAAAACAAATTAATAGTCAACATTATTCTGTCAAAAATGTTTTCAGATATTGCAGTCAGTCATTTTTAACATATTTATGAAGAAATAAATTTCAATTTTTTTTTTAATATCTGGAGATAAAGATGGTTTTTTCCTAAGGAGCTTCTTCCAAAATCGCCTCGGGCGGCTGATAGTCTGTCTTGACTAGAGCCCTCAATTTAAATCGAGGGCTCTAGTCTTGACCAATGAGCTTCTATCACAGAATTGACGTTACTCTCTTTTATCTAGGCACCCTAGTAAATATTTTAAAATTTGATAAGATCTACCTTTATTTATACATTACTTTAGGGATGCAGAATATGTCCGAATGAGGTTCGGAGGAAATTTCGAGTGACTGGAGAAATTTAAGTTTTTATTTTCTACTAAAAGAATATTGAAAGTCTAAAATAACAAATTGTTACTTTGTAATGCTTGTAATATAAACTAACAATTATATTTTTATGTTATAGTGTATTCTTATTCTTTTAAATGCTTATTATGTAGAATATATGGCTTTGTATTACAAAATACATTTTCATGTTATTGAAGGAAATTTGGATTATATTTTGGGAGAAATTTCCAAGGTCTGAACATTTTCTGCATCAGTGCATTACTCAATAACTGTTTCTTAATCAAACGTTTAAAATTAGTAAAAACATAACCATCACCGTGTCAACAAGCACAATCTTTACAAATAGGTCATTTCAACAAGTTATCAAAAACTGCCTACGAGGACTGTATTATTCAGTTTATTTTATCTTTTTATTAACATTTTTTTAGTTCAAGCAATTATAAATGCTCCTAAACATTAAAATAATGCAAAAATAGCAGATGAAGGGAAGGGGGGATGTTAGGCAAGAACATTTAGTAATTTTTTTTCTTTTGTAATTAAGATTCTACATTTATATTTGTAGAAAATAATAAATAGCAGTACTACAAACAAACAGCATATATATCATATTAAATTAGGCCTAGCCAAACTCATGCATCTTTTTTGAGCAGTTTCTTAATCTTATAATTAGTATTAGAGAAACTGTAATTAAAAACAGCAAAAAACTGAAATTAAAAACAACAAATAACAGTAATAATAAAATAAACAATACTGTTTGATGAAATAAGAAAATTTATTTTATCACTGTAAAAAAGATCAGCCTAATAACTGAATAAAACACATGGTTTAAAATGAAATAAACTTCCACAGAAATATTCTTTCTTACCCAATGTTTTTTTTATTGCAGTATTTGAAACTTAATATTTCTATTAATTATTAAAATTAAACTATATTAAATTATAGACATTCATTCAAAACAGTTAATGCACTAAAATAAACATCAAAACAAAATGCACCTCATTTGTTTATCAACCAAGTCTAGAGTTGCCATAGAAGCAATAGTAAACTTATAAAACTGTTTAACCTAGCATAAGCATAGTACACTTAAACAAAATACTAAATTATATATATTATTGATAGCAGAAGGTTGTTTACTATTTCAGGTTTCTTTCTTTCTTTTTTTTAAACATTATTAAACAAAACAAAAATTACGTATTAAGATAGTAATTATTAAATTTATAATAATCAGTATTTTAACTTGATAACTTACAGAAACAGATAAATATTTCACTGAAATCAGTAATGTGCAATAATCTGCAATGAAAATAAAGGTACTAGCAATAAAGTAGTAGAATGAAATTTCTAGCGTTCTTGTCAAAATATCAGTGTAGCACATTCTTAAAATGGGAAAAACTAACAAGATAAAGGATTAGTATCTTAAGTAATTATATTTATGCCTGTGTTTTATGTGTAAATACAAATTTTAAAATGGCACCTTAGTACAACTGCATGATAACTAAGAAAACAATGTTAGATGCCATTTGGCACCCAACTGATGATAGCTTTGTCTAGTCTTTTTATAATGGTACCACCACTCTCCTCGTATTTTAGTTGGCGATGCCAGCACTCCAATTTCATTTTTGTGTTTATGTCTAGTACAGTTCTATAGCAATAGTAAGCCCATTTTTGAGGTCGTGCTAAGTAAATGTTCAGAAAATAGTCAATGATTTTTTCAAATAAACACTAAAGCTGCTAATAAAGTCATTCATTTGCTTGTAGAAAGTTACATATTTGCTTGTAAAAGTTACAATTTCTGAAAAAATTGTATTTATCTGTTCTTTGATAGCTTCTTTATTGGCACTTTCTTTCACCTTTGAATTTACATTCAAGTTCTAGTTTCTCACCACATGGCATGCAGCGTTCAAAATTAGCTGTCGTTAGTCATCAAATGCAGCTAAATTATTGCATTTGACGAATATAAAATTATTTCTGGTCGTCAAATCTGATGCCTAGGAGGTGTGTGGTGCATGGTAAATGGACACAGGAAGTAACCAATGGCTGATAAAACTGATCTGGGAGATTTCTCTCTAAAAACTTTTGCACCTGTTATTTGACAGTTTGGTAATTTTTTTTATTGAATATTGGGATACTTTCTTAAAATTTTAAGGTACTGTAAGTGTGAAATGGTGAACAAAGTATATTTTTGTATTTCTTTAACCCTTGCTTTCGCAAGATCAAGGCATTACTGCAGGAAAATTGCTTTCAGGAGCCACTTGGCACGTTTGGCGAAAATCACCAGCACCGCGCCTTTTTGTATGGTTTAGAAGTTGCATCATTCTACTAGTTACGTTTGCTATCTATGGTGAATTAGCGCACTTTTTGAATGAGGCGGGATTAACTAAATTTCAACTTCTAAATGGGGTCAAAATAACCCTATCTTGGGAAAGCGAGGGTTAAACTTTATCAAAAATGTGTGAATTCCTAATGTCTAATAAAACATTTTGATTTATAGAAGATAGTTCATATTTCAAAATCAAGATGAATCATGCATACATATAACCTATGTAACCAATACATATCTCTGTGCACATACTGATATAATGTATGAGAAAAATAAATATATATAAATTGTATTTAAAAATTTTTGATGCATAGTTCAGAAAATATTGTTTTACTCAGAATCAGTCTTCGTTAGTGATATTAAAATGACTTTTAGAAATTGCAACTGGAAATTTTAATTTGACGTGTAAAATATTTACAGCAGACATCATATGACACCTTCCCTTCCCAATTTTTTATCACTGATGGCATGAGCATATATTTACAGTTATCTTGAAACACAGTCGAATCTATCATTGTACATATATGTTGTATAATTCCAATAGTTTTTCTTGAACTTCCTTCATAATTCCTAAAAGGAATTCATTTTAATTAGTATTGGATCATACTTATTCTCTTTTCTTTTTTTTCACTAATAAATTGACTAAAGCAGTATCATCTTTATGAAAAATTGACTTATCAACATGGAAAGCACTTTTAATATTTTGAAGGTCTTTCCACACTGTATAACTATCTCTTGATTGGTGAGTGCTTCTCTTTAATCCCCTCTAATATTTTTAACATGGCTATACCAGCACTTAATAGTGAGGCAAGATTTAATCTTTCATCAGTTGACAGGGATGAAAACTTCTTTTTCATATACTACATGGACAGTCTGGTAATTCACTTTTATTTCAGTAGTTTCGTTATGTTTCTGATGATACACTCATAAATGCTAGGCAAGTGTGTCCTATTTTTATACATCCCAATTGCAATTCTTTCAAATGTCTATGTCTATTTTCTATAGGACTATATATTCCACTTCAAAGACAATCATAGTACATAAATTTTATGTCACTTTTCTTTGACGAATTTCGGAAAATAAAAAAAGCTTGGTATCTTTTTCTCAATGCTATTTCTTTCTTTTTTTTTTTTTTCAATCTAGAAAGTCAGATTTACAGTCCTGACATTTTCAAAATGAATATTCCTTAAATGAGAATAGAAATGTTTTCCCTCAAACTGAAATTATGCGGCATTTTTTTGCAAATAATTGGATCACGCAAAACTTTGCGACATTATAATATAAATAATAACGAGATAATGAAACTAATATGAGAAAACAGTAAAACACCAACACGTGTCCTTGTTCATTATTTATCTCCAAGGCTTCCGTATCCGTATGCCGTAGAGAGAATCATTCAAAAAGTGATTCGTTCTCTGAAAGTCAGACCGCATCCTCTTGCGCATGCGTTAAAAAATTGCCGTAAGCCCATTAAAGTTACGGCTGCCGTAGCTCTAACCACTTCGTATTTTTAAATAAATGCCTTAAATTAGCTCAAAGAAACTCTATTGAACTTGATATTAAACATTATATACAATGATTGTAAAAATGAAAGATTTTACACACTATTTTATTTTCTCACAAAAATATTTTATTCTAAACAAAAATAAACAAAAATTTCACAAAAATGGAACCCAAAAATTAAAATCTGGATTGACCCCTGATTAAGGTAAATTTACCTGGAATGTATATTTAAATTAGTTTGCGGAAAATGGTAAGAAATAAATTTAAAAAATATAAAAACAGGATTTTAAAGTTTTATCTATACTATATCAGCATTATATAAGGGTTCTTATATCTAAAATATTTTATTTTTGTCTGTTTTATCGATACAATTTTATGTACTAAGTTGTCATAAAACTAGAATGTTGTGGCTGCCAAATGACTTTCTTCTATTTTTTCCTTTGCAAATTCACTCAGTAAAAATAATTTATTACAATCATTATTTAATAAAATTATCTTCCATGATAATGCAGTACGATTTCCATATTAGAGAAGTACAGTCGGTAACAAAAGTGTCCGAACACTAGCAAAAATTCCTATGTAAGAAAAGTACACTTCATACGGTTTTGTTAAATAAATCCTTGTTGAATCCTGTTCTTAGTCAGTGTAAGCACACAATTCGATAAGGATTTATACAAAACCATATGAAGTGTACTTTTTTCACATAGGAATTTTTGCTAGTGTTCGGAGACTTTTGTTACCGACTGTAGTATAACACTAAATGTAAAAAAAAAAAAAAAAAAAAAAAAAAAAAAGTTCATTTTATTCTCGATATTACATTTTTTTTAAAAATCGATAATTTTATTTTAAATTATCTCAGATAACCATTCGTTTTAAAGGTATTAGCGAGCTGTTTTGAAAGATACCCATTATGAAAATTTATTCCCCTCGAGGGAAGACTTCCCCCCCCCCCTCCTACATATACAAAAATTTTTCATAGTTGACTATCTCTATTATAAATAATTCTTGTAAATTTCATAATGATTATTAAACAATAATTCTCTTTATGCACATTTATACAAAATTTTGTTCTATACCACCATGTTAAAAATTAAAAAAAAGCAGGATGGCAACGAAACCTGTAAGATATTTTTTACCAAACGTTGATAGGCACTAATTAATATCAAGGTGTAACTACATACCAATTTGTATTACATTCTGCGCAGTAGTTCCTGAGATACAGTTGCCACAAAATTTTGCCACACACACACACACACAGACATACATTTTCTAAAAATGGTCAAATCGTGTTCTACAATTCTCAAAACGTGTAAATCCATCAAAAACCCGAGGTTGAAAATTTTTACGAATCCAATACTTTTTTCTATTGAATATAGAAGAAAGTAAAAATTCGCATATTACACACATACAAGATGGTTATACTTAAATTCTTGTAACTAAAAGGGATAAGCTCATATCATGAATTGTCGCTATACCAAGTTTGGTGGCAATCTACTCGCCCGTTTTAACTGCAAAAAGCTTTTGCAGCAAAAGTTTAATGACTCTATATTTATATTTACATATTAGTTTAGTTATTAATAAACAACTCTTATGAATACATTTCTTCTAATAATACATAAAAATAATGAAATTCTCACAACTACTCGGTATTGGCCGAATATTTAGTCCAAATTTGGCCGAGTAACGAGTACTCGGCAAATTGGCCGAGTACCAAGTATATACCGAGTACTCGGTACAGCTCTAAATCAGAATAAAGATTTTATGAGCAGTTGATGTAATTTCAATCAAAAGTAACAGAGATATAACAATGCAATAAATCACAGAAAGTAAAAAACTAAAAGTAATGAAAACTTTAAAAGAATTATAAAACAGCCTTACTTTAAGTAAACAGCAGGAGCAGGAAAAAAACCGAGGTCACCTTTGGTCCAACATAGGATGCCTACGATGAATAAACATATATATATATATTTAATCTATCTATTGATACATTTTTATATTATACGAGGTGAGACATCGTGTCATATAAAAATTTAGTTTAACAAATTATGATTTATAAATATATTCCGAAAAGTAAACAGATTAAATTCTTTGAAAAACACATTGTTATAACATTTTGATTAACATAAGAATCAAAACTTTAGACTTTTAAAATTTCATTATGAATTATTGTTATGTTCATTCAAAATACACTGTTATACTTTTATATATTACAACGAAATATTTTTATAATTATGCTTTAAGTATACGATAAACTTATGTGATAATTTAAAAATTTAGTTGTTTTTAATAAGATACTTATAAATATGTTTTATAAAGTAAACGGATTAAAGGTTTAGCAGAAACATCATCAGAACACAGGGTTCATACTCAAATACGAGAAAGAAATTCCCTGAGTTTTCCGCGAGTTCCTAGACAATTTTCAAGAAAATATCAGCGACATATTACAAGAAAAGCTCCTCTAGACAGGACAAAATACAGCTACTTTCACTGTATAATATCATATTACTGCCGATCATAATAGCAATTCAGGTACAAATCCTTATTTACATGTGTATTTTCACAATACTTAATCATTCAAATTTTGGTACGAAGCTGAACAAGAAAAACATAATTGAGAGAAAAAAAAAAATTGTTTTTCCAGGTTTTATAATTGATTTTCCCTGATTTTTAATGAAAATTTTTATTTTACCTGACATTTTTAACAAATTCTAAATTCCCTGAGGAGTATGAACCCTGTAACACTTTCATTAATATGAAAACAAAACTTTAGGCTTTTAAAATTTCAGTATGAAGCATTAATTTTCATACGCCTGTCAAAAGAAAGAAAGTGATATTTTTACATTATTGATTATTAAGAAATTAATTTCAATAAGTTCAATTGCGAGCAGTTTTTTTAAAAAAAGCAATAATTCTGAATGTTAAACAGCCCTAGATTGCTTCTTAAATTTTTATAATTAACGTGAGACAAGGAAAATATAAATGCTTTCTGTCTTTCTAGACATGTATAAATTATTTAATATTTACTCGTGAAAATTTCATTTCAGATTTTTTAGTTCAAGCTGTAAACAGGCACAATTATTTATACAATCCGTAATAATACTAAAAAATAAATAAAAATTTAATTTTTGGAATAAAAGAAGAAATTTATACAAGAAATTATACTGTCCATAAGTAAATATGGAGAATATGTGAAAATAAATTGTTCAAGAACATATAAAAAATAAATAAAAATTATTTAGAAACAACAACAACAAAAAAAAAAAATTCTGAAATTCCTACAAAAGTTTGATAAATCTCATCTCTGAATACAGTAGTGTACATACACCTGCAGCCTGTTAAAAAGGTTATAAGAAAAAAAAACTTTGAAAATGCGCAGGTTGCATTTCAAACATTTGAAAACAAAAAATGAAGTTTGTAGAGCAGTGAATCGATCAAAAAACAATTTATAGAGATAATTATGACAAAAGAAGAAAAAAAAAATCATTTAATTAAAAATGTATGCTACAATGTATATCAAGCTAAAACAAATATACGTGTAAATAAATACATTGACAGTAATAGCTTTCCTCCCCTTTATAGCAGGATCTAAATTAGATAAATAAATTATTTTGGTTTTTTTATCATTGAATAACCAATTATTAGTGAAATATACTCGATAATTCCAAAAAATATCATTATTAAAATGATAAACATACCTTAATGTACGGCGTGTCAACTCTTGCAGCTAATAATCAAAGATGGCGGAGACGAAAGCGTTGTTGTTGTTGTTGTGGTTTAGCTGGTTGGTTGGCAGAATGTTCGTTTTCGCTTTTGACTCAACGGTCGCTTAACACGGTTGGCTTATGGTCTCTGGTTTGCGTTTGGCCCAACCGTCGGTGAATGCTGCAGGCCCAACAATGATATTTTGCAGTTCGCCCAACTGCAGTTGAATACTGTTGGCCCATCCATCTTGTTTTGCAGATGGCCCAACAACAGAATGACACTGTAGGGCCAACTGTTATATTTTGCTGTTGGGAAAACAGTATTTGAGGACTGTTGGGCGCACAATACTATTTACTGTTGGCCCACTGTTATTTTGAGCTCTTTCCCCAACGAACTAACAATAAATCGCAGTTGGGCCAACAGTCTGTGTTACTTGGGATCTCTCTGGTTTTCGGTCACATCTTTTCTTTGGTGTGGGAGGCTTTGCTTTAGTTAAAGGTTTTGCTTAGGTTCGTACCTGTTGAAATAACACACGAAAAGACGTTAGATGTTGAAGGTTTCGAAATTTCAACAAGACACGAAACAGAGACATCCATTTCTATCATTGTTGGTTCACTTTCTTCCTGGAAAATCTTTTTTTTTTTTTTTTTTTTTTTTTTTAATTTATGGAGGGGGTCTTGGCTTTCAGTCATATTTGAACTTAAATATTCATCCTCAGTTTCATCCTCAGGATGTGTTTTGATTTATTTGCTATATGCCGGATACACGAAAGCCTCATAGAATGTTTACAGGAGTAAAGGCCGACGGATAGGACTTGCCAACACTTTCATCAATGTCATGTATAGTGATTGGTTTACCAGGGTTTTCCAGCATCCAATTACTACAGGCTGTATTGTGTTTCTTACCATTTTCTCGACCGCTGACGTAGAGTCACGTCATTTGAAAATATGAAACTCCACCAGTGGGCGTTTCTTTTGCAATTTGTATGCTATTTGTTTCTAAAAAATATACACAATATTCATATTTGTACAATCAGTATACTATGGATGCAAAACGTTGATTAGAAAGAGAGCATGATTATAATGCATATCCTTTTGTAATATAAATGTTAATACGGAAAATTTTGTTTTGAAAAACTGTAACTTATGAGAAAAACGCCCAGATGCGGACTTTTCAGTCAAAAAGACAAAAACATGCTGTCTCGAAAGTGTTAAAAGGTCCAAACACACTGGCCCTAGGTACAAGGCAGCGATGTGGCCCTAGGTACAAGTTTTGGTAACTTCATTCAAAATGCCTTCCACTAAAAAATCTACATGCAGAGAGGACTAATTAAATATCTCATTTATTACTCAATATAACAAGCAAAATTATACTCTAGAAATGAAAGAAAAATATTTGACTTTCCTTTAAAATAGCAAAAGAGATGAGCTGCAACATTTTACTTCAAACCATGTAAATTCGTTTTTTACATGTAACTTGTCCAAACTCTCTCCTCAAAAGTTCCAAAGTAGTTGTAAAAGTAGCAATTGGTGTTGTTACTCGTCCAATTGAGTAATAAAAGTTAAAATTAAATATTATTCAAATAAAGTGGGGTGGCCCTAGGTACATGATGCAACACCTCCTGTAATAATGCCACCGAGCTGAGCTCTATGTCATGGAAGATCGGCCAATTTTATCCAATCAACAGTTCCTATGATACATGTTGGATCGTGGGGATTGGATGAAATTGGCCGATCTTCCGTGACGTGGGGCTCAGCTCGGAGGCATTATTACAGGTGGTGTTGCATGATGGCCCTAGGTACACGGGTCTCCCCTATATGTTATCAATAAAACAAACCTGTTGGTCAGCTTGGTAACCCTACAAGATTTTCGACTTGTCCTCACTGCTAGGCATAGGTAACGTGGTTACACTACATAAGAGTGGACGGTGAATTTCATTATTAAGGGAATATAAGGAAAGGTGCAAAGATAAAACCATATGAATGTTGAAAATGGTTGCCTTTTTTGGCATTTATCGCGTTATTGGCAATTTTTTGTTTTGAATATAAATATGTATTATTATTACTATTAAAAGATACAACAAGCAAAACTAGTGTAAAATATTACAGCTGCTGAAATTTATTTTTACCTTGTTATTAACATCTAACAAAGTTGAAAAGTTTTTATAACTTTGATTTGTCTATACTCGATTTAACTCTCATAAAAAATTATAGACATTTTAAAATAACATAAGATATGATATAGTTAAACTAATTCAATTTACAGAAATAAGTATAGCAATTATAAGTAATTTAATAAAAATAATTACTTAAAAAGAACGAAATAATAATAATATTAAAAAGAATCTTACCTGTGAAATAAAATCCTTATTTTGCATAACTTCTAGGGTTTTTAAAACACATCTAATTACTTTTTCTTGCTACAGATTTTTTTTTAATTCATAACAATCTAACTTTTAAAGTGAAATAAAAATTAAAAAAAAAAAAACTTTTAAAGAAAAAGGGAAAATATTGTCTACTTAATAAAAAGCAGATTTTGGAGCATGGCGAGTAAATTTCAATATTGGGCAGTTTGGCTTCCTGTAGATAGACATTCACATGACCTTTTTATGAGTTATCTTTGCCACTAAAAAAAGGTTGCCATTGTCTCATCCACTCTTATAATAGGTCCAGGTCCTGACTAACGGCTGGGCATACGGGGCAAATGCTCTGGGCCCCCTACAGGTGTATACAGAAATTCAGCAACCTAAAGAGCTCTTATGCCACTGCAAGGGGGGTTCCCAGAATAGGCTTGCCCCGGGGCTCCAGGTAGTCTAAGTCGGGTCCTGAATAGATCTATGGTTCGTACACGGCAATCTCGGTGCTAACGAACTGAACGCCTAACAGCGCTAAATCGCAAAATTTTGATAATTTTTTGTGGCTGCTGCAATTCATTTCAGCCGATAATTTTTTCACTTCCTGAGGTTTTATAAGTGTAGAATCACATACATTTTTTTGAATATTTTTTGAAGATGACACGTTTTGAATGTTTCCTTGTTTGATATTTTTTTACAGAAACCTTTTAAATCATGCATCTAAATTACAATATATATATATATATATATATTGACACGCTTTTTATACTTAGTTTCTTCTTCTTCACATAGAATCAGTAATATTTATTTCTATATTGATTTTGGAAGAACTTTTATAAAGATTTTTAAAATATGCATTTCAGACAATTTTTTCGAAACGTTCTTTTTAGTATACTTGTCAATTCCTTGAGGTGAAAGTCACAAATTGTTGCTGTTTATTACATATCTATGTTTAAATTCAAAAACCTGCCTCTATGGTACTCGCTTTGGGTTAGTTTCATAGAAAATTCTTCTCAAATTATGTTAGAAGCAAAGGTTTTCTTCATCGATAATATTATCCATGCATCAAAAGAAATGGACTTTTACATAAATGATTTTACCACTGTTTGAATCTTATTAATAAAAGCGAAATAGCGTGCACCTGTCAGCTGTCTACTGAAAAATCTATTGCATTTTCAGGCATGCAGTTTGGCACACGAGACACAAGTTCACAGTATCTACATATAGTTCTCCCATAATGATGAAATAATCCATTCCGATTGGGCGCAACGTTGGGACGCAGCAGCAAATCAATATTAGGCATCATATTATTATTACTATTTTTTTTTTTTTTTTTTTTTTGTGGTTATTTTTAACGAAAACATTTTCTATATACATTTTTAGTTTTATAGATTATCTGGATAAAAAGTTTAATGATCAAAATCTTTTACTGGCTATTTGTTCATATTTAAGATGATATGTATTAATTATTTTTTCATCCTACAGCCACAGTTTAAAAAAAAAATCACTATATATAGTTTGTAGAAGTAAATATTTCTAAGATTAAAATATGTAAGAATGTCTGAACTTTTTAACATTTTATTTTATTCGAAATAAAAGCAATAATACTAATTTTAGATTAAAATCATGTATAATAATCTATATATCCCAAGATAAATGTACGTTTGGTGTCGCTATCTACTGCCGATATTATGAATTATAACCGGGAAATTAAAATTTAATAAACATATATATATTTTTTTCCTTCTAAGAGTGAGGCAGCAATATATCTTTGAAACAAACTTAACACAGTATGGCTTTCCTCTCATGTTAATGTATGCATATATATTTATACTCTGTTCGCCGACAACTGATAGCGAAAATAAATAAAGCAGAGTGTTTCTTAGCGATACTGTTAAATTAATGGCGTTGGACTGCAGACAAACGCCGTTTCTCTCACAAATGAGCAACTTCTTTTTTAGTTCGTTTATTTCCTAGGCGTGTTTTCCTTTCTTCAGGTGTGTAATGAGAATTATGGAAAATGAAAGCGTGGAATAAAGTCCTCGTAAAGAAAGTTAAATGCAGTAAACCCGGAGAATAGTTTTTATCCACCTGTCATTAACTATACTCACTTAAAAAAGAAACAGAAAGCTAACCTTCGGTCCATATAAACAGGATCGCCCATTCAGCGAGTAAACGTAAATGTGTCAAACTTTGTTGAAAAAACAGCAACCCTTTATGTTTACTTTCGCTATCAGTTCTCCGCGAACTGACTACAAATGTTTTGAAAATAATCTTCACAACAGATTTCACGTATGGCATTTCTGCTGTTTGAGAATGTGAATGTATATTTTGATCGCTTTTATTAGATAGTTGTTAGAGCAATTTACCCTGAGCTAAGACTTTTTTTACTTTTTGTACGATTGAATAAATGTTTATTCAAACTATCTCTTTCAAAAAATGCCTTGGAACAAATTTTACACATGGGGCTTTTCTCCTGTATGAGTACGTAAATGTTTTAAAAGGTTTCTTTTATCAGAAAACTTTTTAGAACATATTTCACACACATGTGGCTTTTCTTCTGTATGAGTACGTAAATGTTCAAATAGGTTTCTTTTATCGGAAAACTTTTTAGAACATATTTCACACACATGTGGCTTTTCTCCCGTGTGAATTCGCAAATGTGTATTCAAATTACCTTTTTGAGAAAAACCTTTCTTACAAATTTCACACACGTGTGGCTTTTCTCCTGTATGAGTACGTGAATGTATATTTAATTCTGTTTTAACTCTGAATTTTTTCAGACATATTTCACAAATATATGGCTTTTCTCCTGTGTGAATTCGCAAATGTGTATTCAGATTACCTTTTTGAGAAAAACCTTTCTTACAAATTTCACACACGTGAGGCTTTTCTCCTGTATGAGTACATAAATGTACATTTAAATCTCTTTTTTCTGTGAATCCTTTCAGACATATTTCGCAAACATAAGGCTTTTCTCTTGTATGACTACGCAAATGCTGAATTAGATATCTTTTATTAGTAAACATTTTAGAACATATTTCACAGACATGTTGCTTTTCTTCTGTATGAGTACGTAAATGTTCAAATAGGTTTCTTTTAACAGAAAATTTTTTAGAACATATTTCACACACATGTGGCTTTTCTCCCGTGTGAATTCGCAAATGTGTATTCAGATTACATTTTTGAGAAAAACATTTCTTACAAATTTCACACACGTGTGGCTTTTCTCCTGTATGAGTACGTGAATGTATATTTAATTCTATTTTTACTGTGAATCTTTTGAGACATATTTCACAAATATATGGCTTTTCTCCTGTGTGAATTCGCAAATGTTTATTCAGATTACCTTTTTGAGAAAAACCTTTAGAACAAATTTTACACACATGTGGCTTTTCTCTTGTATGACTACGCAAATGCTGAATTAGATATCTTTTATTAGAAAACTTTTTAGAACATATTTCACAGACACGTGGCTTTTCTTCTGTATGAGTACGTAAATGTTCAAATAGGTTTCTTTTATCAGAAAACTTTTTAGAACATATTTCACACACATATGGCTTTTCTCCTGTATGAGTATGTAAATGTCTATTTATTTCTCTTTTATCTGTGAATCCTTTTAGACATATTTCACAAACATACGGCTTTTCTCCTGTATGAGTATGCGAATGTTTAATTAGATACCTTTTATTAGAAAACTTTTTAGAACATATTTCACAAACATGTGTCCCTACTCCTGTGTGAATGTGTCTATGTGTATTTAGATGTCCCTTTTCAGAAAATGGTTTAGAACACATGTTATACATGTGTGGCTTTTCTCTGTCAGTGCATGCATTTATATTTAGGTGTGCCATTTCTGATCATGCTTTAGAGAATAATTCAGACACATATAACTTTTTAATATAAGGGTTTCAATGTGCGTTCTATGTGCATTCAATCTTCTTTACAAATTATTTAACTGAATACATTTTAGAAATGTACGGTTTTTTCAATAAATGCTCTTAGATATTTTTTTACAGAAAATCTTTTAAATCATACATCTGAATTACATCATTTTACTAAGTACATCATTAAAGCTAAAAAAAAATCGAAAATTTGCTTCTTATATTTAGCTTCTTTTCCTTTTCATGGAATCAGTAATATTTATTTCTATATTGAATATGGAAGAACTTCTATATTGATTTTTGCATTGCAGACAATTTTTTTAAAAGTATTTTTAGGATACTTGTCAATTTTTTTGTGGTGAAAGTCTCAAATTGTTTCTGTTTTTTTATATAACTGTTATTACTTCGTTACTTGTTCATTTCGGTTGCGCATGTTCTTTTCAGCAATGATAATAAAACAATACTTATTGACACATGTCTTTATTATTTTGTCGTCATTTCTGAGAGTAGCAAATTTCTACGTGCTACCCACGGTGCTACCAAAACTTCGCGGCAGAGCTTTTCTACCCAGGTTACAGTTACAGGTAACTTTGCTTACATCGTATTATAGTTAATTTTTTATATAAAAATATATCTACAAAAATTATTAAATAACTTGAAAGAAATATAAATAACAAAATTACAATTCAGATAAAATTATTTTAATTACTTTAAATTATTCACTTGCAAAGAGGATTTATATTCGCGATTGTAATGAAATGCTCGCCCTCTGGTGGGCTAAGGTGAAATTATCACACCACTGCATGTCCTCATATTATGCAATCGACTTTCCATGATGAAATGGCGGAGAAAGAATAATAATTACACGTGGCTGTTATATTTACTAACAACTGCAGTGTTCAGAGAGCGCCATCTATCGATCATTACAAACGCGGATTGTAATTATAAAATATCATGCAATTATTTAAACTACTCTTGCTCCATCAGCGATCTACATTAGCTCCATGGTCTCGCCATCTAGTGGCTTTCTGATAAAGCTTACTAGTAAATATTTACTTAATATTTATGTTCCTACATCACTCCCATGAAGCTAGAGTAAATAGGAGATCTAACGCCGTATTACGAAAATGGTCTCGATTTTGACTGAGGCTGCTATCACGGCTGACCCTCGCGCCATCTATTGACGACTCTCCATAGCAACATTAATTTTTTAAACGAAGTTCGGAATGACAAAATTTAAATATATATGAATTATATTAGACTTAATGGGTTCTCATAAAACTCACGTGGGAATATATATATATATATATATATATATATATATATATATTTATAATATTTTCCAATATACTGACACTTTATTTTCTTACTTTTCCTAATTTTATTTAACATAATTTTCGTTGTTATGGATAAATTTCAGCTATTTCTTATATATATTTTCCTGTTCATAAATACTTCCATATTTTATTTTAAAGAATTTTATTCCTTGATGTAAACACTTTAATGAATACTTTAGAAATATGCAAAATATAGAAAACGCAATAAACTACGAAGGAAAAGAATTCATTAGAAAATAATTAAGGCAGTTTTAATATATACATTATATAAGATATTTATACCCCACCCCTGCTAATTATGTTTTATTTGGAGGTAGTTATGTAGAAACTAAAGCTAATTGACTGCAATTAAGCCTAGGTGCATTGTCTCCGTAGTTGTCTTATTAAGGAAACGTGAGGTGCCGGGTTCGATCCCAGGTCGCGCTCGTCAGTCTAGTCGTTCGGAGTTTTCCGTGGTTTTCTCCGAAACTTGCGTAAATATGGGCTACGATCCCTTAGAAAGACCTCCACGGAAGGCACTCCCCCTCAGGCCTAGGACGCAAGTGTAGTCAATCGGCCTTAATCCCAAACATCAACACCTTCTTAACGAAACCAAGTCCATATTTACGCGAGTTTTAAGAAGGAAAAAAAAATGGAAAACTCGGAACTGTTAAATTGCCTCTCGTGATCTGGGATCGAACCCAGCATTTCCCATTAACCAGTTTATTTTGAAGAATGAAATGTAACTGATATATATGCCTTGTATGCAATGTAAAAGTGCCTTAAAAAGTTTTATTTGAAACAATTTTCATTTATTCCTATGTTAAAATTACTTTAGTTATCCCAACTTCAACTCAGAAATTTATACTATCATTTTTTTAAAAACAAAACAATTTTAATCAAAAGGTGAAAAGCGAATTTATAAACCTCTGTTCTAAGGAAAAAAAAAAGTCATAATAAATAAATAGAATAAAATAAAATAAATAAATGTATAGAATTAGCTTTTTGAATAAAAAATAAATAAATAAATAAAATTTATAAATAATGGTTTTGCTTAAAAAAAAAAAAAAAAAAAAAAGTCAGTTTGCAAAAAAATTAAATCCATGAACGGAATACCTGAGAAATTTATAAAATAAAATAATTTAATTATAAATTTATTTAAATAATTATCAAAATTAAAATTAATTTAAGTTTTAGTGGGATGAAGATAACATTCTATTTGCAAAATAATCAAATTTATATTTCATTCCCCACCACACGCTAAGAATGATTTATCTGCACTTAGATCCTAGACATAGGTGGACTGACTCCACGTTGGTCTTTTTAAAGAGACCTAGCCTGTATTTAAGCGAATTTTGAAGTGAATCATGGAAAACTCTGAACGGCCAAGTTGAGGAGTGTGGCCTGGAATTGAACCAGGCACTTCACACATGCATGTTTTATTTTAATTTAGTTATTCCAATTTTAATTCAAAAGCTTGTCCTTTAACTTTAGTCAAAAATTTTAATTGTAAGATAAATAATGCCATTTCAAATCATTAACATTTTTTTGTTAAATTCATTAGTAAAGAATAATGTATTTCAGTTTTTAGAATGTAGAAAATGAAATAAATAACTAAAAATTTCAAATAGTTAAACTATTTCGTTTTTCTTTCTTTTTTTAATTTTCATTTTTTAAAAACATATAATTTTAAGTGATTTGGATTAATTGCAGCTACCTCATTCTACATTCATACTTCTGAATTCTTCTTGCTCTCCCCCCCCCCGTCAGATTGTAAGAAAATCTGTTACGTGAAAATCTGAGAAATTTATAAGACATATTTATAAGATTTATAAGAGCTGAAAACCTGAAAAGTTTATAAAATATATTAAGCGTAGTAAACTCGGTGGGATGAAGATAAAATTCTCCTTGTAAAATAATCAACACATTACTCCCCCCCCCTACCCTGCTAATTCTGCATTTTCTGCTAAGACCTAGCCTGTATTTGCTAGAGTTTTGAAGAAAACCACGGAAAACTCCGAACGATGAAGTTAACGAGTGTAACCTGGAATCGAACCAGGCACTGCACGTCAACCAGTTTATTTTAAAGTAAGAAATTTATTTAACTGATAAAATGTATGCCTTGTACGAGTGTAAAAGTTACTTCACAGTTTTATCTAAAGCAATTTATATTATTTATCTGCAAAATTATATTTTTTAGTCATACAAAAATTAATTCAAAAATTTGTACCATTAATTTTTTAAAAAATTATAACGATTTTAATGAAAAGGAAAAATTCAGTTATTTAAATCGTTATTCCAAATTTATTTTTTATTCTTACAATAATAATAATAATAATAATAAAAGTTTTAGCTTTTAGAATGCTAGGATCCACTAACGGCCAAGTGGTCCTGTCATTGAAACTGTAGACATGAGGTGCTGGGTTTGATCCCTGGTCGCGCTCGTCGCCTAGCCGTTCAAAGTGTTCGGTGATTTTCTCCGAAAGTAAGTTAAATACGGCTAAGATCCCTTAGAAAGACCCCCATGTAAGGCACTCTCACACAGGCCTAGGATCCTAGCGCAATCAATCGGCCTCAATCCTAAACCATCAACAACTTTTAAAATGTTAAAAAAAAAAAAAAAAAAAAACAGCGTGTAAAAAATTAAGTTTATGAACTGATAACCTGAAAAATTAATAAAATATATCAAATGCAATAAACTTACTGTGCAAAAATCTCTTGCAAAATAATCAAAACATTCACTTCAACCCCCCCCCCCCATGATATTGTTTTACTTAACTTAGGTCTTAAACCTAGGCGGATTGCCTTCGTATTGGTCTTTTTAAAGGGACCTACCCAACAAACACAAGACTTCTGGCCACAAGCTGTAAACGTTCTGGCCAAACAGACTTGTGGCCATTGGTATCATGCCAGTGCTACATTTTAAATAGAGCGCCTGAACTTCCGGCAGTCGGTGATTAACTAATCACGGGCCAGTGCGGGGAAGCTGATGCCTTTTCCTTGCTGAGTAGGGGGCCGCGGTAGCCCAGTCGGTAGAGCGCCGGCCTCGTAATTGGAAGATTGCGGGTTCGGTACTCGAGCCGGCCAAAGACCGTCGTGTACACTAATGGTGGCTGGTGCACGTAAAATCTGTCGTGGCCACAATGTCCTCCATGTTCCCATCAAAAATTATACCTCTGGGGGTTACCGAAGCGGGAGAGCCATCCCTTCCGTGGAGGATCAAAATTGTGATGGCATGTCTCCGGACCACCTCTAGGGGTCTGTCCCAGACCGTCGCCAATTGCCCATCTGCGCAGCATTAGTGCGACGTAAAACCCAATCACCAATCACCACCTTGCTGAGTAGCCACTGCAGGTCGGATTCCGGGAAAACTGTTGTGGCCTTGCATCATTTAAAGAGAAGCGGGCCTGTTACATCTACCGTAACCTAGCCGTAACTATGCCTGAATCTGCTAATCTCGCGCACGCGCAGACCGTTTTGTATCACGTCAAAATGCCTAGTAAGTAAACATACATGGCGTCTTGTCTTCGTTCGTGGAGTGGAGCAACCTAATGTGAAATGGTGAAAACGAAGCAAATGTAAGTAAGATCTTCCTGACATTTCTCATGCAAGTATGTATGCATCGCTTTGCTTTCTGTTTTTACTTTATACTGTGACAGTAGTAGAATTAAGAAAATGACAGTAAAAAATTTAATATCTAAATATAGGAAAATGTTGAAATAATTCTAATCGCAAAAGATTCTACAACCGGTGTGGTAAAAACTTATTCAATAAGATGAGATATAACACAATTTCATGTCTGAAAGTACAAGCTTTGATTTAGAAAGTACAAGATTTGTTTCTTGTACATTGTTACAGAAAGAAAATCACAACCTACAAAAAAGGCTTAAAAAATCTCGTACCTGTTTATTGTTAATTTAAATTATTTTTAAATGAAGTAATAATTAATATTAGAGTATCAACTACTTCTGAAAGTGGTAATTTAATTTACAAATATGTATAATATGACTGAGAAACATTTACTAATAAAAACATGGTTAAAACGAAAAAAAACCTGTTTTTTTACCAACCCTGTATATTAACTTTAAAACACAAATTAATTCAAGTCTAGAAAACTTAATACAGTAGAGAATCTTTATAATGCACACCTTAGGCCCAGAAGTAGTGCATATTATAGAATCTTGCATTATCTATATAGTTTTACAAATTAATAAAACTTATCAAGTAATCATGGTCATATATTGCCTTGAATAAATTATGATATTTACATTTGAGAACCATTTAAAAATTTAAGATTTTTCATTGCATGAAATAAAATTTAAAATTTACATAAATGATTATTTAAATAAATTAGCAGCAAATACATTAACACTATACTTAATATTGTCTTACGAATCATTTACCAGTATTTTATTTTCTGCAGTTTTGTTGATTTTTTTGGATTATGAAATTTAGTTTTCTTTTTTTAATAAATTTAAAATATTTTATTCATTTAAAAAAAAAAAAAAAAAATTCTCCCCCCACCCCTTATTTATAGTTTTTTTACAGGGAAATAATGAAAAATTCTGTAATATTATGGCCTACAGTCTGAAATTATTTAAAATGTGATGGTGTCTGAATTCCTCATTTGATTGAGCTTTAAAATTCATATACAAGTTATAAGTATATGTCACACAAACTGTATAAATTTTGGTGAATGTAACACTAATAGTTATTCTACAGAGATACCCAAAAATTTTGAATACATTCTGTTTTATTCAACAATGTACTATTTGAGAGTAAATAATCAAACACTTATTGTTAATTTTCTCGTTTTGTTTATTTAATGACTACTCTTACTTTATTTTATTTAAACAACAGTGAATTACTTAAAGTTCAGAAATTTGACTGGAGTCACTCAACATTTTTATTATTTCTCTTAATGTTTTTGCATATTTATCAAATTGGTTATATATATATATATATATATAGTTATATACATTATTTTTGTGAAAAATAAAAAAATAACTTTTCTATGTAGAAGTAAAATTTAATTTTGTATATTTTTCATATGGAATTTCTATTACCAAGTAATATTTTTTTTAGAAAATTAAAATAAGAATATAAAATTATGAAATGATTAAGTATGTAAATTTGATTTTTTTCAGTTCTTGGATAAAAAAAATGACATGTTGGTATTGCACATAAAATGTTATATAAAAATGAAAACTTTGCTTTGAAAGGACTTGTGGACATAAATTGATAAAAACATTCTACCTACATTTATAAGATTTTTTTTTTTACCTAGTATAGAAATGTTAAATAAGATATTTCCATATTAAGTACAAAATAACAAAGAAACAACTTAAATCATTTTTAAGATTATAATCGTCTATGACGTATGTAATTATCAATCATGCCGTTTGTGAAAAACTTTAATATTGAAAAGTCCATTTGGGGAGGGGGGGGGGGGATTAAGTTATTCTTTAATCGTCAACATTTTGTACTGGAGATGACTCAACATTATGCAAGAAATCTTTTTCTGGCTAAAAAGCCGTGTCTATTTCTTTTGTTTTTAAAGATTTAGATATAGCATTAAATAACTTTTTTTTTTAAATCTTAATATCCAGTATGATTAATATTACAGTCCACCACAGCAGATTTACTTTGCTACATCTACAAACTGTACATAACTAATGTAATTAGCATTTTCTTCATGATTTTTTTTTTGTTTGTTTGTTTATCGTGATTAAAATGAAATTACTTTTCATTAATCAAATTATTAATTTTTAATAAAATATTTCTATTGTTAAAATTGCTAATTTGAAGTTAAAATTGCAATTTATTGTTTTAACAGAATAATTTTATGCATTGAACATGTTCAGTTTAGAGGATTTTATTTTGTCCAGTTTCGTGTGTTTTTTTCCCTTTTTGTCCAGCGTCCCGGACTTTTGACAAAAAGTGGACAAAATAACAACCCTGAATAATAGCATATTTAATTAATTTAGTTTATTTTTTTCCTTTTTTAGAATTTTTACCTATAATTGCAGGATTAATCATGGCTAAAGATTTTGATGTTGAGGCTATGCTCAAGGCACCTTTTAAGAAAGAGGTAAGAAGAACTATAGTGGTCTTGTTATTTATTTTTTTATATTTTGTTATGTAAACATTCCAGAAATTTCAAAAATTTTAAAAATAATCTTGCTCTGTCTTGTAGAATGAACCATTGGCCGCTGTTCCTTTAAATTACTAAACAAGGTAGTATGCATTGCCACGGGGTATAAATTAAGCTTTTGGTAGAATATTTTTTTTTTTTTATAATTAAAATAAAATTGAGAAATATCGTGCTAGAGAAATCAGAATAGCTTCAATGTGTGTATGTGCAGCGCTCGTGAAATACAGTCAGCTGGTCAGCATTGGCGACCAATATCTTTTAACTAGCAATGTTCGTTTTCAATTTTAAGGAAACTGTTTTTTTTAATGTATGTTTTGGTGAAAGAATTGGTCCTAGAATCGGGCTCCAATTCTACTTTTGATGCTGGCTAACTTTCCCTGTCTTGATTCCTGCTTCTCTCACCACTTTTTCAGATAATGTGTTGAATTAGGGGATTGATTAGGTGCATGTTTCACAACTCAGTATTAAATTATTGTGCTGTTTTAGGGAGTTGGTTTACACTGCTCCTTGTCAGCGTATGCTATCGACCTGGTGTTTAGTCGTCGTACCTGGGTAATGATGTATCAATGCCGATGGTGTATTGGTTTAATGAAAATAATTGGTTTAATGTTAAATAAGATATTTCCATATTAAGTACAAAATAACAAAGAAACAACTTAAATTATTTTTAAGATTATAATCGTGTATGACCTATGTATTAATCAATCATGCTGGTTGTGAAAAACTTTAATATTGAAAATAGTCTCTTTTGGGGGGGGGATTAAGTTATGCTTTAATTGTCAACATTTTGTACTGGAGAAAATCTTTTTCTGGCTAAACAGACGTGTCTATTTCTTTTGTTTTTAAAGATTTAGATATAGCATTAAATAACTTTTTTTTTTTTTTTTTTTTTTTAAATCTTAATATCCAGTATGATTAATAATATTACAATCCACCACAGCAGATTTACTTTGTTACATCTACAAACTGTACATAACTAATGTAATTAGCATTTTCTTCATGATTTTTTTTTGTTGTTGTTGTTTGTTTGTTTATTGTGTATAAAATGAAATTACACTTTTCATTAATCAAATTAATAATTTTTAATAAAGTATTTCTATTGCTAAAATTGCTAATTTGAAATTAAAATTGCAATTTATTGTTTTAACAGAATAGCTTTATGCATTGAACATGTACAGTTTAGATGATTTTATTTTGTCCAGTTTCGTGTGGTTTTTTTCCACTTTTGTCCAGCGTCCCGGACTTTTGACAAAAAAGTGGACAAAATAACCCTGATTAATACAGGACTGCCACTGGTGACTAAAAAGGCAACTAAAGAGACTATTTTGAAGGAAAGGCAACTATGGTGACTATTTTAGCCAAAATATAGGCAAAAGCAACTATTTTGGTACCAGTTGAAAAATTTAAACAACTATTTTAAACATTTAGCAACTAAAAAGAACAACTTCTGAGGTTATATTTAAAAACAAATCCTGCTCCAAAATTACCCCTTCTCAAAGTTTTATCTTAAAAGGAATTTTTACAGAAAATGTTTACTTAAGTAATCATATGCAAATCATGATGTATTTCCTCAATCAAGCGCTATAAAAGAATTTTTTTTTTCTTTATTTGGGGCTAAATGATATTTTGGGAATGAGCTATGAAAACAAATGCAAAGTAGTATGCTGTGGCTACCACAAGACATTCTTATATATTTTTCTGTTCAAAATCACCATGTAAAAATAATTTATAAAAAAAAATAAATAATACATAAGCAATGTTTAAGCACATGGACTCAGTTCAGTGATCTAATTAAACAAATGGCAATTGTCTGATGACATTTTATAGAAAAATCTATTTTTAAAGTTGCATCTTTAAAATCTTTGCAAGCATCATTTTAAACCTAGCAATACTTTTTAAATATATGAACAATAATTATAAGAAAAAAAAACATTTTATATACCATGTTTTTAAATTTTCTGTTGAGTTATAGCTATAAAACTACACGAGCACTTTATCAATTTGTATAAGATTTTTAAAGTGATAATGACGTCAATTTTTGTGAGATGCATAATTTAACTTTTTACAATTTTTTAACGTTCACGTTTAATTAGATGTATTTATTTTTATATCAAAAGAAAATGAACTTGTAAATTTTTTTGGCAACAATTAAATTATAGCTAATATTTTAATGTCTATTTTTAAAGCTATTAGGAGGTTATTATTTTCATATTTATTTTAATTAAAAGAAAACTAACAAAAATTCTAAAATCGGGCTTCGAAGTATTGTGTTGTCATTGGGTTCTGAGCTATTCTGAAAGTTTCAGATGTCTAGCTAGTAGGGAAGTTAGTTAAAAATCGATTGCAAGATTTGTACTTAACAAACAAACAATAATTGAAGTTAATAAAAACATGGTAAAATAGGAACTTTTGTCATAATTTGACTAAAAAACGCAATAATTAAAAGCATAATCAAAATAGGTGCTAAAATATATCTTAATATATATAAATCTCGTGTCACAATGTTTGTCCTCAATGGACTCCTAAACCACTTAACCGATTATAATAAAATTCGCACACCATGTGCAGTTCGATCCAACTTGAGAGATAGGATAGTTTAAATCTCAAATTATAGTCGCAATTTTAATTTATTGCTAATTATTTGTCTGTTATTATTTGACAGTCACAATTATCTGTTAACTCCAAATGATTCTAACAGATGTCGATACCTTTCGACTGGGTTGAAATGAAAGCTGAAATATATTTGGTGCTGCCATCTACACAAAGAATCTTCAACTTTTTAACCTATTAATAAATTTCGTATAATTCAATTATTTCCACTTTTTAAATTTTTGGTGTTAGCATAGCCGGCCACGTGTTACTTAGACTGAAGTGTAAATTGAATTCATATTATAATGAAGATAATACAGTGAAATTAATCCTGTTTTTTACTTATTTGTGCTTCATTGATCAAAACTTTATAATTTAATCTGTATATATATATAAATTACGTGTCACGATGTTTGTCCGGGGTAAACTCCTAAACTAAGGAACTGATTTTGATGAAATTTTGCACACTGTGTGCAGTTTGATCCAACTTGAGAGATAGGATAGTTTTTATCTCAATTTATTGTCACAATATTGTTTTATTGCAATTATTTGTTAATTATAGACCTTTATTAAAGTTGCTCCAAAATATCTGTGAGTTCCATTAATTTAATTGTTGCCAAAAAAAAAAAAAAAAAAATACGAGTTCATTTTCTTTCGACATAAAAATAAATACATTTAATCAAACGTGAACGTTAAAAAATTATAAAAAGTTAAATTATGCATCTCACGAAAATTGACGTCATAATCAATTTAAAGATTTTATACACATTGATAAAGTGCTAATGTAGTTAGTTCTATCATAGATATAGTAATATATATAGATCTCTCGTCCCCATGTTATCGTAGAAAGATTTTTGATGCCGAAAAAAGATAAAAAATAAAAGCTTTGGAAACAGCCATTAAGTGGTATTGAAAAAAAAAAAAAAAAGAAAAAAGAAAAAGAAAAGAAAGAAAGAAATATGAATTTGAAACTGTATCTGGAGTCTTCCATTCCCCTTTAGCAAATAAATTATTCATAAATTTTATTTGCTAAAATATTAGTATGTATTCCCGTGTGTATTCACTCGGGGAAAGACGGCCATATTTTGGTAAAAACGTCGTCTTTTCCCAAATGAAAAGGAATAACTTTTTTCTCCCCAATGATCACTCTATTCTATATATGCTATACTATATCTATGAGTTCTATACGCAAGCGAAGTGTGACTCACTGACCGTCTGTGCAGCCAAGAAAAAGATTTCCTATGTTAATTGCCCACTGGATTTTTTGTAAGAAATTATTAAAAATCGAGGAAATTTATTTCCCGATTTTAATCCTTATATTTGGGTATAGATATGTATTAGTTATCGCGGGTGTTAGATTGAATTATTTTGCTGTCAAATTGACAAAATTTTAATTTTAAATTTTTAAACTCTGTCGCCCTTGGCTTTTTTTTATTATTATTATTATTATTTGGCGATCAAAAGCGTAACACGAAAATATACATGCCAGATGTATGCATTGTACGAAATGTAATATGTATTATTCATTGTACGTATGTATGACATGTAATATGTATTGTACGAAATATTGTTCCATATTATTCATTACTCTTTTAATATAAGTTGTTAAAATAACCATGATTTTTGAAAGGAATTAAATATTTTCGCCAGATAATTTGGCGATATTCTTTTTTTTTCGCCAAGGATGACAGAAATGAAATCTATTCCGCTGCAAAATATTAGTATCTTACATCAGATATTTTATTTAGACATTTGAAAACAAATTTGACTTCAAACTATGATAGAATATTTATCATTTTCCTTTTAATTTGTATATTATTAGTATATTAAAATTTAAAAGCATGGTATATAAAAAGTTTTTTTTTTTTTTTTAAATCTTATAATTATTCTTATCTTAATCCTCAATGTTTCCCATCTTTATTGACTTGAATTTACTATTAAAATTTTAACATACTCAAAAACTTCTCATCACTTCGTTAAAATACACTAAACTTTTCCAAAATCTTTTTGTATTTAAAATGATACATGTATTTACTTTAAATGTCCAATATTTCATAAGATTTCCAATTTTAAAGTTTTAAAATATTTATCAAATTTACTTATTTTTCTGGTTTAGCCTTATTGTTTTCCCTTTTATAACTACAGCTGTTGCCCTCTTTAAAATATTTAAAATGATGAGGTCATTTAATAGTAAAATTATCCATTATAGCATATATTATATTTCACTCCTCCATAAAAATTGATTTTAAAATCGTCTGTTTCTTTTATACTTTTATTTTAATAGAATTTTAATAGAATTTAATTTATATATTAGTCATTTTAGCAATTTTATCCAAAGTAGCATTAGAAATAATATATATCACTTCTCCATTAAAATTTATAGGACCCTACAATAAAATTAATTTGTGCTTAATATCAACACTACGAAAATTTTTATCAATCGCTTCCAAATTTTGACCTAAGTTTCAAATCTCAACCCTGTGGGTTTTTACATCGGCTACAACGTTTTCGTCTTTGTTCGTAAATAATAATTTAACTGTACTAAATAGTTTACAGCCGTATAATTCAACGTATAATTTAGTCACAGCAACGCGTGGCCGGGTCTGCTAGTATATATATATATATTACAAAAACTTATGCCAGAATGAATAAATAAAAAAAAAATTAATTAAAAGGCATCACCAACATGGCAGCAAAAGTTTAAAAATCATCAAAAGGGTTCTGTACTAAAGGTGTCCTGCCTGGGAAAATATGAAAACTGGGTTGTCAAACATGAATTTTATTTTGAAACTTTTCTTTGGATGATTTGTTTTAACTATCATTAGCGTTTCATCCTACAAAAACTAATAATAATTTGGCCTCTGATGGATTAAAATTTAAATTGGGTGATGAAATTGGTATAAGACTTATTAGTTTCAAATTTTAAAGGTAAATAAAAAGAAATTGTGAAAAATTCGCTAGGATTTGTTAGTAATAATACATTTTGGGAATCAGCTTTCATGAAAATTGCAATTAAATATAAATTTTGTTAATTAGCAGTGAGTTTTTTCTGTTTCGACAACTTGCGACAAAAATATAAATTTTCATCAAGCATTTTCTCTTCCTTTTTTTTTTTTTTTTTTTTTAAGCTAATTTCATAAATTATATAGGCCTTTACCTTAAGAAGGTTTTTCATTTTAGTGTTTGGTCAAAGAAAATATTTTTTTTTTTTTCCCCTATTAACTTCTTTACCCACTTGCTGTATATCATGAAAGGGTGAAACTTTTGTCATTGCAATGTTATTTTTCATAACATGTCTCCTTGTTGATGTTTGCATGTTTCTAAGCAGCAAAATACCTTGCTTAAGGGTAAAACCATTTCTCTATGTAAAAATAAAGTGACTTACTTTCATAGAAAAGAAAGAAGAAAAAAACTACATTTGTTTCAGATAAAAATAGTACCATAACCCTTCATCAGGCTATAAGTAAAGTGTAGCAAATAAAGCAACAATGCACAAAACAAAATACTGAAAGACTGAAAATCACAAAGACTGAAACAAGACTGAAAATCAGTATAAATACTGGTGTGACAAGATAAAAAAAAAAAAAAAAAAAAAAAAAAAAAAAAAGTATTATAAATAAACAAATAGATGTGACCAAAGGGGGGAAAAATTACAAAAAAAAAAAAAAAAAAAAAAAAAGGGGGGGGGGAGGAAACAAAAGAAACTTAGCAAGAGAAAGTTATGTGAGTGTTGAAGGAAGATTAACAGATTTTTATTTATTTAATTTTTAAAGATCTGAAAAGCTTCGTAAAAACAGCAACAGATCATCAATGGGAAGCAATAGATGATTTAGAAATCTCTTCATTAAGAACATTCCGTTGGTGCTCATTACTTCTAAATTTCAAATACCTTTTAGAATTAATGATCTGAAAGAATTAAAGTTTTAATCTCCAACCTAGCAGAAATCGCATGGAAAATGTGAATTGTCTTTTAAAACTCAGAAAAATTTGATTGTAAATATCTGGAAAATTGAAATTTCTTTCTCACACCTTGTTTAGCTCAATTCAAAGGATTCACATGCATTCTAATTCTGTCACAATCAGTAGAAACATAACCTATTATGGTCTCTAATTTTTGAAATATTATATTAGAAAAGTACTAAAATTCAACCCATTGTGTGTTATTTGAAAGAAAACAAAGGATTGAAAGTGAATATCAGGCTAAACCAATTTTAGGTTGCAAGAGCAGCTGGCATCACCTGGTTATATTATGTGTTGCTGATATATATATATGTATATATATTTCAGTAATCTAAAATACTCAGGATTTTTTTTTTTTTTTTTTTTTTTTTTTAACATTAGTGAAAATTACTGCTTAATTATTCAGATTATTTTATATAATCATAAAATTAATATTGGATAAAAGAAGAAATTGGGGAGGAGGTAGTGGGGGGGGGGTTGTGAAACGAAAACTATTTTCTGCTTCAGAAAACTTATTTAGGAGACTATCTTTCCTATGAAAGGCTACTAAAGCGACTATTTTTGTAGTCTTCATTGAGTGGAAGCCCTGTTATTAGCATATTTAATTAATTTAGTTTATTTTTTTCCTTTTTTAGAATTTTTGCCTATAATTGCAGGATTTATCATGGCTGAAGATTTTGATGTTGAGGCTATGCACAAGGCACCTTATAAGAAAGAGGTAAGAAGAACTATGGTGGTCTTGTTATTTATTTTTTTACATTTTGTTATGTAAAGATTCCAGAAATTTCAAAAATCCTAAAAATAATCTTGCACTGTGTTGTAGAATGAACCATTGGCCCCTGTTCCTTTGGATTACTAAACAAGGTAGTATGCATTGCCATGGGGTATAAATTAAGCTTTTGGTTGTATAAATTACAAATGGCTTTTTAAGTAGTATAAAATAGAATTTAAGTAGAATATATATATATATATATATAGTTGAGAAAAATCATGCTAGAGAGATCAGAATAGCTTTAGTATAGAACCCTTTTGCGGAATTTTAAATTTGACATCAAATTAGCTCAGACATTTCCTGCTAAGGTCTTTACTTACGGAATTGCAATAGTCATTTCACTTCATCATCAAAATTATAAAGATTTAAAAGCCGCCAAGGGGCTCCTAAGTTAAAGCTCTACCTATACTATACCAAAGTAATTTTAATGAATAAATATAGTAAATGATGCTAGGGAATAAAATACAGTTACTGCATTATAAGAAATCACTGCAGAACTGATTTTAAAGTAATAAGTACAACACTTTGAATAAACACCATAAAATGCAATAAACTCGCAGAATTTAACAGAGGGGAGTCTATTGTATTTTATGGTGTTTATTCAAAGTTTTGTACTTATTACAGTTACAGCATGCCTTTATATGGAAGAATATATTAAAATAAAGCCTATCATGCTAAATTAAATTCTGTTTGCAAAGAATGTAAGCAGTACTTTTTTTTTTTTTTTTTAAATACATTTTTGTGTAGTAATCTTTTCCTCTTGCTTTTTCAAACTGTAAATTAAACTTCAAATATGAATCCCAAATTCAGAAATAACTTTGTGGCCTAATTCGGAAATACGGTATCATTTCACTACTAACTGTTAAAAAGTTATGCTTAAACGTATCTAATTCCTAAAATATGATATTATTTATATTATTTCGGTACTAATTGTTAAAATTTGCCATTTTTTTAAAGGTGATTTCCGAAAATCTGGATGTTTTGTGGCTTATTGTTGAAACCATCAATCCTTTCGCCGCTAATTATTAAAGTTACTTTAATCGCCCAATTATTTTCTGAAATAGGCTTTATTTCACGGTGTTCAGTGAAATCTGCACTTTTTCTCAAAGATAATTCCCGATGTATGCAATAAATTAGCCAAAATATGGAATCATTTTACTGCTAATTTTTAAAATTTATGTAATAGCATTAATTACCAATAAAGGTTATTATTTTACTGTTAATTGTTAAATTTTGTATATTTTTCAAAAATAAATACCGAAATATGCAATTGTTTCACAAAAAATAATAGAATTGCTTTTTTATGCGTGATTGCCATAATACACAATACGAAAGTCTATCGAAATACGAGATCGATTTGTCGATAAAATTTACATTTAATCGTTTAAATTATATGCTGAAATAAGCCATTATTTCACTACAAAACAACGTTATTTTCTTGCAGTGGGTCGTCAAAATATATCGCTTTATGGCTTGTTAACAAAATTTACCTTTATCGTGGCTAATTTCTCAATTAAACGATTGTCTGCGAGAGGGAATCTGCAAAAGCTATCATGTCATAACATCGCCAAAAAAAAAAACATAAAATGAAGTCAAATTTCATATTTTTATAATTTTTATAACTGTAATAAAAAAAAAAATTCGAAAATCAAGCAACGAGGTACATCATGAAAGGTCAAAACGTACCTGAATATGTGTGTTTTTATTTTTTATTTTGCTGGCATCCGTTTGCCAACAAAGCAACCAGCATACACAAAACAAAATAGACATTTTTATTATATGTAGAAATAAAACTTATTCTTTGGCGATGTTTAGATGCATGGCGTTTTTTCCGGCTATGTAATGATGCAATGCCGTTTGTCATTTAAAATAAACATATTTATTTTCCTTCTTAGAACTTTAATTACATAACGCTGCACTCTGTTAAAGTGTTTATGTGATCTGTGTGAGGATTATTGTGGCACTTTAGTTAGATAACAAAAATAATTTGAAATTTGGTAATTTCTTTAGCTTGGATTAATCATGAAATATTTATGTATCCACTTAATATATGTATATATTTTATTCTTTATTTTGCTTTACCTAATTTATTCATTTATTTTGCATATTTTCGTACTACATCTCCAAAATCGCGTTTGAGTAATAAATAATTAAAATGCACTGAATGGCTTTCAGTTTCAGCTCTAATTCTTTTTATTTTCATTTATTTTTTTAATTTATTTACATTAATATTAGCACTTTATTGATTGTTTTCAAATAATGATAAAATAAATAAGAAAATATAAAAAAGACTTATCTTTTTTCAATTATAGAAGTCAGCCTTATCCTGAAGCCTGTGGTCATTATGCTGTTCCACTTGAAAGCACTTTTAATATTGAAATACTTATAGAAAAAAATCAAATCTTGGCAAAAACTGCTATATTGGATTAGTTTTAGGTGTTCAAAATAAAAAAGAATGCAAGTTGACAAATTTAAATTAACATTTTCTAATGGATAGAACGAAATTAGATACAAAAACAATGATGTAATGCTAACCTATCAGGTGATTCTTTTTTTTTTTTTTTTTTTTTTTGGCTTCCACATATAAAAGAGGTTTCCAGTGTATATATATATATTATATTAGCTATATAAGCAGACTATTTTTATTAATTAAATCAACACACAATTTTCATAAAAATTTGTTTCTGAAATCAATATTTCCTTCAAATCGTTCGTCGGTTTTACTCTGAAATTTTAATTTTTCGATCATTTCTTGCATTTTCAAATTTCGGGTTGCACAATCAAGTTCAAAGGGTATCGGGGCAGAATTCTTTTATCTGAAGGGCAAACAGGGTGCAGCGCTTCGTTAATTCTGCCTAGAATGGACACTGTGTGTGTATATATATATATATAGATAGAGAGAGAGAGAGAGAGAGAGAGAGAGAGAGAGGAAGTATTTGTTTTATGAAAATTTTTGAACTCTAAAATGTCTGTCTGTGTATGTCATAAATTTTGTGGATGCTGTATCTCAAGAACTAATCAAGGAAATTTAACCAATCTTGGTATTTAGTTAAACCCTGACCTACACAGATGCTGATTAGATTGGGAGATCAATCGCTCAACAGATGGCACTGTGATCTCAATTAAAAAAAATTTAACATGGCATTATAGGACAAAATTTCACAAATGTACGTTATACAAGTTATTTTTAATGTGTAATTGTAAAGTTAATATGGATTATTGATGTAATAGTACTAGTAAATTAGCATTGCTTCTCCCCCCCATCCTTTCAGGATGTAAATTTTCAATATGGATGTCTTTCGAAAAACTTTTAAATACTTTAAGACAAATGGTTCAACAATAGATCTGTGATAATTTAAAACTAAGTTATCATTTTTTTTTTTCTATTCTTTAACAAAAAGTTAGAAAAAAAAATCACATTTCTTCTTATGTTGGCACAAAACTTTCTTTTCGGCATTTAGTGTTATAATTCTGTGAGATAAAAACTCGTCTGTACTTATTATGGAAAAAAAAATTCCATAAATAATAATTTAATAAATAACTTGTAGTGCATGAATTTGTGTAAAATTATATAGAAAAAAGTAATGTGGTGGTCACAACCTTCTGATTTTTTTTTTTTTTTTAATTACAAGTTAAGTAAAATTTTTAAATATCAATTTAGTATTAATTTTTATGCTGTTATGTATATATATGTGTGTGTGTAAGTAATATTGAGAGTAAATTTGTAAACTGTGTATGTGTCCTGTCAAAAATGTTTGACCACCGGGAAATCTTGTTGCAGAACATTCAAAAGTATTCTGCTATGGGGGATAGATAAGATCAAAGCATTGTAATTATGAAATTTTAATAATACATAAAGTAAGCTAAAGAGTTTTATGCAATATTCTTGGTATCACACAAGATAAAAATTTTTGTTCATAATTTTGTTTGACTAGTTAAATGTTTGTAGTAAGAAACCACATTTACAAAAATACTGGTGCTCAAACTAAAGTGGGACAAGATCATCAAACGTTGAAATGGATGCAAAATCTTGTATATATTAAAAGAAACAACAAAAATTAAATGAATGGATGATATTGAACGCTTTTACTTTTTATAGGTTTTAAAACTTAATAAAGCAAGCTTCCAAAAATTATTGATATTTATGCTGCATATGGAGAAAGATTGGAAATCATAAGGCTTCTGCAGAGCATTTAATCAGATTTTTAGGAGGGGGGGGGGTTGGAAATCACAAAATTATAAGTGAGAGATATTGAACAATTCTATTTCTTTATAGGTTCTGGAATCTATTTACATAAGGTAAAAATATTTTACATCTCCCTCTTTAAATTCTAGAATTTAATAAAGCATGTTTAAAAGGACATTTATGCTATGGAGGGAGAAAAATTAGAAATTGCAATCTTTCTATTAAAAATCAGGAGACTTGGAATTTTTAAACAATACTATTTTGAAAAGAAACAGAAATATACAGTGCTGTAAATATAATATGCGTTGCATGAAAATAAACGCACCTTAGCTTTAAGAATTAGAATGGTATAGAAGTGTAATAAAAAAAAATATGAATAGGTGACGCTTGATGCAAACGGTATGTGTATTATTCAAGAAATGAAAATACGAGTCAAAACGATGAAAGAACAATATGATTTTTTAAAACATAACTTTATTGAATTTATGTCAAAAGTACATGTTGCATGAATTTAAACGCACATGTAAAAAATAAATAACTGAGAAACAAATATTGTATATAATACTTTGTAAAGCCACCATGGACTTCTATAACAGCCAGTAAACGCCTTGGCATTGACTGATACAGTGGCATGAGGTCATCCAAGCTGATTGTCTTCCAAGCTAATAGAATGGCTGATTTTAGTTCATCTTTCGTGTTAAACAGCCTTCCGTTTACGTAAACACGGCAAGCCAGAATACCCTATACGTTCTCCACTATGTTTAAATCGGGGCTTTTTGAGGGCCAATGCAGAACTTTAATTTTACTGCCTCGGAACCATTTTTTCACGATATGTGCTGTAGGTACAGATGCACAATCTTGCTGAAAAATATAATTTCTTCCAGCTTTCTTGACTGCTTGACGGCGGAGATTCCTTGTGAGCATCTGGACATAATCTACAGAGTTCATAGTGTTATCCACGAACTCTAATTCGAAAGTCCCTTTAAAACCTATGGCTGCCGACACCATGGCAGACCCACCTCCTGATTGACGTTTTGAACAGTACATTTCTTCAGTTCTCAAATCGTGCCAGTAGCTATGAAATCCATCCGGCCATCGAGATTAAACTTATTTCATCGGAGAAGATGAATTTTTCCCATTTTGTCGATCTAGAATCCATTTTCTTGCTCATTCCAACCGCATATCATTGTGCTTTTGAGCGAGGGGTGGTTTCGCCTTCATTTTCTTAAATTTAATGAATGTTGCAGCTTTGATAGTTCTCCATATGGTTTTCCGATAAACACCCAGCTTGTATTGAGCCTTTATCTTCGCACAGGAAATATTCTTATTCTTTGCAACGTTGCATATTCGACGTTTGTCGTAACTGGTAAGCTTTCCTGTTCGCTTCTTATACGCTTTTTTCCTATAATTTTGTACTTCCTTTATATAATTTCGCACAACACTCTCGCTTCTTCCGATTTGGTGCCCAATTTCACGATTGCCTTTATCACGCATAAAGTCGATTTTTATCCTCTCGTCTACTGTCAAAGTTTCCCCTCTTACCATCCTGAACAAACTCTGTAAATTTTGCACTCAAGCATTAAAACTGTTTTTAGAGAACTTTAGCAACATGACTGTCAGTGTTTTAGTTTAATTCCGGTGGCTCTGATAAATTTTAAACACAAAATACAGAGTGCGTTTAATTTCGCGCAACAAACGAAAAACAGAAAAAATAAGAAAATGCTTAAACACTCATTTACATAAGCTTGCATGAGCCTAAACATACGTGCTCAAAGCAACTTATTCAGTTGTTAGTAATATGCAATAACTGTAAGTCACATTCCTTCTTTAAAAATTACTATTTCTGGTTATTGGAAAAGGTGCGTTTACATTCATGCAACGCACTGTATGTCTCATGTCTCACGTTTTCTGTCATAGCGGTGGCACTGTAATAAGCTTCCTAAAATAGCGGCAATTTTTTAAAAACAATTTATTGGAAGCGAGGAAAGTTTAGCTATCTATTCCAGATTGTTGAATGTAGGTTAACCATATTTAATTTCAGCTGGAAAATACTTGTTAATTTCTATACTTTTGCCAATTTTTTTGTTTACCCGTCCTCTCTCTGAACATATCCTGACTTCCAAAGAAAGATTGAGGGGGTGCTTGAGCAGTATTTTACAGTATGTTTATATATATATATAATTTTCTTGAATCCCATAGTTTTCTTTATATTGACAAACTTTTTTTTTTTAATGATTATGTGAAGAATATATGAGTAAAAAAAGAAATAAATTAGGGGAACAAACTGAGCTATCATTTAAAGCTCATAAAAGCATTGTATTTTAATTACAGATTGTATGCTTCACATGTCAAGATTTTTTAATGTAAATAAGTATTTATTTTATTCTTTCTTTTTCTAGCTGCTGTGAGGAGGATCAGATCTGGAAAAAGTAACTTAAAAAAGGAAAAAGTATCTTATTAACTGGAAAAAGTATTTCTGGAAAAAGTATCTTATTAACTAGGTGGAAAAAAATAAATGAAATTTTTTTAAGTTACTGGTTTTTGTTTGTTACAAAGCAAAGTTTACACACACACACACAGAAAAAGCTTAAGTTAGTTTTTTTTTTTTTTTTTTTTTTTTTTTACTTAGAAAATGACAGGGTTGCTACAGAACCTGTAATTTTAATGAAAACTTGGAAAGATCAGTTAGTTTCACAGTTTATTGTAAAAACAGGAAAAACTCAGTCAATTGTTTGGGAGACTTTAAAATCATTTAAAGTCTCAAGTTATTGAGTCTTTTAGTTTAAATTTTTAAATTGTTTGTTAATGCTTAATATGAAAAAAAAAAAAAAGTTAATTATATGTTTCTTTCTAACTGCACTAAGCTAATAAAATTAATATATCCTATTGCCAATTGACTCATAAATGTGTTAGATTCTACTGTTGCATGATGACATTTCATCTATTTTACTTTTAAAAGAACAGATGAAAATATCCTTTTTAAGTATTAAATTGTTCGACTTAAGAACTTTCTCTTTAATTTGTTATTAATAGTAAGTTAAAAAAAAAAAAAAAAAAAGACTTTTCCAGCATAGTTCTATCAGAATAAAATATTTAAAAGAGAAAAAAGTGATTTTAAATATTAAAAAACTAATAAAATATAATATTTGTTGATTTTTTTTTTTTTTTTTTTTTTAAGGTCTACAAACATTTTTCATGAGAATCTGGCTATAGCTCCTTGGATTTTTTGCATTATTTATAAAAAATGTTGTAGTCTTACATTTATTTCAGTTAGATTTAGTATTTACGAGCCTAGTTTCAGTTCACTCTTGCTTATTAAAAATGAGAAAAGTATTTGCATATATATAATGTAACATGATTAAATTGTGGTAAATATTTCATTTCTTAATGCAGTGTTAAAATTTTACATTTTATTAGAACATGTAAAGCTTCTTCCTTTTTCTTTTTTTTTTTTTTTTATAATAAAGATTTGATGCTTAGATTCTCTACTGTGAGCTACAATCAACACTGGATTTTAACTGAGATTTATGCAAGTGCTATATATTGCATTTGAAAATATTTTTTCATTGTTAATTTATTAAAAGAGCCCTTTCTCTCTTCCCATGTTATCCAATGGGATTTTTGTTGCTTCGTTTCAAAAGGATATCTCATTCAAAAATAAAGTTTTTCGATATCTGTTTTTTTTTTTTTTTTTTTTTTTTTTTTTTTAATATTAAATATTACTTTTTGAACAGGTCATCATTTAGCTTAGTGAGTAATTTTTCGAAAAAATCAATTTAAATATTTTATTTCAATAAGTAAACTTAGAAGTAAGTTTAGATCTCTAAGTGATTTTTTTTTTTTCTTTTTTTTAATTACCCACTAAGCTTAAATACAACATGTTCAAAGAGTAATATTCAAGAAACAGAATTCGAAAAATTTAATTTTTTGAATGAGATTTTTATAAAACGGAGCAACAAAAATCCCATTGAATAAAATGAGAAGAAAGAGAGAGGGAATCTGACTGATGTACAGCCTTAAGGGTGGGTATCGCAGATATTGTAATCAGTTTTTATAAATTACTGTGTTTGAAATGTTAATTTTGCACACATATGCATTGAAATGCAGCAAAATTAAATATTTTTATTTTGAAAAGTAAAAAGAATTCCAAAACCTGCTTTTTTACAACCGAATTCATAAAAAAAAAAAAAATCAATAATATTCTGATAAAAGTAACTTTTGGTGTCATTAACAGATGAAATAAAAATGAATTTAAATAAATATGTCTATTTATTTTATTTTTAAAGCTATACTTTAGATTTTTTAACTGCATACAGGTGAGCCATAATGACGGGCAATTTCGAAGTTCTGCTTTTGATCGATTTTAAATTGAAAAAATTCAAAAACTGCTTTTTTTTTTATTTCCAGTACTTTGTCACGTGGGCGAAAAACAAAAGCAATTTTTCCCGACCGGAAGAATAGTCAGTCAGCATGTCTAGCACCTGGCACTGCAGAATCCTTGATAAATGAAATAACTGCCTGTTGGCAACTAAATTTCATACTTTAGTTCATTTTAAAAAATCTAATTGCTGTAGAGATAAGCCACTTGCACTCTTAGATTAGGAAAAAAATCCCCTTTCATTTTGTGCCAAATTCGTAACAATCGAACTAATATTTCTAATTTATTTTCCACTTTTCCTGATTTTAACTCCATTAAAATATCTATTTTTATGCAATCGCGGTGAATTCTCAGTCATTGAGATCGCCTTTTCATTTGACATGGGTCGACATTTTAATTAATATCTCCGGAACCAATTAAAATTTTTAAATTATTTTTTCACTATGCACTCAGGCAGGCTTCTGAGCACCCGTATGACAAATATTGTAGTTCTGCGTTCAATAGGGGCTGAACGTTTAGATGCTCAGACAGAGAGACAAACATCTTTTATTATTATAGATTAAATTTTTGCTTTCTGAAAATATTCTCAGTAGTTGAGTGAAACATTGAAAATTTCTATATGTTACAGAAGTGCTTCTCTCATTTTCTGAGCATATTTTTGACAGATACGCCACTAATAGTTCTCCTCATTGAAAATTGACCAGAAATGCAGACTTTGCTCTTCTGAAAACAATTTTATGACTGTAACAAATCCATATATAACTTTAAGATCATAATACTTATGTTCACTGACAGAGAAAAACAAAGCTATTTTATTGGAAAATTTGTTACCACAATGACTTCACATAATGCATTTCATTGAATTCTGTTTTCTCATTCAGAAAATTCACATCCATACAATTAGTACTCTGTTTTGTAAGTTCATTTTTTTTTATATTTTGTTTCACAGTTAAAACAAACAGTTAAATTTTCACATTTTTAAATATAAAATATGAAAAATTTATAAATTTTTCAGAAAATTAGTACTAATTTAATGGATGTGATTTTTCTGAATGTGAAAATGGAATTTCAAAAAAATTAAGTGATGAATAATTCTGGTAACAAATTTGCCAGTGGAATAATTTGAGCTTTGGCCATTGCTAGTAACACTGTGGGAAACTTTTGGCCAATTTTTATTAATATTAACCATTTGTGGCTTGATGGTTGGCAACTTTCGGTTAGTTTTTATGTATAATGGCTGTTAATGATATGATGGCGGGCCACTTTCAGCTAATTTTCATTGATGTTAACTGTTAACGGCATGATGGAGGGCAACTTTCGGCCAATTTTCATATTTGACAGCCATTAGTGGCTTGATAACGGGTAACTTGCGGCCAATTTTCATATTTGTCAACCATTAATGGCTTGATAACGGGCAACTTACGGTCAATTTTCATGTTTGCCAGCCAGTAGAGGCCTGGTAACGGGTAACTTGTGGCCAATTTTCATAATTGTCAACCATTAGTGGCTTGATAACGGGTAACTTGCGGCCAATTTTCATATTTGTCAACCATTAGTGGCTTGATAACGGGCAACTTGCGGTCAATTTTCATGTTTGCCAGCCAGTAGAGGCCTGGTAACGGGTAACTTGTGGCCAATTTTCATAATTGTCAACCATTAGTGGCTTGATAACGGGTAACTTTCGGCCAATTTTCATGTTTATCAACCATTAGTGGCTTGATAATGGGTAACTTGCGGCCAATTTTCATATTTGTCAACCATTAGTGGCTTGATAACGGATAACTTACGGCCAATTTTCATATTTATCAACCACTAGTGGCTGGTTGGTGGCTATCTTTCAGTTAATTTTCTTTAATATTAATTGTTAATGGCATGATGGTGGGCAACTTTTGGCCAATTTTTCAATTTGTCAACCATTAGTGGCTTGTTGGTGGGCATCTTTCGGCTAATTTTCAGTTATTGTGACCATTAATGACATGATGGTGGGCAAATTCTGGCTAGCTTTCATTTATGTTAAGCATTAATGGCATGATAATGGGCATGTTTTGGCTAATTTTCATTTATGTTAGCCATTAGTGGCATGATGGCGGGCAGCTTACTGTACTTACGGCCAAACTCAATTTGGCCGTATTGAGGCCGGCGTGACACTTTTTTTACGTTGCCGTTACGGCCACCGATAGCGGGCCGCTACAAGTTGCTTATGGCCAAAGGTAACATAGCCACAAGTGGGCCATTACCTCCGTGTTTGTTGGGTAGTCTGTATTTACTCGAGTTTTGAAGTCAACCACGGAAAACTCCGAACGTTTATTTTGACGACCGTGACCTGGATTCGAACCGAGCACTTCCCACTGACTATTTTCAAGAGCAGACACATACTGCTATAGTTGGAACATGTTTTACTTCGAAGAAAAATAAACTTATGAAATATAGGCTTTGTACGTGATGTAAAAATGATTTTAAAATTTTATCAGAATCAAAACTTACATTATTTCCGTGCTAAAATTATTTTTTCTAGTCATTCCAATTTTAATTTAAAAATTCATACTATTAGCTTTTTAAAAAATGGAGCATTTTTAATCAAAAAGTAAAAAGAGGCTTTTAAATTACTATTCTATTTTTATTTATTTATTTATTTATTTGATTCATTAATTAAAAAAAAAGAAATGTTACACCCAACTAAATTTTTTAAATAGCTACAGTTAATCTAAATCATCTAAAATTATATATACAGTGCGTATCGAAATGATAGGTCCACCCGCATTTTGCAAAATTTTGACTCTTAATTGAGAATAAGAATCACTTTTTTGGTAGAGTTAATTAATCAGTAATTGTTATAACTATCTATGAAGAAATTTCTTAAAAATAAATAATTCCTTTTTATTTTATGCAAATTTTCATTTTCAGACCGTTTCGAAAAGATAGGTCCGCCTTCAGAAATTTTGCACCAATCACGTTTATTTCCAAAAAATTTGCATAAATATCGTTGCTTAGTCTTACTGCGGGATTATGCTAGCTGCTGTGGAGGTATTTAAACAGATTTGAACATCACGTTCTAATCAAACGAAATGGGTCGTCGTTGCAGTCTTTCGCTGGTTGAGCAGGGGAAAATGGATGCATTTAAAACGTATGGAAAATCGAATAGAGAAATAGGTAAACTTTTAAACAGATCACATAATGTTGTAAACAATAATTTGCGAATTAGAAATGCTTATGGCAGTAAAAAATCATCTTGCCGCCCATCAAAAGTGACACCCCGACAAAGAAGGACCGTAAAGGACACCCCGTAAAGGAGTTAAAATCTGGAAATATGAGCTTTTTCACTGTGGCCAGACAACAAAACCCTCCAATATCAAAATCTACAGTTCATAGAGTGGTAAAGAAGTTCGGCAATATAGTTTACGTGAAGAGGAAAGCGGCTCCGAAATTGACTAAAAAGCCCAAAGAAAAGAGATTGAAATTCGCACATGAAGTGATGTCCTGGAAACAAGATTGGCATTGTGTGATATTAAGTGATGAAAATAAATTCAACCTGGATGGTCCAGATGGCTGGCAGTACTACTGGCACGATCTGCGTAACGATAGACAGATATTCTCGAAGAGGCAAGCTGGTGGTGGTTCCGTTATGGTATGGGCCGGATTATGAGGTGCAGGAAAAACTGATATAGCATTTGTAGACAATCGTTTGAATGCTGCAGGCTATCAACAGCTGCTTGAACAATATTTTCTTCCACAAGCAAAGCACATTGGGGGCCCATTTTTCATGTTCCAACAGGACAATGCTCCTGTGCACACTGCAAAGTCCACTTTCGAATGGTTTCTGGATAATGGTGTACATGTTATCGATTGGCCATCTTGTAGCCCCGACCTGAATCCGGTAGAAAACATGTGGGGTATACTGGCAAGAGCGGTGTATGCAGGCGGAAGGCAGTACAAAAGTGCAGACTTGAAAAAGGCTATTTCCTCCGAATGGTCAAAAATCGAGAAAAAGTGTTTGCAAAAACTTGTAGAAACCATGCCGAATAGGATTTATGAGCTTATTCTGAAACAAGGTGGAAAATTTTCTTATTAATTCAACATTAATTTGATGCTTGGTTCAGTGGACCTATCTTTTTGAAACAGCTTTTTTATGTAATTTTTGTTTTCCTTATTATTCCTATTATTTGTATATTATTCATGTATTAATTTATATTGAATGAAGTAATGCAGTTTATAAAATAGTACTTTGTACACAATAAAATCTTTTTTACCAACATAACTTTCGTTTTTACTGGTGGACCTATCATTTCGACACGCACTGTAATATATATATATATATACAGTGCGTGCACATACTGGTGATCTTAATATTATTAATGACTCTAATTTAAAGAAATTTATGGAATATGGTACTAAATATCGACTCCCTTCAAAAACTAATATTTCAAAGATTATACAACACTTTTCTTATGATATTGATTTGTTTATTTCTAAACTCTCCATCTCTTATAATAAACCTATTGAATATTTCAATCAATGGAAATTTTTAGTAATTTCAAAACTTAAAGCTGAATTAATTCAACATAGATCAAATCTCACACATTACAATAAATCAAATCTCTTTAAATCTATCAAAGAATTGCAACAAAACTTTGTTATTACTTATGTCGATAAATCTCCTAATAATTATGCAATAATCTGTAAACATTATTATCTTTCTTTACTCAGTTCATCTATATCTAATAGTACTAACTTTCATACTACCAATAATGATCTTAAAATCAATAACCGCAAAATTCACTGCTTTTATAAATTGCTAAAGCTTCCATTTAATAATTTTAAATATCCTTATATTGTACTTATCCCTAAATTTCACAAAAATCCTATTAAATTTAGAACTGTCACTGTAGGGTGTAATACTTACAACAATAATGCTAACAAAATTCTCCTTGATATTCTCAAACAAATCTATGACTTACAGTCGGCTGCAAAATTATTCGAGCACTAGCCAATTATTCCCATATTTAAAAAGCACACTTAAGACTGTTTTGCTAAGTAAATCCTTGTCGAATCATGTTCTTAGACTGATTAAGAACATGACTCGACAAGGATTTATTTAACAAAGCTGTATTAAGTGTACCTTTTTTTGGCAAGGATTATTGCTAGTGCTCGAATAATTTTGCAGCCGACTGTAATTAGTAAATCAAAAAAATCTTTTGCCTTAAAAATAGTTATCAACTTAAAGCCAATGTCTTATCTATGAATAATGTGACTGATATCATGACTTATGATTTTGCTGACCTATTTAATAATATTAATTTAACAGATCTTCATCGTATCATCTTTAACCTTTTTGAAAAATTTAAAAGTGAAATCTCTTTACCAAAATGCTTTTCGGCAACTTCATTTAAGACACTTTTAAATTTTATGGTTGATACTATGAATTTTGCACTCTTTTATCATTAAATTTTACTATGTGCTTCTGGCTACTTGAGGCTTCCCTTGTTAAGTTTGAACAATCCATCTATTTGCATAACAAAAATAAAATCTTATAGATATTTAAAAAAAAAAAAAAAAAAAAAAGCTTTTAAATTTAAATTTTTAATTTTAATTTATGATGACTGCATTATAATGCTTATCCTTATATGTGTGCTCTTTGGCATTATTGCTTGTAATTGACTCTTCTTAAAACTTAACATTTAATACTTTGACTTCAAAATAAAAATATTTTTATTTTAATTTTTAATTTTAATTATTATTGATGATCGCATTATAATGCTTATCCTTATATGTGTGCTCTTTGGCATTATTGCTTGTAATTATGTCTTCTTAAAACTTAACACTTAATAATTTGACTTCAAAATAAAAATCTTAAAAATTATCTTAATCTTGCTGTTAATACTTCTAAATTATCTTAATCTTTCAGTCAATACATCTTATTTAACTGACTTAATGTTTTTATAGCTAACCGAAAGATGGCGCTTGTACTCAGTTGTCTTATACCTTCATTCTTCAGTCCTTATCTTAAACGATTTAATTATTAATATTTTTGGTACGATTTAATTTAACTCTACTAGTATTAATTTTAACATTTTCATTTAATTTTTACTCTGTGTATTTTATCTTTAATGTAATTGTTCTGAAGTATTTTCGATTAATCGATATCTGTCGAGCTTTTATTTTAACTTCAATTTAGGTTTTGGCATCAACCATTTTTCCAGTTTGTGTTAACTGTTTTCCATGTGGTTACTCTGATTATTTCATGTTATCACTTTGGTTTCCTTTAAGATTTTAATTAATATTTATTTATTCTTTGTTTTAATTTAATTTTTCACTTTTTCTCATTCTTTATGGTTTTTTGCTGCATTGATCGGGGCGTGAGATGATATAAATTGCTATGATTAGCAATATCGTTTTACGAAATCGTTGCAGCTTTCTCTGCTTTATGAAGTATGAGCCCCTTGAAATGTATGCTTCTAATTTTAAGCATTTATATCCAACTGATTATGAGGTTTATTATCTTTTTTCTCTTTCACAAGTTTAATGGTCCTTTTTTATTATCCTTTAGGTCGGCGTAAGTATTTTAAGTTATTATGGTAACTCATTGGTTCCTTATCTATATCGCAACTTTTTGTGTCATTCTTTCCTCTATGTTAAATTCAGTTCTATATTTTAATGTGCTGTTATTGTTTTAGTTCTATTAATTGCTAAATTTTAAGATTAAATTTTATTACGTTATCTATTATTTATATATATATATATATATATGTATGTATGTATAAAGATGAAAAAAAGAAATGAAAATTAGAAAAAAAAAAAAAAAAAAAAAACAGTTTAACTATTTTGGGAAAATTTTATTTATTACTTATTATTTTTTAAATCATTATTAAAAAACTAATGTATCTTAGTTTTCAAAATTAATTGATTAAAATAAAAATGATAAAATTTTTAAATAATATCTACATGAAAAAGTAATATATCTTAGCATTTAGAATTAATGATTTAAAAAGTAATAATTAAAAAATAAATATAAAAATGTTCAAATAATCACTTTATTTCTCTATATTCTCGCATTAATGGCATAACAATTTCTAGCCAATTTTTTTAAAATAAGTACCTAAAATTACTTAAATTTTATTCAAAAGCAATTATTTCCATAAGCTTTCAATGCTAATCTGCTATAACGGCTAATCTTTGCGCCATCTAGCGACATGTTTATTAACTAAATTTTCTGGTCCGTTTTTCCGCCGAATCCCCTATCTCGTTTTCCCTCCTCCCCTCTATCTTCATGATCACTCCCCTACCAGTAACTAAGTTACGATACCTAGAAAAATTTGTAGTAGAGAACAGTACATTTTAAAATTGGTTAATTAATAATCAATTTATGTATGCAAATTATATTACCTTCAATTACCACATGTAAATAACAATACTATTACATTATACACTTTTAAGAATATATACTAGATGAATCAAACACATGTGAGTTTTGAAAAGTGAATACAGAGAATTAATAACAAGAATTATAATGAACTCGAAATTAAAAAACGAATAATTAAAAAATGTTACTATATACAGCAATAAAGGATAAATAATAATAATAAAAAAAAAAATCATCACTATTATTATATCAGAAATTTGAATGTGATATAGCATTTAAATACATTAATGTGTTAGGTTCGAAATCTTACAGGCAGTTTTACTGGTCTACCACAACGAGTGTTTGTTGGGAGTTGAATATTATCTTCATTGATATTTTGTTCATTAACTGAATTAGGCACATTATTAGGTAAAGATGGCACATTATTAGGTAAAGATGGCACATCTGTCAGCAGATAGGCAGGCTTTAACCTATCAATAGAAATATTAACAATTTTACTATTAATATTAACTGAGAAATATTTATCACTTCTTTCAAGGACAGAAAATGGGCCATCATATGCTGGTTCGAGAGGTTTTTTTACTCGGTCTATTCTTACAAACACATGTGAGCAGGATGCGAGATCCTTGTGCGCAAATATTTTTTGTTGTTGTGATGTGTGAGAAGATTTCATTGGTTTTAATTGAGCCATATATTGTTGCAGCTTATGAACAAAAGTATCAGGCTCTATATTAACAGAAGGGCTTTCGAAAAACTCCCCTGGAAGCCTGATGTTTGTGCCATATACCATTTGAGCAATGGAAGCTTTAGCATCTTCCCGAATTGCTGCTCTGCAGCCTAACAAAACTGTAGGTAGAACATCAGTCCATTTATTATTATTATGTGCTTTTATGGCAGCTTTTAAGGTTCGATGGAATCTTTCAATTTTCCCATTGCTTTGGGGATGATAAGGAGTTGTATGAGACACTTTTGCACCACAGAAAATGGCTAAATTTCTTAACAGTTGAGATGTAAACTGTCGACCCTGGTCAGAAATGATTTTGTGAGGTGTTCCAAATCTGCACACCCAATTTTCACAGAATGCTTTGCTCACCGATTCCGCTGTTATATCTTCTAGTGGACATGAGAATATATTAATACATGTAAGGCAGTAAGTTTTTCCATTGGATGGTGGCAAAGGGCCAATTAAATCCACATGTACAGTCACACACACAAAAAAAAAAAAAAAACGCCACCCCCCCCCCACCTAATTTTGCCGTAAATTATCGTAGAAACATTCGACTGGTACCAATCAGTTTGTAATAACGTTTAGTTTATAATGTTATAGTTAGATTTTACTTAGGGGGTCGTCTACATATTAAAACTGACTTCAACTTCATTTTTTTCAATGGTAACCCCCATTTTTTATAATTTATTTGAATTCTTTGGATCAAATCATCTCGGAAAATGGTATAGTTTATATATTTCGCTCAATTTTTCATAGAGTTATAAGCTGTCAAAGTTTGGGGATGCCAATGTTAAATGAATGTGACAAACATTAAATCATATCTTCCGAAATAATTATGATATGAAAATTCTGTTTTTTTTATTCGTTAGAATGAAGTGACCCAAACATATTCCATGCAAATTTTTGCTAAAAAAACATTTTTTGAATTATGAAAATTATTAATAAATTCATATTTGAAAAAATTATGAATTATGACCTATGTTAATTTTTGCACGAATAGAACGGGCATCATCAAAAACATGGGTTTCCAAATTTACAGCTCGTTCCTAACATTATTTTTTGAGTTGCAGTGATATTTCACTTTTTATTCCTGTTAGGGGGCCGTCACTTGTAATAATCTGTATCCTCTATAAGTAAATGTTTGTATATAATTTGACGGAAAACTATTTTAATTTACCTTTATGTTATTTTTTTTTTTTTTTTTTTTTTTTTTTTTGTTTCCTAAGCAATATTTCGATGTTTATTATACAAATTGGCATATTTTTGTAAAGTTATCACAATGTAGGTGAGGGATTGTGAAAGAATTTCAAAAGAAAAGAAGCCCCGCCTCTGATTCGCTGAAACACTATTTAAAAAAAAAGACTAATTTGCATATACCTATTTGACTCTATATGTGACGCTGGTATGCATAAATCACAATGGTATTTACTACATCGATTATTGAAGACAAAACTTAAATGATTTAATTAGAAATATGCAAAATTATTTTGTTTTATATTATAAAGTTTTAGAAAAATTGTGAAAAGGCGTGGCTTACGGTACAATAGAGGAATATATCCGATCCTAATATGTTAAGTCTTTCTTCATAAGTATTAAATATCTTTTTCTAGTTTTTCGCTGCTAATATTCCATTTTAACCCTGTTACACTTTTTTTCGCATTTCAATATTCAAGAGTACGTACACCTCTAGTTAAATATCATGTTTTACAAAACACGGTACAGCGAAACTGATTGCATGAAACAGGAATTATGCATTCGACAACCGTTTTATTATTATTATTATTATGAATATTTAATAATTTTAAAAAGATTTTTTACCATGAATTTTCTGTTTAAATTTTGTTGTGATATATTTGCATTTGGTTACTGTACCGTTTGTAAGCTTTGTGTTATTTAAAATTTATCCCATAATGTAACATAATAAAATATCAAATTTCTATTAAAAGTTTTTCAATACAGAATCAAATAGTGAAAAATTGGTTTATTATTTATATATTTTTTTTAAGTTTATAAGATCTATTATTGGAACATAGCTCAACAGTATTTATTTTCAATTTCCTAATCACGAAAACAAAGTCACAGTTATTATGGAATAAAAATTTAAAACAAAGGAATTGTCTTATTACTTTTAAATATATAGATATTGATCTTACAGAATCCTGAAATTTCATTTAAAAGACTATAAACGTCTAAATTTAAAAATTCAAAATAAAATAAATTAATCTAAACGCTTTTAAAGTTGAAACGGGAAGATTTCAAAATATATGAAAATTGGCATTTGTGTTTTGAACATTTTGGTGCGGCAGATATTAAAAACAATATTTTAATGATGAGCTGAACCTGAGCTTAAGAGAGGGCGGATCCAGCTATTTAGCACGAGTGATATCACCTGACTAAAACCAGAATAAACAACATTTTAATTTATTCCGGGGTATTTTTAGCCCACTGTTATTCTTTTTTTTTTTTTTCAAACTTCAACACTAGCTACAGTACGCTTACGTCCTATTTACATTAAGCTTTGATATGGAAGCTATGTTGCTGTTTTTCGATGCTGCGAAATTTACAAAATATATTTGTGTTAATATACTATACAGAGAGAAGAATAATTATATAATATCAACAAAACTTCTTTAATCAATATGTTTATATACATTACTGTATGGAAATGTTTATATATGAATATTGTATTTATTTTTAATGAGACATATAAACACAAAATACTAAAAAAAAAGAAGAAAATGTGTTATAAATTTTTATAATTCAAGCAAAATATATATGCATACTTGCCAACCTAACCCGTAACATTGCTAGTTCCCGCCCCTGTGTGTACACAATTTAATTTTTAGAGTAATTAACTTCAAATACATTTACGATTAACTCATTGAGCGCCACGCGAATTCTTATGGAAATCCCATTCAGGCAGGGATGGAACACGGGCGCAGAATTCATACCACTCTCAATGTAAGAAAAATTTCTACTTCTTAAATCAACGATATTATAGGTAGAGAAATTTCTTAAACGGATTACGGTATGAATTCTGCGCCCGTGTTCCATCCCTGTTCAGGCCACACGTGCTGCTTAGAAGCGTGTTATGTTTATCGAGTTTCAATAAACCCCATTAGGCCTTAACGATATAATCCTATAAAAATCCTATTAAAAAAAAAAAAAAAAAAAAAAAAAAACATGAAGTAAATTTTAAATAAAGTGTCAGCAATTACTTAAAACTATGTAAGTTCTGTAGTTTTATATCACATTTGACTTGGCCTAAATGGAAAGATCAGTATCAGCCACCGATGGCTGACATGGCGCTAAAAAGACTGATGTGAAAAAAATGTACGGAAAGGGGCGGGACCAGTAATCTTCCGGGTTAGGTTGACAAGAATGTATATACATAGAGCAATGCCAGAAAATGTTCTTTATTTTTCATGAACCAGATGAATGGTACTTTTTTTCTGAATAGTCTATGTATTAAATATAGTCTATGTATTAATGTATTGCTTTAAATACCCTTTAAATGAAAAGTTTTATTACATAAAGTAATTTTCTGGCACTCTACAGCTCCATAATGACACGCAATACGAAACCCCGCCCTTTTCCAGTGTTTAAAGGGTATTAACGTTTAATATGCTTTCTATTCGTTTTGATCTTTCCTCCTCCTCCTTATCTTCTTTTTTCCTTAAGAAAAAAGAGTTATGTAACATTTTGACCTTTTCAAGTGAAGATTTAGATTAAGGGTAGTCAGCCTTTCTACACCCACCGTCCACTTCGGTATCTGTGTTAAAGAGTAGAATTTTAGAACATCCCATTAAGTAGTAGGATTTACTATTTTGCATATTAATTTGTTACACATTATAAAATATAAAAGCAAAAGAATATCGTGGAAATTTATGTAAAAGTTTTTAATAATGTCATGAAAAAAAAATAATTAATTAAAAAAAAATAAAAATAAAATAAAAAAATCTGTTTTAATATTTTTAAAAAGTCAATTAAATTAAAGAAAATGAAAGTACTGCAGTATCAGAACAAACTCCCATTGTCACTGTGAAACAGCCGTGGGAACCAGGTTGAGTGCCGCCGTTTCAGACAATTATACGGCAGCTTGAGTTAAAATAATTTTGAATTTTCAAACAAATTTAAAACCATTCACCCTTTTTTTTCTCTTTTGATAGATATTTTAATATATATTCAAGCTATTTAATTTTCTTCGTATGAAGTGAACTACCTGATGTTTAATCAATAGAAACCAATAAAAATCTTTTAATTCATAAACTAACTCAGAAAGTTCTGTGAATTAGTCATTTTTTTTTTTTTTTTTTTTTTTTTTTTTTTTTTATAATTAACATTTCTTAATTTTTTTTTCCGGTGTGAAACTTAATAAATAATGTATAATGGGTGGTAGATCATGATTTATATATTCTAAATGTATAGACGGACCCCTAACACATTTTCACGTGGAACTCTATTTAAAATTGATTTAAGGTACATAAATAGGTATGTTTTTCGAACCGCCTTGATCTCAGAAATCTGAATATGAAGTCAAAAATAGGGGGTTGCTATTGAAAAAAAATGAAGTTAATACCAGTTTTAATATGTAGACGACCCCATAGGCAAAATGTAACTATACCGTTATAAACTAGATATTATTACAAATCGATCGGTACCAGTCAAATGTTTCTACGATAATTTACGGCGAAATTAGGTGAGGGATGGCGTTTTTTTTTTTTTTTTTTTTTTTTTTTTTGGTGACTGTACAACACTAAATCGAGCATCTGGTTCAGAGAATTCACTGAATTTTGATTTAGTATGTCTAGTTACCTTTACTTTTTGACAATTAACACAAGCTCGTGCCCATTGACTAATTTGTGCTTTCATTTCTGGCCATATAAACCTGGCAGTCTCCTGCTTGACAGTAGATCGAATGCCTCGGTGGGAGAGACCATGTATATGATCATAAATTTTCTTTCGATAAACTTTTGGTAAATAAGGTCGAATATTTTTCTGTGATGTATCACACCATGATATATTGCCGGAAGGTAGGACATATTGCTTAAAACTTAATTAACTTGTACCATGTAATAATTCTTGCAATTCTTGGTCATTAAGTTGCTCTTTTGCTAGATGTTCATAATCAATAATGGAGACTTCTGCAATTTGAGAAAGTGTGTCTGCTACGATATTGTCTTTCCCATCCACATGGTGTATATTTGTAGTAAACTGTGATATAATATACTGGAGTTGACGCTGTTCTCTTTTCGAAGCCTTCTCGTTTTTCTGTTTGAATGCAAAAGTCAACGGTTTGTGATCTGTGAATATCTGAAAATCTCTTCCTTCTAGCATGCACTTAAATTGTTTTACAGACAGGTATATTCCTAATAATTCGCGGTCATAAGTACTATACGCTCTCTGTGTTTCATTTAATTTTTTTGAGTAAAAAGCAATAGGCTTCCAACTTCCATCTTCATACTGCTGCAATACTGATCCTATTGCCCAATCTGAGGCATCTGTATACAGAGATAATGGGCAGTCAGGTTTAGGAAAGCTGAGAAGAGCGGCATTTGCCAAATCCTTCTTACACTTCTCAAACTGTTTTCGTGCTTCATCAGTCCAGGACACTTTTCTACGATCTTTTTTCTTGGCACCCTTTAGCAGTTGATGCAAAATGGCCTGAGTTTGAGCAGCATCTTTTAAGTATCTGCGAAAGAAATTTATCATACCTAAAAATGTTCTTAGGTCATGAAGGGTGGTTGGCAATTTATAATTCAAAATTGCCTCAACTTTTTCAGGTAATGGGCGTGAACCAGAAGGGGTTATCAAATGCCCTAAAAATTCAATTTCTTGAACTCCAAAAACTGATTTGGAAACATTAATGGAAAGACCATATTTCTTAAGCCTGTCAAATATTTCTTTAAGATGGGCTTTATGTTCATCTTCAGAAACAGAAGCAATAAGAACATCATCCAAGTAAGGAAATACAAATTTTAAACCTTGAAAGACTTCATTTACAAATCTTTGAAAGGTAGAAGGGGCATTACGAAGCCCAAAACTCACAACATTAAATTCATAGAGCCCAAATGGGGTAATTATAGCAGTCTTGGGTTTGTCTTCCTCTGCAATTGGGATTTGGTAATAGGCTTTTAAAAGATCAAGTTTTGAAAAAATTGTCTTACTGCTTAAAATTAAATGGAAATCTTCTATTCTGGGAATTGGATAACGATCTGGGATAGTCTGTTCATTGAGACGCCTGTAATCCCCACAAGGTCTTAAGGTTCCATCTTTTTTTGTCACCAAGTGCAACGGGATAGCCCACTGTGACTTAGAAGGTCTAATGATGCCATTATCAAGCATGAATTGGAATTCCTGTTTGGCCAAATGAAGTTTCTTTGCATCAAGTTGTCGTGCACGAGAATACACAGGCTGGCCTTTTGTTGCAATATAGTGTTGAACATTATGTTTAATAACTTTAGTAAATAAATTAGGTTTAGTAATAGAAGGATATTGATGTAACAAGTCAGAGTACTTACTGTTTTCATTTAAAGTGCTAATATTATCAGATTTTTGGATGACTGTAATTTGACCACAAATTGAAAGATTTGTTACACCATCTATCAACTTTTTCTTATGTATGTCAATTAGAAGTTGGAACTTACTCATAAAATCTGCACCAAGGATTCCTTTAGAGACTTTTGCAATCACAAATGGCCACTGGAATTGTCGACGTAAGCCTAAATCCAGAGTCAGCATTTTTATACCGTAAGTAGGAATTTCAGTACCATTGGCTGCGTACAATTTATATTTACAAGTGCTATTTTCTGTTTTGGAATGTGGAATGATCGACACATCAGCTCCGCTGTCTACCAAGAACTGGCAGCCCGTGTTTTTGTCCTGGACAAATAGGCGGTAATTGCGGCTATGTGTTCCTTTAGCAGCAGAACTAGCCGTGCATTCTACTGCATGGAAGAGTTTTCCGGAATTTTCCAGCTGCATGGTTGGACACATTTTTCTGGGCGGCATTTGTTTCCAAATTTAAAATGGTAAAAACAAAATTTTCCATCTGGATCATATCTTTTTCTTGAACGGCTACGGCTTTTATTCCGATGACTGTAGCGTCGCTGATCACGAGAGTGGCGCTGTTCGCTCAAGGTAGCTACTTGTAGTTCCAGAGCTGATATTTTTGCTAGTAATTCGTTAACATCCGGAGCATTCTTCACTTTGGAAAATTCTGTAGATCGAGGTGTCATTTCAATGATTTTATCAGCCATGGTTGCGAGTATATCTAGAGATTCTTCACTCACAATTAGTATACTTTGTACGGAATTGGGCATTTTTTCAGCCATAACGTGCGGAGCAGCTTATCGGAAAACTCACTACTTCCAAGAGATCGCATTTTTCGTAGCAGCTGGCTTGGAGTCCCATCGCCCAACTCTAAACCAGAAATCAGACGTTTGATCTTTTTATTTTCGCTTTCTTGAAACGTGCTGACGAGGCGTTCTTTCGCCAAGGAATATTTAGTACTACTGGTGTCCTTTACAATGTCCCAAATGGTTTCGACAAAACGTGATTGCAGTTGCGCAATTAAATAATTAAATTTTGTTTCTTCAGTCGTAATACCACTAATTCGAAACTGTGCTTCCATTTGATAAAATCACATTTCTGGTCTATCCACCCAGAACGGTGGTATTTTAACGCTAACTGCGTTGGTTTCCACATGCTGGCTTGGCGGATCGTTAGGCGGCATTTTTATTTGAAAACAACAGTCCAAGGGTCACCAATGTTATTACTTCATTACTTGTTCATTTCGGTTGCGTATGTTCTTTTCAGCAATGATAATAAAACAATACTTATTGACACATTTCTTTATTATTTTGTCGTCATTTCTGAGAGTAGCAAAATTCTACGTGCTACCAAAACATCGCGGCAAAGCTTTTCTACCCAGGTTACAGTTACAGGTAACTTTGCTTACATCGTATTATAGTTAATTTTTTATATAAAAATATATCTACAAAAATTATTAAATAACTTGAAAGAAATATAAATAACAAAATTACAATTCACATAAAATTATTTTAAGTACTTTAAATTATTCACTTGCAAGTGAGGATTTATTTTGTAATTATAAAATATCATGCAATTATTTAAACTACTCTTGCTCCATGAGCGATCTACATTAGCTCCATGGTCTCGCCATCTAGTGGATTTCTGATAAAGCTTACTAGTAAATATTTACTTAATATTTATGTTCCTACATAACTATGTTTAAATTCAAAAACCTGCCTTCATGGTACTGGCTTTAGGTTAGACTCATAGAATATTCTTCTCAAATTATGCTAGAAGCAAATGGTTTCTTCATCAATAATTCCATGCATCAAAACAAATGGATTTTTAGATAAATGTTGCGATTTATGAAAGACTTCCAGCAACGAAGATTAAGCAAATAGAGAGCAGCAATTGGTCAGACGTAACTACTGTAGGAGGAGCCAAAGCACACTCAATAATTCGTTCTTTTTAAGAATCTGTCAAATCAACATAACATGGCTTCGTCTTCGTAATAGTAGACCATCGCTAACACTTACAAATACAAAATAAAACGTTAATTTGCGTACAGTGGTTTTATTGTATTAACTTAATTTTTTTTTATTTCTACAGAACAAAGTAGTTCACATTTACTGTATTAAATTTTTATAATATTTAGTTATTATTGCACTGTAATTATCAAATATATTAGTTGAAACTGTATTTTTCATTAAACATAAATATACCTTATTTTAATCTTGTATTTCGGTTGGTTTACTTATTTATTTAGTCACTTACATAAATAAGATGATTCATTAATATACCAGATTAAAAATGATTGTCATAAAAATACGTTCATGCTTTTTATGATAATGTTAAAAAAGCCAGCCTTAGCCCCCTCCTTTTTTTTTTTTTTTTTTTTTTTTTTTAAATGTGCCTTAAATTATTTTATCTTGTCATGCGTTAATTGTATCTGGTATCTTGTGGAAAAATATGTACACTAAATTTCATAAGGAAAGTTCTATATCAATTTCATTAGTAAATATTTATTTTTCATAAAATTATGATGATTTTACTTTTGTGAAATATACAGCATATTATTACAAACAAAGGTAAAAATGTGCTTTACTTTTCTTGGCGATTTTTTGGCGATTTTTTCCGAACTAGGCGAATCTGCGCGCTGTCGCTGTTTTCTCTCCCGTCCTTACCAAAATTGCGGACTGGAACCACGGTTTCCCAGTTTTTATAACTGTCCTATCCTAGAAGGCCGATTTACGTAATTTAAAGCGATTATGTAAACATAAAGCGTCAGAAATATCTTACAAATACTTGAGTAAAGAAAAATACAAATTTTTCCTGACTGGAAGCACGGTTTTCATACTCATCCTTTCGAAAAGGGCCGATTTACGTACTTTAAAGCAATTATGTAAACATAAAGCGTCAGAAATATCTTACAAATACTTGAGTAAAGAAAAATACAAATTTTTCACAATTGTTATCAACTAAAACTAAGAAATATTACAAAACAAAAACAGCACAAATAACTTAATATACATAAATAAGCATTTAAATAAAAAAGAAAGTTTTTTTACTTACCCGTTTCATAATTTCCGTAAAAAGTAGCATTTTCCTCGAAAAACAGAAATATCTCCTCTGCATATTACGATATAATCATATACACCAACCACATTAACATCACTCTAAACACTAATCATAAGAAAAGCGATAACTGCGACACCAACCACATAATACACCACTTCAAATACTACTCAAAAGCTTTTTTTTTAAGATACTCAATCTAAATATTCAATTTTACAAAACCAACAAATTACAATTTTACATAAGAAAAGCGACACACTGAAACAACATTACTCTTGGAAAAACGAAGAAAATAATCTCTGGAGATTTCGATTTTATCATGTACACCAACCACATCAAAACAATTTCAAACCGTACTCAAACGTATTTCTTATGATATTCAACACAAATAATCAATTTAAAATAAATCGCAATTTTTCAGAAGAAAAACAACAAACAAATAAGAACGTGTGCCTGCCTTGCCTGACACATGATGCAATGAAACGGCCTACTGTTGCCACAATTCAAAAAACAAAAGAAACAAATCGAAATACCAGACTCTTTCTGAAAGGACCAAAAAAACCATCAGAGATTTCAATAACCTTAAATATAACGCAGATAAGCAGAGTGGATTTAACGTCACACTACTACTGCGTTATGGGCGATAATCTCGGAGATACGCAAGTAATGTTGTATTTAACATCGCACTAGTACTACGCTTCGGCGACAATCTCGGAGATACGCCAGTAAGGTAAGGTGACCATATTTTCAAACACTGATTTGAAGACAAATTACCGTTTGTCCCCAAATCGAAGTAAATTTCGAGGACATTGAAAACTCTATTTGGGGACATTTTCGAGGACACGATAGACCAATATCTATATGCATTATTAATAAAAAGAACTCTGATTTATACATTACAAAATGCTTTGAATCACTTTTTTCTATGAAAAATTGCTGAGACTAAGGTAAGTTTATGCAAATTAAACTATCCCAGCATTATTAAAATAATCACGTCTATAGAGCCCATTTACACTTTATTATGATGATAGGAGAAAACACAAAATAGCACCATTTCATTTTAATCTTCAGAATCCCCACTCCCTGAAATGCAGAAATTATTCCCGATTATATAACTACAAGAGGTAATTTCATTAAGCAAATTTTATTTTTCACTTAACATAAATCGGGCAAGATAGAATTTATATACTGATTAGTAGTGCATGATTCTTTCTCTGCTCATGAAGTATGAGGGTCTTTATTTCAAAGTTCCGTTGATTTTCAAGATAATCAAATTATTAGACTGCGATTTTGATTGGATTGGAATAGATGGTTTTTACGTCTCATTAGTGCTGTACAATGGGCAATTGGCGACAGTCTAGCACTTACCCCAAGAGGTAGTCCGGAGACATGCCATCACATTTTTGATCCTCCACGGAATGGACTGTGATTTTGAAAGAAATACACTCAAATATTTAAATTTGGGGACATTTAGCGTTCCCGAGTAGTCAAAGAATTTTTGGGGACAAAAAATAGAAAAGACCAAAATTCGAGGACAAAAACTTCGGACAAAAAGGACAAAAACTTCGCACTAGCACTGCGCTTCGACGACAATTTCGGAGATATGCCAGTAAGGTAGCATTTAACTTCGCACTAGCACTGCGCTTCGGTGACTTTTCGCAGCAATGAGTAATATGCACGTTTGTACGGTCCGCGTATATGAAAACCAAAAAAAAACACTGGATACCACACCCGCATTGTGCATGAAGGTATAAAACCTACGAAATTTTGTTTTGAAGCAATCAGTAAAATTAAAAAAATCCCTTTATTTTGCTTCGTTACTGATGTCATAAAGCTTTTTCGCCGGAGGGCCCTCCGGCGAACATGAGTAACGAAGCAAAATAAAGGGATTTTTTTAATTTTACTGATTGCTTCAAAACAAAATTTCCTGCTTAATTAAATAAATCTCTTTATTTTGCTTCGTTACTCATGTCATAAAGCTTTTTTGCCGGAGGGCCCTCCGCGTCCTCGGTGCCTCCCGCTTGCAGTGGACTACTCATGTCATAAAGTTTTTTCGCCGGAGGGCCCTCCGGCGAAAAAGCTTTATCACATGAGTAACGAAGCATTCGTTTTGCAGGGAACAGTAATATGCACGTCTGTACGCTCCGCGTACATGAACCCCCTCCCCCCCAAAAAAAAACACTGCCCCCTCCACAAAAAAAACTGCCGCCCCACAAAAAAAATCACTGCCTCCCCCTCCACAAAAAAAATCACTGCCCCCTCCCCCCACACAAAAAAATCACTGCCCCCTCCCCCCCACAATAGAAAAAAAACACTGTCCCCCCCACAAAAAAAATCACTGCCCCCTCCCCCCACACACGCACAAAAAAAAGAAAAAAGAAAATCGCTGCCTCCCCCCCCCCACACACAAAAAAAAATCACTGCCTTCAAAGCACATTTTATCCAAATGATGTCCTCCGGACGAAATGTCGTTTTGCGACCAGTAATATGCACGTATGTACGCTCCGCGTTCATGAAAACCAAAAACAAAACATCACTCTATACCTCACCCGCATTCTGCATGAATCTCTTAAACATACGGAATTTCGTTTCGCATCGATCAGTAAAGCGTACATAAAACCCAAAGAAATATCACTAAATACGTCTCACACAAACTCCATAAATCTTTAAAACGTAGGAAATTTCGTTTCGCATCGATCAGTAACCCGTATATAAAAACCAAAAAAAAAAAAAATATTACTAAATACGTCTCACACAAACTCCATGAGTCTTTAAAATGTACGAAATTCGTTTGGCAACAATAATGTACGCGAAAATCATAGTTTCAAACACGGAGTAATATTAATAGGAGTTGAAGGTCCAATGGGAGAAAGCTACGAAACTGTGATCTAAATTTTTGGTAAATATTGAGGGCGCCACTTGTCATTCCTCCCTACCTCGGCGCGGATATACTGTTGTTTTCAATAGAATTTTGCTGGAGTACATTTAAAATTTTTTATTTTAAGCAACTTAATTTCTTTGTAAGTTCTTAAAACTGCATAATTCAGATGTTTCAAATAAATTCTTCGTTCCTAGTTGTAAAACAGGCTATGATAGTGATAAGAAAAACAAAAAAAAGCCCTAGGAGAAAAATAAAAGTCTGAATTCGTGTTTTCTGCACTTAAAGTAAGTTTATTTTTTTTCTTTACAAAATTTCATCCATTCTCCTTCCTCCCAATTGTCTGTTTTAGCTAGCTTCGGTTCATAAGAATCGTCATTTTTAAAAGCTTTCTTTCAAAGTAAAATTAGTATAAAATGGCTCTTAAAAAACATGTTGGTTAGAATACTCTATTTAATGAAATTTGCTTTCAATCGAAATTTTTTCAGCTTGATATTATTTTAAAAAAAATAATTAAAACGAGACATTTCTCCATTGAATAACATTGCGGAAACTGGAGAGAAGGAAGGATTGCACACTGGCGCCATCTGTAAACGTTAGAAAACAACATCACAAAATTTCAGCGTTACCTTCTTCTCCTGTCTTTTTACTTCGTGGTTTCAAAACATCATGGTGAGGTTACCACATTTCAAACATCGATCGTTCAGCGGCGCATAAACACCGTGGTTACTAAGGTTGGCATCTTTATCCGCGAGTCGCCAAGAAAGCACATTCCAACCCAAACAAAAACTGTTTTATTTATGAGACAAAATTTTAATTAAAATACAAACAAAATAATTTGCAAGCAAATTATGTTGTAGTGATACTGATGAGGAAACTCGGACGGGTTTTGAAACATCTGAATTTTAATTGTTTTAAAATGTATTTTACCTAAAATTTTGTCTCGTAAATAATTTTTTTTAAATATTTATAATCGAGGCGATTTGATGTTTGTGCACAATACAGCATATACAAAGGGATTTTACTGACACTTTTGCAGTTAAAAAGCTTTTAAAAAACGCTTATTCTCCCAAAAATATTTTATTTTTTCCTGATAAAGTAGTGTATTGCATGAGTTACTTGTGATTTTTTTTAAATTCCTGAAAAATTCAAATTATGATAAGTGGTCTGAAATTTTTGTTGTAGCTGTTGTGCAATTTAATGTCATTTAAACAGCCCAAATTAAGCAATCAAATCCCAAACTCATTTTGTAATGCTGTGCTGTGTTCAGTAGATAATAAATAAAAAAAATAATCTGGTTGTCACTCACACGACTTTCTCTTACCCTGAAATTTCATACTATAAATACAGGTTGCAGATTAAGAGGTAAGATAACGAGTGCTGTTATGTAAACCTGTGTTAAACAATTCAAATTAGGCTTCGGAAGAGTTTTATATGATAATTAGTTCTGTGCGAGGGGGGTTACTGCCCCCTCAATCCCCCCGTTTCATTAATGCACCTACATTTATATAGAATTTAATTTGGTTATTAAAAAATAATTCTGTTTTTAAAACATAATTTATTAAAATTATTTAAAAAATATATCTTTTATGATAATTTAGACGATTTCCATATTAGAGAAGTAGTACAACACTAAATATATTTTTAAAAAGTTGAATTTATTCTCAGTATTACATTTAATTTATTTTTTATTTTTTATTTTTTTGTTAAAAATGAAAAAAATGATAACTTTATTTTAAATTATCGCAGATTGATGGTTCAACCATTCGTTTTAAAGGTATTGTGGAGCTCTTTTGAAAGATACCCATCATGAAAATTTATTCTCCTCAAGGGGCGACTTTTTCCCCAGGGGGGGAGGCGAGGCTCCTACATACACAAAAAATTTTTCCCAGTTGACTATCTCTATTACAAAAAATATATATTCATTTCATTTGGTTTAGTGCAGTCTATGGATGTTAAACTCTACTTACCTGCAATTTCCCCCATAGACGTAATGTATTTGAATACTTTTGAGTGTCCCTGTGCCTGTACACGAACCATTTGCTTCATCTCAACGAAAAGCTTACTGTAGCATCCTTATATGATACACATTTAGAATACCGAGTTTGAATTTCTGCTACTATTTGTTCTTGAGATATACTGAAAATAGACACACAACCATTAGGAGCTGATTTAAGCTTTAAAATGTGTTTTTTGCATTCCTACAGGGAAGGTAAAAAATAATTTTTCAAAATCTCTGTATTATAGCGTTAGTGTGTGTAATCAATCTATTGGGTTTCTTCCAGGACAGTGGAAGAAAGTGGATAAAAACAAACAGAACACAAAACAGGTGTTCCAGATTAACAGGTGTCCGACTAATTTGCCGAGTACTCCGTACTCAGCCGAATTTGGACTAAGTATTCGACCAATACCGAGTAGTTGTAAGAATTTCATTATTTTTATGTATTATTGAAAGAAATGTATTCATAACAGTTGTTTATTAATAACTAAACTAAAAAATTCTGAAAATATATATAGAGAGTCATTAAACTTTTGCTGCAAACAGCTTTCTGCAGTTAAAACGTGCAAGTAGATTGCCACCAAATTCGGTATAGTGACGATTCATGATATAATCTTATCCATTTAGTTACAAGAATTTAAGTATAACCATCTTGTATGTGTGTAATATGCAATTTTTTTTATAAAAACTTAGTACATAAAATTGTATCTATAAAACAGACAAAAATAAAATATTTTAGAAAAAAGAACCCTTATATAATACTCGATAAAACTTTAGTTACATATTTGTGCAAATAAAAATAAGACACTTTTAAAACTGTAAGAAAAGATTGATTTTTAATTTAAATAATTATGAAAATGGTAAACACTAAAATGTTATTAAAAATATGTTTGAATAATCAAATTTGTTGTTTGCAAATTATGGCCCAAAACCACCTATCTTTTTTAATCTTCTAGAATTTGATGATTAATGAAATCTATCATGTTTGAAATGATAAAATATTTATTTTAATGTTCTCATTTCATATGTAAATTTCATGCATCTTAAATTAAGCTCCAGTGTATAGGAACTTTTATATTCTCTAAGAATTATCTGAGAATGATTCACATCTGAGAAAGACTACATAATAAAGTGTTGTAATATGAGTTCCATTAAATCGAAATTCTTGAATATATATAGCTGACATTTATTAAAGACGATAAAAAAGACGATTTACATTACACACATTCAAAATAAGTAGAATTAAACATATTTAAATGCAGATTATCGTTGTACTTTTTAGTTTTTTACCACACAGGTAATAATGGCCACCAAGGCCGGTGCACACAGCTACATTCTTTTTTCAACACTGGCGTGCCTCGCCGGGAGCAGTTGGAGAGCTCTCTCTTACGCGCATGCGCAATTAAAGGCGCATCTGTTTTATTTATTAAAATGAATCATTCGCTACTCCAACACCCCCCCCTGCGAGCGACGCATTTTAATCTACACAAAAATAAAAAATACAAATACAAATATAACATAATACAGGATGAACACATAAAAATAAAAATATATAAAATTAAGAAATTAAAGAAATATTTTTAATTGAATATAATAGTTTTTCTTCGTTTACAGCCTTTGTCAAGAAATCTGATATTAGGGCTTCACTTGGAGTATAATATAGATCAATTATTTTGTCTCTGATCAAGTCCTTTACAAAATGCAACCTAAAATTTATGTGTCTGGACTTGTTCAATGATCTTGTACAATTTGCCCATTGTATGGCTGCTTGACTATCTGAACTCAGTGACAGTATTGTTTATAAAATTTTTAAAGTTTAATTCCGATAATAAATTTATTATCCATGTTATGTCCTTAGAAATTTCTGAAATAGCAAACAATTCAGCTTCACAAGTTGATAAACTTACACTTTTTTGTTTATGACATTTCCATGATATTAATGATTTACCCAACAAAATTACACCACATGAAAATGATTTTCCGTTTTCTGCGTTCCCCCAACTTGCATCTGAACTTGCATTTAAATACCCAAATTCTGTACTATAGAATAATTTTTTATCTTTAGTTCCCTTTAAATATCTTAAAACCCTTTTTGCAAGTAAACAATGCCTTTTTTCAGGCTTATGATTAAATTGTGACAAATAAGTAATTACAAAAGCTATTCTGGACGCGTTCTATTAGATAAATATAATAATTCACCTATAATTTCCTGATACCTGTTTACATCAATTGTTTCACTTGTAAGTGGTAAGCTTTTATCTTCTCCTTTAACAATTGGGGTTTTTACTGTTTTACAATCACTTAGATTGTGTTTAGCTAGTAATGACTCAATGTATTGTGTCTGTGACAAATAGATACCATTATTATTTTGTAATATTTCTATATATAGAAATTTTGATTTATTATTTTCATGTAATTCGAATATTACTTTAATTTTAGAGATTGTATCTTCATACATTTCTTGATTATTACTGAAAATACAAAAATCATCAACATAGATGCTCAAAATAAGAAATTTATCATTATCAGTTTTAATGAATATGCAATTATCTGAAACTGTTTGTACTAATCCTAATTTTTCTAATTCAAATTTTATTTTCAAATACCAGTTTTTCCCACTCTGTGTTTAAGCCATAGATGCATTTCTTTAATTTACATACTTTACCTGTACCTATACACCCTTCAAAACCCTGCGGTGGTAACATGTATACATTTTCCTCTAAATTACTGTATAAATACGCAGTTTTAACATCAAAGAATTTTACAATTAAATTTAATTTAGCGGCAATTGCAATTAGCAAACGGAATGTTTCCATGCACAGAACAGGTGAGAAAGATTCCGAATAATCGACGTTTTTAATTTGATTATGACCCGCTGCACATAACCTTGCCTTAAAAATTATGTTACCTGAATCATTGCCTTTCTTTGCTTTGAATCATTGTCTTTTTTCCATTTGCTTTTTATTAATTTCGCGTCAGTTGGCTTATCAACGATCTCCCAAACATTATATTTATTTAAAGAATCCATTTCATTTTGCATCGCAATTTCCCAATTTTGTTTGATTAGTATCAGTTTTCGCTTCTAAATAATTATTTGGGACATTTTCCGTAAAATTACTCGCTATCTGTTTATTTTTTATTCTTTCACTTCTTCGTAATTTCAAATTACTTCTGGCTTCAAATCTGCTCTCCTCAATTTGCTTCCCCCCTTGTCGCAGGCGCTCCCCTCTTCGTCGCCAGAAGTAGAGGGTTTCAATATGCTACTTTCTTCCGTTTTCTCATCAGAGAGTTGGAAAAGTGGAATTTTGTTCTCTGTTGTTTGTGTTTTGATTTCATTTGGGGATGAATCATAGAATGATTGAATATCCCAGACATTATTATTTTTCTCAAAAAATGAACTGCCTTTTAATGATTCGTTGAATTTGACCGATCTTTCCTCAATTACTTTTTTACTTTCTAGATCATAAATTCTATACGCTCTACGTTCACGGTTATACCCTAGAAAAATTCCCCTCTTCCCTGGAATTTCAAATTTATTTCTCAATACTTTAGGGGTATGAAAATATGCTGCACAACCAAATTTTCTTAAATAATTTAATTTAGGTTTTTTACCGGTCCAAATTTCTAGGGGTATTTTATTTTTTCATTTACGTGGTGTTACATTAGAAACTCGTGCACTAAAGTTTATACCTTCTGCCCAAAAATATAATGGTAATTGACTTTCGTATAATATAGTCCTAGTTCTTTCTAGTAATACTCTGTTTCCACGTTCCGCTTTACCGTTCGATTCGCTATTATAAGGAACCGTTTTTTCGTGAGATATACCGGAATTAATTAAATAATTATCCAATTTTTCATTTACAAACTCCAGGCCATTATCTGACCTGAGCCTTTTGATTCTTTTACCAGTTAAATTTTCATGTTTACTTTTAAAGTTACAGAATGTTTCATATACCTCACTTTTATTTTTCAAAAAATAAGTAAAGTACATGCCAGAAAAATCATCCACTAAAATCATAAAATATTTAGCACCGCCTAACGACACAGGATTAATAGGCCCACACAAATCTATATGAATCAATTCTAGAATTTCGGAACTTTGTTCCGTATTAACAGGTGGATGATTTTTTCTAGTTACCTTACTTATATCACAAATTTCACAATTAAAATCATTTATGATATCTACATTTAAATAGTCTTTCATTTTAAGCATATAGTTAGGATTTAAATGGCATAATCTACTATGCCAGGTTTCAAAATTAATATCATTCATCACAACATTACATTCTTTACTAGTAATTGGTTCTAAATTAATTTCAAGTTTGTTATTATTTCTATATGCTTTAGTAACCAACTTATTATTACTATCAAAAATTAGTACAGAATTTTTAGTACATTTTATACTACATACCTTATCCATTAATGAGGTAACCGACAAAAGATTATATCTAAGATCTGGTACAAATAACACATTTTGGATAGTTAAATAAATAGGATTTTTACTTACGGTTTTTGCTTTGACGCTTCCGGTGCCATGGCGCTTAATTTTTGCATCCTTACCTGCCAAGTAGATACCTTTATTTTCTGTTTTAAATTTATCAAACCAAATTTTATCTTTTATCATATGGTCGCTCGCCCCGGAATCTAAAACGAAAACATTATCACACAATGAATCAATAGTAGAAGCACTAAAAACAGAATTATTTTTTTCTTCTTTCTTATCAAAGCGAGAATTGTTTTTTCTATTTTTATGTCCTTTATAGTCATAAGAGTTAAATGTTTTTTGTGAATTGTTTTTATAAAAACAGTCCTTGGCAAGATGATTACTCCTTCTACAGATATAACAAATTTTTTGTTCTTGTCCATCTTCACGAAGAACGCTTCGGGTTTATTTTGTTCATTATGCGGATTCAAGTTTGCTTCTTCCTCTCTTAAAATTTCTAGAACTTCCTCCATAGATTTTTCCCTTTGTGTTTTCAACACATCTCTAATTTTGCTAATGTTTCCCGATAGTCCTCTTACTGTGTGATAGAGAAGCTCTCTTGTAGAAATTTCCAATCCTAACGATTGACATTTTACAGCTAGTCCTTTTGGACGTGCTATATAATCATTTACAGGTTCATTCTGTTTCATCAGTAAGTTTTTTAGTTTATTTCCGGCATCTATTCTTCTATCCTCTAATTGCCCAGTAAAAGTGTTCTTTATATTTTCCCATAAGATTTTGGCATTTTCTTCATTAGAAAATTGAAGAGCGTGTTCGTAGGGAAAGCTTCATATAGGCGACTGCATCGGAGTTTTTCAGATCCCATTCTTGAGATTCCGCTGCATTCAGTCCTTCTGGTTTCACCGTTGTAATTACAGAATCGTGTCTTTTAAGTGATAGAGCCGCTTTTATTTTCATGGCCCATATAAAATAATTATTACCGTTCAACTCCGGTATATTTATTCTATCCATTCTTTTCTTTCAGAATAATTAATTCAGCAATTTTGATTTCAAGAATTTCCTTCACAACCAACGGTCTGCTACCAATTGTTGTAATATGAGTTCCATTAAATCGAAATTCTTGAATATATATAGCTAACATTTATTAAAGACGATAAACAAGACGATTTACATTACACACATTCAAAATAAGTAGAATTAAACATATTTAAATGCAGATTATCGTTGTACTTTTTAGTTTTTTACCACACAGGCAATAATGGCCACCAAGGCCGGTGCACACAGCTACATTCTTTTTTCAACACTGGCGTGCCTCGCCGGGAGCAGTTGGAGAGCTCTCTCTCACGCGCATGCGCAATTAAAGGCGCATCTGTTTTATTTATTAAAATGAATCGTTCGCTACTCCAACATAAAGAATGAAGTTATCAGTTATTATGGTTTTAATAATCCACTAAGCTGGAAATATCAAATGTAACAATGAACCTAATTGTGTATATACACTACAAAAGTTCTGAAACATTTCATGAAAACATGCTGTTTGCCATTTAACTTAATTATGTGTTCAAAAGGCCTTTTTTTAATATCAAGATGTGCAAAATTCTTCATATGTACATCAATTATTCATTCTTACAACTACTCGGTATTCGGTACTCGACCGAGTAGTAAGGCCAAGTACTCGGCCAAAGTGCTACTCGGTGCAGCACTACTCCCAATGTAGGCTAACTCTCACCGTTCAGATTCCCACTCCTCTCATCACATTTTGACTGACAAGGAAACATTCAAAAGGTGTCGTCTTCAAAGGATATTGAAAAAATATATATGTGATTCTACTCTTCCTAAAACACCAGAAAGTAAAAAAATTATCGGCTGAAATGAATTACGGCCACTAAAAAAAATTATCAAAATTAAGCATTTTTGGCAATTCAGCGCTGTTAGGCGATAAGTTCGCTAGCACCAAGGTTGCCATGTACGAACAAAAACATGGTTTGCTTCTCCGCCAAGTACTCAAAATCAATCGCCTAACAGTGTGAATCGCCAAATATGCTTAATTTTGATTATTTTTTGTGGTCGCTGTAATTCATTTCAGCCAATAATTTTTTCACTTTCTGGTGTTTTATGGAGAGTAAAATCACATATATTTTTTTCAATATTTTTTGAAGACGACAATTTTTGAATGTTTCCTTGCGAGACGTTGTGTTGAATCAATACACCATTAGGGGATTTACACAATTTTTCTCTGTGCATGTTTCTGAACTTGGTGTTCAATTAATACACTCTTTTAGGGGATTGGTATCCACTGCTTGTTTGTTCATGCTTTGTGAACTTGTGCTGAATCTGAATCTTTGCATATCATCTTTAAAATTGATGATAGTTAACAATTCTACTCTTTATAGATTTCACAATTTAATAAAGCGTGTTTAAAAAGAATATTGACATTTATGTTGCATAAAAAAAAAAAAAAAAAGAAATTGTAAGGATTCAATAAGGGTTTGGTTGCCGATCGTTAGCTTAGGATTAGGGCATCGCAAAAAAAATTATATCAGTATAAGGTAATAAACAATTCTACTTCTTTATAGCTGTGAGAATTTAATAAAGCGTGTTTAAAGAGAACACTGACATTTATGTTGGAGATGGAGAAAGATTGGAAATCGCATGACTTCTGCAGTACATTTGATCAACGAATGCTAGAGCAGAGGGAAAGGGGGATGGTGGTGGTCCTAAAAAAGTATATGAGTGAAATATATTTAACTATTCTATCTCTTTATAGATTATAGAATCTATTAAAGTAAATTGAAAAAGAAATCGACATATATGTTGAGGATGGAGAAAGATTATAAATCCCAACATTTCTGCAAAGCATTTGATTGCCGTTTGTTGGCAGACGGGAATGGTGGATGGGTTAAAAAATGTATGAGTGAGATATATTGAACAATTCTACGTATTTATAAGTTCTGGAATGTAATTAAGTTAAAAAAGAACATTGACATTTATGTTGCGTATGGAAGAAGATTGAAAATTGCAAGGATTTAATGAGGTGTTTAATCGTCGATTACTAACAAGAGGGGGTAGGGGGGAATCATTAAAAATTTCATAAATAAAAGACATTAAACAATTCTACCTCTTTATAGGTTCTAGAAGCCAATAAAGTGTCTTTAAAATGAACTTTCACATTTATGCTGTGGAAGGAAAAAGATTGGGAAATTGAGAGACCTGAAATTTCTACACTATATTGTTTCCAAAAAATAATCTGCAGTATATAAAAAAAAAAAAAAAAAAAAAAAAAAAAAAAAAAAAACTGATATATGTCTTGTGTCTCGCATTTTCTGCCATGGGGGCTCCCTTGTAAGTCAAAAGTTAGAACAGAAGCAGGGTTGTTCAGTATTTTCCGTAGTGGAAAAAAACTGGTTAAAACCATCCCGGACAAAATACTATTTTGTCCATTATTAATTATTTGCGAGTACTAAATTAAAAATTACCTTTATTCTTTCCATATACATAAAACAATTCTTTATTTAAATTCTTTATTTCGTGCAGCGAGGTTTTGTTAAATCTTTCAAGTGCGGTGGTTGCACAGTGCAACCACAAATTTTAATTCAATATTGTAAAAAATGTCCACCGAAGTCTTTTTTTCTTTTATAACTTCATTTATTTCTTGTATGCAAAAATTTCTTATCTCTGAGAATGTCCTGAATAGAGGGTGGAGAACACGACCCTTAGTTATATAAACGTACTTGCCAACATACTAATTAATATTCCGTATTATTCTTAGCCCCGCCTTCTTTTCCACACCAGTATCTTTTTAGAGTATTTTTCTTCTTACTTAATCGTAACTGAATTTGAAAATATTACGCTAAAAATTTACTGGTGAGAGAACTAACTGGTGAGGGACTAACAACACTACGAAATACTAATTAGGATGTTGGCAAGTATGTATAATATAAACAAGATATATTTTAACATATGAAATAAAACTATTTATTTGTTAGATCTAAATAATTACACGTCTCGGCATGCAAATTGCGCCTGACACCATTTCAGCATATTCTTATGTGAAATGACTACATGATTCTGAATATGACACCCATTTTGCCCTATCACCCACCGTTTTTTAAGAATGGTCCCCTATTTTTATTATTTTTCGGTGATTTTATGGCTATACATTTAATTTTTAAGAGGGGGGGGGGCAGGATTATTTTAACCGCTAAATGTCTTCTGAGGGGCTATAGAGTTGGAAAATTTTAAAACATAGACATTTGCGACAAGGAATTTTTTTTTTTTTTTGGGGGGGGGGGGGGGAGGGGGGAATTTGCCACTTAAATTATGCATTACATATCTTAATTTTTTTAATATGTTATTAATGTTATTTTTTAAATTATATATATATAAATATATTTATTGTTGTTGTTGTTGTTTGTTTATTTGTAGGTGTTAAATTAATTATTTCTCATTCTTCAAATCAAATTCCTGGTCATAGAATTATCGAACAGGGAAAGAAATTGAGAAATGGGGTGGTGTATCTGGAAAACTGTGGGTGACTGGGCAAAATGGGGGTCATATTCGGATTCAAGAGGTAATTTTACATAGGAACCATCATAAATGGTAACAAATTTCGAAACTTTTTTTTTTTTTTTTTTTTTTACAGAGCAGTATTACTGAACACTTTCGCGACCGCTGACGTAGATTCACGTCATTTGAAAATCTGTAACTCCTCCAGTGGGTGTTTATTTTGCGATTTGTGTTACATATTTTTTAAAGATTTTACCCAATATTCAAATTTGTACAATCAAATATAATATGGATACAAATATTTTCATTAGGAAGAATACAATTATTATGTATATTTATTTGTTATATAAATGTCAATATAGGAAATTTTGTTCTGAAATATTGTAACTTAGAAAAATTACGCCCACAGGCGGACCTTACCGTCAAAAAGACAAAAACATGCGGCCGTGAAAGTGTTGATAAAAATAGGTTATCTGCAGTGTGTTAATTCCACTTTTGTATTGAATTACTAATTTAATGCACAATGACATAGTATTATACAGTGTTTTAATCTAAACCTCTGAAATTCCACTGTGCCAAATATCATAAATATTTTTTTCTACTTCTTGTAGAGCAGGGGTCTTACTCTTCGTCATTTTTGAGGACATTCTTCGAATTAAGAAAATTCTGTCCTCATTGCAATGACTAATTTCATGCAGAAATACTTTTGTTATATTTATAGTAATGTGCCATGATTAGAGAGGATAGAAATTTATCTATAAAACTAATGGTAACAATATATTTGAAAATTTATTATTCTTGAGACTGACCTGAATAGAGGGCGGAGAGTAGGACCCCTGGTAGGGTTGTAGGCTGCAAATTTCGGTTCCTCCCTCAATCCCCCGACTTTTTATAGACTAAACCTTTTCGAGCGTATTGAGATTAGGACTATTTCTAAATCTGATAAAGTAGAAATTCTACGATATTCTTTGTGTAATTTAACTTAAACTGAAAAAAGGTATGATTAATTACAGAATTATAGGTGCGCATAGGAATGAATAGTTAATGTGAACAATCACATGAAATAAACGTACCACAAACGTCCTTTAGCAAAATACATTAACATCTTCAAATGCTGTTTGCAAAAAATTGTGAGATACCTTCACAATTTTCCACGGCCATTATAAAAGTGGCGTCTGACCACTATTGTGTGGTCAGACGCCACTTTTAGAATGGCCGTACTTTATTCCCAGTTAATTGATCCCTTGAGCATGAAAAGTTGCCCGATTCCTTGAAAAGTTATGCACCTCCGTACCATAATGTACGGAGAATGTGCCACTGTTTTAAAAGAGTAATTTTCTTTAATTCAATGTACTTTATTTTTCACCAGCTTGAAATAAATTAAACTTGACTCATCAGAGCAAACAGGTTCATCCCGATAATTAACTGATATATATATATATATATATATATATATATATATATATATTAATTTTTGGCCAACTGAAGTCTTTTTTTTTTTTTAATCTATTCTTTAATGATGCCTTTTTTTAGAGATCATCTGGTTTTTTATCTGCTTTGTTTAATTGTTCGCGCACTGTTTTAGAAGAAAATATTTTGCTATACACTTTTTTAAAACCTTTTCCTAAGTTCTGAACATGATACAAATAGATCTTTTAAACATTTTCTTTTTTACTTGCGTCATTTTGCCTGGCTGAGCAACGTGACTGACTAAAGGTAAATTTCCAGCTTAAACAGACAAAGAAATTTTACGTCTTGCTAAAAACTATCTCACATATATTTCATTAACATTTAATTGTTTTGCCATCTCCCGTGTTAAAATATTTTTTGGATTTTCATTCTAAAATTAATACTTTCTGTGGCAACGTTAATCGCTTTATCTTTACCATTTTTGAAATCCTTTCTAAAATTACAATTTTCCTGACAATTGCGTTTGTTTTCAACACTGGGTTCAATTGTGAAGTGTACGTGTAGAATGACGTAGTAAAATCTGCTCTAATATTTACTTTTTAAACGATAAAATTGATGGTTGCAGAAAGAGAAAAGGAAAATATCCATGTGCAGCATTTTTTTTGCCTCTTAGTATATATATGTATATAGTATATATATATATATATATATGGCTCTGGAAATTTCAAAAAACTTGTTGCCAGCAAAAATTTCTGAGAGTTAGATAAAACATCCCCCGCATTTTTATTTATTTATTTATTTTTAATATTATTAGTATTTTGAAATGTACTCGAATATACAAATTAAAATTATATGCGTAAAATCAATATATTTACTAGGGTGGAATGATACACCAGGATTTTTTTTTATTTAACATTATGAAACCAGCTTTATTATTTGCGCAAACACGTACACCATCGGTATTGAAACATCATAAAACTGGCCAACGATTCAGCACCAGGTTGCTAAGTATGCGCAAATAGGATCAATGCAAACCAATTCCGTACAACGGTGCTCTAATTTAACACCTAGTTGTAAAACATGCATGAAGAAAAGTGATGTAAATCTAATTGTGTACACCTTCAACACAGTGTCTGAAAACGTAGTGAAAAGAGCGGGAATAAAAAAAAAGAGAGTTAGACTACATCAAGTGTGGAATAGGAACCGATTCTGGGACCAACATTTTCAACCAAATATTGAAAAAAAAAGAATGACGATTTTTCTTAGTTGAAAACATATTCGCTAGATAAAATACATTGATCATCAATGGCGAACAGTCGACCGTATTTCACGATCTTTGTAACATATTCGCATAAATGTGTATACATTATATACACACCGGAAATAATGATTGAAAAAATTTTATAGTAAAAATAAAATTTGCTTGAAAGGGAAATAGTTGTTGACACTCAGCATATTCACGTTACCGAGTTTTCGAAAGACAACTTGGGAATTTGTGTATTACGATTACAGTTGAAAAATAATCAATACGTGCTTAATCTAAAATAAACTGTATGAAACATTGATTTGAAGTGCTCAAATTAAAAGGGAGAGGTGAATAGAGTATTGTGTAGTGTGTGTATGTGTCTGTGTGTGTTACTCTGTGTGTAGGGAAAGAAAGTGGCTTTAATGTGCCCACCTAAATTTAATACCCAATAAACTGTTGGGTATAACTACAATCACACAGTATTGAACTAGACGGCAGCAAAGTCAACTGTAATAAACAGCAACGAACTCATCAGAACTGCATTCCGCTTGAACTGAATCTACAGTGTTTTTTTTCCGTGCCTTTTATACATTAGAGCAGTGATGACGAACGTAAGCCACGAGAGTCAATCGCTTAACTAGGAAGACATTTAAATGACCCCCTTGGAAATTTATAAAATATAAATTTTATATTATGAAAGAGAAAATAAACATTCGAAAAAATTAAAAAATAAATAAATAAACGATTGGTATGGAAAACACTTTTTAATTTAATTTTATTTGAAATTTTCAATAATTTTCTTATTTAAAATTGTCTTATTATATAAATATGTGTATTAATTATGTTCTTGCTAAAGCTAGCAGCAACAACAACAACAAAAAAAAAAAAAAAAAAAAAAAAGATGGTCGCATGTAATACATTCTAATAGCACATATTTAATTTTTGTATATATATGTACATATATATATATATATATATATATATAAGTGTGTGTGTGTGTATTTTTAATTTTCTTAAAGAAAAATGCAGTACTACTGAGCAACTGTGTTTGAAGGATTTATTTCTTTAACCGTAAACCTTTTTGTAAATTTAACTTTAAGATCTTTAAAAAATAAATAGATAAATAATTACAATTGGAAAGTTGAGATTTTGATAACATGTATATTTTTTGCGCACAAACAAGCATATTTCCTGTTGATAAACTGAGATAGTTGTTAATCAGATGAGAGATTTGAAAATGTATACTTACTGGAATCGCAGGCTTTTATGTTTTGCGAACTTTAAATTTATTCTTTTTCAATGCTTTGAATGTTTATTTTTACAGATAATTCTGTGCACCATATTGACTTCCAGATAAAAAAAGTATGGATAATGTGAAATCGGTATAAGCTACGACAATTAGGTTCTAGAGCGTTCTTTGAAATAATGAAATCAGAGAGTAAACAATGGCAAAATTCTAAGATTATGCAATTTTATACAATTTCTGTAGTGTAGTAAAATAAAATCTGTCTTTATTACAATTAAAATAATATGATATTTATATTCTTAATAATCACAAGAAAATTTAAATTAACGACCTATTTAGAAACCGAGAAATTTTTTAATTCCGCCCAAGGAGGGTAACTTGGGAAGAAAATGGGTGTTTGCAACATATATTACCGGAACATCTCATGAAAAATAAGTGTTTAGGTATTAGGTATTATCACTACTCGGCATGAAAATTGCCTCTGACACCACTTCAGCATATTCTTATGCAAAATGACCTCCTGAATCTGAATATGACGCGCTTTTTGTCCTATCACTCACTGCTTTTTGGAAAGGACCCCTATTTTTATCTTTTTTCGGTGATTTTATGGCTATACATTTGATTTTTAGGAAGAGGGAGGGGATTATTTTAACCCTTAAGTATCTTCTGAGTGGCTACAGAGTTGGAAAATTCTAAAATATGGACATTTGCGACAAGGGAAAACTTTGGGAGGGGCGGGGGAATTGCCACTGAAATTATGCATTACATATTTATATTTTTTTAGTCTGTCATTAATGTTATTTTTAAAACTTTATATATTTTTCTTTTTAGGTTTTAAATTAATTATTTTTTATTCTTCAAATCAAATTCATAGTCATAAAATTATCGAACAGGGAAAGAAATTGAGGGTGGGTGTGGTGTGTATCTAGAAAACTGTGGGTGACTGGGCAAAATGGGAGTCATATTCGGATTCAGGAGGTCATTTTACATAAGAATCAGCAAGAATGGTATCAGATCTCGATTTTTTTTTCTTTTTTTTTTTTCAGAACAGTGTATTTACTGATCAAAAGATCTTTATTATGGCGAATAAAATTATATAAAACATTTATAAAACATTTTAGGAAACAAAGAAAGAAAATGCCATGTATAGAGTACAGCTTGCAAAACCGAATATTCACGAAACTGCATCAAAATTGTTCTGTTAACTACAGGACTTTCAGTAAGTCCGAAAATGATTTCATTATCTTTACCTTAATTATTAACGTCTGTTTTACATAGACGACAATTACATGGAATTAATTTGAAATGATTTTGCTTTGTCATGTTTAAATTTTCAAATTTTATGTGGAGCAGTTTATGCGGTAAAATCTACTAGCATAGCATTCTACACACCATTGGCATTTAACGAATTGAAGATAAATACATAAAACTTCTTTTTCAAAATAATGTATTGTTGTTAAGGACGGCAAGATGTGACGTTCTTATTTTAATTACTTATCTATTTAATACAAAAATGTAGTTCGCCTTTTCTAAATGTAAAATTTTCCGGGACAAGCTTTTGCAGTTGAAAATGAAATTTAAATGCGATATTCAAATGTTATATAATATATCACGAATTCAAAGCACCTAAGAGAAATAGCGAAATATTCCATTAACTAATTAATATTTATTTCTAGAGTGGTTTCAAAAGATTTTTAAGAAATAAATTTAGACATCTAAGTAAAGCAATATATATACGTATAAATATTTATTCATGTTTTATCTAATTTTCCATGTGATACTTGGTTTCATCTACTGAAATGTTTGGAAAGGTTTCAATATATTTATACATATACAGGGAGGTCCAAAAGTCTCACACTCTCCTCCTAATTCGAAAATGAGTTGGAATTGTGAAAAATGGTGAAACATGTATTTAATGAATTCGAGAGGGATTTCTTTTGGTGAAAAAGGTTTGGGCTTAGGGGCCTAGGGGTGCTGCTAGGGAGGGCAACTTTAAAATTTCAAATAGGAAGGTATGTCTTGAGATACATCCCTGGAAACGCCTCTTCAAGACTATGAATTTGATGTAAACAGTTTCGCCCTACGATTATTATTAAAGCAGATACATGAGTTTTTAGACTTTTGAAATGTGAATTTTATACTTATGTATCCCCTTTAATAATCATTGCAAGATAAGACTATTTATATCAAATTCATTGTCTTCAAGGGATGCTTCCAGGGATGTATCACAAGACATACTTTGCCCAAAAAAGTTTGGTCCCTGGCAAGAGGGTGAAAGGAGCTAGGGAGGGCAACTTTAAAATTACAAACAGGAAAGTATGTCTTGTGATGCATTCCTGGAAACGCCTCTTCAGGATAATGAATTTGATATAAATAATTTTGTCCTACAATGATTATTAAAGGGGATATATAGATATAAATCCCACATTTCAAAAGTCTAAACACTATATCTGTTTTAATAGTCATCGTAGGGCGAAACTGTTTACATCAAATTCATTGTTTTGAAGAGACGTTTCCAGGAATGTATCACAAGACATACCTTCCCATTTGAAATTTTAAAGTTGCCCTCCCTAAAAGCCCCCTAGCCCCCCTAAGCCCAAACAGTTTTCACCACAAGAAGTACCTTTCGAATTTATTGAATATGTGTTTCGCCATTTTTTACGAGTTAGGTGGGGTTGGGGAATTTTTGAACATACATAACTGCCGACATCCTAATTAAAGATCCGGAAAATTGCTACAGCCCAACTACTTTTTCCACATCTCCTAATTTTTAGAGTAATACTCTTCAAATGAATTTACGATGAAGTAAGTAGAAAAATACTCAAAAAAGCTGTTGAGAAGAAAAAGGCGGGCACTAACGATGCTACGGTAGGGTGGTCAAACATCATATTTTCCCCCTGATTCGTCTACCAATATTTTTCTTTCAAAATTTTTAATAGCATGTTTCTACCAGTAGTTAAGTAAAAATTATCGTACACATATTATGGTGAAATAATCAGGAAAAAAGGCGGGTATGTAACCACCTTATATGGATTATAAATCAGGCTAATGGCAGCTATGTAAATATATAAATGGAAATAAATAAATCAAAAAGATAAAATAAATTACTTAAAAAAAATCATTAATTTATAATTACAAGAATATTTAAGTATGCGTAACACAAATAACAACATTCAAAGTTAACTCATAACTCATACTGTCAATATTAAGTTTATTTCACTGTTTTTTTTTTTTTTTTTTTTTTTTTTTAAATTCAAAATTAAATTAAATATATCGTTTTAATAAAGGACTCATTTCGTAAAAAAATATGTATTAAAAAATACATAATAAAATTTTGTGGATCTATTCCTTTATTATGTTAACATACTCGTATCTGCCAAGTTTTTTAATTTATTCCGGAATTCCGCCCTTTTTTTCACACTGTAAATTTGTAAAAAAAAAAAAAAAAAAAAAACTTCTATGATTAAATATAAAGAAAATTACTCTAAAAAGATTACGGTGGAAGAAAAAAGGTAGGAGCTAGCAGCATTCCGGAATAAAATAAAAAATTTGGCAACTATGCATACTTCATTCAAGATAAAGTTTATGGCTTATAAAATTAATGCATTATCCATGACTTCATTGATAATTTGGCGATTAAAAGATCGAAAAATATTTATGAACAATGGAAAAATGCATTAGAAATTAGGAATTAGAAATAATATAATGTGTCTCGTTCCCGTGCATGAAAAATTCTTTTCTACTTTTTTTTTTTTTTTTTTTTTTTTTTGAGTGTGTGAGTGGGATAGAGATTAATTATATTCATAGAAATTTTGTACTCTAAATGATGCTTTTTTTTATTTTTTAATATACTAGAAAGGCTCTGCCCGCTGCTCCCTCCGCTCACTAACCCCCAAATCACTTCACATATCAACTCCTGTGAGGCGTTTTGCTGAATAGGAATATTAATATTGTACAACACAAAACAAAAGTACAGAAAAATGTTATAGAAATTCCCATTTTTAATGTCAAATCAGAATACATAGTATTTAATAACACACATATTTTTTTTTTTTTTTTTTTAACGAAATATGCTTAAAATTACTTTTTTTTTTAAGAATAGAAAGAAATTTATAATATCTAGATCATTTTGCTTTACAACTTTAGTACTCGTATATGACCCCCTTGGCAACTTTTAAATGTTTGTCGTTGTTTGGCGATGATTTTTTTGGTGTAATTGCTTTTTTTTTTTTTAAGAAGAAGAAAAAAGAAAACAAAAAATCTAGTACTTATAATCTATAGCCTACACTTTTCCCTAATACCTATACTTTTTTCTAATGCCTATACTTTTTAGGAGATCAATTTTTTTCTTGCCGTAATTAGAAATATGAAATGTGTCCAAAAAATGTCTAATTTCTGTAATGTTAAAAAATTATCAGTGCGAAATTACAAGATTTATACATGAGTTTGATTTTGACTCTATTTGGAACAACTTGCAGGTTGGTCCACAACTCTATTTGGCGATTTTCTTTGTGTCTTTATACTTCTGTGTATTTTTATAGCTGCTTGTCAAAGATGCCATAAGGTGGATGCCACTGACGTTAAAATCAAAGAGGCTTTGGGCGACTGGCTCAACCAAGCCAAAGGGAGAAAAATTCTAAGGTAATTTATTTTGCTCAATTATTGTGGTTAACACATTCGCTGTAGTTATCTATATTGTTGTGCAATTTGACAAAGAATAACTGTCATCAAGGGTGCAGAATATATTCAAATGACCAAAGAAGGTGCGGGAGAAATTTCATCTCACGGGGGGAGTAAAATGTATAATCAGAGGTCTGTACAGACTTTTCAAACAGACTCCTGTTTTTCAGAAAAGTCGACACATAATTTTGTGAATCTAAACTTAGTGTGAAAATAAAGTTCTTCCGAGCATTTTTGGCTAGGGTCCTCTTTTTTGTAAAATTGTGAAAAATGTAATTTTTCAAAATAAAATTAGGTTTTATTTAGACAATGTTGGCTCTTTTTTATAGAGGTAAACTCACACATATGCATAGAAACCTTTCATAAATTACAGGGTTACCACGCTACCTGGAGAACCTGGAATAGTCAGGGAATTTTAAAATTGACCATGAAAGTCAGGGAATTTGAATATTTTAGTCAGAATGTGGAAAAGCCGGAGAATTTCATACATGCAATGATTGCCAAAAATAAATAAATAAATATGAATTTTTCCTCCAGCATAGTCATTTTTCTTGTTTTTTTTTTCCCTTAGCTTCTGCCGTTTTTTCAAAACAAGACGTCTCAGAAAGACCCCGCATGTAGGGCAATCTGTTCTTAGGTCAAAGTAATATGTAACTTTTGTGTGTTCAAGTGGTACCATAATTATTTTGCCCTCAATACAACCAATGCACAATATATGCAGCGATGCCGTTTACGTGCTATAACGCGTAAATTATGCAAAAAGTCGGAGACAGGACGCGAAAAATTTATTATGGCGGGTCCCCGGGGACACGTAGTTCTCATTCTTGAAAAAAAAAAAAATATTCAAAGTGGAAGAAACGAAAAAAGTAAATTTTAAAATATATTTCTTGGTTAAAACTAATATTTTCTTTATATTTTTAAAGCGTTCTGCTCTAAAGAAGAAAAAAATCCTTTAGAACTTCATTTTACCATAAAGGAAAAAGAACATAACCTATACGATAAACACAAACAAGCGGCCGGCGCAAAATCAAAAACGAAGTCCCGAATCCGAGACTAGAAAACGAAGTTTCGATGCGAAAAGATTATTAGTAAAAAGTGTACGATACACCGCATCGCGTCACTACGTAAATAAATCACCAATGGGTGCCCTCTATCAAAGCTTAGCCGAAATATGAATGAAATTCAAGAAATGGTCATAAAACCATTCTTCCAAAGAATCCAAAAGCATTTCTTTCTAAATCAGTACGATAAACACACACGAGTGGTCGACACGAAAACAAAGGTCTGAAACACAAAAACGAAGGCCCTATACGAAAAAGTTAACTGTTAAAAGTGCCGGAACATTGAATCGCATCAACCTGCTGAGTTCTAAGTTCGTTCAAATAAAACAAAAAAAAAAAAAAAAAATGGAACGGATGAACGGATGTAATTACTGGAACATGACATTATGTCTGTATTAAGATCCAAGAAATTTTATTATTAAAAAAACCTAAGTATTAAAAAAAAAGTAATACGTTTGCTGTGTTAAGCAAAAAATAAAATAATTTTGCTTATGTCAGAATGTTATTATTATTATAGTAATTTTGTTTACAGATAAGGAAGTGCACTTCTTTTACTTTTTTTTTCTCTAATACATTATTTAAGTTATCAGTATAATTTATTGGTAAGTTATTTTGTGAAAGGAGGGTGGGGGACTTGGAGTAGCTTTTGCAGATGTGATATTTCCGTTTTCGGTAAGGGCCGATATCTAGGAAATTCCGATAATCGAAATCAGGTTTCTTCTTGCTAATAATTTCGAGGAAATTTAAAAAATGTTTCTAATTTAAAATAATAATAATAACTAGACATTTTAATATATTTTCCCTCTCTCTCTCTCTCTTTTTTTTTTTTTTTTGGACCAGAGCACATTGAGCTAAACGTTTTCAGTTGTTTTTTAACAGCAACCACCTTCTACATAATATTAGCTTAAGACAATCTCAAAAAGAGCTGGTTAAAAATTCCTAAAAACTGTTTTCCGTCTACAATAAGATAAATTTTAATTTTTATCTATAATATACAAATTCATTTATGTGAGGACCTAGATTTTTTAAACTCATGGGTTCCGGGGACCCAGGATTTTAGAAGACAAGTGGCATCACTGATATGGCTAGACTAGAATTTTCTTAGAACATATCTAGAAAACCTGGAAAAATCAGATAATTTCATTGTGCTATTTGAGTGGCAACTCTGAATTAGAAAAGGAATATCAGCTTTCCGGCAGCGTGTAAAATAAGTGGCATTGCGAAACGCGACACAAAATTGAAAACTTGCGATACCAATTTTGCCTTGTATCACACATAATTGCGATACCAAAAAAAAAAAAAAAAAATCGTTACTTCATTTTATAACGGAGATGTACATATATTGAGCAATAGATGGCAGCAGTGAGCCTAGTACACCGATAAGCCCAAACCAACACTGAAGTTAATACCTCTTCTACGCATGCACCTCAATCATCGCCGATGGAGACGCTTGTAGCGCAAACTCATGTGGCTTATGGTTTTTCATTCTTAGCTCGTCGACCGCATATCTGAATAAACGCACGTGATGTCATTATCCATTATTTGTGTTGTGAAATTCAGCGAAAATAAAAAATGGCAGTTCAGTTACGAACTGTAAAGAACTGGATTATATCTTAGGATCCAAATAATGAATGGCTAAAATATGAAGCAAATGGCAATATTATTACTAAAATATCATGTTCTTTATGCGCAAAGTGCGTGGAACGATCGAAATGTAAAAAAAAAGCCTTTTTTTAGTGAGTGGTTTTTGTTATTTGTTGAAAAAGAAGTAATATGGTAATAGTGCCAATAAAGAAGAGTCAAAAATTTTTATACTTTTTAGTAGCCTTTATTATGTATATTCAAAATTTATCCAGTTAAATGTTTTTAAAGCTATATGCAGCATTTTTAATAATGTAATGCAATACATTATATAATTAATTGATAATGTGTGTAAATACTATACTTGGGAAAATAAAGAAGTGTACTGGAGGTGTAGGGGGGGGGGGAGGGATATTTCTCAAAAATTAATATTTCACCTGAAAAAAATTAAGGGACTGCGATTGGAAGTGACCTTAAATTTATTCGATAATTATAAATTGCTACACACAAATACTTTGGTGTAGCAGAACTGCTATACAAAAAAAAGAAAAAAAAATGTGGTTTACACGCTCCTTTGCAGGAGAAAATACAGCAAAGCACATCCTAGTAAAATCAAGTGTCGTGTGATTGTAACTTACTAACTGAATCTCTCGTAATCGCAAATGCTGCGATCACTCATGTAATGACTACAACTACTACTGTCGGTTGGATGTTTTGTTTTTTGAGTTTTGTTCTAAGTGTATTCTCCGGTCTTGTATGAATCGTAAAGTAAATGTTCTATTAGTGTTCTATAGTTTTGTAGTTCTCTCTTAAACTACTTTACATAACACGACATGGTGTCAGGTAGTGTTTTCGATAAAAATTTCTTAAATATTTTCTGCTTTAGAACTCTCCGTACGTAACTTAAAAGTGGACCAGAAAAAAAAGGCTCTGTTGGTGTTAGAATTTAGAATCTTCTCTCAAACAGCTTTATTATGGCTGTAGATTCTACTCAAACTACTCAAATACCTTTAAAGGTTCCTTCGCCATTTAATTTTCAAAACTCAGCGGATTGGCCCGAATCGATACAAGAATTCGAAGACTTTCGATATGCTTCCGGACTCAATGCAAAACCTGAAATAACACATGTACGAACTCTTCTCTATACTATGGGACGCGAAGCTAGAAAAATACTGGCCTCTTTTGAACTATCAACAGATGACGAAGACAAATATGATATTGTAAAGTCAAAGTTCGATTCTCATTTTGTCATCCGGCACAATGAAGTATACGAGTCAGCGAAATTCAATCTCCGTAAACAGCAAGTCGGCAAAACTGTGGATCAATTTGCCACTTCTCTTTTTAATCTGGCCGAACACTGCAATTTCGGAGCTCTTAAAACTCGTTTAATACGAGATAGATTCGTCGTCGGACTAAATGATAAATCACTTTCAGAAACTCTGCAATTAGATTCAAAATTAACTCTGGAATCAGCCATTGAAAAGGCACGACAAAAACGAGACCTCCTGCATCTAGATGGTCATTCTGAAAGTGCCGTCAACTCTTTGAAAAAGCAAAACCCGAAACGTGACCTGAATGTAAAGTATAAACCAACTACTCATAACTCCCCAAAGATATCTCATAACTCCAAAGGTAAGGGAAATTGTCATTTTTGTGGTGGTAATTTACATTCTCGAACTCAATGTCCGGCAAAAAATGCTTTTTGTAGAGGCTGTAATAAGCGTGGCCATTTTGTTAAGGTGTGCTTATCAAAGAAAAATTTCGTTTCTTCAGTGCATGACGAAAATTCGTCCTCAGTGTACACCGTTGGTGGCGTTACCTCGGCGTCAAAAAACTCTCTGCATGTAAACATTGAATTTAACAACTCTAGTGTGAAATTTAAAGTTGACTCTGGTGCGGCTGTGTCCGTCGTTCATCCTGAAACACCAGGTGTTCCCAGGACTCTGTCGAAAGCTAATAAAATTCTTAAAGGACCAGATGGTTCGAGATTAAATTCGAAACCATGTTGAAGTATAAGGATAATACTTTAAAGCAAACTCTCTTTGTTGTTGAAAATGTGTGCGAACCTCTCCTAGGATACTCGGCACTCACCGAACTTAACGTCATTAAGATAGTCAATTCTGTGGTGAAAAACGACAGAAATCAACAAATTGTAAAAAAATTCCCCTCCTTATTCACTGGTCTGGGAAGAATGAAGGAAGAATACAAAATTGTTTTGGAACCTGATGCCGTTCCATATAGCGTAAGCGTTGCCAGGCGTGTTCGTATTCCCCTGCGTGGGCGTGTAAAAGCTGAATTGCATCGCATGGAACAAATGGGCGTAATCAGAAGTATCGACAAGCCTACCAAGTGGTGTGCAGGACTCGTTTCGGTGGAAAAGCCTAATGGTGATATCAGAATTTGCGTTGACTTCACAAAGTTAAACAAATTTGTGGTTCGTGAAAGAACTGTCATGCCAGCCGTCTAAGAATCTCTCGGTTTGCTCGGTGAAGCAAGCGTGTTCTCCAAACTTGACCCTAACATGGGATTCTTTCAGATTCCCTTGACAAAGGATTCACAGGAAATAACCACATTCATCACTCCCTTTGGCCGCTACTGCTTTACGAGGCTTCCGTTTGGAATCACCTCTGCTCCAGAGCATTTTCAGCAAAGGATGACTAAGATTTTGGAAGGCTTACCAGGTGTCGTCAATCAAACAGATGACACTCTTGTGTTTGGTAAAAACCAAGAAGAACATGACAAAAGGCTAACTTTAGTACTGGAAAAGCTAGCTAAATCAGGTGTCACTCTTAATTCCGAAAAATGTATATTCTCTGTTCCTCAAGTGAAATTTCTTGGTCATGTCATTGACAAAGACGGCATTAGACCGGATCCTGCCAAAGTCAGTGCCATCAAAAATCTCTCTCCTCCAAATGATGTCTCTGGTGTTAGACGCATACTTGGTATGGTGAATCATGTAGCAAGATTTCTTCCAAATCTCTCTTCCAAAACGGAACCGCTGAGAGCTCTTTTGAAGAAAAATGTTGTGTTTCAGTGGACTAGTGTACATGATGCAGTCTTAAAAGAAATAACGGACATACTTTGTTCTGACATTTGTCTAGCTAAGTACAATGCCAAGTATGATACTGTCTTGTCTGCAGATGCTTCTTCATTCGGATTAGGGGCTGTTCTGATGCAAAAACAGCCAACAGGTGAAATCCGTGCTGTAGATCCGATCTCTCTCCTCTCTCCTTCCCGATCACTTACTCCAACAGAAACTCGTTACTCACAAATTGAAAAAGAAGCTCTTGCAGCGACTTGGGCTGCTGAAAGATTCCAACAATATTTGCTTGGGTTGAAATTCGTGCTTGAAACAGATCATAAACCTCTAGTACCACTACTCGGAAAAATGAGCATTGAAGATCTTCCTCCTCGGATCCAAAGATTCAGAATCAGACTAATGCGATTTAATTATGAAATCGTGTATGTTCCTGGAGATAAAATAGCTACTGCTGATACTCTCTCAAGATGTCCTGAAGACGAAATATCCGATTGCAAAGATATGCTGACTGAACAAGACATTGAAGTCTATGTCTCATATGTGATTAAGACCATTCCATCCTCAAAGGAACGACTTCAAGAGATTAAAGTTGAACTCCTGAAAGATGCCTCTTGCTCGCTGGTCATGGAATACTGCAAAACCGGTTGGCCAAACTACGTAAATCTTCCATCAAATGCATGTCCGTACTGGAAGTTTAAGGACGAACTTACCACCTCTAATGGTCTCTTGTTAAGAAACTCAAGATTAGTCATTCCAAGAGTCTTGCAAAAGGATATTATGTCTAGAATTCATGATGGACACATTGGCATTCACAAGTGTCGAGAACGCGCCAAACAATCTGTTTGGTGGCCTGGAATTTCTTGCCAGATCAAAGAAATGGTGAACTCCTGCTCCCAGTGCGTAAAGACTAAAATCAATCATTGTGAACCGTTAATTCCCTCCACTCCACCGACACTTCCCTGGGAAAGAGTAGCCACAGATTTATTTGAACTAAGTGGAAAGAAATATCTTCTGGTAACGGACTATTACTCGAGATATCCTGAAATATGCTCGCTAACCAGTGTTACATCACCAGAAGTCATTGAACAAATGAAGACTATATTTGCCCGTCACGGCATTCCCAACGTTGTCGTCAGTGATAATGGGCCCCAATACAGCTCCATGGAATTCGAAATATTTGCTCGTGACTACGGATTTAAGCATGTTACAAGCAGTCCCCGATTACCACAGCCATAAAAAGCATCATGCAAAAATCAGATGATCCCCATCTTGGACTTCTGACATATAGAGACACTCCGGGCCCAACAGGAAGTAGTCCAGCCCAACTAAGCATGGGTAGAAGGCTTAGAACTCGTCTTCCTGTTTATCTTCTCCTACTGAAGCCAAAGTGGCCGAATCTAAAAGAGCACGTCGAAAACGACAAAAGAGGTAAAGTGAAAGACAAATGTAATTTTGATAAGCGACATTCAGCTCATGAATTGAAACCCTTGAACGTTGGCGACAAAGTGTGGATAAAAGATATGAAAACACCGGCTATTATAAAATCGAAGGCAGGTGCTCCAAGATCATATATCATAGAAACACCTCGAAAAGATGTCGTCAGACGAAATCGTCGGCATCTCGTTCTTGATTACGGTCAGCAACCATTTAAAGAAGATATACCGTGGCTACCTGATGCAGTGTATGATAAAGAAGAAACAGTTCCAGCTGAAAGTCAGTTAGAATCTTCTCCGTCACCAAAATCTCCCATGAAAACCTCCACAAGTACAGATAAAATGCCGGTTGTGGAACCCGAAGTCAAAATGACAAGAAGTGGAAGACTGATTAGAAAACCAGATCGTCTCAACCTCTAGAGACTTTAAAAGACTTGGTTGGGGGGATGTCGTGTGATTGCAACTTACTAACTGAATCTCTCGTAATCGCAAATGCTGCGATCACTCATGTAATGACTACAACTACTACTGTCGGTTGGATGTTTTGTTTTTTGAGTTTTGTTCTAAGTGTATTCTCCGGTCTTGTATGAATCGTAAAGTAAATGTTCTATTAGTGTTCTATAGTTTTGTAGTTCTCTCTTAAACTACTTTACATAACACGACATCAAGTAGTCTGTTCATACCATGAAAGACTAGTTTTCAAAATTAAACAGATTTATCAAAGATCTGTTTCATTTTAAACATAATTTTAAAAATATCTTGTTTACATTTAAGTACATATACAGTGTACTCTCGATAACTCGAAAACCTTGATAGGTCGAAAAATTATTTTTCGCTGCGATATTACATACACTCCTTCTCATATTTATAAGGACACTTTATGTTTTGAAATATCTAATGTAAAAATAATTGTAAACAAGATTATACTAAGTGCACTTAATATATCTAGTATTCTAAAAACCAAAACTGCTATAATTTTTTTAATATGAAAAAAAAATTTATAAAAAATAATGCAAAATATTTTTTTCTCCACGTTTTTAGATGGAGCGTGTTCAGTAGAGCGCCCGAGATGGATCAATTCGACCGGGCGATGACGTCACTGATCCTGGACCGGTCTTGGATCGGGCCAGGACTCTACTGAACGCTTTGGAACAATTTTGACGTGATAGGAGCAGCGCCATCTATCTAATTTGACCTGTATTAGCAAGTTATATATTGTATTTCTGTTGTTTATTTTGTCGGGACTTTTAATACGTAATTCCATAAAATGCTAAACTATATTACGTTTTTTTTCTTAAAAAAAAAAAAAAGAAAGAAAGAAAGAAAGATCTTTTATGTAATAACAGTTTTACTTCTTTCTTATTAATGTAGAATTCTGTACTCTGCTAACAAAAAATAAGAAGCTATTAAATGATTGTACTGACAAATTACTAATATACATTACTTTGGTTATGATTTTTCTAAATTCACGTATAAATTTTAATCATGAAAATGTTAAGAATGTTACGTTACATTTATTTTTAAAGGAGCAGAGTAGATTTATCTTAAATGAGCACTTAAAACACCTTTCTTTCTCTTCGAATTTTATTATGAACAGAAATGTACAACAAAAACGTTTTTGAAAAAAAAAAATAAATAAATAAATAAATTATATAAAATATGACATATGCTGTTCAGTTAATATAATGGATTTATATAAAAAATAATCTTATTTTCTTCTTCGATTTATGAATCAATATAAAGAGCTTTTTCTCTTATTACCGACTGAATATTAAAATAAACTAGCAATGTAAACAACACTGCATAATTTTATAGCTACTTTTTTTACAGTCTGTTTTGTTTATTAAATTTAATAATTGACATCTTAAACTTATTTTTACCTAACTTAAAAATATGTGGAAGGATTTTAATTTATTTACTTATAGTTAACTTATTGTTTTAAAGGTAAAAAATACAATTGTTTACAAACTTTTCTATTTGTAAACAAAAAACAATCGCATGAATGAAAAGCTTTGTCTGAAAAAAAAAAAAAAAAAAAAAAAAAAAAAGAAATATAATTTTTCCCAGCTTATTTTTATATATTAAATTAACAAAATATGATAGCGTCCGAATTAAAAAAAATATATATATATATTTTTATTTCAATTAAAATTGTGTAAATTTTTGTTTTAATTTTATGTTTGAATGTTACGTTCATCAATAAAAAAAATTACGTATCGAAAATTGTTATTACGTAAAAAATCTTTTTTACACAATAAATAAATAAATATAATATAGTTTAGCATTTTATGGAATTACTTACCTTATTGTCTACAGCACAAACAATGCATATAAATAGGTACATCTGTATTAATCCTCAGCTAATCAAACAAATAAACAATCATTGTCAAAAACAGATGTACATTGTTCAGGTTTTCACTGCGTAATGTCAATCAGAGCCTGATTTTCAACCTATTGCGCATTTGATCCATCACGTGACCCAATGGATCAAGAAATTTTTCTGGGCTTTCTGATCCACGACCGGTCGAGATTAAGGCTCCTATATATACGAGCTGGCGCATCAGGCATTTTGTTGCCTTAGGGTTGCTACATGTACCCAGTGCGTTTCTCTGATAAACAAACGACAAACATTTTTTTTTATCGTCTTACGTTACTTTAGAGTAACTTGTTTTATTATATTTCATAATTTTAGCTAAGTAAACTATGATGTGAAAGTTTGTTTAGCGATAAACTGCTATAATCATTCAAGGAGTGAATATAAAGTGTTCACAGACCTTCTATTACTGTGTATTTGAGTTTTGGCGACATTTTGTGAAAGAAACAGAAACCGCCTTAACAACACATCTTACCCAGTACATCCATAGGATATCCTCAGAATAAAATGGCATCCTGAGAATGTACTGTGGAAACAATGTGTTTTTAGGAATATTATTGTTGTTTATTGCTCTTATCTTGACCGGATTAGCTTCAGATCAAGATTTCTTAAAATCATTAGGGAAGCGATAAGGACGCGAAACGGGAATGCTGTCCTCTTCGGAGGCAAAAAAATGGCGGTGATGCGCCGGCCTATTATTTTATTTAGGGGCTCTAGTCGAGATCGGTCCATTCCACTGAACGATGTAACTCTGGATCGGTCGACACCACTGAACGCTTTGGCTCGGAATCTTTCGACCGGTCGTGGATCGGGCGCTCTACTGAACACGCCCATGGTCATAATTATAGGGACAATCAAGATTGTGTCGTTTTATTTAACTTACTAGCGTATAAAATACAGTTGACATGCGTATTTGTGAACTACTGGGCTACATTAATTCATATATAAGCCTTCAATTTTTCTTCGACAGACATTACTGACAATTCCTCGAAAAAACGAACGTTCATGTAGTGAAGTATGATATATGTGTTTTTTAAGTGGAAGGATAATTTCAATCCGCAGAATTTCTAATGAAATTCAAAGATTTAAAATTGCTGAAGGAAATGAGATCAAACGTTGAACTGCTGGTTCGATAGGAGGGAGATCTGATGCAAAATCAGAGTTGTTTTATAGAGATCGAAGACTCATAATTCCTCTTACTATTCTACTCATAATGATTGCTGCCGAATTTGCTCGTATTTTTTAACGAAAGGTTGGGGTCTACATTTATGCATATTTTAATATAATTAATAATATGTTAAAATGAATAAAAAACCTGTAATAATCAATAAGCATTTAATGGGGGAAGCCCATTCAGCGAGAAAACGTAAATGTGTCAAACTTTAGTGAAAAAACAGCAACCCTTTATCTTTACTTTTGCTGTCAGTTCTCCGCGAACAGATTATAAATGTTTTGAGAAAAATCTTCACAACAGATTTCACAAATGGCATTTTTGCTGTTTGAGAATGTGAATGTATATTTTGATCACTTTTATTAGACAGTTGTTTAGAGTTTAAAACAATCTACCCAGATCTAAGACTTTTTTTTATTTTTTGTACGTCTGAGTAAATGTTTATTCAAACTATCTCTTTCAGAAAATACCTTGGAAAAAATTTTACGCAAGGGGCTTTTCTCCTGTATGAGTACGTAAATGTTTAAATAGGTTTCTTTTATCAGAAAACTTTCTAGAACATATTTCACACACATGCTGCTTTTCTCCTGTGTGAATTCGCACATGTGTATTCAGATTACTTTTTTGAGAAAAACCTTTAGAACATAATTTACAATCATGTGTCTTTTCTCCTGTGTGAATGCGTAGATGTGTATTTAAACAACTTTTACGTGTGAATCTTTTAAGACATGTTTCACACTCATATGGCTTTTCTCCGGTATGAATACGTAAATGTTTAAATAGGTTGCTTGTATCAAGAAAACTTTCTAGAACATATTTCACACACATGTGGCTTTTGTCCTGTGTGAGTTCGTAAATGTATATTGAGACTACCTTTGAGAGAAAAACCTTTAAAACAAATTTCACACACATGTGGCTTTTCTCCTGTATGAGTACGTGAATGTATATTTAGTTCTCTCTTTTCTGTGAACCCTTTCACACATATTTCACAAACATTCGGCTTTTCTCCTGTATGAGTGCGCAAATGTTTAATTAGATATCTTTTATTAAAAAACTTTTTAGGACATATTTCACAAGCATGTGGCTTTTCTCCTGAGTGAGTTAGCAAATGTATATTGAGACTACTTTTTCGAGAAAAACCCTTAGAACAAATTTCACACACATGTGGCTTTTCTCCTGTATGAGTACGTAAATGTAGATTTAAATCTCTCTTATCTGTGAATTCTTTAAAACATAATTCACACACATGTGGCTTTTCTCCTGTGTGAATTCGCAAATGTATATTGAGACTATCTTTTCGAGAAAAACCTTTAGAACAAATTTCACACACATGTGGCTTTTCTCCGGTATGAGTACGTAAATGTTTAGATAGGTACATTTTTTCAGAAAACTTTTTAGAACATATTTCACACTCATGTGGCTTTTTTCCTGTGTGAATGCGTAGATGCGTATTTAGATCTCCCTTTACAGAAAAAGTTTTAGAACGCACGTTATACATGTATGGCTTTTCTCTGTCAGTGCATGCATTTTTATTTAGGTGTGCCATTTCTGATCATCCTTTACAACACATAATTCTGACACATATGACATTTAATTATAAGGGTTTCAATGTGCGTTCTATGTGCTTTTTCCTACAGATTATTTAACTGAATACATTTTAGAAATGTACGGTTTTTTCAATAAATGTACTAAGATATATTTTACAGAAAATCTTTTAAATCATACATCTGAATTACATCAATTTAATTAAGTACATCATTAAAGCTTTAAAAAAAAAAAAAAAAAAAAAAAAAAATTGCTTCGTATATTTAGCTTTTTTTCCTTTTCATGGAATCAGTAATATTTACTTCTGTATTGAATTTGGAAAACTTGTATGTTGATTTTCAAAATATGCATTGCAGACAACTTTGTTTAAAAGTTCTTTTTAGTCACAAATTGTTTCTGTTTTTTTATATAACTATATTTAAATTAAAAAACTCGCCTTCATGATACTGGCTTTAGGTTAGACTCATAGAATATTGTTCCCAAATCATGTTATAAGCAAATGTTTTCTTCATCGATAATATTATTATACATGCATCAAATCAAATAGATTTTTAGATAAATGATTTTACCACTGTTTGAATCTTATTAATAAAAGCGAAATGGCGTCGGTCTGTGTGCTGTCTACAGAAAAATCTACAGCATTCAGACACAGTGATGCCAGATGGTTGAAAATTATTTCTCCAAACTGGTTTCCAAATTTCCATAAATCAGGCTTTTTTTTTTCGAAAAAATTGATTACCTTTTTTTATTAACTTGATTTTTACTAAAAAGGGAAAATGAAAAGATTTCAAAAAAATATATCAAGTAGATTTTTCTATAATTTAAGCTCAGATTTTTCTCCAAATGAAGGCAATTTTTCAAAATAATCCCCAAATAGTAATAAAGTCTCTAGTCGTAGTTCCGTGGTCGTAGGGATAAATCATTAGTTGCCACATTTTCCATTTTTGACCTTCCTTCAGATTATAATATAGTTACCTATTGCTTGAGAAAGACGAGAAAAAAATAAAAAAGTATCTTATTTTCTATGCAAATTATTTTTATATTTTTTGGATATACGTTCAATATTTCGTATTTAAAGGCCCTCTTCACTTACCATTACCTTTTCTAAAATTCCAATGTTATTCTATGGAAAACTTTCTTTGCAGTTAAAACAGCGACATATTAATTGATTGTGACGCGGTTTTTTTTTATTGAATTACTCTCATTTCATAAACTGACGCACCTTTTGTCGATTTTATGAAAGAATAACAGTTGTTTTTTAAAAAAAGCTGTTTTATTGCAATATTATTGCAATGCATTATGTTTGCAATATTATATGCATTAAATGGCTTATAAATTATTCCCTTAATTTGCTAAAAGAGAATTTAAAAAGGCGCATCAATTTCAAAGAGTTTAATGAAATGTACGTAAAAATCTTATACTTTAATAAAATTTTAAATGAATTAAAATTGCAAAGATATTGCAAAAATTGGAGTAAAATGTTCCAATTTTTCGATTTGACACACTCTTTATTCGGCTCCACCTCTCAGACAGATGTTTTTGCGGTTCGACGAACAGATGTTTATATTTTTGTTATGAAGATACATCGTTCGGGGTTTTTATTTCTTTACTTCTTCTATGACTATAGATTTTTTTTTTCTTTTTGTATTACGGACGTGAGTCTGAGTAACATATAGATTTAGAAGACAAACGTTTAAAGAGTTATTAATACGAAATATATGATCGCATTTCATTTTAAATATTTTTCGTGGCACATACTACTGTTTGCACGATAAATCTGATATTTCACTCATAATGCAATGAGTGGCAATATACGAACATCTATGTTAGCGATTCGTAAAAAATATTTTGTTGAGTTAAACAGATTTTCAATAATAGAATTTAAAGTAAATAATCTGGTATGGCACCCATACGACTTTCTCTTACCTAAAATTAAAATTCTATTATGATAGATTGCAGATTGACGAGTAAGATAACGTTCTATGTATAACTAGTGAATATGCAGATAAGGAAAATCTCCATCATATTAGCATCACGCATTATTCAACAGATTATTTTTATTTATTCCCTATATAATATATATATATATATATACATATTGAATCTATTGACTTTTTTTTATAAACAGAAACCTGCGGCTTATTTTTATATAAACAGAAACCTGCGGCTCATTTCTGTCGAGCTATCTACATGATAGACCAGAGATGTTTCTGCCTAATGGTTGTCTGAGTGAGTAATGCTGACCGGGATGACGGCCTGGATAGCTCAATTGGTACAGCCTTGATCTTGTAAGTCAAAGATCCGGGGTTCGACTCCCGGTCCAGGTATTATTTTCACTCAGTCGGAAAAATAAAATTTCAATAAATATGATTTTCTTCCACAGTTGATTGTGTGATTTTAATAAAAATTATAAACAGAAACGTTTCTGAGGGGGATTGCAGCCCCCCTCAACCCCTCTGCTTCTCTCTTTCTATAACTATCTGTGTATGTATGTATTCCTAATAACTGACTGTCTTGTACTTGTACTAATTCCCTGTAATTCATAAGTACTTCTACCAAATTTCATGCAAATTAATTACATAACATACTAGAATTATTTTTTCCAACCCTGTAAATTAAATACCAATTCTATGCCCACATTTCCCCACAGAAAAATATGCTTTTAAAATTCTAAGAAAATTTCATATTTCGTGGGGTGTAACCATGTTGAAATGCAATACCAGTGTTGAAATATGGACTATAGACTGTAATAGAACGAAATTCTTTTATGTAACTCGGAAAAGCAGCCACAGTAATTATATACACTAAAAAAATTAGAATACACCTATTTAATTAATTATAATTCATGAATATTTCAATGTAATTTGAATCATTTGGATGATTACAGAATGTCATCCGAATTCACTTGTGTGATCCCGCAAATAAATCATTTAGTCTATACATATCCCTTTTATTAGCGTTAACATGTTTTTATATACCTTTATAATGTCTGGTAATTCCACTGTGTTGAATGGAGCATAAACGTTTTAAAATGCGCTTATATATATATATATATATATATGTATTTATTTTTACTGCAGGCAATAATATCATGAAATTATTTTGTCTCCTTAAACAATCCATAAACATTGCATACGTCAATAAAAACTATTCAACTTATTCTACGTTTTCCATGAACAATTGTTCGAAATTTGACATAATTTGGATGATTACGTGATAGTATCGGAACACGTATGTAAAGTCCTATGTATTAATTAGAAAGCCTAACAGCACACGTATTTTCTGCAGAAAACATCAGTTTAAGTCTCTCAGTAATACCCTAATTTCACTTTGTTCAATGCAGAGTACCGACGTTAAAATTTGTTTAAACTAAATTCACCCCGTAGGCCGTAATGATAAGAAAAACTTTGGGTTGTCCCTGTACATAGACCATAAAAAATTATACAGCTCTTTTTATACAGAGCTTGAACGTGTATACAGTGGCGGATCCAGAACTTGACTTTTGGGGGGGGGGGGGGCTAAGATTTTTCAAAGTGTTATTCTAGACCAATAAAAAATTTACAATTGCAATATTCAATTGTGAATATCAGTGATTTAAGGGGGGGGGGCTTCAGCCCCCTAGCCCCCCCCCTTAAATCCGCCACTGCGTGTATACCAATTTGCAAGTTATTTGGAGGATTTTTGCAGCCGTTATTGCGGTACATACACATTCTGTCCATAGGCCATAGTGATAAGGAAAGCTTTGGTGTGTGTGTCCCTGTACACGAATTGCAAATAGAATACACGCCAAAACCAAAACAGCTAATTCCATGTGGCTCGAAAAGATGTGTACGAAATTGCAAATCAATAGCGTGATTCTTGCGGTCACACAATATTAAACAGGTCATTTTTATTCATTTCTCACTATATAATATTGCGCATATATTGATTCGATTGACTTGCTACATAAACAGATACGTTCCTGAGGGAGGCTGCCGACCCTTCCGAAACTAATAAAGATAGAGCTACGAAACTTCAGATTTAAGACAGAACTGGTGTACAGATGAATTTTATAAAGTTCGGTGAAAACTGGAAAAATGGAAGTGGGACATCCGAAAACGGAAGTGGGACCGTAAGTCCGTATCTCAAAAACTGCTCTAACGATTTTCTTCAAATTTGCTACATAAGTACTCTATTAGATTTTCTTCCGAATGATATAGTTGGTTAGTTCAGGAAAATTGATAAGATCCCTGTTTAAATAGCTGAATTTCAGGTCTCGCAAGTGCGTTTTTTTCTTTTTTTTTTTTTTTAAAACGGCTGTTCGGATTTTTTTCAAACCCGCCATATTAACTCCCTTTTAAATATCTTTTTGTATGTAATTATTGTTTTCCGATCAATAATTGAGTATGCTATGTTTTGTTAAAAGTTGGTATCTCAAAAACGGCTCTAACGATTTTCTTGAAAACTGTTGCATATTTCCATTTTAGATTGCCTTTCTCGTATAATGCGTGGTTATGACAGGAAAATTAACAGTCATCATGGTCAGGTAAGCCACTTTTATATCTCGGAAATTGGTGTTTCAAAAAATAATTCTACCATTTTTTTTTACCTTAACTCGCTATGTAAACTCTGTTTTACATATCTATATCAGTTTGTCAGGCGTCTACTTCGTTAGGTCAATTTTATGTCTTCTGATCGCATTAAAAAAAAAAAAATTGTATATAATGCGTGAAATAGTGGGTAATGGAAGTAGTGTGGTTGCTTCACACCAATTATTTATTTATTTTATTTTGTCTAAAATTACTTTTTGGGACTCTGGAGACCTTAAAACATGTAAATCAGGTGAAAACTCGATATCGAATTTTCGGACCGAATACAATACTTTTATTAATTACGGTTGTCGGGTAATGGAATTAAAAAACCATAAAAAACTTTCTTCTATATCATCTATATAAAAGCGTCATTTACCGTCACATCTTAAAATAATAAATTTTTATCTGACGGTGAAATATATCATCAATATCAAAGATGAAATGTCTTCGAAGCAAAGTTTTACCCTGCAGCATAATTTTGGGTAATTTCAATATATGATTTGAAAGTAGCAACTCGCAAATTACCCATTCTTCCGCTTTTCATATTACACACAGGGCTATGTTTGTGTGTGAATACGTAAATGGTTATTGGGATATCTGTTTTGAGAAAAACCTTTGAACCAAAATTCCACACATATATAGCTATTCTCCTCTATGAGTGCACGAATATCTATTTAGATAACACTTCTTACAATATTCTTTGCAACACATTTGATCCATACAGCTTTTTTTTTTTTTTTTTTTTTTTTTTGTGTGTGTGTGTACATCCTATTTAGATCTTTTTCGAGAAAATCTTTTACGGCAGACTTTACACACATATAACTTTTGCGTGTATGACTAACGTAAATGTATAATGAGATTATTCTTCTGAGAGAATCTTTACACACATACCTTTACAGACATATTGCTTTTCTTCTGTACGGTTGCATAATTATCCATTGAGAAAAACACGTGGAGCACTTTACACACATGTCCTTTTTCCTGTATCAGTTAGGAAAAGTCTATTCAAATTGGTCGTTCCCTAAAACTGTCCAGAACATATTTTCAAAAACATACGGCTTTAAACATGAACATGCTTACATTTTACATGAATGTGTAAATGTCTTTTTAGACTACTCTTCACAGAGAATCTTCAAGGACACATTTTACACACATATGGTTCTTATTCTGAATGAGTTCGTAAATGGTAATTTAGAACCTGCCTTGAAGAAAACTTTTTAGAACAGATTTCACATCCGTATGGCTTTTCGCCTGTGTGTGTGCGTGAATGCACATTTAACTGCTTCTTCTCAGGGAATCCTTTACAACACATTTCACACACATATGGTTTTTCACCTGTGTGTATGCGTGAATGCACAGTTAACTGACTCTTCTGAGAGAATTCTTTAGGACACATTTCACACACGTATGGCTTCTCGCCTGTATGAGTGCGTAAATGCACTTTTAATACTTGCTTCCGAGAGAATTTTTCAGAACACACTTCACACACGTACGGATTTTTTTCTGTATGAGTTTGAAAATGGTAATATAGACCCTGCCTTGTAAAAAACTCTCTAGAACAGATTTTACACACGTATGGCTTTTCACCTGTGTGTATGTGTGAATGCACATTTAAATCATCCTTCCGAGAAAATCCTTTAGAACACATTTCACACACGTATGGCTTTTCTCCTGTATGAGTTCGTAAATGGTAATTTAGAACCTGCCTTGTAGAAAACTTTTTAGAACAGATTTCACATCCGTATGGCTTTTCGCCTGTGTGTGTGCGTGAATGCACATTTAACTGACTCTTCTGAGAGAATCCTTTAGAACACATTTCACACACGTATGGTTTTTCGCCTCTGTGTATGCGTAAATGCACATTTAACTTACTCTTCTGAGAGAATCCTTTAGAACACGTTTCACATACGTATGGTTTTTCTCGTGTGTGAGTGCGTGAATGCAAATATAACAGACTCTTCTGAGAGAATGCTTTAGAACACATTTCACACACGTATGGCTTTTCGCCTGTATGAGTTTGTAAATGGTAATTTAGAGCCTTCCTTGAAAAAAACTTTCTAAAGCAGATTTCACACAAGTATTGCTTTTTACCTCCGTGACTGCGTTTTTAATTTTATTTGCCGAGAGAATGCTTTAGAACAAATTTTACACACATACGGCTTTTCTTGGATGTCAGTGTATGCATGTACATTTACATTTTCCATTTTTGACTTTCCTTCAGAATATAATATAGTTACCTATTGCTTGAGAAAGACGAGAAAAAAATAAAAACGTATCTTATTTTCTACGCAAATTATTATTATTTTTTTTTTTGGATATACGTTGAATATTTCGTATTTAAGGGCCCTCTTCACTTACCATTTCCTTTTCTAAAAGCCTATGTTATTCTATGGAAAACTTTCTTTGCACTTAAAACAGTGACATATTAATGGGCTCTTCCCACCTGACGTCAGAGGTCACTAGGGGCGAGTCCAGCCTCTGGAACACTTCGACCGATCCAACTGGGCCCTGAGACATTTGATCCACGACCGGTCGAAAGAAGAGGCTGGACGATTCCGATCCCTCTATTGGATCAAAATCAGTGCTGCCATCTGTAGGCTTAGTTTGAAATTAGCTCTAAAATATTAGAATTAAATTAGTTAAAGAAAAATTTAATTCATTAATTAACAATATAATTTAACTATGAATAAAAAAGATAGATGCATATCTATTTTTTTCTATTCTGCATAGCTGGGTACATATGCAATGAGATACAATAATATTAATTATATAATTCTTTTTCAAAAATTATTAAAAAAAAAAATAATAACAATAAAATTTTAATTTTAGAAAATTTTCCAGGAAATTTTTTTTAATTAATTCCCTCAATTATGCATTTTTGTATTTTAACGATATATTGTAAACAATTTTAAGTAATATTTTATGGATTTATTATCAAGCTAATTTTTGTTAAATATTTTTAAGTTTGAATGTTGAAATTTAAAGCAAATATTTAGCATTCAAATATTTGATGTAAATAAGAAGTAGGTTCAAGTTTTATTATTATGGTTGGTTGTAGGATTTTAAGGCCGATTGACTCCTGATGTGTCCTAGGCCTAGAGGGGGAATGCCCTCCGTGGGGGTCTTTCTAAGGGGTCCTAGCCCGTATTTACGCAAGTTTCGGAGGAAACCACGGAAAACTCCGAACGGGTAGGTCGCGACCTGGGATCGAACCCGGCACCTCCCATCTACTAGCTTTGAGCGCAGAACCGCTCGGCCGCTGGTGGGCGTTTTATTATTATGATTTAAGGTAAGAAATATGAAACTATTACACATTGCCAAAAAAATATAAAATTAAATTTTGATTTAAATCAATGATTGCAAAAAAAAAATAAATAAATAAATAAAATAAAATAAAATAAAATAAAATAAAAAAATAAAAATAAAAATAAACAGTTTTTTAAATTATCACTTCATTGATTGGTTTGCAAATTCAATTAATTATGATTTCAATCAATAATATTTTAAATGTTTAATATATTTAAGATTTTTTTTATAAATTTAAATACAAATTAAATATTGATTTTTAAATATTGTTAATTACTTTTATGTTTGATTGCTAAAATTTAATGCAAATATATTAACAAAGCAGTGCAAAACATATTTAAAATATTTTGTTAAACTGAAAATTTAAAAATTGTTAGCAGGGAGCATTGTAAAATTTTATTTTATTAAATTTAAATAATATTCGATATTTTTTTTTTTTTTTTTTGCATTATTGTATTATATTTCAATTCATTGCATGAATATATTTATAATTCTAAAACAATTATACCCAGTAGCGGCTCGTGAGATTCCTTTACAGGGGGGCTGCATAGCTGCATGTCTATGTAAGATTTGAGAAAAAAGCGAAAATGATTTTCTAAATAATCTGTTTTAATCGGGGTCTTCGGGTTTTATATGCGCAGACTGAGCAAGAATCAGAGCAATACAGGATGCAGCATAGATTTAAAATTTTATATTATTGGACATTCATTACAAAAAAAAAAAAAAAGAAAAAAGAAAAATCTGGAGATTTTATGTTGTTAACTTTATTTATTAATGATAATAAATTTTCCCCCAACAAAATATTTTTTTGCACATTAAAAAGATACACACAATGATTTATATAAAAATAATAATAAATAGTTTGATTACATACTTATGTAGATCTGTACAGTTCTTGCGCTAATAAGTGCAAATAATTCGAATCTATAGTTCATAGTGATTAAGAATTTCTTTTTGTGTCTCTGTAAAAGAATTTATATGTCCAGTACTCATCAAAACAATACAAATTGCGTGGCGATTACCTGTAACCTCCCTACTAATTTTTAGCTCAAATGGATAAAACATTTAGGCGCAATCGCACTTCATAAAGTTAAGTCCATTAATCAAAATGATAAGGAATTTTCTTTGTGCCCTTGTAGCAGAACTATAACTCTCACATCCATCAAATTATATAAAGCTCGTTTGATGGTGACCTTTCACATACCTACCAGCTTTCAGTTCAATCGAACCAAGCATTTAGATGTTATGATATTCACTGACATATATACACTTACTCACACTATACATATAACACTGTAAAAATAGCTAAAATGAGTTCAGGAGACCTCAAAATGTTATAGTAATGTAATGCTCGTATCTTAAAAGTGCAGTTATAATGATGCGTTTCATTAATTTATTTAGAACATCCTTTGAAATATTAATTAAAAGAATTAACATTGACGTAAAATCTTACACATCACATAGATTATGAAATGCTTGTCTAATATTACGAACATTTTATTATTATTATTATTTTTTTTAAATGCGAACTTTACACACATGGTACAGTAAATTAAAGTTTACACATGGTACAGTAAACTAAAATTTCATTTAGATATGAAACCTTAGTATAATTAAAAATGAATTTCCAAAATTTGCTGCACATAGTCAGTAACGTATCCGATATCTTCTTTATTGCCGTGCATTAAAAAAAAAAAAAAAATTACAAATGTTAAAACACTATTTTCTTTAGATATGTTTAAAAAGATTTGAATAGTATATATCAGTTTAATTTGGTTTAAAATATTATCCAAACATTCTGGATGTTTTGTGTGTTCTCGTAAAAGAAGTATAAATGAAAAATACAACATTTTCTAAATAGATAAGTTTGTTATGCATTAGAATAATTTATATAAATTTCCTAGATTCTGCAACAAAATAACACTGCTAAAATGTATTTAAATTAATTTTCTTATAAAGTGTAATGTGTAAGAAATTTTTGTGCATTCCTCTAAATGAACTGTGAACGAAACGTACCCCATTTCCAATAGGAAAAATAGTGTGGTCAATCTAAAGAACGGATATTAAAATGCTTAAATTTCCGAGCATATTTCTGAAAGTTCTCACTCAAATAGAAAGACAGATGAAACGAAATTATAAATGCTTTCCAACATCGTTGTACGAAAATGTCATAAATTAGAAATTTAGTAATCTCGTGTTTTTAAGAAAGGTTCGACAGCTAATATTTCTCATCAAAATAGAAAAACATTAGTGACTAAAATACAAGTGAAAAAAAAAATAATAATAATATTATTATTATTATTATAACCTTATAGACAAAGTGATTAAACATTTGATAAATTTTAAATATTATGTTTAAGGGAAAATTCATATAAAAATTGATATTCTGTCTATTCAACGTTTCTGCCATTGGCAAAGCAAGAAACCGAAAAACCGTGTGAAATTTCCATGTAATATAAAATAAAAATCTGTTTGAAAAATAAATAAAAATGACTTCTATTTTCTCATATAATCGTGAATAACCTTCATGCTAATTTTTTTTTACCTCTCATACATAAATAATCTTCAAACACAACGATTACCGCATTAAAAACTGCGAAGAAAAAAAAAGTAGATTACAAAGGGAAATTGTTCTTTTCCAGCATAACCGAAATCCCTAATCAGATCGGTGCTGCATGGGATGCAGCTCCAACGCAATGGTCGAAACTGGTAGGGAAAACGAGTAGGGGCGGTTGTAACTGTTCTTTCCCTAAAGAAATCCCTTTTTTGGGGAGCTGCATGAATGAGCAGTCCCTTTACGAATTTTCGGGGTGCTATTTCGTTTAAAAATGGTTAATTTTTCTCAACTTTTTTACAATTTTTCATGACAACGAAGTAATCTGCTTTTCTATACGCATAATACTATACAATATAATAATATTTATTTTCAAAATATTTTGAAAGTTGATAAAATATTTTTTTTCGAATATTTCTGGGGGGGCTGCAGCTCTGCAGCTCCTGCCACGAGCCGCCACTGATTATACCGTTCTTTACCAAAAATAAAATGCTTGTAGGCATATTCGCGTTTGTAAGAACCGATGGATGGCGGAACCAGAGCAATAACCAACGGCCAATCAGAGCAATGGATTTGTAAATGGATCAAATGACTCGGAAAATTTTGATCCACGACCGGTCCATGGAACACATTACACTGGACGACTTTGATCCAGACCGGTCGATGAGACTGGACGCATTGTTCCACGACCAATTGGATCGATCCTGGATCGGTCGAGAGCCTGAACCCGCCCATGATAGAGGAAAAATAAATAGTATTGTTTATCTATCCGCGTTTGTAATGATCGATAAATGACGCTTCCTCAACTACAATTGTTAGTAAATATAATAGCCACACGTGCATTTATTATTGTTCTTTCTTGTTGTTCTATCATTGTTTCAGTGTGAAAGCTATCAGTGGTGTGATAATTTCACCTTAGCCCACCAGAGGGCGAGCATTTCATTACAATCGCGGATAGCGATTGCTGAAATAACATATTTCCTATTCTTATTTTTGATCAATCGTATTTAATCTGTGTTATTTTTTATAAATCATCATTTTTAATCCATTTTATATCATTATTCATCATCTTTTGTTTGCTGTATACATTTACAATCATCATTTAGTTTATGTTTGTTATTGATGTTGCATTAAGAACATGTTTAACACTCTGATTTTTGGTACTTAAATCAGTGACAGTGCAATATCGTACTGCGTAAATCCATTTAGACCAGTAACTAAGTTAATTAACTTGTTGTAACACCTTTATGCAATTAAATTAAATGAAAACATTTTAAAATTTCAAATTATAATCCATAAACATTCTACAAGAAGCTATTATTTATTGCTAAATCAGTTAACGTTACAGTTACACTACAATTTACAAAAATCGATTCTTATAGGTAAAAATAAATAAACACATAAAATGTTTTTTAAAAATTATTAAATTTACAAATACAATTATTCTACTGTTTACAAATGCACAATATTACTTTTATTTTATTTTATATTAAATATTAAAATTTTTGTTCTTAAGAACAATATTTAATTGAATTCGATTCTCAGAATTCGATTATTCGTATTCCTCTATCACGTGATTGAGCAGACGACGCTGGGAAAAGCCCATTGATTGTGACGCGGTGTTTTTTTATTGGATTACTCTCATTTCGTAAACTGACGCACCTTTTGTCAATTTTATGAAAGAATAACAGTTGTTTTTTAAAAAAGCTGTTTTATTGCAATATTATTGCAATGCATTATGTTTGCAATATTATATGCATTAAATGGCTTATAAATTATTCCCTTAATTTTCTAAAAGAGAATTTAAAAAGGCGCGTCAATTTCAAAGAGTTTAATGAAATGTACGTAAAAGTCTTATACTTTAATAAAATTTTAAATTAATTAAAATTGCAAAGAAATTGCAAAAATTGGAGTAAAATGTTCCAATTTTTCGATTTGACAACCCTTTATTCGGCTCCACCTCTCAGACAGATGTTTTTGCGGTTCGACGAACAGATGTTTATATTTTTGTTATGAAGATACATCGTTTCGGGGTTTTTATTTCTTTACTTCTTCTATTACTATAGATTTTTTTTTCTTTTTGTATTACGGATGTGAGTCTGAGTAACATATAGATTTAGAAGACAAATACGAAATATATGATCGCATTTCATTTTAAATATTTCTCGCGGCACATAATACTGTTTGCACGATAAATCTGATATTTCACTCATAATGCAATGAGTGGCAATGTACGAACATCCATTTTAGCGATTCGTAAAAAATATTTTGTTGAATTAAACAGATTTTCAATAATAGAATTTAAAGTAAATAGTCTGGTATGGCACCCATACGACTTTCTCTTACCTAAAATAAAAATCTATTAAGATAGATTGCAGATTGACGAGTAAGATAACGTTCTATATATAACTAGCGGACAGACCCTGACTTACAGCAGGGCATACGGGGCAACTGCCCTGGGCCCCCCTTCTGGAAGGGGCCCCCTACAGGCGAATACAGAAATTCTGCAACCTAAAGACCTCTTATGCCACTGCAAGGGGGCCCCCAGAATAGGCTTGCCCCGGGGCTGCAGGTAGTCTAAGTTGGGCCCTGCTAGCGGATATGCAGATCAGGAAAATCACCGTCCTATTTGCATCACGCATTATTCAACAGATTATTTTTATTTATTCCTTATATAATATATATATATATATATATATATATATATATATATATGATAATATTGAATCTATTGACTTTTTATATAAACAGAAACCTGCGGCTTATTTTTATATAAACAGAAACCTGCGGCTCATTTCTGTCGAGCTATCTACATGATAGACCAGAGATGTTTCTGCCTAATGGTTGTATGAGTGAGTAATGCTGACCAGGGCGACGACCTGGATAGCTAGCTCAATTGGTAGAGCCTTGACCTTGTAAGTCAAAGATCCGGGGTTCGACTCCCGGTCCAGGCATTATTTTCACTCAGTCGGAAAAATAAAATTTCAATAAATATGATTTTCTTCCACAGTTGATTGTGTGATTTTAATAAAAATCATAAACAGAAACGTTTCTGAGGGGGGTTGCAGCCCCCGTCAACCCCTCTGCTTCTCTCTTTCTATAACTATCTGTGTATGTATGTATTCCTAATAATTGACTGTCTTGTACTTGTACTAATTCCCTGTAATTCATAAGTACTTCTATCAAATTTCATGCAAATTAATTACATAACATACTAGAATTATTTTGTGCAACCCTGTAAATTAAATACCAATTCTATGCTCACATTTCCCCACAGAAAAATATGCTTTTAAAATTCTAAGAAAATTTCATTACATTTTGTGGGGTGTAACCATGTTGAAATACAATACCAGTGATGAAATATGGACTATAGAACGTAATAGAACGAAATTCTTTTATGTAACTCGGAAAAGCAGCCACAGTAATTATATAAACTAAAAAAATTAGAATACACCTATTTAATTAATTATAATTCATGAATATTTCAATGTAATTTGAATCATTTGGATGATTACAGGATGTCATCCGAATTCATTTGTGTGATCCCGCAAATAAATCATTTAGTCTATACATATCCCTTTTATTAGAGTTAACATGTTTTTATATATCTTTATAATGTCTGGTAATTCCACTGTGTTGAATGCAGCATAAACGTTTTAAAATGCGCTTATACAGAGGCTGTTCGCACATTTTTTAGACGATTTTGATGGAGTGTACTGAAGCAATTTCACTCATATTTCGAGTTTTATTTGTTCAGTTTGATAGCCCTTGTTCTTAACTAACATTCTACATCATAATTTCTATGATAATAATGCTTTTTATAATATCGGAAGAGATATATTTTTCTACTCCTCTTGAACGGCTTTCCAGAGTCCACAAAGCGTGTAGGTCGGTGGATAATGTTGATTTTAAGAGTCGAAAAACACAAAAATCCAACAGTGATACATCAGAAGATTTAGCAGGAATGTCAGTGAAGGGTATGGTTTTAATTCCCGTTTTTTGTTCCATTTTTTTCTAGAAAAGCAATTGCGGATTGTGATGTGTGGCTGCTTGTTTTGTCTTGATACAGTTCAACGGATTGATAGCATTGTGGATAAAGATCTGGATTTTCATTTTCAAAAATTGGAATTAAAATATGTTCTTGAGAGTATTTAGAGTTGATTTTGACATTTTTGGCACACTTCTTTGCTTTTATCTTGCGCTTGTATGAAAAACCAGTGGCAATCATAAATCCTTTAGAAAAACTTTCTTTTGATGCTTTGAGCCATGTAGCAAATTTTTTTTCTCCACTTTTGTGATAATAAATTGACTTTTTTTTTATTGCAACCACTTACATAGACCCAAGATCAATCTGTTGTTGCAACGTTTTTCCATTTTTCTCCTGATAAATGCTTTTCATAAAGATTTCACTAAAAACTATCTTTGGAAAGAGCGGAAACCTATCCTTCAATCCACTGCCATTTTAAAAGCGAATTTTTGCATCTAAACAAAAATTCTAAATATCAGAAGGTAAATAAAACTTCCAAAAATATAACTGTTCTGAAAATAAAATTCTCCATGCAAACGATTTTTTCTTACTGCGAAATAAAATCGTCTAAAAAATGTGCGAACAGCCTCTGTATATATATATATATATATATGTATGTATTTGTTTATTTATTTTTACTGCAGACAATAATATCATGAAATTATTTTGTGTGTCTCTGTAAACAATCCATAAACGTTGTATATGTCTGTAAAAACTATTCAACTTACTCTACGTTTTCCATGAACAATTGTTCGAAATTTGACATAATTTGGATGATTACGTGATAGTATCGGAACACGTATGTAAAGACCTATGTATTAATTAGTGCTGGACGATATCAGAAATTAAATATCGCAATATATCACCAAGTTAATATCGATATTAGTCATATGTTGCGATATTTCTTTCAAGATAGGAAAAAATAGACATTTGTTATTTTTTAACAACATATGCACACGAATTTTAAAGTATACAAGTATACAGTGTTTTCCATGTATTTTGTGGTATATTACTACCATTACTTTATCATTAAAAAAAAAAAATCATAAAAAGTGAATCAATATTTTGTGTTTCTTATAACTTATACTATTGCTTTTAAGTATACCTCTGTATAGTTTATCCTCTATTCTTCCCATTTTAAGCTTTAATTATTTTAAAATCATATTTAACACAGCTAATATGTGATCTGTGTTTTATTTGTACCAAGTATATCAAAATTCATAATTCTACTAAAAATAAAGCTTAAGAAAAATTGTCTTAAGATGTAGGTATTAAATAAAAAGGAAAATCATTTTAAATAGTTAAGAAATGCCATTGGAATTGGATACACCTTTTTTGGTCGTAGAGAGTAATATTTTTTACTTAAAACAATTATATGCATCCTAAATGTCAGTTACTTGTTTGTCTTTTTATTTTTGTTTCTGCTTACCAAATCCTTACAATATTTTTTAAATGTATATGTGTTCAATTCACATTCGTAATAGTTTCACAACAATTGAAAATTGAATTATATATATATTATATATATATATATATATATATATATATGTTTACATTGTCAGTATAAAAATTATATTATTTAAACAATATTATGTTAAAGTTTCATTTTGTTACTTAAAGTAACTCATTTTGCATTTAAACCAATTTTATTTAACATGTACGGCTAAAAAAAAAAAAGAAAGAAAGAAAGAAAGAAGGAAAAGGAAAGAGAAAAAATAAATGCTACACAAAAAAAGTAATAAACTATCCAATATTATATATTTCTATAAAGAAACTGTCACTGTAAAATTACTGAAGATAAAACTTTATTTTACGTCAGTCAGATAGCACCCTTTCTCCCTTCCCATGTTATCCAATGGGATTTTTGTCGCGTCGTTTTATAAAAATATTTTATTAAAAAATGAACTTTTTGGAATTCTGTTTTTTGAATATTACTCTTTGAACAGGTCGTCTTTTAGCTTGAATTCTGTTTTTTTTTTAATATTACTCTTTGAACAGGTCGTCTTTTAGCTTAGTGAGCAATTTTTCGAAAAAATAAATTTAAATATTTTACTTAGAGATCCACACTTAGAGTCCATAATTTACTTATTGAAATAAAATATTTAAACTAATTTTTTCGAAAAATTGTTCACCAAGCTAAACGGCGACCCGTTCAAAGAGCAAGTATCTGTTTTTTGTAAACTAGAGTCCTTGCGCAAGATTGAGTCCTTTTTTCTGTAAAATTCATAAAATTTTAATTTTAAATTTCAAAACTCTAGAAAAATAAAATGACAGGTATCCATTTTCGACTATAAACATAAACATGTCATTTCAAAGGAACAGATATGATATCTGTAGTCCATGGCAAAATAATAATAATAATAAAAGATGGCGAAAATATCTGACAAACATATTTAATTCCTTTCAAATATCATGGTCATTTTAATAAAGTATATGAAGACAGCAATCAGTAATATATGAAACAAATATTTCGTACAATATATATGCATTACGAAAATATTCATATGGCATGTATGTTTTCGTATTACGTTTTGATCGCCAAATACACAAAATGCGGAGGACGAACAGATATTAAATCTATGCCCATTTTGTTTCTAGAGATTTGAAATTTAAAATTAAAATTTTGTCAATTTGACAGGTAAATAACTTAATCTAACACATGTGCACGATAACTAATTTGTAATTATACCCAAATATGGGGATTAAAATGGGGAAATAATTTTCCTCGATTTTTAATAATTTTTTACAAAAAATCCGATGGACGATTAGGAAATTTTTTTTTAATTGGCCATAACGACGGTCAGTGATGTCACATTTCGCTTGCGTATACCTTCTGCATATATAAGAAGAAAGCATAAGATTTGAAAAAAAAAAAACTTTTGGTTTTCGGTTTTCGATGAATTTACAGAGTTTGAGATTTCCTTGCATTTCAATTAACTGAAATTCACTACTTATTTTTAAAAAGTGGATTTATTACTAGCTTCTGCATCTATCAAAGAAAAAATTTCGATTTTCTGTTTTCGCTAAATTTAAGTGTTTTGAGATTTCCTTGAGTTTCAATTAACTGAAATTAACTACAGTACACTCCCGATTATCCGCGGTATTGGGTGGCGCGGCTACCGCGGATAACGAAAATCGCGGATAATCCGCAAAAATGTTGAAAATGGAAGAGAATAAAAGAGAAAACAATTATAACATGAAAAATCAGTTTATGTAATACAGTATTACCATACTGTAAGACGTAAAATAATCTTACCTCTTAAAAAAGTCAGTCTTACACCCTCTTAGAAAAGTCAGTCACTTGTTTTTGTTTCTTGCTTTGGAAAAATTTTTTCTTGATCCGCGATTGAATTTTGCGTAGCATAAGTTTTTCAGCCAACTGCGCGTCTTCGTCTTGTTCCTCTAAATAATGGAGCAGTCCGTCGACGTGTTGTAAAGCCTCTTCGTGTGTCATCCGCGCCTGTGCATTAGCATCTTCTTCTTCGCTCTCGTTTTGCCGCTCTTCTTCACTCTGAAACTCACCCATTGCTTTTTGAACGATTTCCTCATCCGACAACCTTTCAAAGCCAGGATCTTCGGCGTCACACTCCAACCACTCTTTAATGTTCTCATCGTTGACGTTCTCACCACCAGGAACAGTTTTTACTAACTCGGCCAGCGTTGCAGTAGGCATGTCCACATCCTCCTCTCCCTTGTCATTGTCGTCTTCATTTAGTTCGACTTTTTCTTCAATTTTGGGGAAGATTTTCCTCCATGACTTAATGAGGGTTGGTTGTTTTACTGATTCCCATGCAGATGCAATATCGTTGATGCTATCCGAGATTGTGTATTCTTTCCCAAACTGTTTAAAATCACAACCTTCTTCAATTTTGGTCATTAGAAGTTTGGTGCGGTATTGTCTCTTCATTGACGCAATCACTCCTTGGTTCATCGGTTGAATTAGAGCAGTAACATTAGGGGGGAGAAACATTGCAAAAAATTTGCCATCAGAAGACTTAAGCACACTTGCACTGGGATGAGAAGGTGCGTTGTCGATCAATAGCACCGCCTTTTCTGGCAATTTTTTGCTTTGAGGTGTTTTCGCACTTCAACAACAAAGATCTTAACGAACCATTGTTTAAATATTGAATGATCCATCCATCCTCTTTTTTGATTGAAATAATCAACCGGCAAATTTTCTGCTCTAGTGCCTTTAAACGACCGCGGTTTTTTAGCCTTTCCAATGACAGCAAGCCTAAGCATATGTCTACCTGTAGCATTACTGCACGACATGATGGTGTATCTTTATTTGCTACTTTTGTGTCCAGGCGCTTGACGTTCATATTCAAATGCTAACGTGCGGGTGGGAAGGCATTTCCAGAAGAGTCCAGACTCGTCAGCATTATAAATTTGTTCAAATGATAACTTCTCTTTTGACACTAATGCTCCAAATTCCTGTTGAAAATCGTCCGCTGATTGCTGGTCGCCACTAAGTTTTTCCTCATGAATTCCAATCTCACGAATTCCATGACGCTGCTTAAAACGAGTTAACCAGCCAGATGATGCATCAAATTTGCCTTCCATGCCTAACAAATCAAAAAATACTTTTGCCTTAGCCGCGATGATAGGACCGTTTACGGGAGTTCCCTCACTTCGCACCTGAGCTAACCACTCCGCCAAAGCCGTATCTAGTTCATCAAATGTGGACTTCTTCATAGTTTTTCGTTTTTTCATTCCGGAAGCACTGTCTGACATTGATGCAAAGTTCAGCAATTTTTCTTTGTTCTTTAAAATGTCACGTACTGTTGTTTCCCCGATTCCATAATCCAAACACATATGCTTCCTTGAAGCGCCGTTTTCTAATTTTGAAATCATTTCCAGTTTTGGGGCAATCGTCAACACAACCTTCTTTCGCTTTTCAGCCATTTTAAATCCGCAACGAAAAATGTACCAAACCAGGCAACACAATCACTAAACACGATAAAAGACGAACAATACTGTTAAACATCGACCGGTCAGCGTCAGCACTCACCCAATACTGAAGTGTCAGATGAGAGGGGATAGTTTGGACACGTGAGTAGGCGGGGCCTACGGCTGTAGGCTAGAGAGAAAGAGGAGGGGAACGGTGGGAGGGGGAGTTCAGCGACCTTGGCGCGAACACCTGCGTATTGTCAGTGGCTCGGAGATAAAAATGCAGTACTACATTGCGTGCCAGCCTATATCAACCTAAGACTACTATATAACATCAACCCTTACATTGTTTATCCCTGCGAACGGGTTAGCTGCACCTGCTTTGTGCACGTGACTGTTTCACATGTTTAAATGGAATTTATGTTTAGTAAAAACGGTCGAAAACTCATCTTAAATTGCGGAAATAAGTTCCATCTGAAGGATGGGAATGAAAAAAAAAGTGTATATTTAGACTCGCGGATAATCCGCAACGCGGATAATCCGCTCGCGGATAATCGGGAGTGTACTGGGAAAAAGGGGATTTATTACTAGCTTCTGCATGTATAAGAAGAAAGTAGAAGATACGAAAAAAAATCGATTTCCGGTTTTCGATGAATTTATACGTTTTGAGATTTCCTTGCATATGCATTAACTGAAACTGACTACTTATTTTTTAAAAAGTGGATTTATTATTCTATCCTCTGCATATATAAGAAAAAAGCATAAGATTAAGAAATTTTTTAAATTTTTGGCTTTCGATGAATTTACACGTTTTGAGATTTCTTCGCATTTTTATTAACTGAAATTGACTACTTATTTTTACTTTCTTCTATATTCAATAGAAGAAAGTATTGGATTCGTACAAATTTTCGACCTCGGGTTTTTGATGGATTTACAGGTTTTGAGAGCTGTAGAACACGATTTGACCATTTTTAGAAAATGTCTGTCTGTCTGTGTGTGTGTGTGTGACAAAATTTTGTGGCAACTGTATCTCAGGAACTACTGCACAGAACTTTATACAAATTGGTATGTAGTTGCACCTTGACATATATTAGTGCCTACCAACTTTTGGTAAAAATTGTCTTACAGGTTGCGTTGCCATCCCGCTTTTTCAAAAATTTTAACATGGTGATATAGGACAAAATTTTGTATAAATGTACATAATGAGAGTTATTCTTAACCTGTGATTGTAAAATTAATAATTATTGATAATAGTTGTAGTTAATTAGGAAAAATTTTTGTGCATGTGGGAAGTCAAGTTTTCCCCCAAGGTCACCCTCCTGGGGGGAAGTCAAGTTTTTTTTTTTTTTTTTTTTTTTTTTTTTTTTAAATATTGTTACTGAGTGAATTTGTATAGGAAAATATAGAAGAAAGTCTTGTGGTGGCCACAACATACTAGTTTAAAAAGTGGATTTATTATTCTGTCTTATGCATATATATAAGGAGAAAGTATAAGATGCAGAAAATTTTTAGATTTTCGGTTTTCGATGAAGTTACACGTTTTGAAATTTCCTAAAACATAATTCGATCTTGTTTAGAAAATATCTGTTTTTTTTCACTGGAACACTGTACTTTATTAACCACTGGATTTAATTTAAACCGAACTTGATATTTGGTTAGACCTTGGTTTGAATTAGTGCCGATCAGCTTTTGGGTTATATCACCGAACATTGCTTCCACATTGCGATTACCTCTCATTTCAGATAAAGCTCAGCATTTACCGCTACAGCATACCAAACTTAGTAAAATATCTTAAATAAAACACTGCTGATTCACTTTGAATATACACTAACCAATTGCCGCACTTTTCTGGACTCGAGGTACATGTCATCAAGTCAAAACTGGATGTCAAAACTAAGTTTTTGGCTGAATACAATATTTCTATTACATACAATAGTCGAGTGATGGAAATGAAACTTCACTAGCAGATAGGATTTTTAAAATTCTGTGGAGCTCATTTTTTAATGAGGCTCGATTGTAGATATATATTTATAGATTTTCTGAGATACATTAAATGATATAGCAATATAAAAAATAAATATATATGAATTTTTTCAATATAACTACAATAGCAGGCTTCGCTGCTATTAGATATATGGAAATGAATTTCTCCCTTTTTTTTTTTTTTTTTTTTTTTTTTTTTTTAAATTATGAATCACTTAATATATATATATATATATATGTATCACTTAAAAAAAAAAAAAAAAAAAAAAAAAAAAAAAAAATTCCACTAAAATCACCCCGAACCTCGTTTCGGGTAACCGCTACCAATACATCGTTACTCTCACCCGCGTTGTATCGGATCTAGATTTCCACTGCATGCAGAAACGTCTTTCCTGGACACTTCAATTTGGATATTAATCGGTTTACAAGTTTATCTGCTATTACAATTTTAACTAGTATGTTGAGGCCACCACAAGACTTTCTACTATATTTTCCTATACAAATTCACTCAGTAACAATATTAAAAATATATATATATATACGTTTTTTTTTTCTTTTGTTAAAAGTGAAAAAAAAATCAATAACTTTGTTTTAAATTATCACAGATTTATAGTTCAACCATTCGTTTTAAAGGTATTGACGAGACCTTTCGAAAGATACCCATCTTGAAAATATACACTCCCGGGGGGGGGAAGCGATTCCCCACTTGCACAGAATTTTTTTCCTAATTAACTACTACTTTTATCAATAATTCATATTAATTTTACAATCACAAGTTAAAAATAACTCTCATTATGTACATTAATACGAAATTTTGCCCTAAACTGTCATGTTGAAATTTTAGAAAAAATGTGATCGCAGCGCCACCTGTTGAGCGATTGATCCCCAAATGTAATCAACACCATGTCAGGGTGCAACTAAATACCAAGTTTTGTTAAATTTCATTGGTTCGAGAGATACAGTGGACACAAAAAATGTGATACACGCACAGAGACACACAGACAGACAGACATTTTCTAAAAACTATCAATTCGTGTTCAGGACGTCCCAAAACGTGTAAATCCATCAGAAAACGGAGGTCGAAAATTTTCACGAATCCAGTACTTTCCCTATATTACATATAGAAGAAAGTAAAAATGTCCTTATCTCAGCATCCATTAAACATTTTAGTTTTGGCACCATGTAATTTATAGCCCTCGCACTGTTTACTATATTACCATATGATTAATAATATAAAAAAGTAAAAAAAAAATTAATGGAATTAAATAAATAAATTTCAGTTAAACTCAAGTAATTTTTTCTACTATATTACCAATTTGAGTTAATTTAATAAACCAAGATTCAATAGTGTAACAGCCGTTGCTATGGGACGCAAGCGATTGAAATAAAAAAAAAAAAAAAATTAAGAAAAATAAATGGATAAAATCGAAACATATATTAAATATATATATATATGTACAAATGTCGCTGATGTGCACTCCTGCAGAGTCCAAATTACTCCTCTACCAGGTGTTGTAGCTCTGCGGTAAGTATTCTGAGCTCCTGACCGCAGATAAACACACAGACCCTTCTCTATATTTCAGCAACATTATACATCTTAGTTATTTTTTTTGGTTAAATTAATTATATCAAACTACAAGTTCAATTATAAAGAATACTTTCTTTTATTAAATTTCACTGTTACATAATTCGACGGTATAACTATTGACAGCTTGAAACGGGCTAAAAATAGCATAAATTACTTGGTCAGATCAGGCTACGATATTAAAATACAGTATAAATAGATAAGAATAATTTATTTGTTGTCATTTGAAAATGGAAAAGAAAAAATAAATAAATAAAAAAGGAAACACAAAAATAAAAGAAAGAAAGACAGAATTAAAACAAAACAAAGCTTCAGCAAAACCGCAAATAAGTACGTAGCTGATTTTTGATTTATTCTTTCAAAAAGTCAACGATTCGTCAGTGAATCTGTCAATCTTATCAATTTCTTAACACCTCCTGTCAAAACCACGTGGGGCACTTTTTGTCTGTTTTTAGCCAGCATCGGAATTTGTTTTTCGGTGAAGAGGGCCATTAAGAGAGGGATACTACTGTAACAATCGCAGCTATCGTAGATCACAAGTCGTATTGTACACTCCGCAGCAAATGTATCCGAGATCTAGCAATAATCCCTGCCTAAAAAAAGTACACTTAATACTGCTTTGTTAAATAAATCCTTGTCGAATGGACCATATTTATGTGACGTCATGGTCACGTGACGTGGGGAAACATTAACGATTTCACCTACAGTATAAAGCGGGCTAACAAGAAGCTTATTGTATATGAAAAAACTTAGTAAAAAGATTAAGCAACATTTGAATAGGATATAATACCTAAGTAAGCATTGGAATGCACTCATAAAATTAAAACTTTGCTTATACATTAAATTATTTATCATGTTTAATAAGAAATCATTTATCAAGCATGCTACAAAAAACAAACGTATATTTTCGAATCCTACCACAGCAACAATTTTCTAGGCTAAGTATACAATCAATGTACTATATTCTTAAATAAATATATCAGAAAATTGTACAGGGTCTATATTAACACTTTTTTTGACATTCATTTATTGTTACAATCAGATGATTATTAAAAAATATGAAGGCAATCCTCCTTTTTACATCATCAAATTTGTAGAACATTCCATTAGGTGATGCATGAATTTATGCATACGCATATATACATAAAATGGACATTAATAATTAATTTTTTTTCTATAAGCAGCATTAACTATTTGTAAACTTCTTTGGTAATTATAAATATCGACTATAACGAATATTTCTACTCCTTATATACACATTTTCTCTCTCTCGGATTATGTGTAAAAGAACATTATGCAGTGTACTTCATTTACGTTTTGCTAATCTTTTCAAGTTAAAATGACGCTTAATTTAAAAGTTATGTAGTCATATAATGAATAAATTGAAATTATAAATGTTCACAAATGAGCTTACCAGTAAAATAAAAGGTAAATATGCAATCCGAATTTCAAATAATGTCGATGTTGATAACGAAGTATCTCGCTTCCACTGTGTAAACCGGAAAAATGTAAAAATTTAAATTTTTTCACAAAATAGCAACATTAATTCATTTTAAACTTTATGGCATCATAAAATTATTGCTAAATTTCATACATAAAATAAAAATTTCTCTATATATATGTGCTAAACATTTTCATTTTTTAGGAATCTGTAAATTCATTATATATTCCTATGAAAAAGATGTAAATTGTTTCCCCACACAGGTGATATTCTTGCAGCTTAGAACCCAAAGTGAGAATATGGTCCATTATGTACTTAATCTGCCTAAGAACGTGATTCGACAAGGATTTATTTAACAAAACTGGATTAAATGTACCCACACAGTAAGGTGCAATATAATTTTAGGTAATATAGATGGCGCCACTCGTCGGTAGATGTCCGATTATCTTCGTCCCGTAATGCTTTTTAATTGCAAAAATGTTCATTTAATAACTTTCTTTAACGAAAATAATGATTTTTGAGAAAGTCAACGAAAAATGAATTCGATTATACAGAGTTTTCTTAACAACATATATTTTTTACAAAAGTATGTGATACTTGAAGTATGTGATACTTGTTATTTTAAAAAATCCAGTTTTGTATAAGCTGTCATCAAAAGAAAATTAATTAAAAGGGACATCTAATTTCAAATAATTTATAAATATTTTTTAAAAAGAATTTTTTATTATTTTTATTACATTATATATATATATATATATATATATTATCCCAATGAAATATGATCTACGTAAAATTAATAAATATTTTTGATTGTCAAGTGCCATTTTACTATACGTAAACTGTTTGAAAAAGTAAATATTAGACCTCATTCGTGGTGTGATGTTGGGATTTTAAGGCCAATTGACAGCACTTGGGTTTTAGGCCTGAGTAGAATGCCCTCAGTGTGTCTCATTATGAGATCCTAGCCAGTAGTTATGCAAGTTGCGGAGAAAATCACGGAGAACTCCGCTCGGCTAGGTCCGCGAGCGCGACTTGGAATTAAACTCGACATTTCCCATCTATCAGCTTGAAAACAACACCATATTAAAGAAAAACACTCTGTTTAGGGTATGTGCCCTTCAGGCCCTGACTTAAGGCAGGGCATACGGGGCAAATGCCCTGGCCCCCCTTCTGGAAGGGCCCCCCCTACAGGCGAATACAGAAATTCTGCATCCTAAAGACCTCTTATGCCACTGCAAGGGGGTCCCCCAGAATAGGCTTGCCCCGGGGCTCCAGGTAGTCTAAGTCGGGCCCTGTAGCCCTATTGTCTTCGTTCTGTAATGCTTTTCACTTGCAAAAATGTCCATATAAAAAAGTTTTTTTAACGAAAAGAATGATTTTTGTGAAATTCACGAAAAATGAATCTGATTATACTGGGTTTACTTAGCATACAACATATATTTCTTTACAAGAAGTATGCGATGCTTGTTTTTTTTTAAAAATCCAGTTTTGTGTAAGCTGTCGTCAAAATGAAAATTAATCAATGGGATATTCAATTTCAAATAATTTATATAAGCAATTTTTTTGAATAAATTTTATAATTTTTATTACATTATATTATTATTATTTAATCCCAATGAAATACGAAATGCATTCTATTAAAAAAAAGTCTACATAAAAGCAATGAATATTTTAAATTTAAGATGGAATGCAATTTTAGAGTCTTAGACAATTAGGTCTTAGACCTGAATAAATACCCTGCCCTTCATAGCAGTTTTTTTAAAAGTATATTTACATTGTATTCCAGCGACCTTCAGAGAAAACCACAGAAAACACCGTGCGATAGGTTAGTAAACGCGAGTTGGTATCAAACCCAGCACTTCCCGTCAAACAACTTTGTGAACATAGCCATTCGGTGAATCGTGGGGCAGGTAAAAAACAAAATTCTTTAAAAATATATGTTTAGACGAAATAATATATTGGAATTAAGGCAATTAACTACACGAGGCTTTTGTGACTCAGTTATGTGTCCTCAACACATAACCCAAGGAGTGAAAAGCGGAGGACTTTCTAAGGGATCCCAGCACATATTTACCTGAGTTTCAGAGAAAACCACGGAAAACTTGGAACAGCTATTCGACTGCACAACCTAAAATCGAACCCAGCACTTCCAGTCTACCAACTTCAAAAGTAGTATATCACGCCACTCAGAAATGTGTGATATATTATAAGGTGAAAAATAAATTATTATTTTATAAATATTAATATTTATAAATTAATTAATCATATATATTATTTTAAAATAATTAGTTATATTTATAAATTAATTTTATAGAAACTAAATCATATGTTATATATATATATATATATATATATAAAAAAAATCTACTTTGTATAGCTAAATGTAATAATGACAAATCATAATCATAAAATACATTTATACTATTAAGATATTTAAATAATGTATAGAATCATCCGCAATTGAGAAATATAATAACAATAGGAAAATAACAATAATATTAAATAAAATATTTTTTTTCTTCTACTTATTTATAAATTTCTTATAAATTAAAATTAAAATTTATGATTAAAAAAAGAAGAAAAAAAATATGTGCAACGAAAATTTATTATATACGATACATTTCTTTTCAATCTACATTTTTCTTTATTATAGATATCGTTTCCCTCCCTAGTCCTTTTAAATGTCCCTGTGTCCCTTTAATTCGTTATGATCTTGACGAAAGCCTATAAAAATTGGCTCTTTCAAAATAACAAGTGTCCTATGCCGCTTGTAAAAATTTTATGCTGTTAAGAAAACCCTATATATTCAAATTCATTTTTCGCCGATTTTCTCAAAAATCATTCTTTTCGTTAAAAAAATAAAATAAATGAGCATTTTTCCCATTGAAAAGCATTACGGAATGGGAATGATCGGACATCAGCCGAGAGTGGCGCCATCGTTTACTCAAATAATTGGATAACACACATTTTACGCTAGTTTTCTCTCCAGTTATTTCTTACTCCGCGAATGTATTTTTTTAGACAGGGATTATTGCTAGTACTCGGATACTTTTGCTGCGGAGTGTACGATCCGACTTGTGATCTATGATAGCTGCGATTCTTACAATAGTATGCCTCTCTAAATATATGTATATGTATTTTTTCAGAAAATCTTTTGAAACATTCATTTTAATTAAAATATTTTAAGAAAAATAAAAACTAAAGTATTGGTCTATAAATGGAAAAGAAATCCAATAAAAAAATGATCGGCATACTCCTGATATTCAGATATTTTTTTCATTAAAATAACATTACAGTTAAATTCACGGATTAAGAGTTTAGGATGTAATACGAATGTTACGGAAAAGTAGTAATTTTCATCTTACAGATAGAGGGCGAGCAGATCTTGACAATCTACTAATCAGCGCATTTGTTTAAATTTGTAGCGGTTCATTGGTCGTTCTCGGAAATCGGATGATGACAGAAGCCGAAGGGGCGGGCTTTCACTTTCTTCCGATAAGTTTCAAAGATACTACACCAGGCGGCGATCGGATCGTTTTCCTCCACTCGGCTGAATTAATGTGGAGTAGAAAGCTCTGGTTTCCGCGCTGGCTGCCCTATCTTGTTTTTCATCCTATAGTCTTAATCCGTGGTTAAATTAACAAGGTAAAAATCAATAAATAAAAAATATGAGTGGATGAATGGATGGTTGGGTTTTACGTCGCACTAGAGTTGCGCAGATGGATAACTGGCGACGGTCTGGGCCACACACCTAGATGTGGTCCGGAGACATGCCATCACAATTTTGATTCTCCACGAAAGGGATGACTCTCCCGCTTCGGTGACCCCCAGAGGTATAATTTTTAAGTCTATCAACGGATTTTGAGAAATTTTACTCCAAGCAAGTTTTCAATAAAAATCTAATCTTACAAAAAAAAAAAAAAAAAAAAAAAAACAGATATTTTCTTTCATTTTTCGTTTAATGCTTCAGCTAAATGTTTCCTTTTACAATAAATTGCTGTTTATTTTTCTGATTTTCATAATTTCATTTCAATTTGATTCTCAGTTAAAGAAAAAACCATGGAAAAAACAGAAGTAGAAACATTTATGGTTTATTCTAAAAATTTCTAGCTGCTGCGTGGTAAGAGAGAAAAATCACTACTCTCTTGCTTGTAAAATTCAAAGCGTGGGGGGCGGGTTCAGGCTCTCGACCGATCCAGGATCGATGCAATTGGTCGTGGAACAATGTGTCCAGTCTCATTGACCGGTCTGAAAGTCGTCCAGTGTAATGTGTTCCATGGACCGGTCGTTGATCAAATCGCCCAAGAATTTTTTTCCGAGTCATTTGCACTGAGCTGAAGAACAACTGAGGAAATGCTTCACCGGATTTTGTGTGCCGTTTTGGGAAGGTTTGTCTTTTGAGCGTTGCACGGCAGAGAGCATTTGATGTCTTTATATTTCAATGTAAAATTGTGTAAAGGTTGTCTCTTCGAACAACCATATACTAAACATGATATTACAATTTTAAATTTTAATTCTTTAAAGAGTATAATACTAATAGACAACCCGACAAATGTTACTTGCCGTGCAAGGTACGGCAAATGATTGCAGAAAAACTGGCACGCACGAATACTGTGTAAAGGTATTGGAAGCATTTGCTCCAGTTCTTTTTCAGCTCAGTGGTCATTTGATCCATTTACAGATCCATTGCTGTGATTGGCCATTGGTTACTGCTCTGGTTCCGCCATCTATCGATCCTTACAAACGCGAATATGCATACAAGCCTTTTTTATTGATAAATAACTGTATAACTGTTTTAGAATTGTAAACATATTCATGCAATGGATTAAAATATAATGCAAGTTAAAATTCATCGAATATTATTTAAATTTAATAAAATAAAATTTTTAAATGCTTTAAAATTTTTTAATTTTGAGTTTAACAAAATATTTTAAATTTGTTTTGTACTGCTTTGTTAATTTATCGATGAGTAAATTTTTATAAAACCTTTTTATGTTTGAATACTAAATATTTGCATTAAATTTTAGCATTCAAACATAAAAGTAATTAACAATATTCAAAAATCAATATTTAATTTGTATTAAAAAAAAAATCATAAATATATCAAACATTTAAAATATTATAGATTGAAATCATAATTAATTGAATTTACAAACCAATCAATGAAGTGAGAATTTTAAAAACCGTGATTTTTTTTTTTTTTTTTTTTTTTTTTTGTAATCATTGATTTAAATCAAAATTTAAATTTTATAATTCTTTGGCAATGTGTAAAAGTTTCATATTTCTTGCCTTAGATCATAATAATGAAACTTGAGCGTACTTCTTATTTAAATCAAATGTTTGAATGCTAAATTGTTGCTTTAAATTTCAGCATTATAACTTAAAAATATTTAACAAAAATTAGCTTGGTAATAAATCCATAAAATGTTACTTAAAATTGTTTACAATATATCGTTAAAATACAATAATGAATAATCGAGGGAAATAATTAAAAAGAAAAATAATAATAGCTGGAAAATTTTCTAAAATTAAAATTTTATTGTTACTATTTTTTTTTAAATAATTTATAATTTTCGAAAAAGAATTATATAAATAATATAATTGTATCTCAGTGCAAATGTACTCAACTATGCAGAATATAAAAAAGAAATAGATATGCATCTATCTCTTTTTTATTCATAGTTAAATTACATTTTTAATTAATGAATTAAATTTTTCTTTAACTAATTTAATTCTGTAATATTTTAGAGCTAATTTTAAACTAAGCCTACAGATGGCAGCACTGATTTTGATCCAATAGAGGTTTCGGAGTTCAGCCTCTGCTTTCGACCGGTCGTGGATCAAATGTCTCAGGGCCCAGTTAGATCGGTCGAAGTGTTCCAGAGGCTGGACTCACCCTTAGAATATAGAGGTGGGGTCAACCTTAAAATTGGGTATACAATGTGAAGCTGGTTATCGCTCAGAATAAAATACCAAATGTAGCCCACACCAACGCTCTGTGCGTAGACAAAACAAGAACTCATCAATACATGCTGGCTCATTAGGCATATTATTTCCCACTCAGCGATTGTTGCCCACGTGGTCTGGATTTCAAGTGCTATCAAATTACATAAAATGGGGCTCGTGCAGCCGAAAATTGCTCAAAGATTACGAGAACTGGTTTTAGAATGCTTAGATTTCCAACAGATGAAGAAAGCCGAAAGAAATGGGCCATTAATTGTCGAAGAGAAAATTGTACACCTTATCGAATTCAAACTTTAAGAATAACTATATGTGATATCTATATACTAAATATTAAATAAATTAGTATTCAACAAATTGATTCTACAAATCTTCATCTAATCAAGAATTTCTTAATAAAAACAGATAGAATCGTTTATGTTTCAATTCAATATAAAAAGGTAAGAAAAACTTGCCTTCCTTCATCTATATTTTTCGAGGGGTGAAACGTTCGTTCTTAATTCAGTAAATAGTGGAGACTTTCACTAATTATGCAGTCATTTCCTTTAAATAAACACATTTTATCTGGAGAAATACACAATTACAAATTATTAACGACATAATACTGATAAAATTACATAAATACCTAACGCGCGCTAACAATACACAATATTTACATTTTGAACTTAGAACAGTCTTTTTGCTATCGACCGCAAAATTCTTTACGTGCGCGCAGGCGCAGACGATCAGATTACAAAAAGTAGAAGTGGAAGTAGCGATTTTCGCAACACACTCCCACCTTTGAGTTTCGAGGATTTTTAGAGAAACTCAAACTTCACTTTTGGCTTTAACAAACGTCTATATTTGGATCGTTTTCCAAGTGGAACAGTCTCTATAGGAATGTCCTTTACAGAACTTTTGTCAACTGGCTCAGTACCAATACAACACAGAATGTTTCAGTTATGTTGCAAAAATCTTTCAAAAACGTAACACATTGAAGTATGCTCTCTGATACCTTTCTGAAACATTCGCCCTTTTTGATTTTCTATCTGTTACACTGTAAAAAAATAACTATTACCAGCTGCAAGAAACTGTCTGTGATTGGAGAAAATAATTATTTTCTCCAATCACAGAGAGTTTCTTGCAGCTGGTAATAGTTATTTTTTTTACAGTGTAAGTGATTGTAATGTTTATGTTACGTATCTGTTTCTTTGTTACGATGGCGGACATTTCTCCGTTTTTCAAACTAATCGGAAAGCAATCTGAAAGTTTTTAAACGTTTCTGAAGTATTTATAATGTTTCAATGTTATATGATTGTTACGTTTCTGGAACATTTTGTGTGTTAGGGTTGGTTCAGTCACTGGAACATACTCAGTTGGAGGAGTCACTGGAACAGATTCATCTGGAACAGTCACTGGAACAGAGTTCTTTCCAGGAGGTTGGTTATTCGACTTAGAAATTTGTGATGAATAGGGTAAATCAGCACAACTTTTAGGAGCTACTTCTAGAGGAATTAATCTAAGCACTGCACGGTAAAATTCACTACCTTTCATTTTCACTTTTTCAAACAAAAAGTAATCTTGAATGCCGTTTACGTGAACATTCTTAGTATGTTGTTAATCAAGAAATTTCTAAATCTTCTATTGTGATGGGAATTTTATCATAGTTTTAATTTTAAGAGTGCCAAAATTATCTTTCATGCCAAACACGTTTCCGAACTGGATTTTTTAGAAAATTTAGCTATTTACCTTAATCGTGATAAAATTGTCAATGAAAAATCTGATTCCACTTTGCTGTCTACAGCCTGGAAATTTTTTTTTAATTCAATTAAATAATTTCCTTCATTATGTTTATAACATAATAATAGTTATAATTAAATAATTCTAATTAAATAAATTAAAAAAATAATAATAATAATAAATTTTATTAAATTTACTTATTAGTATAATATTAATTAAAAAATTAATTAATTAATTAATTATAAAATAAATAAAATAAATAAATAATTAAAAAAAAATAATTGTTTATTCCTTCCCTCCCTCCTTTTGTTTTTGTGTGTGCATGTGTGTTCCTCTCTGATTGGTCCTGCATGATGCTTCCTATTGGTTGTTTGTGTTGCTCCTCCCCCTCTGGATTTTGCCCTGCTTTCAGTCTTCTTTTTGCCTCCAAGGCAGTAGCACGTGTTTTTTTGCACCTGATGAAGGAAGGCTACGTCCTTTGAAGCCGGTTGTGCTGGTTTAAAATTTATGGTGTGTGAAGAAATCTTATTGTCTATTTATCGTTTGTACACCAGTTTTGCATTTAGTTTTGGTTGATTAACAATGCCCTCAGTGTCACAGATAACAGCTCTAACAGTACAAAATGTTCCAGAAAAACAACAATCATATAACATTGAAATAATCTAAACATTTCAGAAATGTTTATAAACGTTCAGATTGATTTCCGATTAGTTTAAAAAACGTAGAAATGTTCGCGATCGTAACAAAAAATCAGATACGTAACAGAAACGTTACAATCACTTAAGATAGAAAATCAAAAAGGACGAATGTTTCAGAAAGATATCAGAGAGAATACTTAACTGTGTTACGTTTTTGAAAGATTGTAAGCTTTTTGCAACATATCTGAAACATTCTGTGCTGTATGGGAGTGTTCATTTCTTCTAAATTCAACGAACTTCTTCCTAAGACTTTTCGAAGAATTCCCTTGATTATACCAATCAAACGTTCCCACCATCCACCCCACCACGGTGCAGATGGAGGGTAGAACTTCCAAATGATCTTCTGAGCTTCACTGTATCGAGAAATGGTATCCCAATTGATTTCCTTAAGTAAATTTTCCGCACCAACGAAATTCGATACATTATCATAGTAAATTATAGTGGGTCTTCCTCTTCGAGCTATGAATCTTTGGAGAGCCTGTAGAAAAGTTTCAGTCGACATGGATGTAGCTATCTCTAAATGCAAGGCTCTGTAGAAGGCACAAGTGAAGATGACTATCCAGACTTTCTGACCTCCTCGAAGAATTAGAGGACCAGCATAATCAATTCCTATGACCTCAAACACTGATACTTCCTTTATTCTACCAACTGGGAGAGTTGCTTCTATGATGGGCTTTGGTCTAACATCATATCCTTTGCAGCGTACACAATTTTTAATAACCTTTCTTACGGTCTTCGGATACTTTAAAATCCAAAAATCTTCTCTTAAGTTTTTCATGAGGTTCTGGACACCAGCATGATTCAAATTTAAATGTCTGGTTCGGATAAGTTTTTCTACCACTGGATGATTGGATGGCAATATTATCGGATATCGGAAACTTTATGTATTTTCTCTCCTGATGATTCTAAGTCAGGAAGGGCATTAGATCTTAGCCATTCTTGTCTTGGCTTCCTCAATCATTGCACACCTTCCCACCACTTGGATTTATTCAATGTTACAACACTGCAGCCGCGAGATGGTAAATCTGCTGCATTGAAAGACCCTGGTACGTGGTGCCAATTTTCAGGCTCTGTCAGAGATTTAATTTCTTTAACTCTGTTAAAAACGAAAGACGCCCAGTTTTTACTTCCTTTTATCTAATACAGTGCATTTGCGGAGTCGGACCAGAACAATTTTGGGATATTCTTTATTCGGAGATCATTCACCACAGTCTCAGCTAATCTCGCTCCTATGCAATAGGCAAGGAGTTCCAATCTTGGAATAGAAGTAGTTTTCATAGGAGCAACTCTGCTTTTAGCCTGTTTGACAAGACACTGAGCTTCCAGTTTCACTTCTTAAGATTATGCAGGTAGCGTATGCACTCTTGCTTGCATCGCAGAAAATATGTAAACTTAAATTTTCTGGTGCCTCATGATTCAGAGTGAGGCATCTTGTGATTTCGACTTCTTTCAATTTAGGAACTTCTTTTTGCCACTGCTCGAAATTCTTGGTAATTTTTTCAGGCAATTCTGCATCCCATGATACTTTGAATTTCCAGCACTCTTGCAGGAGAATCTTCGGCCCCAAGGTAACCGGACATGTTATTCCAAGGGGATCAAATATTCTATATACCGCACTCAGTATTTTCCTTTTCGTTGCAGGGGTATCATCTTCTAAAGTATCTCGTAAATCTACAGACAATGTATCATTCTTCAAGTTCCATGTCAATCCCAAGACTGGAATATATCTTTCTTCTGATGGACTGGAGAAATTGTGCTCCCACCCTCGAAGCTCAAATTTAGCATCACTGAGAATTAACTTGGATTCTTCGACAAATTTCACGAGGTCTTCATAGTTTTCAACGCTAGTGATACAGTTGTCCACATAAAATGATTCTAACAACTTGGTAGCTGTTTCTTAAAAATTAGCGGAAACATTTTTCAGATTATATCGAAGAGTAGCACCGAGTAGGTATGGCGAACAAGAAAGTCCAAAAACAACTCTACGATGTTGAAAAACTTTAGGTTTCGTGGGATCACCTTCCTCCCACCATAAGAATTTCAGAAATGGCCTAGCACATTTAATAAGTCCAATTTGTAAGAAAGCTCTTCGGATATCAGAAATTACTCCTATTTTATTTAATCGAAACTTATTCAAGATAGCTGGAATCAGGTCGATGGTGTTAGGTCCTTTTTTCTGAACAATCATTGATTGAAGGTGAATTTTTCTCTTTGGCAGAACCATCAAAAACAGGCCTAACTCTTCTAGTAGAATTTTCTTTCATTACGGCCCTCTGGGGCAAATAATGCTCACTTTCATCAATATCCTGAATTTTAACTTCTTCTATAACACCTTCTTGAATCCATTCTGTTAATACTATTTCATAAGCTTCTAATGTCCGTATTCTATCCTCTGCATATATAAGAAAATGTATAAGATTAAAAAATTTTTTAGACTTTCGGTTTTTGTTGAAGTTACACCATTTGAGATTTCCCGAACTCAATTTGACCATTTTCACAAAATATATGTCTTTTTAAGTTCAAACACTGTACTTTACGAGCGAAAGGAACTAATATAAGCGAATTTGATATTTGGTTGGACCTTGGTTTGACATGGTACCGATTAGATTTTAAGCTATATCACCCAACAGGGGACGCATTCACGTTGCGATTTTCATTCATTTCAGAAAAAGCTCAGCATCTATAGTGTACCAAATTTAGAGAAATATGTTAAGTAAAACTGTGCTGATTCAGTTTGAGTGCATATCCATAAACAGTTGCCGCAGCTGTGTTGCAATTTATTTCTGTTTAGGAGAGGGGAAGGCAATTACTTTGCTTTGCTTTCCGTTGCAAAAAAGTGATCGAATTCCGACCATTGGGCGATACCAGTAATAATAAATAAGTATATAAAAAATGCAGATAATAACAGCTTCTTTTTTTTTTTTTTTTTTTCAAGATTTACATAAGCTAAATATTATTCAGCAAATTAGAAGCTCAAAGAATCTGTATACCGAAATTAAAGATGTTAAAGTTTGCCTTTACATTTAAACGGGGAAACCCAAAGCATCTTTCTTTCAGTGTATGTTGAAGAAAAACTGATTCGGAACTCCATAATAAAATAATAAAAATGTCATGGGCGGAGTGAACGAGTAGGACCCGTTTCTTCTAACTTAATTATCGTGGGATGGTCCTCCTCCAAAAGTATTTTTAAACTCTTAATATCAAAATTGAATTCCAAGATAATTATTTATTATTAATTTTTCATTAAAAAGGCAAATATATACACACAAATTTATATAATACTAGCAGTAATGCCCGACGTTGCCCGGGTTGATCTATAGATACCGAATTGTGTATGCATGCTCTCAAGTTATTTAAAAAAAAAAAATCTTCATTACTGTATGGTACCCATAGAGATGTTTAAAAAGACGAAAGTATTGATAATGATGGTTTCCCCAACAGGAGAATTGGCTCAGATTTCCGAACGACCTTAAATGTTTCTTAAATCTTAGGACTTGAGCCTAAGAATTAAAACAATGATAGGAGGTACTGTACTCCGCTCATTACCTCTTTGGCGCAGCATATCCAATTCTGGATCTTGCGCCACAAAAAACCAACCAACCAACCACTTTAAAGGCGGGTGTCCCCCGAGCACAAAGGTTGTCATTTTTTTAACTGCAAAAATGCTGAAGGCTTGTAAAAAAAAATATTTTAAATAATAAAAAAAAAAGCAAAAAAGATTAATCAAAATTGCATATAATGAAAATAATGAAAATTCCATGTAATGTTGTAGTAAAAAAAAAAAAAAAAAAGCAAATATCTATCATCCGAAGACTTAAATTGTATATGTGGCATATTTTGAACTGAAAAAATGCAACAGGCTCGTTAAAAAAATAGTGCTTAATAATTAAAAACCCCAAATAATAATAATAAAAAAAATTATAAATCTGGCAACCATGGTTTTCGGAGGTATATTTCCTGTGCTAATAAAAAAAAAAAAAAAAAAAAAAAAATAGTGAAATATAAACAGTTTGTAAACAGACACTGAGAGGGATTTGGTTTTTAATTGTCCAAGGCCAAAAACCAGATAAAAAGCAATAAAACACTTCTTGATTTTCAAAATAAAAATTTTGCGAGTTTAGATTCAGAATACACATTTGAAAGTTCCAAGTAAATTTCAATGTAAATTCTGTCGTCATGAAGGAAAATGAGTCTAAAGTACTTCTTTATATACAACATTAGTTGTTTTCCCAGAAGGACAATAAACGAAAAGTTTGTTTGCTGCTCCTACTCTTGAACATCGTACATACAATTGACCATGAGCAAAACAATTCTCTTGTAATTGTAGGCCAACAACTTGCAATGTCTGTCCCTGCGATTTGTTTATAGACATTGTAAAACTTAATCTCACTGGAAATTGTAAACGCTTAAACTGAAATGGCAGATCTGAAGTTATTAAAGGTATTCTAGGAATAAATAGAATTTTCCCTTTGCCACAACAGTTTGAACTTGTGCTTGAATGACATGAAGATGTAAAGCCGTTATTATTAATCTTGTACCATTACAGAGCTTAGGCTGATCTAAATTTCGTAAAAGTATTATAGGAGCTCCAACTTTTAATCGTAGCGTATGAGGCGGCAGTCCTGGAATATCTAAAGAATTGAGGAACTCCGTAGGGTAGTTGACAACTTCATTTTCGTCCATGACTGTATCTACAGAATTGTATATTGTAGGTTCACCTGGAATCTTTTGCAAAAGCTGCTCGTTGATGGAATGAACTGTAACATTCTTTGGTGCCAATATCGCTCTTTCACACAACCAGTATACGTCTTTGTAGTGGTGTATAAAATTTGGAAATACCTTTTCTGCTAATTCAGAAACACTTGTAACTACTGTGCTAATAGAAGACATATTAATCGTGTTCTAAGAATCGACAGGTGTTTTTCCATCTCCAAGTTGTAGTAAATTGTCAGCAAATAATCCAGAATGTTGATCACCATAAATTCTTGCTCGCATGTTAATTGTAAGCTTGAAGACTGTAACATGTTTCCACAAAGAGGAGGATTTAAGGCATGCTCTAATTTCATCAGCTTTAGTGCCCTTAGGAATGACTGAGAGAGTCTGACGAAAATCTCCCGATAAGACAACAGTTAAACCAGCCATCAAATGATTGTTGTTTCTCAAATCTTGTAGAGTTTTGTTCAATGCTTCTAATGCTCTTTTATGGGCCATTGTACATTCATCCCAGACTATAAGTTGATATCTTTTAAACCTCTCCCATGCCAGAATTTTTGGTTATTTGACAAGCTTTGTAGCTAAATCCAAAGGAAGTTTAAATGTTGAATGAGCTGTTCGACCTCCAGGCAACAATGTAGCAGCTATGCCGGAAGAGGCAACTGCTACAGCAATTTTATTTTGTTTTCGCACATTGGCCAATAATAAGTTTGTCACAAAAGTTTTTCCTGTACCACCTGGAGCATCCAAAAAGTAAATGCCTCCAATCTGATCTGAGATACTGTTCACTATCGTTATAAGAGGCTTGTAATTTATACTGACAGTTTATCTAATCTCCTTGCTCTTGATGATCTTTACCCTAAGTCAACAATTGTTTCTAATATTCTGAAAATTATAAACTCTTTTCCTGGTAAAATCACTTTGTGTTGGATAAAAGGCCACTCGGGCAATACTGGCAATGAGCTGGCAGATTCTTTTGCCAAAAACGCTATTAATTTGGGTGTTAACATTAATATTCCTTTCCCTACTTCATTTCTGAATAAAATTCTGATCAATGATACTCTGAATATTTGGCAGAATATCTGGAATACTTCAACTAAAGGCAGAATCACTTTTGAAATTTTCCCTGAGGTGTCTTTTGATATAAAAATTAAAAATCAAGTCTTACTTTATTTTGTAACTGGTCATGGTTCTTTTCCTACTTTTTTATTTAAAATCAATAAAAGGTCTGATTCTGACTGCCCCTGTGGTGTTCTTGGTGATCCTCTCCATTTTCTCTCAGTTAAATGTTCCTTCAGTAATATGTATATTAAGAGATACACTAGTGAAAGCCTACATAATTACTTTAAAAGAATTGACAATTGTAATTATTTAATTAAACGAGTAAAAAGTATTTATAATCATCTAAATAAAAATTTTTCGTTTATTTCTTATGTTTTTTAGCATTTTAATCTTTTGTAGTAGCTGTTTATTGTTTTTATGTTTCGTTTATATGTAACAGCCTCTTTTAATATAAATATAAATATTTTTACATAGGTGTAGGAAATAGAACGTTCAGTATTATGTTATTGTATATATCTGCTTCTCAATTTGTGTTTTATTTATTGTGCATAAAGACTGTATTAATTAGTGTATTGTTGATAACGTGTTGAATTGCGTGAATTTTGAAAATTAATTTAATGTTGTTAATGAGAACTTATAGAATGTAGTCATGAATTACTGTTTTATTATTTTGGATATAATTTGAATATAAAATATAAGTTGTACTTGTTTTATTGGCCTATCTAGATGTTATGGATCGTTTTAAATTTCTTTTGAGGTACTTATGGTGTATTAATTTAAGAAGATTTAATTGTGTCTTTATGTTAACTATATTTTGTAATCCTATGAGATTAATAGGAATTGTTTTATTCTATTGACTTTTATGGTCACTGGATTTATATCGTTATGCTTTTAAAATAATGTAAATTTCTGCTGTGAACCATGTAAAACTTCTGCGTGTAAATTCTTGTTAATTTTTTTTTCTGTATTTATGATCTGTACTATGCTGCTTTTTGTACTTTGTTGCTCTGTACTATAATGCTTTTCGTTTTTTGTTGTGGTTTGTTTCAATGGTGTAAGGGAAACGTTTTCCCGCCATCCTCGGGCCTTCGGGCCGGCCATAAACCTTCGGGTTGGTCGGTGGTTGGGGAGTTTCAGTTTCAGTTCACTATCGTTGAGTAAGCATTTCTCTGATCTGGGAGTATCTTGGGCTCATTTTCATTTATATATCGAGATAAGGAACTGATGACATAGGAAGTTTCTCTTATAATTTCTGTAGGTACAGTGGTAACTTGTGTTCTATTTGTCTGTGGTAGACCAAACGAAGTTAACTGTGGTCCATCCATCGATGCTATTGTATCTTCTATTTCAATTAAAGCTCTGTTGTACATTTCATCGGTGTAAACTACTTGAAAAGTAGGGTTTGCAAGTTGCGCTTGGTGCTTAAAATCTTCTGCCAAATCACCTTTGTATTTGTTCCATAGTTCTGAAGGGCTTCCTACATCACAGGTGTTTAGTAGAATAGAAAATAAATGTCTTAAGCTCTTTGGCGATTGGCATATGGCTGCTTCTATTAATGTAGCATCCCACTGGTTATCATTTTCAAGCAATCCACGTATGAAAAACCTCCATGTACCAATTTTGAGTGACTTACGCAAAATCGAACTATACCATTATAAACTAGACTTTATTACAAATCGATTGGTACCAACCATATGTTTCTACGACAATTTATGGCGAAATTAGGTGGAGGGGGTGGCGATTTTTTTTTTTTTTTTTTTTTTTTTTTTTGGTGACTGTACCTCATGTTTTTCTCATATTGTTGTATAGTTAAATATTATGACTGCCAAGCAGTCGCTAAGAATACTGAATCTATAGACACACGTTTTTAGCAGTCTGCCATAACTTTATTCCCAAGTTATCAGTGTGTGCGCTTAAATACAGCTTTTTAAACTTATAAACTACAGATACAGAAATTTCTATTCGTGTACCTTTCATTTTCTTTTCTCTTCAAATTTTAGGCCATTTTGAAGCGATCTGTGAGTATTTTTTTCTCTAATTTTCTCCCTGAGTTATCAGTCTCTCAGTTCAAATATAGTTTTTTTAAGTTATAAATTACAACTACAAAATTTTTTTATTTGCGTACCTACCTATTTATTTTTAACTTGCGCCATTTTGGTGAAGTCTGTCAGCCCCTTTTCCTGTACGAAGAAGTCTGGCTGAATTTTTGTTTGTATTAGCGAGAGAAATATAATTTGAATATCAATAGTCCTCGGTAGATTTAATGTATATACGAGCAGTCGCTAATAACACTGTATCTACAGTGACACATTTTAGTAGTCTGCTATAATTTTATTCGTAATTAATTAGTCTAAGTTTGAATACAACATTTTGAAGTTATAAACTACATCTACAACTAATATCTATTCATGTACTTTATTTTTTAATTTTACAACTCTTTGATGTGGTCTGTAAGCCCTTTGTCTCTTAGGAAACAACCTGCCAGCATTTTCACATTTATTGGCACAATAAATGATAGATTTTAAACAAAATGTTACTATTAAAAAAACAATAATAATAAAAATATTACTATAGCCTTTATCATTTTCTCGTTTTTATTTGTAGTTCAGATTTAAGAGCAACAGGCTGCTGATAAGAATGCTAAATCTACAATGCCCATTGGCGTAACTAGATAGGGTCCAAGGAGGTCTGGACCCCCCCCCCCCAGAGTTCCAGTTGGATCCCCCCCAGAATTTTTCAAAAATCCAAATTACCATTTCTTCCTTTTTTTAAGTTAAAAGACATAAAATGTGCTGTGAAAATAGTACATACCTACGCACACACATAAAAAAGAAAAACGATAAAGAAATTGCAACTATTGCAACTTACAGACACAACAGACAACGACGTACCCAGGGAGGGGGTCCATGGGGTCCGGACCCATCCCGAAATAAAATTTAATAAAAGTTTCTTTAATAAATATGTCCTTCTGGTGTTCTAAATTGTTTTATAACCTACATAACTTTGAAAAGAAAATACGTTTTTTAATCAGTTCTTTAATCATTTGATAGAATTAGTTTTCCATGGAGGAGGGGAGGGGAGTAATAGCCACCTACATTAGAAACATATGCAAAATCAATCGGGAAAACTTATGATTTCTTATAGATTTTTTTCGTACATGAGCAATTTTTTGGTTACTTTTTCAAAATTTAAAGGTTTATCAAATAGCCCTAATGATATTTTTTGTGGTCTATAAACGGAGAAAAAAAAAACGCAGACAGTGTGAAAAATAAACTTATTTTCGATTTAAATTGCTTTTTTCTTTTTCTGATATGCAGTTGCGCTTATTGTATTTCTTTAGCAATTGAATGAAATTGACAGTTTACATGTATCTACTACGAGCACAATGACATCGTTTAAAGACGTTTACTATAAACAGAACTGTGTATGAAAGACTACTTTTGCTTAGCAATATTCTCAAAACATCATAATTAACATGCAATTTTTATGATGCATTGAACAAGATGGCCTTGGGACAACAAAGTTTCAATTTGATTATGTATTTTTTATTAATATATAAGTACTCGTAATTTCATAAATATGTAATTAAACGAACATTTATAGAAAAGTATTTAATATTATAGTATCTTTACTTAACATATCTTCCATTTTATAGCAAACAATACCCAAAATCGCTGACAGCCGTGGCCCCCATGTTATCCTCTGAGAAAATATTTTTCTATAATTACTCATTACCTAATGTGTTTTTAAAAAATCTGTTTTCACATTCAGAAAACTCATAATCATTAAATTGGAACTTATTTTCCAAAAATTAATTTTTAAATTTTTAGTATTTCATATTGTGGCTAAAAAATTAGAAAAATAAATTTCGTGAAAATTTGCTTATTTTAACTAAAAATTAAAGAGTAAAAATTTTAAAAAACTAATTTTTCAAAAATGAGCACTTATTTAACGATTGTGACTTTTCTGAATGTGAAAACAGAAATTTAAAAAAATACATAAGGTAATGAGTCATTGCGGAAAGAAATTTTCCCATATGATAAAATGGGCCCACAATTGCTGCAATCTATTGTAAATGTATGTACTTCAATTAAGAATGTTCTCAAAAAATATTTTCCCTCTTCCCGATGCCCTACCAGTGGCCGAGCGTTTCTGTGCTGCTCGTCGACTCAACTGTTTGGAGTTTTTTGTGGTTTTCTCTGAAATTTGCGTAAATACGGGCCAAGATCTCTTAGAAAGACCCCCACGATGGAAATTCCATCCATAGGCCTAGGATCCTAGCGTAGTCAATCGGCTTTAAACCAACAACCACAACTATCCACTTCCTGGTAAAGAAAAATTTTCTAAAACTTCCAGAGTCATCTATAAATAGAAATGCACAAAATTCACTGAAGGTACTATTTAGGTGTTAAGGAATCGAGTGATGTTTTAAATATGCAAAAAACACTTAGAGAAATGTATATTTTTTTCATGTGGATTCAGTCAATGTGAATTCAGTATGAACTGTAATTTTAAATTTTTATATTTAAAAAAGTGAGATTAAACTTAAATTCTAGGAAAAGCTTAAATTTTACATAAGTAATGGTGAAGGTTTCAATTATAGTGAACAAGAGGCTTTTTATGAGAGGGGCAAAAAGATGCTCAATTTTAAGCGTATTTATAATAGTATGTAAGGGGGTCCTAAAAAAACCCCATAGCCTTGCACCCTACGTGCCTTAATGAAGCCTTGATTTTGGACGCCTCCCGAAATAAAATCCTGGGTAAGCCCTTGACAACGGAATTTTCTTTCTTTAATACTGAGTTGGAGAAGAAAGGGTGATATGCATATAATAGGTAGTAGGCAGAAAAAGAAAAAAGAAACCTGTCCTGTGTCCTCTCTCTAATAATAGAAATTCTGGTTAATTGTGAAACAAGTATACTCTTGATTCTCGGAAGCAAACAGGGGCAAAATAGTCATCTGTATTTTGGAGAGGTCAGTTCCACGAATGTTAATCGTCAAGGTTTCAAAGTAAAGACATTCGTTGTACGTTGGTGTTGAACCACAACTTATTGCAGATTTTTGAACCAGTGAAGTGCGTGTTTGTCATTTTCAAGCATCCAGAATAGTTTTGGTAAGTTATTTTTAATTTTTAACAAAGATACTACATTATTAATTATTATTATTATTTTTTTTCTTTTTTAATAAATTTTTCTTTATATGTATTTGATGATTTCTAGTAGAAAGATTTTCTTATTTTCCAAGGCCCAGCCGGCCCATGCGTTAATCAGACCCTATTTCTTCTTACATTCTTAATTACAAATTTTTTTAAATTAATTTTTCATAAACGAAGCAAAAAAGCAGTTGCATGTAAAATTTGAATAGCGTCTGCTTTATTTTAATCTCACGAGGAAAATAATTTTTTGATATTGATTTAAATTAAGAAAGTTAAAATCGTCTGCAGATGAAACTGAAAAATAATTATTTAAAAATCGTCTGTTTTTCCGATTTCTTTTAAATATTGCTTTAAGAATCATGTTGCTATTTCATGCAAAAACGAACGGCAATTTGCCGTTAGCCCCTAGGCGGCAGCAATACAAATCCGCCATCTGATCCTGTAGATGAATCATTAAGAAAATCATGCCGTTTTCATAGAAAACATACTTTATTGCATCTGAAAATTAAACCATAATTTTGCTACATGTCATTTTCAAAGTTTTAAGAAGATCTTAGATCGTAATGCATTTGAATTATTCCATTAATTTCCGTAGTTAAATCACTAATGCTGTTTATGCTATTTTCAACTGAAAACAAGCCATAATGAACCTGCTGATGTATGATAAAAAAATACACATATATAACCCATCAATTTCAAAGAAATAAATATTTTTTAGTAATATGAGATCGCAAACAGATGCTTGGTTGATTGGTTGTAGGGTTTAAGTCCGATTGACTACACACGGGTCTTAGTACTATCGGCGTGATGCTCTATGTGGGGGTCTTTCTAAGGGGTCCTAACCTATACTTACGCGAGCTTTGGAGAAAATTACGGAAAATTCCACACGGCTAACTCGATGAGCGCGACCTGAGGTCGAGCCCAGCATTTTCTATCTCTCAGCTTTGCGCGTAGAACCGCTCGGCCGCTAGTGGGATCTATATCAAACAGATAAGCAGAAGCCATGCTCATGACAGATAGATGTACCGAAGCCATTTCTGCTTTTTTAAAACATTGTTGAAAAGTGTTAAAAACAAAAAACTTACTACACAACTGGAGAAAAAAAAATCTAGCATGTTATGGCGATTACAAAACTTTGTTCTATATTTTACCATATGAACTCCCGCAGTGCGAAACATTTATTAAAATTATTATTCATTAAAAATGTTTTTCATGATAATACAGATGCGATTTTCATATCAGAGAAGCATAAAACTAAATCTAAATAAGTAAAATAAAAATGAATAAATGAATAATAAATTCTTTCTTCTATATTCAACGAAAGAAAGTATTGATTTCGTAAAAAAATTATATTTATGGCTTTCAATGGATTTATACGCTTTGTGAGATCCAGAACATATTTGACCATATGTCTGTCCGTCAGCCTGTGTATGTATGTGACAAAATTTTGTGCAGATTATTGTATCTTAAGAATAACTGAACAAAATTTCATACAAATCGATATGTAGTTACATCATGACATAAATTAGTGCATACCAATTTTTAGTAAAATTCAGCAAACAAATGGCGCTACAATTCCTCCCCTACCCTAATTTTTTAACGTAACGTATTGTACAAAATTTCGTAGAGAAGTCCTTCCACGTTGGGGAATAGGTGTAAGTTTTTAATATGGGTATCTTTCAAAAGAACTCGTCAATACCTTTTAAAAGAATTGCTGAACTACTGATCTGGGACAATTTAAAATCAAGTTATCGATTTTTTTCCTTCTTAAAAGTGAAAAAAAACCTTACACAAAATTGATTTTTTTAAATGTTATTTTGTAGAACAAAAAATTGACCTTGTGTGTTTGTTTAGCGTTATAAATCTCTGGGATGATAATCGTCTTCATTCTTCATGGGAGATAAATTTTAATAAAAAATAATTTTTTAAGTTATTTACAGAGAATGAGTTCGTATAGATGAAAGTTTTATGATGGCCACGTCATATTAGGTTTATGTAATTTCTGGATGGTTTTGAATATTTCCTCAGAAATATGAGTCGTTAGTTGTTACCTGTATATGTACCTCCAGTAAAAATTTTAAAGGAAATTCGACTTTTTTTTTTTTTTTGTTAAGTTTTCCTTGACGAATTTTTTTTTATATTTATTAAAGCTATATATATGCCGAAAGTAATAAGTATCGTTGTGTATAGCTTTCACTGAGATCAGAAAATTAAAATAAATAAATAAAACCTTTTGCATATTAATTTATCCCATAGTGTTACTGAGTGCATTTATTTACAACTACATTATCATACAGTAACTACTTCAAGTGTTGTCTTTAATAATAACAAACTTATTTTTAAAAAAGGGGGGTAATATAATAAGCAGGCAATTAAAAAATTCTAGTTAGGTTACTCTCACAAGGGAAGTATGAATGAGTAAAATTCCGATTTAAACAAATCCAAGCTTAAATTAAAGGGCATGGTCGAAAACATACGGTAGCGTACAAATTTGCTGCAACAACCCCCCATGGAGCGAGAAAACGAACCTAAAAGTTTTAGTTGTTTCTGTAAAAACCTACGAAAGAGACTCCGTTAGCAAGACGGTGTGGGACAGTGGTTAGAGTATTCAATTCCAGTGCGAAAGGTCGTGAGATCGAACCTAGGCGAATGCTCTTTTATATATATATATATATATTATTATTATTATTATTAATATATAAAAATGAAATAAAACAAAATATTAAAATTAATGAATAATTTTAGAGAAAATAATTATGAAATTTAATTATGAAATTAAAAATAAATATACTGTATACAAAGATATTATTAAGGAACATAGGGTAAAATTATCTCTTTACGGGGAAAAAAAAAAAAAAAAAATATATATATATATATAGGGGAGACCCGTGTACCTAGGGCCATCATGTACCTAGGGCCACCCCTCTTTATTTGAATAATATTTAATTTTAAGTTTTATTACTCAACTGGGCGAGTAACAACACCAATTGTTACTTTTACAACTACTTTGGAACTTTTGAGGAGAAAGTTTTGACAAGTTACATGTAGAAAACGAATTTACATGGTTTGAAGTAAAAGTTTGCTGCTCATCTCCTTTGCTATTTTACAAAGGCAAGTCAAATATTTTTCTTTCATTTCTAGTGTATAATTTTGCTTGTTATATTGAGTAACAAATGAGATATTCATTTAGTCCTTTCTGCATGTGGATTTTTTAGTGGATGGCATTTTGAATGAAATTACCAAAACTTGTACCTAGGGCCACATAGCTATCTTGTACTTAGGACCAGTGTGTTTGGGCCCTTTAAAACCATATATTTTTGTCTTTTTGATAGTAATAGGTGCACCTGTGGGTGTTTTTCCCATAAGTTACAATTTTTCAAAGCAAAATTTTCCGTATTCACATTTATATTACATATGGATACGCATTATAATCATACCCTCTATAATCAAAGTATTTGCATCCATAGTATACGGATTGTACAAATATGATCATTGTGTATATTTTTTAGAATCAAATAACATACAAATTGCAAAAGAAACGACCACTGGTGGAGTTTCATATTTTCAAATGACGTGAATCTACGTCAGCGATCGCGAAAGTGTTAAGAAACACAGTACAGCCTATAGTAATTGGATGCTGGCAAACCCTGGTAAACCAATCACTATATATGACGTTGCTGAAAATGTTGGCATGTCCTATCCGTCGACCTTTACTCCTGTAAACATTCTATCAGGCTTTCGTGTATCCGGCATATGGCCAATGAATCAAAACACATTCACTGAGGATGAATATTTAAGTTCAAATGTGACTGAAAGACAAGATCCCTCCATAAAAAAAAAAAAAAAAAAAAAAAAAAAAAAAAAGATTTTCCAGGAGGAAAGTGAACCAACAATGATAGAACTGGATGTCTCTGTTTCTTGTCTTGTTGAAATTTCGAAACCTTCAACATCTAACATCCTTTCGTGTGTCATGCTTTACCAGGTACGAACCTAAGCAAAACCTTCACCTAAAGCAAGCAAAACCTCCCACATCAAAGAAAAGATGTGAACGAAAACCAGAGAGATCTAGAAATCCAAGAGACACTCCAGAAAAAAAAAAAAAAAAAAAATGAAGAAAAGAAAAAAAAAAAGAAAAAAAAGAAAAAAAAAAACGTTCTGTTAGAATATCCCAAAGAAAGAACAAAGTGAAAATTTTCAAGTTTCAAATTAAGGCAACAACATGATAACTATTATATGACAAATAAATATATTACTTGATATTGTTTCTTTTATAAAATACACGTTTATATGCTTATTTTCTATTCATTACAAAGTGAAATCTAAATTTGAGAGAATGGCCCTAGGTACAATGAGGTCTGGCCCCAGGTACAATGAGGGTGTTGTACCTAGGGCCACGAGTGAGGTTTTTTTTAAAAACCTTCTATTTGTCGGAATTTATTATTTTAGGTGTTTATATTAATACCAATTGGAAGTAATTAGTCCTAAAGACATGTACATAATTTTAAACAGATCAAGGGCTCTATTTTTGGGCATTGAAAAAAAGCGGCCCTAGGTACACGGGTCTCCCCTATATGCTTAAATTTACAAATATAGTGTCAAGTTAATATTGACTATGATTAGAAATAAAAAATGATCAAAACATAATCATTTTTCAATTTATAAGCGCAATGTATAAACGAAAATTTATCACAATAATGACTATATAAGTAAAAGTTCTTTCTTTTTCCGCATGAAAAATAATTCAATTAAAAGCAGCAGACGATCAGCTTTTGGAGGCGCTTTATGTTTTAGCAGCGTTGGAAAAAAATATTAATTAAGAATTTATATAAAGCAAAAATAAATAAATAAATAAAGATAATATTTTTCTTCTAATTATTCATTTATTTAATTTAGAGAGAAAAAAAAAAAAACATTTTTTCGCCTGAAATAAAATGTTTTAATAATTTAATAGAAATACTATTCATTTTTATGTACGATAAATAACAAAATTAAAAGCAGACGATCATTATTTGCTAACTAGTGGCTTTGACGTAAATTATTGATAAAAAAATTAACTGAAACTTTAGGAAAGCAAAAAAAAAAAAAAAAAAAAAAAAAATGTGAAAATAAAATTTATTTTCTCTTAAACTCGTCATTTATATAAATTACAAAGAAAAATTAAAAATATTTTTTTTCAGTTGAAAAAAAAAAAAAAAAAAAAAAAATGTTTTAATAATTAAACATTTAAATATATTTTTTAATTAAATTTAATAATTATCTTCCTTAATTTTTTTTATTTTATTAAAAAAAAAGTATGCATATAATATATCTGTATATGCATATTTGGGAAAGAAAAAAAAAGGTAAGTGTTCCGTCGGGACTCGAACGCAGGAACTACGTTTTTCATAAAAAGCATCTGTAAGGTTAAGGGTCATTTCTTGCCCCCTGGGGAGTTGTTGCAGCAAATTTGAACGCTATCCTATGTTTTCGACCACGCTCTTTAATTTAAGCTTGATTTGGTTCAAATCGGAATTTTACTCATTCATACTTCCCTTGTCAGTTAAATTATATTTTAAATAAATTACTCATTTTTAATATTAGTATATTCAGTTTTATTTTGATATAATATTCTAAACAGAAATGCTTTTTAATTATAACATTAACCACTTTTACTTAATTTTTCTCACCTTAAATCGCTTTCTGGGAATACTTACCTAGGAATAATCCTTGCCATTTTTAATCAAATTAGTTAAATCATTTATACTCCCACCATCCCACCTTCTTTAATCATATGATATTGTGTTGTAATGGAAATACAAATAACAGTCACTGTTATATTAAGAGCAGAAAAAGAGCAATTCATTTCATATTATTATGAGAATTGTAACTTTTTCCTTTTAGATTCCATGTATATTTCTTCATGCATTATCAAGCTGTAAAACACTTTTTATTTATATTCAACTGGTAAGTTCACCTATAATTCACCTATAATATTCTCCGGTTTGTTTTGGAAAACTGGGGCTTAAATAAATAAATAAGTAAGAATAAATAAGTAAGAAACACACACAAGTCTTTCGGTACAAAACTCCATTATGCACTTTTAACATCGTCCGTTATGGAAAAGGGTTGATACTGAGTCTTAAAAACTATAACGTAAATATTAATTACAAATTTGAAAAATCGTGAGATAAAGGGGCCATGCCCCCCCCCCTAGAAAAATATTCTAGTTACGCTAATGACAATGCCATATTTGTAGCAGTCTATCCAGTGGTGTATTTAGAGGAGAGGGCTGCTGTGCTGCAGCCTCTCCCAAAATTTTGTAGAAAGTTTTAAAATATAAAGAGTAATATGCATAATTTCTGGACACTATGAAACATTATCGAACTTAACTCAGCTCTCCCCCATATAAAATGATTAGACACGCCACTGTGACTATCGTTATCTCATCCCCTATTTAATAGTCTGTCAGTTTGCATACAGCCTTTTAAAGATATAAACTACAACCACAAAGAATTTTAATTTGTGTATTTCATTTGTTTATTTATTTTTAAATCTCATGCCTCTTTAATGCGTTTTGTCAGCATTTTCTCATTTTCTCTTTTCTCCCCTGCGAATAAGTCTGACCGTATTTAGTCGGTATTAGCGGATTTTTTTTTTTTTTTCTTTTTAATACCAAAATATATACGTAGGTTTTTTTTTTTTTTTAGATAATTTGGAATGGAAGGCTGATTTTGAATTTTCTAAATTAATTAGAAAGAATTTTCTAAATATATACGTAGCATTTTAAAATATGCATTTAAATTAAAAAGATAAATACAGTTTAAAGACGAAAAGAAATATATAGACACAACATAATTTCATCATTTAAAAAAAAAAAAAAAAAAAAAAAAAAAAAAAGGTAAGAAATTAATTTGCTAAAGTTAGAAAAAAAGTTATCTGCAGACAACAAGCCTAAATTCATTTTTTCATTGAAAATATCTATAAGTTTTTATTATTTATTTTCAGATGAAAAATTTCTTTATGCCAATAGCAATATTGACATTTAGTTTATTTTTTAATGCAGTTGATCACATTTTAATTTTCCTGTGGAAAATGATGTCATAAGACTGAAAGAACAACTATTTGAGAAACTTTTTGTAAGATGGCAAATAAAGTACCTGTATTAATCCGACATTTTAAATTGGTAACTTCGTTTGATAGAAATTTCTAACTGGCTGAAATATCTACCTTGGAGTATTAGGCACACCGCCACATTGATACCTTTCATGACACAGATAGTGATATACGATGGAAAATTTTTCGCTATATTTTTCATTTAATTTTTCAAAGCCAAAAAAGCAATTTTTTAGAAAATTTCTTACATGACGTACAGTCGAACCTTGTTAACGTGAATTACTTTTAACATGAACTGTGTTCACACTCCCCGTCAAAAGGAAAATTAGTTTTTGAGATACTGATAGCATAAACTACTAATAACATGAACATACTTTTTATCACCCTTGAGATTTACTTTAACGAGGTTCGACTGTATTTAAATTTTTCTTTTATTAGTCACAGTACACTTATTAGTTTCAGTAATGTTAGTTATATAGTGCAAAAAACAAAAGTTTCTATTAAAGATATTTAGAAAGCTACAAGACAAGATTGAGCAAGATGCTCGATGAGAACGTATTTATTACTAGCCGCCTTTGGTTACCAGCTGGTTCGCGATCTTGAAAAATCCGACTTTACAAAACTCCCGTTCGTTGGTGCCTTTTTCCAGTTTCAAATAGCTTTATTGAAAAATTTAACCACAGTAAATTCCCTCTCAGTAGAAGCCCTCTTCCCGTTTGAATATCTGAAATAGCCTGTTCGCTCACTGTGTTATGATCTTTAAAAATTCTGACTTTAGCAAAGTTCTGCTCGGTGATGCCGAGGCGCCTTATCCCCGTTTTAGAACTTACCAACAGCTTACTCGCTCATAGCGCAAATAACTTTGAAAATTTTAACCGTAGCAAATTTCTGCTCTGTGGTGACTAAGGCGCCGCTTTACGCTTCATGATTTGAAACAGCCTGTTCGCTTACCATGTAAAGGACATTTGAAAATTCTGATTGTGGTAAATCCGCAACCCGGTGCAGCCTACGGTCTCTCATTCTTCTCTCTATAAATAATTTACTCATAATCAAATTGGATATATTGAATTACTAAAATATCAAAGCGCCCTCTCGCAACAGATATTTGCACTATGTACTTTTCAATTTAAATTTAAATGACATTTAAAATGATATTTTACCTATGAAATTATGTTAATTAGAAGCTGAGATAAAAAAGTAAGAATAGAACTGTTATAAAAATATGAATGACTTTGATTTTACAGATACAGTATCAAATCACAATTTTTTTAATTCATGTTTAAATGTGTATATATAACAGCCGAAGAGTGGCACTGCTATGCTCTAAAACTATATCTCAAAATCTAATTCGTACAACTACACCATATTTTAATTACTTGGATTTAAATGTATGTGCATATCGGCCAAAAGGTGGCCCTGCTGTGCTATAATTTGTCTTATTTTTGAAAAAGCTATATCTCAAGATTTAATGCAGATTCGTCTGGTTTATGTTTGTGTTTATATCGGCCAGAATAGTGGCGCTACTGTGCTATGATTTTCCCTGCTTCCTAAACAGCTATATCTCAAAATCTAATGCGCACGACTACACCATATTTTCCGTATTCGGGTTTAAATTTGTGTGTACATCTGAGGAAAGGTGGCGCTATTATGTTGTAATTTTCCTTGTTTATGAAAAAGCTACGTTTCAAAATCTTATGTACACAATTGCACCATTTTTAATTTGTATGTATATTGATTGAAAGGTCTTTTTTTTTTTTATTAATCAATTTAAAAAATTTAAATACATAAATCCTCAGTATAGGCAAGTTAAAATGTATATCTATAAAAACATCATCAGCAACTGGTGTTGCATCTATTTCAGTTCGCGGCTACGATCTTATCTACCCTATATAAGTAACTACCCCAAATTTGTAACGATCGGACTAATATTTCTAATTTATTTTCCACTTTTTCTGCTTTTAACTCGTTTAAAATATCTATTTTCATGCAATCGCGGTGAATTTACAGTCATTGAAATCGCTTTTTGATTAGACATAGGTCGTCATTTTAATTAATATCTCCGCAACTAACTAAAGTTTTTAAATTTTGTTTTCAGCAGCCCCTCTGGAAGGCTCCTGAGCATCCGTGTGACAATTTTTGTACTTCTGCGTTCAATGGGGGCTGAACATATAGAAGAACAGACAGACAAAAAAACCTTTTCTTTTATTATTATAGATTAGCCGCCTTCAGCAACCAGCTGGTTCGCGATCTTTGAAAAATTCGACTTTAAGAAAATCCCGCTCGGTTGTGCCTGTGGCGCCTTTTTCCCGTTTCAGGTCCTACAACAGCTTATTGACATATAGTGCAAATAACTTCATTGAAAAATTTAGCCGTAGTAAATTCCCGCTGGGTAGCGCCCTCTTTATGTTTCAACATCTGAAACAGCCTGTCCGCTCACCGTGTTATGATCTTTGATAATTCTGACTTTAGCAAAGTCCCGCTTGGTGGCGACTGTGGCGCCTTATCCCCGCTTTAGAACTTTATGGAACCTCAGGAAGGCTCCTGATCATCCGTATGTCAATTTTTGTATTTCTACGTTTAGTAGTCCCATCATTAAAAATCTCATAGTGGGTTTTCCATTTAAAATTTTTTAAATAACAATAATGGAAAGAAATAAAAAAAAATCCTCTCAAACTTCCAGATAAATTTTATTGAACATAGGATTACATCCATTATCAATACTACCAACTATTAAAATAAATGATTTTGTATTTCCAAGTTATATTTAAAAATAGAACAAATCAAAAAGAGTAAAAATGAAAAAAAACAAACAAAAGAATTTTAATAAAATTCACCCTTACATGGTGCGAGCCATACCGTGCATGATTTCTCTACCACTCCACTTCGATCCCATGTAGTAGAGATGGAAGATTCCAATCTTCCATGTTATTCTATGGAGAAAATTGTTATGGAAATTATTCATTATTATTATTATTTATTTATTTTTAATTCTATGTTTACTTTAAGATAATTCACAATTGTTAAATATGTTCCTGTTTTTCAAAAACTTTTTTTTTTTTTTAATGTGTTCTTTTGAAGTAATAAATGGCAGAATAGCACTTTGTTCATTTTTTCCCACTATTTTTACTTCCAAATGAAATATTAAAAATTCAATAAAATTTAGTAATTCTAGATTTTTCGATAATGAAAAAAAAATTAAAAAAAAAAAAAAATCATTAATTTTTTTACCAATTTTCTCTCTATGTAGTAAAATGGAATTCAGTTGTTGGCAATGATATGCGGAGATTCTCTGAGAGCTAGAGAACATACCACCGCGTACATATGAGGGGTTTTTGGGGACCATCCCCCCCCCCCCCCCCCTTCCGAATTATAGTTGCACAACACACATTTCTTTAAACACCTGAAAAAAACATTTTGAAATTTTTTCTGCTTCAGATAATAGAATAAAAAATTATTTGTCTTTTGAGATATTTCTGAAACATCTCCAATTTTTACAATTCTTCAGAGACACTGAAGAAAGCATATGGAACTTTTAGTGCCGAAACAGCTATATAAACTAAAACCAAATAACTGTTCTTGGTGAGGTCCCCGCTTACAAAAATGCATTTTCTGTAGACTGAAAATAACGAAATTAAAACAACGAAAACACTCTGGTTTCATCTCCAGTAAGTGTTATTGGTCTGTCTCAATAGTCAGGTCTCAGGTATGTGTGTGTGTAAGGGGGGGGGGGGCAATTTTTTTCTCCGTATTTTGAGTTTTAAGGTAGGTAATATTACTACCGATTGAAAAGTAAATTGAATCTTTTTGAAACGACTCTTTAGTTGAATGCTAATACCGCAATGACGCTAAATTCTGTTGCTAGTTTACTTAAAAAGAAAACAATGGGTCGATGGCTAGCAAATAAACATAAACTATCCTCAGTTATAAAGGAGAGTGACTCTCGCAATGTCGGTAGCGACAATCTTCAACCTATTTTGGTTACTACAAGTAAGCAAATATTATTTAATTTTTTATCTTTTTTCCTGTATTATTTTTTTCTACAAGTATAATAAAAAGGTATTGGATTCACGAAGATATTCGAACTCCAGTTATTGACAGATTTGCATGTTTTAAGATAGCCTGAACACGATTTCACTGTTTTTTAGAAATGTCTGTGCGTATATAAAAAATTTCTTGAACGCTGTATCTCACGAACCAAAGAACGAAATTTAATCAAACTTGGTACTTAGTTGCACCCTTACCTAATCTTTTGCTAATAACATTTGAGGGTCGATCGCTCAACAGGTGCAAATATGATTTCATTTTCTTATAATTTTTAATATGGCAGTATAGGACAAAATATAGTATAAGTGTACATAATAATGAAGGTTATTTTTAATGAACTATTACTACTATTATCACTAATTAGTTTTATAAACTAGGAAAGTTGGTGCATGTAGGAGCATCCTTTTCCCCTTGGGGTGGGGGCATTACCTCCCCCCCAGGGGGTTGTAAATTTGTAATATGTGCAACATTCAAAAGAAATCTGCAATAACTTTAAAACAAATGGTTCAACTGTAGATGTGTGATAATTTAAAACAAAATTAGCGATTATTTTCATTTTTAATGGCGAAAAAATAATCTCATTTCTTCCAATGTCGGAAAAATTGACTTTCATTCGGAATTTAGTGTTATACTTCTCTGAGATAAATATCGTCTGCATTCATAATGGAAAATACTTTTAATAACAAATAATTTAATAAATAATTGGTGCTGCTTGAACTTTTATAAGATAATATATAGCAGAAAGTCTTGCGTGGTCACAACATACTAATTCTTTTTTTTTTTTTTTTTCATATGCATGCATACATTAAAACTTGCATAATGCAGAAAGTGTATAAAACGGAAACGTAATGCATACAAACTTTGTAAGCGACGCTATAAATAACTTAAACTCACAACAATTGTTTCAAGATAAAATAATTGAACATAGCTATTCATCAGGAGGAGTAAAGTAGGTGTACGAATGCAGTATGAAAGTAGCAACCCACATGAGTTTTTTAAAATTATAATGTTGTTTAATATTTATAAATATATGGAATTCGATTCTTCATATCTATTATTTTATTTATTCATTAGATGATATATTATTTAGTTTTTTCTCATTATTATTTAAGATTCTTAAAATGTTGACCAAATTTCTTTGTCAAAATATTTCCAATGTTTGTATTATTCTTTTCTTGATTTAGGCAGTAATCTCCTATCCTTAAGTTTTAAATCTAAATAATGAAACCCAAACTATCTCTGTAAAGCGGTATTTCTTTAAAAACTAGTATATTGTGGCCATCACAAAACTTTCTCCTATATCTTTTTGTATATGAGCGCCACTCACCACTTACTAACTTTTTACTATTTTGACATGCATTAAAGTTTGGCCATAGCTTTTCACAATAACTATTTTGAGTATGCAGATTTATGCAGTTTTAATTAACAGATACTATGATGTACTGTGGAAAATCATATAAGGTCAGTAATAGCAGTGCCTTCTATTGGCTGATATGTACCCAAATTAAGTCAGGATCATTTTCACAATGGTTATCACGAGCGTAATTTGCAGGTCATCAGTGCCACCTGTCGGCCGATATATACCCGAATACAACCAGCAAACTGTTTCATAATGGGTTTCCTATACTCAAAGTTTTGTGCAATTATATGCAATAAAGTCTGAGATATAGCCTTCCCGTTAGCGGGGAAAATTGCAGTACAACAACGCCGTCTATCAGCAGATTTGCACCCAAATTCATCTAGTATAGTGTTTCATAAAGACCCTCTCACATTCTGAGTTTTATTCGTTTATACACAATAGAACTTAAGATATAGCATTCCCTTAAATAGAAGAAATCGCAGTATAGCAGCACCACCTGTTGAGTGATCTGCACCAAAAGTTAATAGGCACTAATTTATGTCAATTTGCAACTACATATGAATTTAAATGATATTCTGTGCCCTAGTTCCTGATATACAGTTACCATAAAATTTTTGTAGTACATACACACACTTCCTAAAAGCAATTAAATTGTGTTCTGGACCTCTCAAAACATGTAAATTCATCGAAAACCGGAAGTCGAAAATTTTTACGAATCCAATACTTTCTTATTGAATATACAAGAAATTAGAAATAATTGTATATTGTATATATCAAACAGTTTCACAAAAGAGAGATACTCCCCCCCCCCCCCCCGGAAATTGTGGTCTAGCTACGCCAGAGGAACATACACAGGCACCTTGTTTAAATATATTATTCAACCATCATACATGCAAAACAGTCATTAAAAATTATATAATTTTCTTGTTTTATACATATTTAAAAATTATTAAATCACAATTTCTATGTTTCGTTTATTTCTTTTTATTCTTACTTTTCTTTGAATAGTTTTGTTTACTTGTAGCTTTTAATGTATTAGTTTTATTGTATAAAACATTTGTAATTTAGAGACTGAAAATTTTCCATTTCAAAATTTTCATGAAAACCCACATCCCTAGACACAGAGAATACTGCTCTCTGTAAGGAGATGCGATCACAGACAAAAACATTTGACGCCAGCAACAGTAACTTTTTTTATTTTTTTAATATACAGAGAAATAATAAATTATATGGTAAATTTATAATAATTATTGCTTATAATATTTTTATACATACCAATGATTGCCTGAAATATGGAGTTTCATTCATATTGAACTAGAGGTATCCATTATTATTATTATTATTATTATTATTTTGTTTTTCATGCATGCAAAGCATGCATGCATATACCTTATGCAAGCATGCATATACCTTACATATTAATGATTGCTACAATACAGAATTTTGTATATTTATGTTGTGTGATTGTATGTTTTAACTTGATACTTTTGATAATTCATTAATGTTAACTTTTAATATTGTGTAAAATTTATTATTTCAGCAGTCAGCAATACTAGTGTATGTATACCTTGCATGTACATAGAAAAAAAATCAACACTGGTAACGCCTACATCACTGTGCATGAATTAAAAAAAATGCACGAAATTCCATATTGCAGCAATCACTAATATACATGCATGCACATTTAGTGTACATGGAAAAAAAATCACTGAATACCGATTTCCTACCACGATGTGCATGAATCTAAAAAATGCACGAAGTTATGGTACTTGTGTAATTACAAATAATTAATATAATTATTATTAAAAAGTATTATAAACAATAATTATAAGTTGATTGTATTATTCATACAAATATATAATTTAAAATTATTTATTGGCATACGGATAATACGTAAATACTGAAAAACTTGTAACTTTAAAAAATAGCATATTCAATTTATTATTATTATTATTAATTATTCCGAAATACTATGATTATCCATACCTAAACTGTAATCTGAACCTAGCTCCTGTCTTATGATGGTCAGAGCACTAATCAGTTACACATGGCACAAAGGAAAAGAGTAGTATTTAAAAAAAGAAATGCTTAACTATGAACTGATGCACAGTGAAAGCTGACTGGTTTTTGTTTTAACATTTTTCTCCTTTTTGAATTTTTTTTTATTTTTTAGAAACAAGCACATAATTTAACTTCAAGTAAAAATGATGAATGTAACATAATAACTTGAAGAAAAATAATAGAATTTCTAAAAAATAATTTGCTTCGCTTAAAAGAATAAAATATTTGTCTTGTAAAATACCTAATGTTTTCCTATCACGAATTATATATAGAGTTAAAGTAAAAGCATTTTAGGTGTTACAAGATTTCGCTTACATTAAGAAGAATATGTAAACGAATGTTAAACTCATCAACTCAGAAAAATTTACCTTTTCTCCGTCATTCTACTTTCTATATTTAATTTATATATTCAATTGTACACCCGTACATACATTTAAGTTTTTATAAATTTGAATTATACAATAAAACTTAACATTTCTCAAAAAAGTTTGTTATTGCACTAAAAAAAAAAAAAGATAAAACTTAAAACTTAAAACTTGCGCATCATATTTCAAATATAAAAACACTGAAAGGTTTGCCATATGCATAACACGTGTTAATTTTTCTTTATACCCTTATAACTTTATTTCTCTATGACACATATAATTTACACACATATATATACAGTTGATCACACAATAGTTATCTTCTTTATTGGGAGTTTCATTTAGAGAGTTAAAAGAATTAAATTTTTTATATTAATTCTTAATTACCGTGCATGACAATCTAAATAATTTAAAAGCATCTGTTTAGATCGAGTTATGTAATAAAGAAATAGTTTATAATTTCAATAAGTATTAAGAAAGAAATAACAAAGCAATGGAATCAGATGACGACTTTGAATATTAATTTAAAAAATAGCTTATAATAGATCAACGAATAAGAAATGTGACGATATACAGCTTCTTTCAATTTTGAAATTAATAGTTAATAAAATCCTATTGAATGTTTTGGCATACTTTAATAGTATTGCTGTATGTTCGTTTATTTTAGAGTTGCAGTCAAAGCGACAATCTATTTTGATTTTATTTTCAGAAATTTTGGAGTACATCTAACAGAAACAACAAGACAGCTAAGGATAAATTTAAATCTCTATTTCCCGGAATCCCACAAACTTCACTATCACAAAATTTGGGCATTTCATCGAAAATAATACGGAAAATATATGAAAACAGTACGTAAACAAAGAGTTCGTGTGGGTTGTGTTACCTATAGCGTTAACAGTTACAGAAAATAACTGTTTGTGACGTCACCTTGCTCAGCTCTATTTGGTTCGCAATGCCGAAATTCGCTGCACTGACCACGGAAGAAGATTGTACTTTTTTATAGAAACAAGCCAAATGTGTGGTAGTTGTTTTCTGAGGTTTTTTCTGGAAAGGCACTTTTGAGCACACATCTACGCATTCACACAGAAGAAAAGCTTTATTGTGTAAAATAGCCCCTAAACCATTCTCCCAGAAAGATTTTAAAAGCGCATTCACGCAAGTGAAGCGATACATGTGTGAAATCTGTTCTATAAGGCCACGGATTCGTGTATAAGACAAACTCTAAATTACCATTCATGCATAAAAGTCATACGTGTGTGTCCTAAAGGATTCTCTCAGATGCATGAACTAAATGAACATTCACGCACTCACACAGGCGAAAAGCCATACGTGTGTGAAATGTGTTCTAAAAGATTCGCTCGGAAGGGTGATTTAAATAAACATTCTCGTACTCACACAGGTGAAAAGCCATACGTGTGTGAAACATGTTCTAAAGAATTCTGTGTTAACAGTAATCTAAAAAGACATTTACGTATTCACACAAAAGAAAAGCCATATATGTGTGAAATATGTTCTAAAAAATTTTCTCAAAAAGGTGATCTGAATACACATTCACGTATACACACTGCTGAAATGTTATACGTGTGTAAAGTCTGTTCGAGAAAATTTTCTACTAGGCACACTCTAAATTATCATATAAAAACTCACACAGGCGCAAAGCTATACGTGTGTGAAATCTGTTCTAGAGAGTTATTTTCAGGGCCGGCTCTAAATTATCATTTACGAACTCATACAGGAGAAAAGCCATACGTGTGTGAAATCTGTTCTAGGGAATTTTCTACAAGGCAGGTTCTAAATAACCATTTACGAACTCATACAGAAGAAAAACCATACGTATGTGAAATCTGTTTTAGAGAATTTTCTAGAAGGCAGTTTCTAAATAACCATTTACGAACTCATACAGGAGAAAAGCCATACGTATGTGAAATCTGTGCTAAAAGATTCTCTCTGAAGCATAATTTAAAGATGCATGCACGCACTCACACAGCTGAAAAGCCATACATGTGTAAAATGTGTCCTAAAAGATTTACTCAAAAGCGTGAACTAAATGAACATTATGCACTCACACAGGCGAAAAGCCATACGCGTGTAAAACATGCTCTAAAGGACTCCTAGTTAAGAGTTATCCAAAAAGACATTTACCTATTCACACAAAAGAAAAACCATATATGTGTGAAATATGTTCTAAAAAATTTTCTCAAAAAGGTTATCTGAATACACATTCACATATACACACTGCTGAAATGTTATACGTGTGTAAAGTCTGTTCGAGAAAATTTTCTACTAGGCACACTCTAAATTATCATTTAAAAACTCACACAGGCGCAAAGCTATACGTGTGTGAAATCTGTTCTAGAGAATTTTCTTCAAGGCCGGCTCTAAATTATCATTTACAAACTCATACAGGAGAAAAGCCATACGTATGTGTAATATGTTCTAGGGAATTTTCTACAAGGCAGGTTCTGAATAACCATTTACGAACTCATACAGGAGAAAAACCATACGTATGTGAAATCTGTTCTAAAGGATTCTCTATGAAGCATAATTTAAAGAGGCATGCACGCACTCACACAGGAGAAAAGCAATACGTGTGTTAAATGTGTCCTAAAAGATTCACACAGAAGGTTGATTTAAATAGGCATTCAATTACTCACACAGGCGATAATCCATACGATGGTGAAATGTGTTCTAAAGGATTCTCTCGGAAGTGTGATTTAAATCTGCATGCGTGTAAAATGAATTATGTACATGTTTAAAGCCTTATGTTTGTAAAATATATGTTCAAGAAAGTTTTCTGTAAAGAGCAATTTGAATACGCATTTCCGAACTGATGCAGGAGGAAAGCCATCCCACACAGCACATACGTTCAAATTTTGTTGATTTCTCGTCTCGTACGTCCAAAACACGTCCCTCCAGAGAACTGACATCCCATTTTTGTCAGATGCTCACATAAATTCAACCATCATGTTGAAAGTATGTGTCGTGAGTAACCAAATTTGGACATACATTATTAGAAAAATATCTTGGAAGTAATGTGTTCCACAATTGAGCGAATTCATCCCCAATGAAGTGTCCTTTTACGATGAATTCAACAAGCATGCAGCGTACTTTTTACTAAAACGGAACGAGCAACTGGGCATGCGCATTCAACCAACCATTCCACTTTTCCTCTCGTCCATCGCTTCGCTCGCCGCCATGTTATTTTTGTAAAATGTGAAAGAATTGCGCTGTTTAATTAATATTGTGATTGTCACATTACCGTAGATTTGACGAACCATTCTAGCATGCCTTTATTTTAAGCAGAAATGAAATTATATTACAAGTAAACATTATACTGTAAACTTAATCAGAGTTTCCATTGCATTTTACCCATTCGAAATCGTCACATTTGACAAACATCTGAGATGTGCATTTCATCCTAATTATGTGTTTCTGAAGTGAAAACAATTTTACATTATCGTTCTGTACAGAATACGATTTGATAATAATTATCATGTAAGTATATAAAATCATTTAATTTTATTTTCATTTCTGATATTTGACTTTAGTGTAATAATGCATATTATCCCTGAATAGGTTTATTATTTGTAAAATTTAATTTCATGGGTGGTTTTAGTTTTTGCTTGTTGTGTAATAATTTCTTATCCGTTGATTTATAGTTCCATAAATATTATTACATGGCCAAATGGACCTTTCTTTTATTTTAAGCAGAAATGAAAATATCGGTACGGTACAAGTATTTTATTGTAAACTTAATCGGTATTTCCATTGTATTTAAACCATTCAAGCATGCCTTGATCAGTTGTTTACCTTTAATAAACAATCCAAAAATGTGTTCATAAAAGCTTAAATTTATTTTAAAACTGTTGTAATTTTATTTAACTCTCTCAAATTATTAAAAAAAAAAAGATTGATTTCATTAATGAAAGGTGTTATTTAAGTATGAGAAATTCAGTGATTCCGAAGTTAACTTATATGAATAACAACTGTAAAATTTTCTAACGAACAACGAACCATAGAAAATGAGAATAAACAAAGATTTCTCATGAGCTGCTTGTACTGGTTTGGATTCTCTTATCTAGAATATATGTATACTCTTTAACTTGCTTTTCACGAGTAATTTTTTTCCTAAATATTGTAAATATTATATATTTATATATATTAAATTTTATATATGTGCAATTTACAATTAGAAGCCAAACCATTAATTTCTCTTTCTCTTATCTACAATATGCATACGTTTTAATTTATTAAATTTAGTTATGTTTTTCTCAAGAGTAATTTTTTCCTAAATGTTGTAAAAATAAAATATTTGTATATATTAAAAATATATGTGCAATTTACAATTAGAAGAGAAGCCAAACCATTAATTTCTCATTCTCTCACTTTTTATTTAATGATTTTAAATTGATATTTTTAGTCTTCTGCTATTTATGTGTTAATACCAATAGCAGAAACAGTGCAGCTAACACTGCAGTTTAATTTAATAATCTATAAATGAGATACGCTTAGCAATTTTTCTCCTGAATGTTGTAAATATTATATATTTATATATATTAAATATCATATATATGTGCAATTTACAATTAAAAGAGAAGCCAAACCATTAATTTCTCTTTCTCTCACTTTTTATTTAATGATTTTAAATTGGTATTTTTAGTCTTCTGCTATTTATGTGTTAATACCTATAGCAAAAACAGTGCAGCTAACACTGCAGATTAATTTAACAATCTATAAATGAGATACACTTAATAATAATAATAAATCAATGTCGTAGCTAAAGAGTTATACTTTCTCCTTTGTACAAGCAAATTTTGCACATTTTATGAATTATATTATTTCTTTTTATTATACCAGACCTGATCCCAGATTCTGTGATTGCAGAATTTTGTTTTATTGTAGATATATATAAAAAATTCTTCCTGTGCACATGTGTATACGCATATTTATATAAAGTCTAAAATTACAGTTAACATTACATAAACTATGACAATTGTAACTTCGTGTTGATGGTATTTTTTGATTAGGCATAATTTTTGTTTTTAAAAATTTGATTTCTCTTGGAGGTAATTATTAAATGTAAAATATTACTCATGATATGTTTTTTTTCCCCTCTAAAGTTGGAATATAAACTTTGAAATGGTTTTTTTTTCTTCCTGTACTATGCAGTATTTATAAGCTATTTTTTTTTTTTTTTTTAATTTTGGCCTTTTGTATTTTTCTTCCCAGATTATTTATTTAAGAAGTTTATGAAGAATATGTAAGGAATCTAGATTTGGCCTGCAGTTTCCTAGCAACCCTTCAGTTTTAAAAGCTTGCAAATTAATTAAGTAAGATGCTTACTTTCTGCATAATTATAACATAACTCACTACTATTCTTTTTTAATTCACGATTCTCAATGTTTCTTGAAAGTGGCATTTTGGGCTCTCTTTATATTGGTGGCTAATAACAATACATTATAAATGACATTTATTTCTTTTATTGATGAATTTCAACAGTCAATGAGATAATGAGCTTTTTACTATAACAGATAGTTTTTAGCCATTCACGTAGAGATAGATCAAAATGCTTTATTTATTTAAATGTTATTTTACAACTATGTATATAAGCTTTTAAATTATATTAATAATGTTTCTGTAATTTAGTATACTGGTTATACAACTATATTGATTTATACAACAGATTCTTTTTTTACATATGTTTAAAATTATTTTAGACATATTTATCAATGTACATGTATGTAGTGTGCACCTATATATATTCATTCATGTTCATAAAAAAATCATGTATGTATTTTGCTTAAAATCAAAACAATCTTTCAAGCTATTTCAAAATTTTGTAGTAAGCATGACTAATAATCAAGATTACTAAGTATTGTACTAAATGCTAATAAATTAAATTGTATTGTATACACTTGTGATTTAAGTTATACAGTTATATAAAACGTTACTTATTTTTAACTGTTAACTTCAATACTTAACTTTAAATCAAAGAAAAGTTCAAATTAAAGCCAACTATTTTATCTTTATTTTGTAGTAAAAATAAACTGTAATAACAATAAATGGTTTTATTTATTAAGGATATAATAAAAAAACTAAATGTTTAAATTAAAATACAAATAAAACTGAAATATTTTTAATTGGTAATTGCAATACTTAACTATGAATCAAAGAAAAGTTCATATCAAAAACATAGTATTTTACCTTTATTTCACAGTAAAAAAGAAACTGTAATAATAATAAATGGTTTTATTTATTAAGGATATAATAAAAATGTATGGTTGAAATAAAATATATAATAAAATTAGGACAGTAATGCTATGTACATTATGCTTTTAAATGTTATAAAGCGTTTTGCAAAGAAGTTTGGATAAAATTTCAAAACAAATAAAAATAGTAAATTAAATATGCTTATTTAAATATATATATATATATAATTAAAATCAGGTTTATGTTAAAAATGATATAATTTGTAGTCCAAATTAATCAATATAGAACAAAAAATGTCCTGATCCGTAATTCCCCCGGGGTCAGGGTGTGATCGATACTTACCCGGTTGCTGGGGTAATTACTGATCAATGAATTTTTTCAATTAATCAAACTTTTGAAACATTTTAATCAAACTCTATATTTTATTGAATTGACACATGGTAAAGCTTTAACCATGCTGAATTTGGTTAACATCAATTGTGATATTTTTAGAGTTATTTAGATGTTTTTATTTTTTTGATCGGGAATTACCCTCGTCCACCCTAAAATCTTATCCATGCTATGGAACTGATAAAATAATTTTGAAAAAGGGTAATTTATTAGGGAAAATGACATCATAATCTGAAACAATGTATTAAGAGGAAACTTTTACTCATACTACCCAAAGAAAATAGAATAAAGAGTTAAGAAAAATAAAAGTAGGATATCTTAAAAAACTTATATTTAGGCTAAACTAATATAATTTGAATCAAGAAAATTTTTTCACGCTATACCCATTAACAAAATTCACATTTTCATTTTCATCTTATTACTTTCATTTATTCTTTTAACTTTTCTATATTGAGTCGGGACAATTCATTAAACAAGCAGTGACAGCTGACTTGAACTGTATGTAACTGATTATATGTAATTAAATGGGTATGGAGTTTTTAAAAAAAATTTGGAGGCTTCAGCAGGGACCGTTGTATTCCTGTGGAGCACTGTGGCACTCATGTTTAATGGACCCCTCCTTCTCAAATTTTAATATTTATATTCTATTAATCTATACAGAGAAAATATTTTAAAGGTAAATATTTTTTTCTGCACATGATTATACAGTTTACGAAAGGATTAAACACTGATTATCTATATTTAAATAATTGATAACATACTATCATTTTACGGCAAAGTATCTATTGTTCGAAAAAATACAAACAACGTTCAATCTTCCATAGTGCACACAATGGAAATATTCACAATTAGTAAAAAAAATTGTATTTTATGTTATAGGATAAAAAATCAATAAACAAAAAAGTGTAACTTATGATGAAGTGTAACTTACAACTATTTTAATTATAATTAATATGATAGTTAATGTAAGATTTATTGTTCTGATTTTGTTTATTGTGTGTACATGTATGCAATCAGATTTAACATTATTTTTATTATTGAATAATTTATATTGTGTCAGTTGCCTGTTACCACTTTTGAGAGGGGGGGGGGGGGCATGAAAAGTTCAGCCTTTTTTTCTGTAAGCTTGTACCATGTCTGAAATTTGAAAATTTTATGGATTTTAGTTTTTTTTTTACTTTTTTTTAGTATAGACAAATAGTTTTTTTATTCGTTTTATTTTTATTCTTTGAAATTACTTTTTATTTAAGCACAAAAACTTTTTTATAAATTTCATTGTTTACTTTGGTTGTAACTTTATTTATAATTTTAGTAATACATATTAGGGTATTTATTTGCATTGTATAATTGTATATTGCTACTATTCAGAAGTTCTTAAAAGATTGTTTTTATCATATTAACTAGTATGCTGTGGCCATCACAGGTCTTTCTTCTATATAATCCTGTACATATTTACACAATATAAATTATTTGTTAAATTATAATTTATTAAAATTATTTTGCATGATGGATGCAGACGATTTTTATCTGAAAGTAGTTTAATATTAAATGCCAAAAGAAAATCAGTTTTGTTCAGACATGAGAAGAAATGAATTTTCTTCCCATTATTTCATTTATTTATTTTTTCATTAAAAATGGAAAAAATCAATAACTTAGTATAAATTATCACTGATCTATTGTTCGATCATTCATTTAAAAGGTGTTGACGAGTTCTTTCGAAGATACCCATATTGAAAATTAACGAAAGGGGGATGGAGCAGAGCAATGTTCCTACATGCACTTACCTTTTTCCCCTAGCTTACTACTACTGTTAGCAATAATTCATCCAAATTTTACAATCATGCTTAAAATAATTCTCATCATGTTCATTTATACAAAATTTCGTCTTGTATTGCCATGTTAAAAATTTAGAAAGAATAGAATAACAGCACGGCCTGTTGAGTGTTTAATCCCCAAATCTAATCATTACCAGTTTAGGTAAGGCTCCAACTAAATACCAAGTTTTGTTCAATGGTTTTGAGATACAGTACCTACAAAGTTTGTAACACACACGCAGACAGACATTTTCTAAAAGCAGTCAAATTGTGATCAGGAAATCTCAAAACATGTAAATACGTCAAAAACTGTTTAAAAATTTTCACAAAACCAATATTTCCTTCTTACATAGAAGACAGTAAAAATAAGATTTTTTTTGCTAAGTTTTTTATGGCAAAAATGAAAGAAAAAATCGATAATGTTGTTTTAAATTAACGCAGATCAGTGGTTCAGCCATTTGTTATTTTTTTTTTTTCTTTTTCGTATGTATATAAAGAGAAAGTATTGCATTAGTAAAAAGTTTCAAACTCCAGTTTTGATGGATTTACACGTTTCAGGATATTCTGACTTCTGATCACGATTGAACTGATTTTAGAAAGTGTCTGTCTGTCAGTCTTTCTCTCTGTGTGTGTGTGTGTGTGTGTATCACTAATGTAGTAGACACTGCATCTCATTAACCAATTAACAAAGTTTAACCAAACTTGGAATTTTGTTGAAACCTGACATAAACTGATGCAGATTTGATTTGGCGATCAATTGTTCAACAGGTCGGGCTGTAAATTTTTAACGTGAACAAAACAAAATTTCATATAACTCTAAACAATGTAATTATAAAATTAATTGTTAATTAATAATTGTTAATCAATGATTGTAAAATTAATATAAATAATTGATAATAGTAGTAATAAATTAGGGGGGGATGTGCATCTGAGAACTTCGTTTCCTGTAGTGATGTAACTCTGTTAGATAAAAATCGTCTACATTTATATGGAAAATAATTTAATAAACTTCTATTTTATGATTTTGGTGTATAATTAAAATTATACAGAAGAAAGTCTTGTGGTGGCAATATCACACTAAAGGTATTGATAAGCTCTTTTGAAAGATACCCATGGTGAAAACTTGTCCCCTCTGGGCAATAAATGTAAAGGAAAATATATTCCATAGTCTGCAGAACTGCTTTTCTTTTTCTGTTTTTTAGTAGCTTTTAATATAATTTATATATATTTTTCCATACATTTGGACAGTGATCATTGTATTATGTGATCTGTATAAATCATGTTAAAAAAAATCACCTAGGAAGATCTATAAATAAAGCTTATAAAATAAAATTTGATTCGTAGAGTTTAGAGTGCTATTCAGTCAAATGTGATATCATTGACAGTTTATTATCTACAATTTGACAGTAAAAATATAAAAAATAATTATAATAGAACTAACCTTTAATAGCTATTTGTTTTTAGCATCATGAAGTATATATATTAACATTTATCAATAATTGTTTCAAAATTTTTAAGTTATAATGATGTTCTATTATTATTATTATTCACGTTTAATTTTAATATGTTTGTCAACTAATTTAAAACTAATATAAGGTTATTATTATCATGTTTCAATTAATTAAAAAATGATGAAAAATTTGAAAAATCGGGCTTTAAAATGCACTAGGATGATGTCTCAGTAAGCATCTTCGTGTTGAATCACATGACTGTCTTTATTACCATTTTAGTGCTATGCTGTCTGGAGACACGTCCAGACACTGTCTTTTTTATATATGAAGATTTACTCGTATTATTGAAAAATCTAGTACTTATTGTAGATGAGAAAATTCAAAACTGATTGGTTTCAATTAAATAATCATACAAAATTGTTTCTTATAAATACCATAACTTGCATATTGTTATTGAGTATAATTTTTGGTTTATGGGAGGACATAACTGTCAGTTTTTATTTATTTATTTATTTTTCCTTTTGAAATGTTTTTTATTTTCTCTCTCTGCAGGTGCTGCGAGAACTTGTCTATTACAGAGAAAAACATTAGATGTTGAATTAAAATAGTAATGTTCAATTAGCTTCGCTATGCAAATAAAGAAATTTTATGTAATTTTTAAAATAAAAATGCATAAATACATATTGTTTCTTTTGATTCTTTTTGAAATTTGAATCTCAAACCAATACAGGTAGGTTGGAAGTCAGTCCTTCATGGTATCTTGCCGAACAGTCTACAATTTGTAGTAGTTAAAACAAATTCAGCATATGGAACAAAGCACAAGTTTGATTAATATGTTTAATCAAATAGAAAATACGTATGTATATATATATAAAAAAAAACATATGTTAAAAAAAAAAAAAAAAGTTAAGCAAATCACTTTTGATAAAAATATGTGTGTTTTTAAGCTACGTAAGTACTTTCTAATTTTTTCTTTTGTTTTTATATTTTATCTAAAAATTGCACTGAGTTTAATTTTGTTTCTAATTTTGACATTCACTGAGACTTGATTCTTGGCTTTTTCTTTTTAGCTGCATTTCATTGATACAACCTGTCGTCCGAAAAAGTGGGATCATATTAATTATAGTTTAGTGATTACCTCTACAGTTTTACATCACAACCATCATTATGCATCACGATGTGAAAACATGGAGGTAATCAGGAATTTAACTGCCTGTAATTAATGTGATCCAACTTTGTTGAATGCCAGGTGGTATGAAATGCTACTAAAAAAAAAGTCAAGAGTCAAGTTCTTTGAACGTCAAAAGGGGATGCAACTTACTTGGAACAATGAGAATGAATATGTTCATAAAGATAAAATTTATATGGTGGTATTTAAAATATTTGAAAATTGTATATACAGTACACTTATTATGCTGCTATTGCACAAAAACTTTTTGCACAACATTTGAACCGGTTTTTGCTCTAATTTCTGGAGACTGAAAAAAATTTTTGGTTCAGAAAGTTCTCCAAAATACTTCAGATCTCAGTGGATGGTGTCACATTCAGTCTATGCCTAGAACCGGTTTGTAGCTGCATCTATAATGAACCAGTTCTGGTCCTAGACTGAAAGTGGTGCCATTTACTCAGATAAAAAAAGGAGAGTGACAAAAAATCAGTTTCAACTGTCAACATCACCTAAAACATGTGCTGAGGAAGTTCTGGATGGAAAGAATGATATACATATAAGCTCTGAATAAAGCTATTAAGTTTTATCTTTAATTACAGTATAAAAGTTTCATGTTTTTTAGTAATAGTAAAATGTGGAATTGATTCATTTTTCTAATTTGGATTCTGTGTCTCCATTTGACATATTTGTGATCCATGTTAGTTAAATGTAAATTGGAAGAATGTAATGTTTTTATTATAAGCTTTTAAGACAAAGTTGTAGCAATTCAAAAATCATGAGAAAGGCTCAAAAAATGTTTAAAAAATTGCTTAAAATTATTTACAAGGAATTAGGTGAATAATAATTAATGTTCATTAGTTGTTAATTAAAGAAAACACTGTTATTTATTGACATAAATTTTACTATTAAAGATGTGATTCTTTAGATTAGGTTAATGCCCAGTGGGTGATCCATGTATGCTAAATTAATTTTATATTCAAAAATCTGGAGTAACTCTGTTTGACTTTCTGATAAATTAAAGTAAAAGAAGTTGTTAAATGAAGAGAAGAGTAAATTATAATAGGGCATTTGAATAATTTTCTCCATATAGTGTGTTCTTTAACATTATTGCACTTTAAAGAATTTGAGCCTGTAGATCATAATGTTAAAGAATTTCGCATTGTGTCACTATAAAATAACTAAGCTCTAGATACTCCAGAATCAATAGGTCTTGTGTTACGGTGACCTATAGCATATATACCAACATTCAGGTAAATTCATCAATGCATTCAGATGCTATCATGTTCACTCACACATATATACTACACACACATGCATATAGTACCGTGAAAATAGCAAAAATGAACTCTGAGACCTCAAAGCCTATCGAAATACCAAAATCTCAAAGTAAAATTTTTGTCATGATTACAATATTTTCTTTACATATATATGTTTGTAGAGTATAAGTAATATTGCTATTGCTAGGGGATAAGGCTGATTATCTATTTTATGAATTTAAAACTGCAGGGATACTTTTTTATATTTGTGTGTTGGGGGGGGGGGGATTTACTCCCCAACAGACAGAATTTTCTGTAATGATTTGCAGACTGCAGTATAGAACTGCTAAACTAACTTTTAAATCACATGTAGCTATTAGCACTTAATAAATTAAGTAATATCTGCATATAAAAGGAAAACAAAGAATGTACAAAAGAACAGTAATCTAGAGACATGATGTAAATTGTATTACTTTTCTTATCTGTATACATGGTAGAGAAAGTATTGTTTTTGGATCAAATAGCTGAAATTGAGTTTTTGTTAAATTTAAATGTTTTGAGGTCCCCTGAATCTGAAAATCATGTTTTTAGCAGTTAGTCTGTATATCTGTCTGTTATCAACATATCTCTAGAACAAATAGTAGCAGAAAGTCGAAACTGTAATGTACAAAATGCGCATCATATAGACGCTACACTAAACTTTTCTTTGAGATCAAGCAAGTAGTTCATGTACAAGGGCATCCAAGAGAATTCAAACATATTATCCTTGGAAAAATTTCGAGTAAGTACAGTGTAACAGCATTAAGCTGACAAAAACATTTTTTTTTTTTTGTTTTTTTTTTTTTTAATGCATAAAAACATGTTTTGTGTATATTGTGATATGGAAATCATTCATCTGTTGTGTACAGGGCTACCCAAAATATTTGGATATTTGGGGCTATACTTATATTGACCAAACGTCCCCATTTTCTGGGGACAAATGGGGACTTCCTTTTTTTTTTGAAGGCATTTTTCTAAGTTTTAAATAATTGTAGAAAGTAAATTATTAATCAGTAATACTTTATTTTTAGTCCTTATTTATTAGGAATGAAAAAATACACCCATAATTGGATAATTGTAGCAATTTTTAACGCTTCTCTATTATAAAGGTATTTTGATCTGGTCAGCCTAGCTATATTTGAAAATTGCTGGAATAGTAATTCATTTTTTGTTAGGTGTTTTTTGTTTGGGACTAAATTTAAGTACACAATATTATTTATAGACAATATGACAACAGAGCTACCAAAAATTGAGCTAAATGTTCTTTTATATTCAATGTAATTGATGGAAGTGCTTCGATGCACGTTACTGTGTCGACAAACACTGCTCAGAAAGAAAAATTAGTGTTTCAAATTCATACTGTAAAAAAAGTAATTTTTAAAATTTAACTTTGTTTTTTCTTGTATAATATCATGTTTTGAGGTAACCTGATTATTAAAGTCCAATTTTTAGTGATCAATCTGTATGTATTTATTTATATTACCATATCTTAAAAAATCTGGTGTGTCACACACATCATTTTCTCTTACCCTGCATTTCAATATTATAATGATTGATTGCATATTAAATTTTAAGTTCAATAGCATAAGATAATAAAATTCAATATACTTTTAGAACATTCTAAAATAGTTTTAAAAACAATTTTATTTGATATACAGTTCTGTGCATAGAATTATTACAAAAAAAAAAAAACAGGCTATTATTAATTTACCTTCAAACTTGCCAGTATTTATAAAATTTTTGCCGGTAACCTAATATGAAATTCAAAGTGCTAAATTTGAATTTCCTGCAGTTATTTACTATTAAGTTATGCGATAACAGATACACATACAGACCAACTGCTAAAAATTGGACTTTCATAATCAGGCCACTTCAAAACATGATATAATACAAAAAACAAAGTTGAAAATAAAACTTCAAAAATTACTTTATTTACAGTATGCATATGAAACATTAATTGTGCAGTGTTCGGCACCATAGTAAAATATACAAACCACTTCTGTTAATTAGATTCAATAGAAAAGAACATTTTGCTTAATTCTGAGTATCCCTGTGTATTGTCTATAATCAATATGCACTATTAAGAATACTTTGTATTAAAAATTAGTCTTCTTTGAAAAGCATTTAACGCAAAAGGAATTATGATTCCTCCAAGTATAGCCCCATCCAAATACTTTAATTGGCCTTGTAAATGAATGATGAATAATTTTCATACCACAATCTACACAAAACATGCTTTTAAGAATTAAATATATATATATATATATATATTCCATTTTGGTTAAGTCAGCCTGTAGATGTTACACTGTATTTGCCATATATTTCCCCTTAGACAATGTATTTGAATTCACTTGGATGTTCCTGTACACAAACCATTTGCTTGGTCTCAACGAAAAGTTTACTGTAACATTCCTATATGATACGCATTTAGAATACTAAGTTTGAACTTTCTGCTGTTATTTGTTCTTGAGATATGCTGATAACAGATACACACTCAGACTAACCGCTAAAAACATGGTTTTTGGATTCAGGGGACCTCAAAATGTATAAATATGATAAAAACACACTTTCAAAAATTTGACTGATAAACAATACGTTACCTATATACCCCTTTAGAAATATATACATAATGTTAAAAAGCATTATCATTAGCTCTGAGACAGTTAGCTAAAAATATTTAAAAAATGCATTGTCAACGTGTTCTGAGCTTTTCTGAAAGTTTCAAATGCCTAACTAATCAAGAAGTCAGTTAAAAATTGATTGCAAGATCTGTACTTGTAACGCTGCCGAAGGCAACAGGGACCTGAAACAGTTCTCTAAAAGTATTAAAAAAATGCATTTTCACCATGTTCTGAACTATTCTGAAAGTTTAAAATGTCTAGCTGGTTGTAAAGTTAGTTAAATAAATTTTCTGTTGAATCATATAAACACTGCTGAAGGCAGCAGGTATCCAAAACAGTTGGCTGAAAATAATAAAAAAAATGCATTTTGAATGTGTTCTGGGCTTTTCCGAAAGTTTCAAACGTTTAGCCAGTCAGGAAGTCAGTTAAAAATCATTTGCAAGATCTGTACTGGTAACGCTGTTGAAGGCATCAGGGATCCGAAACAATTGGCTAAAAGTATTAAAAAAATGCATTTTCACCATGTTCTGAACTATTCTGGAAATTTCAAATGTCTAGCTAGTCGAGAAGTTAGTTAAATAAATTTTCCGTTGAAACCGTATAAACGCTGACAAAGGCAGCAGGGACCCGAAACAGTTCTCTAAAAGTATTTTTAAAATGCATTTTCACCGTGTTCTGAACTATTCTGAAAGTTTTAAATGTCTAGCTGGTTGAAAAGTTAGTTAAATAAATTTTCTGTAGAATCATATAAATGCTGCTGAAAGCAGCAGGTATCCGAAACAGTTGGCTTGTTGGCTAAAAATAATTTTAAAAAATGCATTTTCAACAGGTTCTGGGCTTTTCTGAAAGCTTCAAATGTCTAGCTAGTCGGGAAGTCAGTTAAAAATCATTGCAAAATGTGTACTGGTAACGCTGCTGAAGGCACCACGGATCCGAAACAATTGGCTAAAAGTATTTTAAAAATGCATTTTCGCACTGTTCTGAACTATTCTGAAAGTTTCAAATGTCTAGCTAGTCGAGAAGTTAAATAAATTTTCTGTTGGAACCATACAAATGCTGCCGAGGGCACCAGTGGCCCTCAACTATTTGCTAAAAATATTTAAAAAATGCATTTTCACTGTGTTCTGAGCTATCCTGAAAGTTTCAAATGTCTAACTAGTGAGGAAGTTAGTTAAAAATTGATTGCAAGATTTGTACAGGTAACGCTGCCTAAGGCAGCAGGTATCTTAAGCAGTTGGCTAAAAGTATTTAAAAAAAATGCATTTTCACTGTGTTCTGAACTATTCTGAAAGTTTCAAATGTCTAGCTAGCTGGGTAGTTAAATAAATTTTCTGTTGAATCATATAAAAGCTGCTGAAGGCAACATGTATCCGAAACAGTTGGCTAAAAATATTTAAAAAATGCATTGTCAACGTGTTCTGAGCATTTCTGAAAATTTCAAATGTCTAGCTAGTCAGGAAGTCAGTTAAAATTCGATTGCAATATTTGTCCAAACAATTTTTGAGTTAAAGTTTTTTGTTACTTTATGGCCAAAAGCTTTGTATTTTTGGTCATTATGAACCTAATTTTCTTAAATATCTCCAAAACGGAAAATTATACAAAGTCCAAAAAGGGAGGTGCACAACTGGATGTTATAACAAACCTATGTACCAAATCGCAACTTTCTACGTCCAATCGTTTTTGAGTTATGTGACACACACACACATGCGTACGACGTCACGAAAAATCGTGTAAAGTCGCTTATATCGCTAAAACGAGAGCTCGTGTTAAGACGACACTTGCAGGTGTACAACTAGACATCATGACAGTCACACATATAAATTGGCAACATTCAGCGACCATTCGTTTTCGAGCAATGTGAAATACAAAATCCATTTCGCAAATCGGGATTACTATAATTCCTTATACTTTGTACTTTGAGTACAAAGTATAATTCCTTATACTTTGTTGGAAGTAAAAAATGGTGCAGAATTTTATGAAACCAACTAGAAATTTTCAAGGAATTTGAAAAAATAATAATTGTTGCCTGTACAAAAAAACAAAAACAAAAAAAAAAACAGTATTTTGCAATGAGCAAAATTATGTCTCATATTCTAATAAGATGATATACAAAGTTTTATCTGAAAAACTTCCAGGTGTGATCTGAAAAAAAAAAAAAAAAAAAAAAAAAACTATCTTGCCAAATTTTCTGCCTGGGTAATGAATTCCATTAAAATCTACCAAAATTGGATATGGAATATACATTTGGATTTCATCCAAGTTTTATAGAAGTTACATACAATCAGCATAACTGATGCATTTTTCTTTTTTTTTTTCTTTTTCTTTTAAGCATTTTAATGCACTTATTTTAAACAGGGAAGCCAAAAGCATTGGCCATGCTTTTTATTATGCAAATATTAATTTTAGACAAAAATATACAGGTATTGATTTTAAGCATATATTTTTAAACCCTGATATTGAAAATCAATATCACACTTATGTTTAAAATTAATCTCTGCATTATAAAAAACAAGGTCAATGCTTTTGGTTCCCCTGTTTAAAATAAGTGCATTAAAATTCTTAAAAGGAAAGGAAAAAGAAAAGAAAAATGCATCAGCTATGTTGATTTTACGTAATTTCTATAAAACCTGGATGAAATCTAGATGTATATTACATATTCAATTTTGGTTGATTTTACATGATTTAGATGAGATCTGGATGTATATTTTACATCCAAATCTAGTTGATATTACATGAAATGGCTGAAAACACAATGTTTCATTTACATCCAAATTTGGTTGATTTTACATGAATTGGACAAACTCTGAATGTCTTACATAACAAGTTGGTTGATATTACGTACCAACTAAGTCTCATTTGGGGCCATGTTACAACTTTGCTTGTGACATTTCAACCAAAAATCAACCAAAGCAGATAGCAAATTTCAACGTAATGGGACGTGATATTTGATCGCGATTACGTAATATCAACCTAATCGGGATGAAGTGTGTTGTGTGGGATGTGTGTTCTAAATGTTTTTCTAGAAAATAAAAATAAAGCCGAGAAAAGTCGTGTGTGTGAAATAGGTTCTAAATAATTCTGGCTGGACATTTGCCTAACCATACAGAAAAGAAGCGATATGTGTGTAATATATGTTGTAAAAATTTTGTGGTATAATCTCATAAAAACTATAAAATATAAGTTTTAATTCTGAACTATATATATATATATATGTTTATTACACCTGAACTTGTACTTGTAGATTAACTGTAACCCGTTGGTAACTGGCGGTTGTATTGGTATCTTTCGTGTTCGTTTATTAAAGGGTGCTACCACGAACACATCGAAATGTTTCGATGATCGAATGTGACGTCACTTTGACGTAATGTTTCGATGCGGATTTGAATTTTCGATCACTTCGTACTCTGAGCCAAACGCATCGAAAAGTTTTGATGGTAAATCCATCGAAACACTTTCGATGAGGAATTACCGAGTGAAACTGTTTACGATAGCTCGTTTCTTCATACTTTTCGTCTGCTACTGCTAAAGGGAAACATGTTTGTTTTTATTTTTAATGTTAATGTGAATGGGTAAAATAAGTTTTTTTCTGACGTACATTGAAGCATAAGTTACATTGAAGTAAATTTTATTGTTATGTTGGGCTTCTACATACGTATTACGGAGTAATATGCACGGTTATTTATTTATTTTTAAATAAAGATATCTTAAAACTTCACCGACGGATTGCAGTGTTTATAATTGCAATTTCTGAACTTTATATTGGTAATATTTTTCAGAAGTGTTAATTATAAAAAAAAAAAAGATCGTTATTTTTTAAAAAGTTTTATATTATGCTGTAGCTGTGATTTGCCTATTATCAAAACATGTAAAGTTTTCTTAATTTAAATAGCTAAATGAGTCAGTAAATTTTAACTTTTAGGGATAATAAAATTCTTTCATTGGTAAATATACTGGTTTTTTACTTTTAAGTATATACATAATTTTTTCTAAATTGTTTTGATATTAACTGGATGAAAAAACCCTCTTGTAACAAAATATCACAAATGTCACCATTTGGGCATCTAGCTTTCTTATTTATTTATAAACATATATTGTAAACTAGCAGGCTACGCCCGCTTCGCTGGTCACTATTTTTAAATGAATCACAATAATTAATGAATTCTCAAAATTGCATTAATTTTTATCATGTGATAAAAAAAGAAAAAAAAAATCTGATCAGGAAAAATGTCGCACCGGGTCCCCACTGCCTTCGGCAGCGTAGACCCGTTCACTGCGCGCACGTATTCCTTCACCATCCTTATGACTTCTCAAAATTCCATGTTATTACTCATAAACTTTCATTCTCAAGAAAAGGAATTAAAAAATATATCATTTAGCATCGGGTAAAAATTCACACCGGGACGTCACTGCCTTCGGCAGCGCAGACATATGCGCGCTGCGCGCGCACGTTTGAGGATATACGTGCGCTGTACACGCATATTCCTTCTCAACTCAAACTTTTATTAAGAAAAAAAAAATCTTTTATCGTCGGGTAAAAACTTGCACCGGGTCCCAAACCCATGCGCGCTGCGCGCCTATTCCTTCCCCACCGTTCCAGCCCCTCCTAATTAACTTGCATATACCAATTTTGAACGGTCTTACTCAATTAGCTGAGATACAAAAGAAAACCTGATCAGGACACTTTAAATTGTAAATCAGGTGAAATCTCGAATTCCACTTTCGATAATGTAAAAGAACTTTAAAATATCTTTCGAATGATGTATTAGAAATAATTTAATCATAATTAGAATATGAAATATTGAAATTTAAAAATATTACAGCGCCATCTGGCGGTAGAAATTTCTGTAATCTATTGTTCCATTCCAGATCAACAAAGCTTTCAAATGATGTATTACTCATGAAATTATTTTAATTAGTAGATGAGATACAAAAGAAAACCTAATCAGGACACCTCAAAACGTGTAAATCGGGTGAAATCTCGAATTCCATTTTCGATAATGTAAAAGTACTTTAAAATGTGTATCAACTAAAATAAGCTTTCAAATGATGTATTACTTATGAACTTTTTTTAATTAATAACTGAGATACAAAAAAAAAACTGATTCAGGACACCTCAAAACGTGTAAATCTGGTGAAAACTTTCGATAATTTAAAAGAACTTTAAAATATATTTCGAATGATGTATTACAAATAATTTAATCATAATTAGAAATTGAAATATTGAAATTTTAAAATATTACAGCACCATCTGGCGGTACAAATTTCTGTATTCCACTGTTCGATTCCAAATCAAAAAAGCTTTCTAATGATGTATTACTTATGAAATTATTTTAATTAGTAGCTGAGATACAAAAGAAAACTGGTTCAGGAAACCTCAAAACGTGTAAACCTGGTGAAAACTTTCGATAATTTAAAAGAACTTTAAAATATCTTTCGAATGCTGTATTAAAAATAATTTAATCATAATTAGAAATTGAAATATTGAAATTTTAAAATATTACAGCGCCATCTGGCGGTACAAATTTCTGTATCCCACTGTTCTAAAAGCTTTCTAATGATGTATTACTTACGAAATTATTTTAATTAGTAGCTGAGATACAAAAGAAAACTAATTCAGGAGACCTCAAAACGTGTAAATCTGGTGAAAACTGTCGATAATATAAAAGAACTTTAAAATATCTTTCGAATGATGCATTAAAAATAATTTAATCATAATTAGAAATTGAAATTTGAATGTATTACAGCGCCACCTGGCGGTAGAAATTTCTGTAATCCACTGTTCGATTCCAAATCAAAAAAGCTTTCTAATGATGTATTACTTATAAAATTATTTTAATTAGTAGCTGAGATACAAAAGAAAACCTAATCAGGACACCTCAAAACGTGTAAATCGGGTGAAATCTCGAATTCCATTTTCGATAATGTAAAAGTACTTTAAAATGTGTATCAAGTCAACAAAGCTTTCAAATGATGTATTATTTATGAAATTTTTTTAATTAATTTCTGAGATATAAAAGAAAACTGATTCAGGACACCTCAAAACGTGTAAATCTGGTGAAAACTTTCGATAATTTAAAAGAACTTTAAAATATCTTTCGAATGATGTATTCAAAATAATTTAATCATAATTAGAAATTGAAATAATGAAATATTGAAATTTTAAAATATTACAGCGCCATCTGGCGGTACAAATTTCTGTATTCCACTGTTCGATTCCAAATCAAAAAAGCTTTCTAATGTTGCATTACTTATGAAATTATTTTAATTAGTAGCTGAGATACAAAAGAAAACTAATTCAGGAGACCTCAAAACGTGTAAATCTGGTGAAAACTTTCGATAATTTAAAACAACTTTAAAATATCTTTCGAATGATGTATTAAAAATAATTTAATTAGAATTTGAAATATCGAAATTTTAGCTGAGATACAAAAGAAAACCTACTCAGGACATTCTAAAACACGTAAATCACGTGAAATCTCTAATTCCATTATCTACGGTAGTTTTATTAATGGAAGTAAAAAGAAAAATAAATATTTTTTATTTCCCCAAAACCTATATATACCACGGTAGTCGGGTAATGGAAGTAAAAAGAAAAAGAAAAAGTATTTTTTAGTTCCTTCAAATGTACTTTGTTGCTATGGAAACTTCTATCGTCTATTGATTACGTGTTAGAATAAAATTTATTTTGCAATTAAAATGTAACTGCTTTGTTTATTAATGAAAATTGATGAAATTTTAACTGCAGGTTGGTTTTGTGCTGAAAAGGTTGTATATTAAGTGTTGTGTACGAAAAAGAAAATTTGAAGCACTTTGAAATTTGCAATTTTTAACCCCAGTTAAAGATCATGTGACATTAATGACTTGCACCTGTTTTTTTTTCGTTCGAGACAGCCGTTAAAATCGTCTGCTGAATGCTGATAGAATGCCTCTTTTTAAGCAATAAGGATTTTTGGTCATTGTTCGATCGACATGGGTCAACATTTTAATTAATATCTCCGAAACTAATTAAGATTTTTAAATTCTGTTTCGAGGAAAACATCGGAAAGGCTCCAGAGCATCCGTAAGTCAATTCTTGTGTTTCTGCGTTCAGTAGGGGCTGAACGTATAAAAGAACAGACAGACAGACAGACAGACAGATAGACAGACACAGACAGACAGACAGACAGACAAACCTTTCCATTTATTATTATAGATAAGAAACAAAGTGAGATAAAACATAATATATTATGGGGCAAATTTTAAGTGATGCGGCATGCTTGTTTTGTGCTCTCAAGTTCAAAACTGGGGCCATTATGGCATGTCTGTGTTTCTTGAAAAGCTATAATCCAATTGAAAGATTTGATTCGAAGAAAGTTCTACAAACAATTTCCAGATTTATTGTTAGCAAAAGTGAATCAGCCTGATGAGGTATCTTCTGTGTGTTGTCTACAATTCTGAATATTTAAAAATTGTGGAATTTAGTGGAATGAAAATAATTTCATCACATATTCATCAGAAATTGTCATCATTTTTCATTAGAAGTTGTTAAATCATGTGAAGTGCAGTGACTTCATACATGTAAGTATTAATAGATTTAATTATTTTGTGTGTTCCATTGATATTTAAGTCTGTATATATGTTAAAGCTTGTAAAGTAATTTTTCGTAATTAATATATGTGAATGTGTTACACTTAATGCAATAATGAATGCATTTTCGAAAAAAAAAACCTTTTATACTTTGTATACATACAAACTTTCAGGGATTGATCCAGGTTTAATCTTCCATTTTTACAATCACCATTTATACTGCTTAATGTCAAGTTACCCAGACAACGCAATTAAGTATATATTACATCTATATGACGTAAATTACATCCATAAACTATATCTAGAATTCATCCAGTATAGTAACTATTACATAGAATCAACGTAGATATAACCATCAGATGTCTCTCCAAGTACATCAGATATACATCTATATTACATCTAGAATGACCAAAAATTGACTTTACTAGACATGTATGTTCATCTATATCATGTAGTGTACATAACATCTATATATTATTAACGTAGATGTATGTAATATAGATGTAGATGTACATCACATCAATGTATTGTATATGTAAATAAACATCAAATCTATGTATTGTATATGTAAATAAACATCAAATCTATGTATTGTATATGTAGATAAACATCAAATCTATGTACATATTATGTATGTATATATGTATCATACCTACGTAATATATACAGGGCTGCCACAGAGGACTTTTTTTTATTATTTTCATACCCCTATTTCCAAAACATAAAATGTATAATAAATTTATGCAGGCAAAGTGCAAATTCACCTGCATAAATATATCATGCATTTTATTTTTTGGAAACAGAGGTACGAAAAGAATATTTAAAAAAAAAAGTCACCTTTGACAGCATCTGTATGTATGTCTATTATACACACATTCATGGCCTTAGCCCTTTTTGGCTACCAGAAAATTCTAATAAAAATTTTCTATAAATTTCTACAACAAAAATTAAATTAAAACAAAATTTCTATTAAAATTTTACAATAAGCAAAAAGTGTTAAGTTGGCAACTATGCATGCAGCAGTCACAGCGTTCCTGTATTTTTATGTGCGTTTTGTTATTTTGTCATCGCCAATATTAAAAAGAAATATTTCTTGGAGGATTTAATGCTATAGTATAAAAATTACTCTTCTGAAATAGTGGTGATAAAATGTACGAAAAAATATTATCCCTGCACATGCCAATGAATACAATGTAAAAATTATTCATAATCTAATACAGTAGAACCGCAATCCATCTTTTTTCATGGGGTGCGTGAAGAAAAACGATAAAAGTGAGAAAACAATGAATGCGAGTTAAAGCCAAAACACAAATAAAACAATGTTTATTACATAATACACGCAATATATATAGTATACTACTTTTTAAAACTAATTTGTTACTCTCCAAACTGTCAGAAAAAATGAATCAAAGTTGTAGAACATTAAGTGATGTTAATTTTTAAAAATCAGTAATTTTATGTTGGATTTTTTGTTCATTTTATAAATTAAAGAGGATTTTCCAGATTTGCAACATTTTCTTGTCCTTTTCTGCAATTTCATGTGCATATAAAAAAAAGTTTGTGCATTTTTAAATACTGTAATTACGGCAGACACACTTAGCACTGGCGTAGGCTCAGCCTCAGGAATGTGAAAAAATGTAGTAGCTGGCCATACTGGATGCATCTATTCTCCTCTTTTTTTATACAAAGTAGAATAACTTATTCTCCGAGTAACAACACACGATCTGTATTCATAATTAATTGATAACACATATACATAAGATTTATATGCTTGACTTGTAGTCCGCTTGTAAATTTTCGTCAGATAAAGACAGATAGCATATGACAGAATTACAATACGAAGAAATGGAAAGACACCTAGGGCCAGCGCGGGAATAGAACCCGCTCTTCTACGCTCGAAGGCGATTAACAGTGTTGTGACATAACCACTCGGCCACGGAGGGCCCTTTGCATTCTGTAATCCATAGACGCATGTTACAATATCTGCACAATCCCTGTTCTTCACCTAAAGCAGCATAAGTTTAAGTAGTTGAGGTTGGTTGGGTTTTGCATCGCACTAGTGCTACAATATGGGCAAATGGCGACGGTCTGGAACTTACCTTTGAGGATGGTCTGGAGATATGCTATCAGAATTTTGATCTTCCGTGGAGGAGGAAAAGAGTTGTTTTAAAATGAAAGTAATTCCAGTTTAATTGCCATATGGATTCGATTTTCAATTTCATTTTGGTCAGAAGAAAAATTTTACAACGATGAATGCGGGAAAACGACTTTTTGAAGAACGATATATGCGAGTTCCGTTAACATTATTTAAATACAGTTTGTGCAGGGATCATAGAAATAAAACGATCAATGTGGAAAAACGATGGATACAGAAACGATAGATTGGGGTTTCACTGTATATATATTTTTGATTATGTTTCCTTATTCAGAAAATTAATCTTTAAAGGATGAGGATCAATAGGGGATTTTTCGTTCCTGAAATTAAGAAAAATACCAGATTGATCACAAGTGTGAAATTTTTGCATTTAATTATAAATAAATAAATACACTCTACCAATTTTATTTTAATTTCTTTTCCTTAAAAAAAAAAAAAAAAAAAAAAAAAAACCTATGTAAACTCTGTTTTATGTTTTTACAAGTATATTAACTTTCTCTTGCCGGAAAGTTTTTAGGTTTCTATTTCATTAGGTCAATTCTATGTCTTCTGATAACATTATCTCCAAAAAGTGCATATAATACATGAAATAGTGGGTAATGGAAGTCGTGTAGTTGTTTCACACCAGATTTTTAGATTTAAACTCTTTTTTTTTACATGAGCACCAAAAAACAACACTTATTGAAATAGATTATGAAGTACACTATGACGTAAATTATACATAAAAGTGTTGTGTCATTGTGTTCATATAAAAAAAAAATTTAAACTGAAAGAAAAATATAACATTGATTACAGAGAAAACATTGTATATACAGTCGGTAACAAAAGTGTCCGAACACTAGCAAAAATTCCTGTGTAAAAAAAGTACACTTCATGCGGTTTTGTTAAATAAATCCTTGTCGAATCCTGTTCTTAGTCAGTGTAAGAACATGATTCGATAAGGATTTATTTAACAAAACCGCATGAAGTGTACTTTTTTTACACAGGAATTTTTGCTAGTGTTCGGACACTTTTGTTACCGACTGTACCACTACTTCTCACTGGTTTGAAGAGATGTTACTGATGAAATGGAATCTATCTAATCAAATTTGACTTTTGTTACACATTAATATTCTTTAAAAGTAAGTGAGGTTTAAAAAAAAAAGAAAGAAACTTAAGTACTTATAAGAAAGTGTTAATATAGTTTAAGATATAAACTGGCTTAGCCAGTTTATATCTTATATTAACACTTTCAATGTTGGAAAATCGAATCTGTGTTGGTTGGTTGTTGGATTAAGGACTACTGACTACACTAGGGTCCTAGTTTTAAAGAAAAACATGGAAAACTCCAAATTGCTAGGTCGATGACTGCGACCAGGGTCCAAGAATAAAACCCGACACTTCCTGCCGAATCTGCAACATTTGGAACCCCGTCATTTCTTTTGCAATCTGTATGCTAAAATATTTCTTAAAAATATACCAATATTCATCTTTGTGCATTTTTTATTTATGGTGGTCTAACCATTCATGTAATAAAAAGGAGGGTTCCCTACCCATAAAATATTATATATATATATATATATATTTTTTTTTTTTTTGTGGGGGGGGGGAGAATAAAAATATGAAAATAATTTTAAATGATCCTAGATTCATACTCAATTTCCTTCAAATTCTTCCCAAGTAATTTATCCCGTAACAATTAAATAATAATTAAAAAAAAAATCTTTTATTGGAATTTTTATGTTTTTAGCATATTTTTTATTGAAATTAATAAAACCACATACAGGAAGATTGTTTATAATTAATTTCTTTTTTATACAAAAGAACCACTGATCAGAATAACCACGGCCCACTGACACCGGCTGAGGATAGAGCCCCTAAATAAAATAATAGGCAGGCGCATCACCGCCATTTTTTTGCCTCCGAAGAGGACAGCATTCCCGCTTGGCGTCCTTATCGCTTCTCCAATGATTTTAAGAAATCTTGATCTGAAGCTAATCCGGTCAAAATAAGAGCAATAAGCAACAATAATATTCCTAAAAACACATTTTTTGCACAGTACATTCTCAGGATGTCATTTTATTCTGAGGATATCCCATGGATGTACTCTAAGATATGTTGTTAGGGCGGTTTCTGTTACAAAATGTCGCCAAAACTCAAATACAGAGTAATAGAAGGTCTGTGAACACTTTATATTCACTTCTTGAATGATTATAGCAGTATATTGTTAAATAAACGTCCATATCATAGTTTACTTAGCTAAAATTATGAAATATAATAAAACAGATTACTCTAAAGTAACGTAAGACGATAAAAAAAATGTTTTTCGTTTATTTATCAGGGAAACGCGCTGGGTACATGTGGCAACCCTAAGGCAAAAAAATGTCGGATGCGCCAGCTCGTATATATAGGAGCCTTAGCTGAGGAAGCTCTCGGATGACGTCACAAATGCCGTCTGAACTCTTCAAAAAACGAGAGCAAGATCTTTCATAGAATTTAATTAATATGTAATATTTATTTAATATGCAGAAATAGTGGCAATATTAAAATAAACCTTCGTTCTGAGGAATATATGCGGTGTTTATGGTAATTTAAATTGATAATCGAAAAATAAATTCAAAACTAAGATAATTCAGTGAATAATCATTAAACAAAATTGCGATAAAATTAGGCATCACTTTATTATTATTATTATTATTATTATTTTTTTTTTTTTTTTGTAGATCGTTTTCATTTTTATGAAAATAAATTACCAGGATTTAAAATGTAATCAGGACAAATAATTCTGATTTATTAACTTTCTTACTTTAAATTATATACAGTATATTAAAAAAAAAATAAAAAAAGATTTGAAATACATATGTATATTTATATCTTATATAGAACCATATTTTATGATAGTAATTAAAAAAGTAAATAAAAAAATAAATATTTGATTTAAATTGGTTTAAAATAAATATTTTTCAAAGAGACTTCACAATTGTTCATAATAATAACATCTATTATAGTAATGTAATAACTGATATATATCTAAATATTTAGTTTCCTTTATACAAGAATTTTTTTTTCTTAAATAAGCTTAAATTTTAACACAAATGCATTATAAATTCAATTCAACATGGTAGAACAGAAATAATATTTCTGTAATACAGATAACATAATCAAATTTAACTTAAAATTGTGAAATCTGTTAATTTTAAATTCTGAAAATAAAGAAACAAGATCATGTGATCAAATGTGTGTATTAAATTAAGTAGATAATAATTTAATTATTTTAATAATTTTTCATTTTTATATGAAGTGTACAAACTTTTCAACTAACTATTTAGGAAAACCAAACGTTTAATTCATTACTAAAAGCTAAAATTTTTTACTTCAACCAAATCTCTTTATTGAAACTTTCCAAATATGAAAGTGTAAACATTGTACATATTTCAAAATAAACATTCATAAGATATCACAGAAGAAGCATTTTGCCAGTGAAATTCATGACAAATATTAACATTATTCAAAAAGCAACATAAAATTGTCAAAGATTAACTATAATACCACTGCATAATACTACATACAATTTTTTTTTTTTTTTTTTTTTGGTTTATAGTTTAAAATTATTCGAAAACATTTAAAATTTACATACAATTCTACAAATTTTTAAAAGAATGAATGTAGTTAGTACATGCAAACATTCAAAACTGAAGATTTCAAAAGATAAATAAAAACCTTTCACACTATAATTTAATTAATAATATTACAAATAAACAATATTCTTCTAAGATTTGTCCAAAACTTTTTATTAAAGCTAATAGTAAAACTAACTTTGTTTACATATATACACATTAGTTTAGAAATAATTTTTTAAGAAATAGTAGATTAAATAACTAAACTTACATTATTAGGAAAAATATTATCTTGTGGTTTTAAATCCTCACTTTTTAAATTTCTTTATTTTTCTCTCTTCATTCTTTTCATGCATTTTCGATGATATATTTTTTACATTTAATTATTCAAACAAATATTAATGAAACATTTCACTGCTTTCATAATTATAATTTCAAGTGGGCAATCACACTGGGAACACATATCGCAAAAATAATCAACATTGTTTGTTCTAAAATAACTCTCAGTTAATTTTGTGAGTACTTTGTGTTGCTTTTCACTTGAATGAAAGAATTGCTTTTCATATTTGTCTGTAATTATGTTTTCAAAAATTAAATAAGTTAATGTTACGTACAATACCAGGTTTTCTGTTGGATATTTCAATCCACCACGGTCGATTATCTCTATGTAGGCATACATAGTATCTGACAAATCTCCATCAAAGTTTTGAACAAGAAAATCTCTATCTGTAAGACAAAAATCCAAACATCCTCTACAAGAGATTTTTAAACTACTCGCACAATATCCAGCAATATATGTTAATATGTCTGTATCAGTTTCGCATACATCTGTTAAGTTCAGTTCTGTTGAAATTATCTCTGAAAAAGGCGACAAGTCAACTTCATTATGCATCAGTTTTTCAGTGTCAGAAAACTCTGTTATAAAATTTTTCAAGGCAATTGTGCCATATTCATTAGAATGAAGCTGTAGAATAGATTTTAATTTAATTTTTCTCTCAATTTCAAGTATTTGTTGAACAAGAAACTTGATAGTTGCTTCCAGACATCTGTCAATATTGAGAAAATCTTCGCTCAAGTGTATCAGTTTGAAATTTTGTTGTCGAAATAGGTTTAGAGCCATTTTCCAGGAGGTTTCAAATGACATCAATGATAGCAGAAGTTGTCTGGGATAGTGCAAAAAATGTATCTTCACTAAGGCATCCACACCGAGACTTCTGTTTCATATTTTTCCACCGCTGAAACCAAACACTGGAATTTTGCAAAAATGAGAACCTATTCATCTGTTTTATCACAATTAGACTTGCATCCAATTACGCAACATTGATCTGGCATATTTAAATGTGTAATTAACGAAAGAAATAGAATTAAAACATAGCGAAGCACAGAAATTAATAACTAAGTTCAGATGAGCAGCACGTGTAGTTTAAAGTTAAAGTTTAAAAAAAATTATGGCACTCTTAGTTTAAAAAGCCTATCCACCAAGACAAGGTGGTGCCATATTGGATAGGAAAAGCCCGTTTTTAATTGTCCTTTGGTCAAATACCATAGAGAAAGCAACAAGATTCGTGTTTTTTAGCTGTCCTTTTGTCAAAAACCACATAAAAAAAGCAATTACTAAATTGTTGCGCTAAAAACCAGATAAAAAGTAACTACAAGTAAAACTGAAAATTTAAATTTTGATCAATACTATTTAATACAGTAGCAGATATTTAGTAGATATAAAAATTTCTTTTATTGCTGGTTGTCTTTGGTATGGCGAAGAGGAAATATATTATATACAATACATCCTCTTTAAAGAAATTATGCATTTATTCTTCACACATTTCAATGGCCAAGTCAAAAGAGGGCTTATAAAGAAGCTTTGTATATGCCTAATAATGATGATTTGCAAGGTGTAACATATAAAGTAGAAACATTTTCCCAATAAGAATTTCTCCACTTTCATTTTCTTGCATTAATTTAATAAAATTTGAAACATCACAATACTTCCATCTGATAAGCAGCATACCTTATTAGGAGGCTTCAATGTGAGCATAAATTTGGGAAAATTTGCAACCTGAAATTGAATTTCATGAGGGAAAAGATTGGGGCCATTATAATGCTGTTTTGAAAGAATAGTTTGAACAGTACTACTTAAAGTACTTGTTGAAGATTCAACACAATCAGAAATTAACATATCATGAGTATCTTCAACAGGCATTGTAGGAAATCTGGAATTTGAAGGTCCGGTATCGGTGGAATTAACAATTGATCCGAAACCACTAGCATAAAAAATGGCATCCATTCTGTTTTGAATCGTTTTATTTAAATTTCGCGTTTGCTGGCGTTTAGAAATAATTTGATTAGTTTTACGAAACATAATTAAATCCTTACTTTGATAAACATAAAAAACAATCCAGTATTAATATCTTATTCGTAATAAAAGCAGAAGTTTATTTACGTTGCATGTGTAAACAATTCTGGTAAATCTCGATCGAGATCGATGTTGCCAAAAAGAAGTAAACATGAACAACATTTGAAAATAAAATTCCAACTTACCTCCATGTTATGTTAGTTAATAAACTGTTAGTATATAAACGTCATCCAGAGGTAGTTTATTTGACAATTCATTTTATGTTTCAGAATAAATATTATTTATACGTCCATACTATGTTTATCCATATTATGTTCGTATATAAACGTCTGATAGATGTCATATTTTGGATCATCTAGTTAATGTTTTTAAATGAGCATTGATTTAATGTACATGAATGTATTCTAGATGTAAATCGGATTTAATGGATCAAATATCTACGTATGTGCTGTGTGGGTAATAGTGTTTTATTGAGCGAAATTAAGGCATTAATTAAAAATAATACTGAAATGAAAGCATGAAAATATTTAATAAAAGGATCACTTTTATAAAACAAAGTCTTGTGCAGGGGTCATTTTATGAATTTGAATTTTGTGAAGGGTCCCTTTTTATGATGCAGAAATTTATGAAGGGCCGCAAAAGGGACCCAAATTTTGCCTTGATTGAACCCTGACTTTTACAAAAAATTCATAAGTTGTGTAAGAGATTGTTGAAATGATGTTGAAGTTTCATATACCATATTAATGTGTGTTTGTGACATACTTTCATTTATTTTATTTATTTCGCAATATTCTTTGTAAAAAATTTCTTTGGAATTCCAAGCAATTAACACATATGAATAATTTTCTGTGCACTACCTATAAATTTTAGCAAGACACATCTCTCAGGACAATGACTTCGTAGAATGAGATTGTTTTATGTGAATCAGAAGTCTGAACAAGATGAGCTAGTAAACAAAAGTAAATTTTTATATGAGCTGGGCCAGCAAAGCATAATCAACATTTTTATTTCAAACTCTTAAAAAGGAATTTTTTCTTTTTTTTAAGTAAAGGTTAAGAGTTTTATTTATAATATAAATACTGCATAAAAGTTGGAAAAATAAAAAATTAGGGTAAGATTGACTTTCTACTGCCTCTTATGTTTAGAATATTTCGTGAGTACACTAGATAAACATTCTGTAGAAGTTATGAGCTTTCTGATTACTTTTGCTTCTTTGCATCATCTGTTATGTAATTCACTGCTGCGTAACACAGATTGGGTTGAAGTTTGTTATTTAGCATGACTGCATGCATGTTTTTTCTTTTCTTTCTTTCTTTGAAAAAGAAAGTATTTGAATTTTTAGACATATTTTTGATGTTTATGTCAGTGGTGGTCTGGTTTGTTGGTTAAAGGTACTTTCTGTATATATATTACTTAAATAGTCCATATGGCTGTCCATTCCGTATTTCTGAATGAATATTACCGTCAATGAATGTTAAGGAAATATGATAAGTACAATGAAAGATATTTTTCTATTGGCATAGTTTGGGAAATAAGGGTGTGCTTGAGTAGTGTATGAAAGAGAGTTTAATTGTGTCTTTTTATGTTTGGCCTGTGTGTAATGAAAATATGATTTTAACAGAATGTAAAGTTAAAATCAATGGTTTTGCATGGATGTATAGAAATTGTTTTAAAGTGAAAGAAATGAGGCATAATATGTGTCATAATGTAAAGAAAGGGTTGTGGTTTTCTGGTAGTCATTTGGTTATTCCCCCCCCCCCTCCCGCAATCAAATGACAGATATTGACAGTAAATCAGAAGGAAGTTTGGAGGAGGGGGGGGGGGGAGTATATCAAAGGCGAAGGTGCTTCATGAATTATAGACATGAAACAGAGGTAAGTGAGCTGTGATTTTCTATTTTATAAAATATCTAAATATCCATGAATTTTTGCTTTACTTGTTTTTTGAAAAATATGTTTGATTATTACGTATTTTTGTGCTTTTTAAATAGTTTATAAAATGTGATTTTTGTTGGTTAAAAACTGTTTAAACTGTTGCTTTTTCTTTCTTTTTTTTTTTTTTATGTACACAAAGCATACAGACGTGCATATTGCTGCATTACAAAATTTTGTATATTTTTAAGTTTTATGCATTTTAAGATATGGGTATCCAGTGATGTTTATTATTTGATTTTCATGTATGTGAAGTGTACAGACATGCATATTACTGATTGCTTCAACAAAAAATTGTATTTTAAGACAGGGGTATCTATAATGATGCTTATTTATTTTTATTTTTTTATTTGTTCGTTATCATGTAAGCGAAGTGTAGTCATAAGTACATATTACTGACTACTAAACTGCAAAGTTTTAACTTTGAGTTTCATGTGTTTTGAGATAGGGATATCCATTTTTTTTTTTTTTTTTTTTTTTAATTTTTCATCTATGCAAAGTGTACAGGCATGCGTATTACTGATATTGCGAATTGGAATTTTGAGTATTTATATCATGTGATTGTATGTTTTAAGTTTTATTAACTGACTGCTGAACTAGAAAATGTTTTACATGTTCAAGTTTCATGCATTTTGAGACATGAGTATCCAGTGTTCTTTTTTTTCCCCCTATCTATGCGAAGCATACAGACATACACATTGCTAATTCCCGCGATTGGGAATTTCGAGCATTTATGCAGTGTGACTGTGATTGTGTGCTGTAAGTTTTATTTTTTATTTGTGATTGGTTATGATTTTATGATTATTTAGTAATTTTTCCTGAACTAACAAAGCATTAAAAAAAAACTGAAAAAACTTAAAAAAAATAGCCAAATAATAAAAAATAAATCCAGCAGTTCATAATTTTGAGATGTAAACATTAAGAATTTAGTGGAATTCATGAGTAGAAAGGTGGAAATTGCGACAGTAAAAAAGAAAACGGTAGATAAGCCTGATGCTAGGGTTAGCCAATGCTAGAGAAACATTTTGCTCACTCTACGAAGAAAAATATTTAGTGAGGAAATACACTGTTATGTAACTCCAGACATAATAGTTCTACTTTTCTTGGAGACGGGTAGAAAGTTGTGTCCTCTAGTTATAAAAACTAAAGGTTGAAAATGACAATGCATTTTTAAAATATTTTAAGCCAATTGTTTTGAATCCCAGCTGCTTTCGGCAGCGTTTATATGACTCAACAAGAAATTTTTTTTTTTAACTTACTTCCCGACTAGCTAGATATTTGAAACTTTCAGAATAGTTCAGAACACGGTGACAATGCATTTTTTACAATACTTTTAGGCAATACTTTTAGGCCTTTGGCAGCGTTTATTATATTTTTCAATGCATGTAACTTCCCGACAAGCTAAACATATGAAATTTTTAGAATAGCTCAGAACACAGTGACAATGCATTTTTTAAAATACTTTTAGCTAACTGTTTCAGATCCCTGCTGCCTTCGGCACCGTTTATTATATTTTTAAGCAGTCATGTAACTTCCCAACGAGCTGGACATTCGAAACTTTCAGAATAATTCAGAACATGGTGACAATGCATTTTTAAAAATATTTTTAGCCAACTGTTTTGGGTTTCCGCTGCCTTTGGCAGCGTTTATTATATTTTTAGAAATCATGTAACTTCCCGACAAGCTAGACATTTGAAACTTCCAGAATAGTTCAGAACACGGTGACAATGTATTTTTGAAGTGAAAACTTCTTTAGGTGCGTTGAGCACCTTTGGGTGAACAAAAAACATGAAACTCATGTCATCGTCAGCGAAGGCTTTCCATGAGAATCAAAAGTGGAATTCGAGATTTCAGCTGATTTACACGTTTTGAGGTGTCCTGAATGGGTTTTCTTTTGTTTCTCAGCTACTAATTAAAATAATTTCATAATACATCATTTGAAAGCTTTGTTGAGTTGGAATCGAACAGTAACTTACAGAAATTTCTACTGCCAGATGGCGCTGTAATATTTTGAAATTTCAATTTCTAATTATGATTAAATTATTTTTAATATGTCATCCAAAAGATATTTTAAAGTTCTTTTATATTATCGAAAGTGGAATTCGAGATTTTACCTGATTTACACATTTTGAGGTGTCCTGAATGGATTTTCTTTTGTATCTCAGCTACTAATTAAAATAATTTCATAAGTAATACAATCGGTAACAAAAGTGTCCGAACACTAGCAAAAATTCCTATGTAAAAAAAGTACACTTCATAGGGTTTTGTTAAATGAATCCTTGTCGAATCCTGTTCTTAGTCAGTGTAAGATTATGATTCGGTAAGGATTTATTTACCAAAACCGTATGAAGTGTACTTTTTTTACATAGGAATTTTTGCTAGTGTTCGGACACTTTTGTTACCGACTGTACATCATTAGAAAGCTTTGTTGATTTTGAAGCGAACAGTAGATTACAGAAATTTCTACCGCCAGATGGCGCTGTGATATTTTAAAATTTCAGTATTTCAAATTCTAATTATGATTAAATTATTTTTAATACATCAATCAAAAGATATTTTAAAGTTCTTTTATATTATCGAAAGTGGAAGTCGAGATTTCACCTGATTTACACATTTTGAGGTGTCCTGAATGGATTTTCTTTTGTATCTCAGCTACTAATTAAAATAATTTCATAAGTAATACATCATTTGAAAGCTTTGTTGAGTTGGATTCAAACAGTAACTTGCAGAAATTTCTACCGCCAGATGGCGCTGTAATATTTTGAAATTTCAATTTCTAATTATGATTAAATTATTTTTAATACATCATTCAAAAGATATTTCAAAGTTCTTTTATATTATCGAATGTGGAATTCGAGATTTTACCCGATTTACACATTTTGAGGTCTCCTGAATGGGTTTTCTTTTGTATCTCAGCTACTAATTAAAATAATTTCATTAAGTAATACATCATTAGAAAGCTTTGTTGATTTTGAATCGAACAGTAGATTACAGAAATTTCTACCGCCAGATGGCGCTGTGATATTTTAAAATTTCAATATTTCAAATTCTAATTATGATTAAATTATTTTTAATAGATCATTCGAAAGATATTTTAAAGTTCTTTTATATTATCGAAAGTGGAAGTCGAGATTTCACCTGATTTACATGTTTCGGGGTGTTCAGAAAATTTAAAAACATGATACATTAAAAAGTACTTTTTATCTTTTAATTATTTTATTTTAATCTTAATGTTTCTGAAGTAAGCACATATTAAAATATTGATTGTGACAGTACAGATTTTCATAAATAACAAATCAACGGTTTTCAGTAACATTTTTTTCCCTCCTCTGTTTTGATGTTTGGAATGTGAGCATAAACCGAAATACTGACCACTTTAATCTACAGATTTTCATGGCAAAAAAAAAAAAAAAAAAAGAAGCCTTTAAATTTTTTTCTTTTAAAAATATATATTTTAACACTTTTCTTTATTAGACTGAATCTGACATTTTCGCTAAGCTGTGCCAAGGGGCACCACTAACTGCAATTTCACCCAGCTTTAGCATAAGATTTTCTTGGCAACTTTTAAATTTATTTTGCCATTTTGTCCATGAATTAAAATATTTATCGCAGTTTTGTAAGTAAAGTCCTTGGCAAGAATTTCCGAATTATTTTGGTGCTAAATTTCATATTTTGCTCAGAGAATTCTATACTAAATCTGTTCCATTTCTTTCATGTAATTTTTCTCTAATTTGATTTAAAAAAAGTAAACAATTTTTTAATTTGGATATAAATAATAAATATACAAAAATAGCTTTAAAAAAAGTGCCTCGCCCCTTAAATTAAATAAAGTTTCTGAGTTTTTTTTTTTTTTTTTTTTTTTTTTTTGTTTAAGGATCATTTAAGAATTGATCATAATTTTTTAATTAGCATTATGCATCAAAAACATTTCATTTTTTTATTAAAACAAAAAATTTGTAAATGCAATCTATATGCACAGTGGAGCAGCGTGAATCCGACATTTGTCCATCTGTGTCTGTGTTTATATTCTTAATGTCTATAGACATTTATTCTTATATTTACTAAATGTAAGATATTTTCCCCAGCGATCAATGGATAAAATTTACAACTCCTTTTTGAATAGGCGAAAATCACTCTTTTTTTTTTCTCTGACAATCAGCAAATTTTTATTTCATTTGTAATTGACAAGTAAATTTTGAGATTTTCTTTACAGAACATACTGACGAATTTTGCAATACATGAAATTGACTGACTGTTTTGTAATTTTTTTCTGGCAATCAACTGATAATTTTTTCTGACACATAAAAGAATTTTCGTATGGCGCCATTAGATTATGGCTTTTAAGTGCAAGTTAGTTATCTGTAGAACTTGAAGTCTCCATCTTTTCTCATGACACTTTTAGAGAATTTTTTTTTTTTTTTTTGCTACCACTATTTTTATACAATAATCTCTTATGGTGAAAATTTCTGTGTAAAAATAGAGATAGCACAAATGGCAGAATTTTTTTATCTTTGAAATAGACATTAAAAGTAAGGAGACTTTGTTGCAATTCTTAACCTGATGAGCATGACTTCCTTGGGGGCTACACAATTTCCCCTGATCCCACGAGTTTTTTTATTAATAACTTTGCACAATTAATACAGTAAAAAATCATCATACAAATATACTAGTGAGAGCATCAGAGTAAAAAGGCAGGGCTGTAGCTATCTTGTGAGGCCACCATAGAAATATATAATACATAATAAAACGGGTATTTGTGTAAGGGTAATGTAAATTCAAAAAGGATTTAATGTCTTTATGATCATGATACATAACGTGAAAATAAATCACAAGATTAGTACTTCATTGAAAATAAAATAGTTTTCCTTTACAGGTTTAAATCTTTGAACAAAAATAACATTGACTGTTACCAAAAATTATAATGAAATTCCTCTATACTTTACTTTTAACACTCACATGGAAATTATTTGCATAAAAACTTTTTAAAAAGGAAAAATTATTCAACACCTTCTGCATCTACAAAAATCTGCATTTGTAATATGTCAATAGAAATTTTAAAGTGTTTCACTACACTATCTATTAAAAAGATATCTTATCCAAAAGTTTCATAAATATTTAAAGTAATTAAATTAAAAATAGTCCAAAATACATTTGTAAATGTGAGTCAGGCTGACTGCCAAAATGACAAGTGAAATACGAACCTGGATAGCAGTAAAGTGATCAGTAATATGTGAAAATTTTAAAATTATGTACTAATGAGCAAAATATTTTATTCATTAGTACATAAAAGTACATTTTTAAATAAGTATTTACTGAGACTTGTGAAGGAAAATAACCTAATTTTGAAGAGCAATTTTTCTGTTTCAATAAAAGAAAATGAGTATACAGTCGGCAACAAAATTATTGAATCACATATCCCCATTTTCTTTTGTTTTTTAGTTTTATCGCTAATTTTTATCATCGTCTCACTTTTTAATAAACAGCATAAGCCATAAAGACTCGACATATATTTATTTAACAAAACAGAATTCGGTGTACATCTTTTAAATACGAATTATTGCTAGCCCTTCAATAATTTTACTGCTAACTTTAATGTCACATCTTGAAGGTTTAGATGCATTTATAATTTAAACTAACAATTTTTAAAAACAAAGGCTATTTCGATAGGTTTATAAAATGAATCATGCGAAATACAATGGTAAATAACTGTGAACTCTCTTTTGTTTATTTATTTCATGAGTACAAGATTTCTTGTTTATCAACAAATATTCATATGAACTGGATTACAGTTAACTGTTTAAAGAGATCTCCCAAAATATTTCTCGAATTTTCATTGGCTAGAGTAAAAAGAAGAAGAAATCAAATTAAGTTCCGCCTTATCCTGGACGTCATGTCCGCTTGGGTGGAGCTTATTCCTTTTCGTTAACGAACCCTCTTTTCGATCGATGACTTTAGAGTACCGCTTATGCGATTTATCGAAATACTCCCGTCGTAACGAAAGAGTTTCGATCTACGTCATCTTTCGACGATCGAAACGTTTCGATGTGTTCGTGGTAGCACTAAAAGTTGTGTATTCCAAACACGGCTTCTTAAATAGTTGTTAAATCATGCTACCATTAATTTAATAATATTTATTGAGAGTTAATCACAGTAACTGTTTTATATTTGATGTAATCACTGTTATTTTGTATCATTTAAACTGTCATTCATTTTCTACCATATATGTAACCATAACTGTAAGTTTTCTTTATATATATGTTTTGGCAACACTTTTGTTTGTTGTCGTTTTCTTGGGTACGCTGACACTCTAGCGTGATGTACGTGAGTGCAATTTCTGCACGTTTTTCATTATTAAACTTCATCTTATATCCATGAACATCGGACTCTGATTGATTTAATTTAACAGTAGAGCGTGGTTCGATGCTCTAAAAGAAGTTTAACAAGCCAATGAAGTATATATTTTGATTAGTTTGTCGTAGTGTGTTTGTCACGTGTGAAATGGCAAGTGAAGATTCAAAATATAGTGTTGAACCGTTCAACGGCAAGAACTTCTCGCTATGGAGTCGACGTGTTGAAGCTGTGTTTGCAGCGAAAGAGCTGGATTTGTATTTAGAAAAGGAATGTGATAGAACCAAAGAAGCGGAAGTACGTGCCGCGAAAAAGGCTTATGCCTTATTGCTGACTCTATTAGATGATTCGGTTTTGGCTGCTCTGGCCAATGAAAAGTCAGCTTGTGAAATATGGAAAACTTTAAAAACAAAATATGCTAAAACGAGTGCTGTTAGTCAGATTTTGGCTAGAAAGAGATTAGCAACTATGAAGAAACGATCTGATTGCAGTATGCAGCAACATATTGATGAAATGCTAGGAACTGTAAATGACTTAAGAATGTCCGGTGCGGCTGTGCAGGATATGGATGTGGTGATATATCTTATGATGTCTCTTCCACCTGAATATGATGTAGTTAAAGCTACAATTGAAAATCAACCGAGCGAGAACCTGACTTTGAACTTTGTTACCCAAAGACTCTTAAGTGCAGAAGCCCTGAAAGGCGATAAAAGTAGTGAACAGATACGTAATTGTGGATCGAGTGACAACGCAGCTTTTCGTGTGAATAAATCTAATTTAACTTGCTATCGTTGCAAATTTAAAGGTCATGTAGCAAAGAACTGCAAAAGTAAAGTAACTTGTTTTAATTGTGGCCGTTCTTGGCATTACAAAAGGGACTGTAGAGTAAAATCAAAGATGGATCATAAAGAAACAGCTGCAGCAGTGACTTTTATGATGGGTGAATCTGACGACAATCTGTTTCTGTTGGACTCTGGAGCTACAGCACATATGTGCAGTAAAAGTGAGTGGTTTGATGATTTGAAAAGTTTTTCTGGTTCAGTGGCCTGTGCATCCAAAAATGACACTTTAAAAATAGAAGGAATTGGAAAAATTTCAGGAATTTTGCATGGAAAGAAAATTATTCTGACTGATGTACTTTATATGCCTGATTTAAATGGTGAACTAATATCAGTAAAGAACATTCAAAAGGCAGGTTACAGTATTATATTTAAAGATGATAAAGCGTTAGTGCAAAAGGGTAAACAGAGCTTTGTAATGGCTCAGCTTAATGATAAAGGGCACTATGTTAGTGAATTTAAGCCCATTAAAGCTGTAGCTAGTGTCGCTAACCATTCTTCAGATCTTTGGCATAGACGCATGGGACACTCATCAAATAAAGTTTTAGAGCAAATGGGCCTTCCTACTTCAGATAATTTCTGTGAAGAATGTGTCATGGCTAAGGAATCAAATGAACCTGCTGGAAAGGGTCCCAGAAGTCGAGAAACCTCAGCTATGAGAATGGTTCATACCGACATATGTGGCCCTATTTCACCACCTACACCTTCTGATGAAAAATATTTTGTAACAGTCATTGATGATCACTCAAGATTCTGTGAGGTACATTTACTGAAGCATAAAAATGACATAGTTCCAGTATTTAAGCTATTCTTAAAGCAAAATCCTAATTTGTATAAAATCAGATGTGACAATGCGGGAGAGTATGTCTCTGGAGAATTAGCCAAGTGTTGCAAGGAAACTGGTATACTGCTAGATCCTGCTCCACCATACTCAGCTTGTTTAAACGGTGTTGCTGAAAGAGCCAATCGATACTTGTTGGAGAAAGCTCGTGCATTGGTGTATGAAGCACAGTTACCAAAAAGTTTCTGGGGCTTTGCTGTACAGACTGCAGCCTATCTTAAAAATAGAATTCCCTGCCAAAGTATTAATAATTGCATGCCATTTGAGCTGAAGTATGGAAAACCTCCTGACTTAAATTTAATAAAGGTATTTGGATGTGATGCATACATGAGAATTTCAGACAACCTGAGGAAGAAGTTGGATCCCAAATCAAGAAAAATGATTTTTGTTGGCTACTCAAGCATGGGTTACCGTTTGTTGGACCCTGAAACAAATAGAGTTACAAATTCTCGCAATGTTAAGTTTAACGAAGAAAAGAAAAGAATTTCTATATCTGATACAAGTCAAGAAAATGTTCCATTAGACATTAATTCTCAACCTGAAGTTTTGCTTGAATCGAATGATGCTGAATCTAATAATCCTGAAGAAAATGAAACCAGAATTTCAAGAAGAAGCACAAAGCCACCTGCTAGACTAAATGACTACTACCTATACAGTGCACTTGTAGCAAATCCTGATCCAATTTTGTTTGAAGATTTAGAGAAATTACCAGTTAATGAGCAGAATTTATGGCGAAATGCTATGAATCATGAAATGAAATCTTTGAATCAAAACAAAGTGTGGGAACTTGTGGAGTTACCAGAAAATGAGAAAACAATATCCTGCAAATGGGTGTTTAGAATTAAACAAAATGGTGTCTATAAGGCAAGACTGGTTGCAAGAGGCTTTGAACAGAAAGCAGGTGTTGATTTCTTTGAAACTTATGCTCCTGATATTAGTACATCCTCTCTCAGACTTGTACTTGACATCATCATCCATAAAGAACTAAAAATGTTTGCACTTGATGTTAAAACTGCTTTCCTAAATGGTGAACTTAATGAAAATATCTTTATGGAACAACCCATGGGATATAGTGATAACAGTGGTAGAGTGTGCAAACTTTTAAAAAGTCTATATGGACTGAAACAAGCACCAAGGCAGTGGTTCGAGAAATTTACAGACTTCATAATTCATCTGAAATTTCAACAACTCAATAATGAGCCATGTGTATTTGTAAAAAGGTCAGATCACAGTGAAATGATAGTTGTTTTGTACGTCGATGATTTGCTGATTTCTGGTTCTGACATATCAGAAGTTAAAGTGGTAATTCAGCTTCTTCAGCAAAAATTTGAGATGTCAAGATCTGAAATTGCCAGTGAATTTTTGGGCATATGTTTTGAACAATCCAGTAACCATCTTTGTTTAAGTCAAAAATCTTATGTGTTGAAAATTTTAGAAAAATTTAAGATGGCTGATTGTAAGCCCTGTGATACACCACTTGTACCAAAAGCAACTGCATCAAACTTTGACAATGGTGAACATTTTGAAGGTCCCTATCGTGAACTTGTTGGTACTTTATTATATTTAGCAATGACAACTAGACCAGATATTTTGTACTCTGTAAACTGTTTTGGTCAATTGCAAGAGCAACCTACAGTTGCTGCTTGGACTGGTCTGAAAAGAGTGCTACGTTATATCAAAGGGACTCTTGAGCTAAAATTATTTTTTCCTAAGTGTAGTAGTGATGATATTGTCATTTCTCTGTATGTTGATGCTGATTGGGGGGCTGATTTACGTGATCGAAAATCAATGTCAGGTTATATTTTAATGCTAAACAGTTGTCCAATAATTTGGAATGTTAAGAAGCAGACATCCATAGCTCTGTCTTCTACTGAAGCAGAGATTTTTGCCTTAGCTAAAGCTATTCAAATTTTAGTGATTGTTTATAACCTAACAAAAGAAATTTTGGGATGTAAAGAAATAAAAATGATAATTTTTGAAGGTAATCAATCTGCCATAAAAGCTGTCTGTAATGAAAATCATTGTGCTAGATTAAAGCACCTAGACATTAAGCTAAAGTATATCAGGGAAATTATAAAATTAAATTCTATTAGTGTTGAATGCATAGCTACTGAAGATCAGCTGGCAGACTTATTTACAAAAAGCTTACCAAAACCTAGATTATGTAAACTAATTAATCATTGTGGTCTAATATGTGATTAAGGGTGGGTATTGAGAGTTAATCACAGTAACTGTTTTATATTTGATGTAATCACTGTTATTTTGTATCACATTTAAACTGTCATTCATTTTCTACCATATATGTAACCATAACTGTAAGTTTTCTTTATATATATGTTTTGGCAACACTTTTGTTTGTTGTCGTTTTCTTGGGTACGCTGACGCTCTAGCGTGATGTACGTGAGTGCAATTTTTGCACGTTTTTCATTATTAAACTTCATCTTATATCCATGAACATCGGACTCTGATTGATTTAATTTAACAATATTCCCTAGTAGCACAATAATATTGGCCAATGTCGTATAATGAGATTTTACAACGTTGGCCAATATCGATTTATCGACATTGGCCAGCGCCGAATGGCAAACCTTTTTGCCGAGATTGGCCAATGTCGATGTAAGCCGGACCGGCCAGTGTTGCTATTCGAACATTGGCGAATGTTGATTTGGGCCGGACCGGCTAATGTTGCCATTCGAGCATCGGCCAATGTCGATTTAAGCCGGACCGGCCAATGTTGCCATTTGAACATTGGCCAATGTCGATAAATCGATATTGGCCAACGCCGAATGGCAAACTTTTTTTCCGAGATTTGCCAATGTCGAACTAAGTTGGACTGGCCAATGTCGATCTCAGTCAGACCGGCCAATGTCGACCTAGACCATGCCGGCCAATGTCAAACTAAACCGGACCGGCCATTGTCGATAAATCTATATTGGCGAATGTCTAATGGTACACCTTTTTCCAGCATTGCCCAATATCAAGAATTGAATAATGGCAAATGTTGATCTATGCTAGGTTGACAATTTCCAATCTAAGATGCACTAGTCAACATAAATTCGTGGATATTTTCTATTATAATTAACCCTTTCAGGACAGTGTATAAAAGGTCTATCAATAAACTTTAAAAATATTTCTTTGCATATAGAATCCTCATACTGAGCAAATATTTAAACACATTTTTTAAGTATTTTCTATCTTCAGATACATGTCAATTTAATATATAACCATTGCACACCTAAAAAGTCTCAAGTTGGTAGATAGACCTTTGAGCCACTGTCTTTGAAACAGTTAAATCTTAAAAATTAAAATAAATCTGGTATTTATTCTTTATTTTGTAGCCCAGTAGCAGAAACGCCGGGACACGGCGACATAGTCGCGGACACAGAAAAACGATTTGCGGACAGTCTTTGTCTGCACTAATAAAAAAATTAGTTTGCAACTTTAAAATATCTCTTTGTCTGTACTACTAAAAAAAAAAATTGCCTGCAACTTTCAGACAGTTTTTGTTGTGAATTTACAGACATTTTTCTCCTGTGACAATGCGCTACCGATGTATGATGTCTTAGACGCTGTCTGGTAGGAACTCTAGAGCCCCCTCTAGGTGCCTTGGTAGGAACACACAAAACAGTGCTTAACAAGGGTGACCTACCCCAGTAGCACATAACGTTGTTTCAACGTTGTTATAACTAATTTTTCACTGTTCAGACTTATTTGCAACGCTATAACAACGTTATGTGCTACCTGGGTAGGAGCCTAGATCTCCCTTGATAGGCAGCGTTATGCGTGTATTCTTTTCTCCTGTTACTGAGATTCTACGGGAAAGTAGAAAAGTACTAATTTCATTTAAAACTGCTCCAAAACTTCTCATCCACTTCAAGATTCACTTATAAAAATTTCTATATCAAAACTAATACTTCTATTATTTATAATGTGTTGTGTCAAACATTGCTAAAAAATAATTAATTGAATGAGTTAAACTTATTATTTTATAACTGTTCATACTATATTGTTCTGTAGTAAAATTGTATTGTGTATTGTTGCATGAGATCATCACTGTTGTTAAGTCCCCCTCCCCCTTCCAGATTGCCGCTATCAGCATTCAGGCTTTTTGAGTTTAAGCCATTTTCACCCCTGACTACATGCAAATTTCGCAGACAGATTATGAAATTTTAAAAACCTGTCTCACACAGCTACAAAATTTTCTGTCACTGGGTTTTGTAGTAATAAATTATTCACATTTTTTTGCAGAACGCAGATAAACCATTGGGTATTGCTACCATAGCTACAGTTGTCACTAACAACACACATGGACGCCAAATTTCTTATGTAAAATATCAGATTTTTTTTTTTTTTTTTGAAAATTTTTTGGAATATATATATATATATATATATATATATATATATATTAAATGTAGTTAAATCCTTTGAAAAACTGAAATTCAAATGACTGAAACAATCTTCTAACTTATCTTTTGAGAGCAAACAATACCTAATCTCAGCAACAACCAAAGCACTTTATTTTATGGGAAATTTTGTTTCCAAAACTACTCATTACCTAATGAATTCTGGTTTCACATTCAGAAAATTGACAATTGTTAAATTAATACTTTTTTCTAAAAAAATGATTTTACAAATTTAATATTTTATTTTATAGCCAAAATAAAAATATAAAAATGGCCCGAAATCGTTTTATTTAATAATAAAAAAATAAATTAAATTAAAAATAAAATTTTAAAAAATGACTACTCATTTAATGACTGCGAATTATCTGAATGTATAGCCAGAATAAAAACATATTAGGTAATGAATGATCAGTGAAAAAAAAATTTCCCCAATTAGAATAATTTTTTGCACAGCCTTGGCTGTGCAAAAGCATGTCTAATTTCAGTCCAAGTGCAGAGCATGTCCAATTTCAGCAATTGAGGACCAGGGGAAATTTTGTAGAAAAATATACAAATTATATGAATTTGAACAATGAATTACAAAAATCACTGTTAAAACCGTTCCCCCATTTTTGGAAATTTTTTCATATGAATTGGGAGAAATGTTGGGAGTTAAAACATTTTCTGCACCCCTGTGGCTGTGAGCGAGATTAGACATTGCATGCTCTTAATCCTCTATTGTTTACAGCAAATAAATCATTTTTTTTCTAATACTTACATTGATTGACTACTGAGTCAATCTAAATTTAGATATTGCCAGGATACTTTATGTATCATATGTGTATATTTAGTCTTGATTTTATATATGAGCATTTATTAGACATTAGAAGGAGCTAATTTCAACAAATTATAAACCTTTTTTCCTTTTTTCTACATAATTGCCCCTCATAAACATGGATTAAAAAAAAAAAAAATACAGTTCTAAAAATAATATATATCTTTATTATTCATTTATTAATGGCACAGACTTTTCAATATTCTCAGGCCAGCTAGGTAACACATGTAAAATGAAAGATAATATATGCGGAAATGCCCACTATGACAAAAAAGTGGGAGATTTTTTAACAGAAAACTAGAGACTTTTTCCAACAAGAAAGTTTGTAAGAAAAATGAGTAAAATAATGCAAATTTAATTTTAAGTAAAGCTTTATAAGCTTAGGAGGTATTTACAAAGCATCAGTATTAAAATTAAATGAATAATATGTTTCTTGCAGTAAAACAATTAAAAAAAGAAAAAAAAAACCCTCAGACATACAGTTGTTTAAAATTTATGTCAAAATAGAGAGATTTGATCATTCTGCTCCTAATATAAAACAATAAGGATCTTAATTATCTTTGTAAAAGAAAAGGTAATAAAGAAATGAAAATATCAGTTATATTCTAATGAAATTTGAATATTTAAAGTTTTCAATAGTTATGGTATTTAAAAATATATATATAATAATGATGATCTATTAAGCATAGTAGAAGCCAAGCAACAGATACAAGATCACTAAAACACCAATGACCAATAAGATAAAAAAATATATATATATATATATATATTAATAATAAGACATTTTTCATTATGCAAAAATGAAAGTTAAAAATGTATTCTTAGCAAAAATTAGTTTCAAAGCATTGTATAGAAATTCACAATCAAACTGAACTTGATAAATTGCAGGGCAAGATAAATTTCAATTTTCTTTCAAATTTTTTTCCCAATCCCACAAATTTTAAGCATAAATTATGCTAAGAGGGATAGATAAAAATTACATCAGAAAAGCAGGAGAAATGAGTGGAAAATCAGGAGCATGGAAAAACAAGCAAAAAGTAGGAGACTTGGCATGTCTAAATGTATTTACTTTTCTTATATTTTTAAATTCTGGAATATGAAGGCGTTAAAATATTAAAATCCAGAAAACTTTTCGTTTTCTTTTCAGTATTAAAGATTCTGTATTGTACTACAACCTTACAGTACTGTACACCTATGCATTCATCAAAATATTTTACAATTTACAAACAAAAAATTTTTATATTTTTACTTAATTTTACATTAATACAATTAAGATTATTTCTGTTATGTACAAAATATGTCAATGAAACAGTCAACGGACTTACATAATACTTTGGAATAAAGAAACATTTTTTCATGTTTGAAAACACTTAATAAAAGTTCTGAGAAATAGAGAAAAGATTTTGGTAAATTCAAATGAAGTCATAAAACTTAATTTATAAGATTTAGAATAATCAAAAATGAGATCATTAGCATTTTACAATATCCTTAATCAGAGTTCTTATATATCCAAAATATTTCAAACATAAACCCTTTTCTTCCCTTTTAATTAAAAAATAAAAAATGTATGATGCGTAAATTGAAATAACTTAATAAATTTTGTTTAACAAAATTTAAATTTATTTACACATTTGATTACAATGTTTGTTTCATCATAATCTGTTTTTCTTTTTTACATTATATTCAGGTAAGTCAACACTTCCAGTTAATGTTCTCCCAACAGAATGACACATTGCTTGGGAACTTCATTTTCGCACTTGCTAGAAAAATTTAAAAGGCAGAAATCAGAAAATAAACACATAAATAGTCTAATTATTCACATAAAATATTTTTACTGGTTTCTCTTTTTTCAACAATAATAAGAAACTATTTTTTTAAATCATTTGTTTGTCTTATTATTTTAATTAGTTATTTTTTTATACAAATTCATAAAAATCCCATACAATTGCCCAAAATAAAGAATTTCATTGCGAAACAAGAGAAATTTAGGAATAATAAGAATTTACTTAAAAAATATATGGTATTTATAATAATTATTCTGTATTTACTTTACAATTTTAAATATAACTTTAAAATGACATAAGTTAACATCATCAACATGATTAGAATTCTGTAATTAACTTTCTTGTCACTTAATGTGATCTCACCAGTGACGAAACAGGTTTTGCTCCCAAATCTAGTAAACTGGAGGTGCTGGATTCAGTCCTAGGTTATGCTTGTCAACCTAGCTATTTGGAGTTTCCCATGGTTTTCATCGAAACTAGTTTTAATATGGGCTAAGATCTTTTAGAATAATTCACCCCCCCCCTCCCCTCCATGGAGGGCATTCCACCTGTAAGCCTAAAAACTTGGTGTTGTCAATCAGCCTTAACCCACACAACCATCAAATATTTTTCACTTCAGGAATTACTTAAATACTAAAAATTTTTTTATTAATAAAATGCGATATTAATAACTATTTTTTTACCTCCGGTGTGTTTCAGCATCTTTCAGTTGTAAAATTAAAGTCTTTAATAAAATATAATAAAATATTTAATAGAGTATAATAAAAGCAATAAGATTTGTTTTGTTGTTTTTTTTTTTTAAAGGGGGGGGGATGAAGAAGAAGGAGAAAGGAAAACAAAAAATATTATCAATGATATTTTATTAAACACTATTTTTTCTTTAAATTTTTGTCACAATTTTTTCTTAACTGAAAAAATAATCATCTAGAAATTAGTAAAATGTTCTTGAGACTTTTCCCAAATAATCAGGTTTGAAATTTAGTTTTTATTTCAATTTTCTTAAATAACTTTAAATACGTTCACAGTGGAATTTGCTATGAAGGACAGAAAATATTGATTACCATGCAATTTAAATATTTTTTAAAATTCAGATTTCACGGTATTTTCTGATTTTAAATTTCTCAAAACAGAAAAATTCAAGAGCTTGCCATGCCTTGATTTTGTGTACTTAAAAATCAAAGATTTTCAAGGACTATATGAATTCTGCTTCGCCCTTGAGCCAGTATGCTAAGCTAATAAGCTGTCATCTATATAATTTAATAAAAAGCCAACTGTGTAAGACTACATAGTTCATCTCTTACATTGAAATATTCTCTTATTTAAAAAAATAAATAAATCTCAAAAGGTATAACTATTTTTTTTCTCCCATGAGGAAATGTCAACAACATTTTCAATTATTATTATTTTGAAATATGTAACAGTATCAGGCAATAGCAAGTACTTGTAAAGTGAAAGTTAAAATTCAGAGTAAAGAGTTGTTTTTAAAAACTGGAATTTTTTTTAATACCTAAAAATCTCTTACCACAAATTTTAAGTACTACAGAGCAATTTTAACTACAAAATATGAACACAAGCAATATAAAATTCAACAAAGTATTGTAGCATCACATTCATTTTCAGGGTGCACACATGAGCTTAGCAAACGAATTTCTGACTTTTCAGATCTATTTTTACGGTATTCCAAAAAAAAAAAAAAAAAAAAAAAAATTAGTTTGTACATAAAAGATAGCTCACGACTTAAAAAATAGCCCATAACATAAAATACAATATAGTACATTTTAAATTGCATGCTCAAAAAATATTTTCTAGGTTTATATCATTATTTTTTCCCCATTTTTAGGGTAATAAATGCATTTTTTCTTTTTTCAATAATTTTAAATTCCCTGATTTTTCCAAGTTTTTCAGGTTCTCTATAGCATGTGAGAACCCTGTATAAAATCAGATGAAGTCAAAGCTTAATCCAGAACAAATTCAGTGCCGCATTTTCACAAAGTCAACTTTTGGCAATAAAGTCACAATGCACAAAATCAACTTTCAGCAAAGAGGCACCTTTACAAAATCAATTCTCAGCAATATAACATGGCACATTAAAAATTTTTATAAACTTTGCTGCGTCGAACACATAAAAATACCCTCAATTTGAATATTTACTGGAGACAATGGTAAATATCTAAGTAAACACTTTCTTAACGCTGTACATAAGAAATAATATGCTTACATGCATATGTATTTTACAACTATTTCTTTCTTCTTTTTTTTTTTTTTTTTTAATTACATTTTGAAAATAACACAAATTCAGTTATTTGTTCCGAATCATTATTAATTTTCACAAACTAATTTAATTTTTTTTCACAAATTATTTTATAAATTAACAAACAGGGTTCCATTTTTAAAAAGCTGGATTAAATTCTGGAAGTTAACTGACGGTCATTTTTCAAAAAACATGCATGAAAATAAGTCAAAAAAATTTAGCATTGAATAAGAACTTTCTTACCTGAAATATAATTTGACGTTATCAGATCACAGGAATCACTTCCATCATCAGATTGTAGTTGAACATGTTTCGTTTTATCATTAGCAGTGTAGGAAAAGAATCTGCCATTAGAAAACAATACACAGTTTAAATAAAGCAAAAGAAAAGATACAGTTGAACCTCCAAAATGCGGAATCAGCAGGACCGCGGCAATTCCGGATTTTAGAGATTTATTAAAAATTAATTTTTTAATGATATTTTAATTACATACAAAATGAAAGGGGCGATTTTTCGGAATCCAGGGGCACAAACAGTTTTTCGACACAATTAGATTTTTAAAAATTAACTAATGTATGAAGTTTAGGTGCCAACACTTCATTTCAGTCATTTTAAAAAGTATGTGGCCCAGTTTTACAGTCAAAATATTGAAAAAAATTTTACAGATTAAAATAATAGTCCTCCATACTAAATTAAATTCTGTCACTGACAGAAATTTTACTTACTTTTTTTTTTTTTCTTTTTTTTAGCTCCTTTGCCCTACACATCAGACTAAACATTTTTTAAGATTTATTAGCTCAGGCCAAATACTGATTGTTAGATAATTGTTAATAGCGACAGGATGCTTTTTGGATATGTTGAGGCACTTCATTACACATTTTTCAATGACAAACATAAAATTGTTGTTTTTTGGCTTGCGCCAATCTTGCTGTGGTTCAGTTTATAAATGTTTATAAGTTTCATTTGTTACCAAGCCTAAGAGTATTTTACCCACAATTACAGAATTACTGTTTTTACACTATAATCAACAGATTATTAAAATAAAAAGAGCAAATATGCTACCCATTTATTATTATTATTATTATTATTATTATTATTATTATGTGCTTAAGTGTATAACTTAAAAAATTAAAAATGATAACTTTAATGCTGAGATAATCACTTTAAATGCAGTCGAACTTTGTTAACATGAATTTCAAGGGGGATAAAAAATCTGTTCATGTTATCAGTAGTTCATGCTACTAAGAACTGATATTCATATAACTAAGCTAATCTTCATTTTGACGGGCATTGTGGAAACAGTTCATGTTAAAAGCAAATCACGTTTAACAGTGTTCATGTTAACGAGGTTCGACTGTATTATTTAAACATTGAAATTAAAGTCTTAAATTACTCCAAATAGTTTTGTCATTACTTGCATCAGAAATTCTACATGATCTACATATTTTTCATGCATTTTTGTGCAGCTGCACAAAAGAACAATTTTTTTAGATCTGATAAACAACTGAAGTATCATCAAGCATAAAATTAAATATACTCTCAGGATGCCGATTACATGCTTAATTGAAATTTAAATAGTAAATAATCAGTCTACACTTGAACCTAGAATTCAGCAGACGGCTTGCTGGAAAAATTTTATCTTAGACAAATATTCAGAATTTTTTTTTTTTTCTACAAACAGCAATTTCTTTAAAAGTCTCAATATCAAAAAGAACATGTTATATAATAATTAAAAAAAAAAAAAAAAAAAAAGAAAAAAAAAAAAGAAAAAAAAAATCCGTTTTGCAGGGACATTGAATTTCACAATTTTGATTTCACTGATTAATAAATATTTCACTGTTTTTTTTTTTTTTTTTTTTTTTTGGGGGGGGGGGAGGGGTACTGTAATACCCCCCCCCTGTGATACAGTACAACAATCAGCATTTTGACTTCAGGTTTACATATTAATTATTTTTATACTTTTTTATATGAAATCCAATGACCCCCTGAACCGTATGAGTACAAAAATAAATAAATAAATAAATAAAATAAATAAATCATTTCTTAATTGAACATTTTTTTTTCTTTTATTATAAGAAAGGAACTCGTAATTCAATATTTAAAAGAAAATTTTTTTTAATAAATGGAAAAATTGTTTGAATATTACGGGAAAAAGTGGTTTCTATTTAAATATGACTACTTTTCCCCCAACAAAAAATAAACTGTTGAGTTAATAGTTTGACACTGATATAACGAAACATAACTGACAAAAATATATTAAAGCAGATTTAAGAATCGATTCTCATAATAGTACTTATGAAAATAAACCTAATCCTCCTAGTATTAAAAATTCTTGGAATCAATGATTAAATTTACGAAGCGTAAATTATGAATACCGTGGTAGTGTAAAATGATACTTTTTCTTTTTTAACCTTCTTTAAGCACATATTTTTTGAAATGCTTAATCTATATGCTATATTCTAATTAATAAAATTATAACTTGTAATAACAAAATATGGAAATAATTAACCTCATTAATACTTCCGTAAATAACAAATAAAATAAATGCAGCACATTCTTTCGTAAAAGTCAGAATATTGTTATTTAGAAGAGTATTCATATTTGAAAAAAACAAAATAATGCAAAATTCTTTTTTTAAACTTGATTATAAGAGGGGGAAAAAAATATTGCTTATTCTACTAAGCCTAGATTGCAAAGGGATGCTATATTTCAAATAATGATATCATTTAAATAAACTATGATAACTAAAAATGCTACAATAGGAAAAAAAAAATGTTTTAAATAAACATCACTTACCTTTTACCAAAGAAAAGCTGTTACTGGGAGAGAAAAAAAAGTAACTTATATTTGAAGCCGACGCTACCTCGATGTCGATGCGTCCATCTTGTACTTGTTTACAAATATTTTACCAAGATCAGCGGCTTTCTCTGATTGGCTGCAATGCAACTGCCATTTTTCGGTTCGTTTTTTTATCGATATTGGCCAGTGTTGGCTAATGCTGTTGAAACTCGCAATATACATAAAAAGTTTTCCATACATTTACAGAATTTAAAACATTATTAATATGTTTTCTGTACTCTATCAATTTAATAAAAAGCAAAATATGAACTAAAAGTTGAAATATCAAACTTTTATGAACTTTCAATATTGTATTACTAATATTGGCCAACAATTGCCAATGTCGGTAAAGAGCGGCACAAAATGTACGACATTAGCCAGTGTCCGCCATCGTTGGCCAATAATGGTCCAACGTTGGCCAATATTGTTGTGCTACTGGGGATAAAACCCATTCAACATTAATATTGCTATATATTTATTCACTTAACTTCACCTATCTTTTTGCTATAGCTATAATAGACTATTCTACGTCATGAATTCAATCTTTTCACCTTCTTCTGTATTCCAACAGAAGAAAGTATTGGGTTAAAAAAACTTTTTTGATTTCCAGTTTTCGATGGATTTATATGTTTTGATAGATCCAGAACACGATTTGACCATTTTTAGAAAATGTCTATCTGTGTGCGACAAAAATTTTCTTCCAATTGTATCTCAGGAAGAATACTTATTAACTGTACAGAATTACATATAAATTTATATGCAGCTGCACCATTTTTTTTTCAGAGAAAATTGTGAGTGCTATGTGTGTCTCTGAGAGGTCTGCAGTAGTTCCTGGCTGAACATCGAGATTCTTGTTAGTTTCATACATGCACTTCCTTTAATCTTCCTGAATATTTTTATTTTGATGAAAAAAAAAACTGTATGCCCCCCCCCCATATTTTTTCTTAATTGCGGGACTCTGAGTAGTTTCTTGTCTTTCTTGGGACACTTTGCTCACACCTTTTATTCCCTTTTGCCATCCAGACAGTCTTCGTCAATGCACTCAACAGATCCTCTATTGCACTTAAGATTTTTCGAGGAGTTATTATTTTTTTTCTCTCTTCTGGTGCTTCACTCAGGTAATAGCCCTGCTAACATAGGGTATAGTCTCCTGAGACTAATATTCTAAATTTTAAAACTATAATATAAAAATTAATAATTATCAATAAATAACATTTGCAACATATTTAAAAATAAATTGATCTTTTTCTCTGAACCTTGGACATAATATTTATGCTACAAATACGAGTGTTGCTATTAGATTAACGACCCTCTTCACTTATTGTCGCCGGAAACCCAAGCCAATGTTATTCTATGGGAAATTTTCTTTACAAATAACTTATTAACTAATACATATTTGTAAATTCTGTTTTCACATTCTGAACATTCTCAACTGCTAAATTGATGGCCCTTTTTTTAAAATGTAATTTTTTAATTTTTAATATTTTATTTTGAAATTGCAAAATGAAAAATTTCACCTATTGAAAATTCGTATTTTGCAGCTTAAAATAAAATATACAAAATTAAAAAAATACTTTTTTTAAAAAAAAGTCCATCAATTTAACAGTTGGGAATTTTCAGAATGTTAAAACAGAATTTAACGTAATTAGTTGTAAAGAACATAGTTTTCTTTACAACTAAGTAACGTATATTAGTTGTAAAGAAAATTTCCCATAGAATAACATTAGCTTTGTCTTCCGGCGACGGTGAGTGAAGGCCAATTAATTGCGCTATAGTCCTAAACCATAAGGGAAGTGCTCTCTGTAGGTTTTTCAAAAAGGTCCTAGTATGCATCTGTGCAAGTTTGAGAGAAACTTACGGAAAACTTTGAAAGGCTAGGCTGATGGGCATGATCTGAGATCAAACCCAACATCAGCTTTTTGACACCAGCTTATGTTTACCAGCTTTTTGACATCAGAACTTCTCAGCCACTGGTGAAGCAGTACACATACAACGTAAGCATAAAACAATTTTATTTGTCTAGCTTCTTTTTCGAACTAATACTTACATAATTGCATCTTGGTAGCACATTATGAAATTTTTTTTTCTTGGCATACTAGTTTTCACTTTTTCTGTATTGTAGTCTGTGATTCACCACAACAGTCTTTGGCATTTAGTTTATAAAAATATGTAAACTGAATTTATAAAACAAAATTAGGGATAGCAGTAAGGTCACTAGAATAATACGGCCACTTCAATTTTAAACCAATATTGTGATTATGGTTAAGTTAAAATTGGGGGGAGGGGGAGGCAGAATCTCTGAAATATTTGTGCTATATCTTAAGTTTTATAAACAATATTTTCATTTTTATTTAAAATGTTAAATTTTCACAAACTATTTTTAATTATTTATTTGAGGTACTAGGACAAATAACAATAATATCACCCACCCCATTCATATTTTTCTTAATAAATCAATTCAATTCTCCTAAAATAAAAAAAGGTTTATAAAAAAAAAAAAAAAAGGGGGGGGGGGGGGGTTAGCAATATTTATAATACATTTTATTATTTATAAATTTATATGACTTATATCCAAAAAAGTTAGTTTTTATTTTAAAATGCAAACGGAAAAAAAAAAAAAAAATGAAGAAGCAATCAAATAAATAAAATGTGAATATAATTTTTTTTTCTGAAAGAAGTCAAATTAAACATTTTAAAAACCTTTATACAAATTATATTTGCTTAAACTTACAGAAGAAAGTAGCATGAGGATCAGGCATATCAATTATCAATAAAATTATAAATGTAATAATAACAATATGGCAGTAACTTTCGTGAAAAAATCTATACTGCTCTCCAACGATGTATCTGAAAACTTTTGCTCTTCATGCGCAAGCCATTAATTATTAGGGGGTCATAATCATCTTCTCCTGAACTCCCCCCCCCCTCCCTCCATAAAGAGTTTCAGCCTTTGCTTTTTTTCTATTTATCTTTTTTTTAGTCAATTTTTGTCCTTTTTTAATTACAACAGCCTTACTTTAAAGCTATGATTTTAGTAAAAAACTAATTAATAAATAGAGGAAAGAATTTCTTGCTTAATAGGGAATCAGTATTTAAAATTTCTGGAAAGGCTGAGCTCCAACAGAAAAATTTCTATCCCATACTGTCAGCACCACTGGATCACAGCTATTCTTAAGAATTAACATAATTAAAAGTGAAAAAGAATAACTATCAAATTCTTCCACAAAAATGGATACTTAGCTGCAACTGTTAATTTTTGATATAAATTAAATTCAAGATAGAGTGCCAAATTACCATTTTTAACTCTGCATTAAACTATACCTGAAAAGTATCATTCAAAATAGGAGTTCATTATTCATATACTCATCCTTTCATAGTATAAATGACCAAGAGTCACTTTTTTGCTTTTATAAAATATAAATAAGATCTTCGCAAAAATAAAGTATAATAAAATAATTTATTTATCATTTATTTTCTCATTTTAGATATTCAATAATTAATTTTTTTTAATTGATAATATATCTATAAAAAGGGTATTTACTTTCTTTTACATTATTCAAAACACAATTATAGAAAAATCTGAGATCAGCTGAATAATTTAAAATTTTGTTGAAATACCTTATCATGAAAGATGAAAAGTTGATTATAAGTTAATTTTCTCATGAATCAGGTTTTTACATAATTTTTTTTTCCTATGAATGCTGTTTAATAGTTATTTCTGTGTTGCTTGAATGAAAAATAAATTTTATGAGATGTATAATGGTTAGTGTCATTTTTAGAGTTTTTAAGGTATTTCAAGAAAATGTGTAATAATCTAACAAACTGTGTTTTCACAGCTTCCGATATTTAATACTATTTATCAAATATGCTATAATTCCAAGAAAATTAAAATATTATTTACTGACATTACTGTAACATATTAATTAAGATAAAATTACGCAAGTTTTCAAAATGATTCATTAGTAGAATTTTATTTCTATTGAGTGTAAAATTTCTATTCTACAACTTAGTCAGGAAATTGTAGAAATTTGTTACATAATTATTCATAGATTAGTTTCATATATTAAGAAATTGAAATCATTATTAAAAGGTACACTGAAATTATTAAAGCTAATCTTTCAAAATATATTCCCATGCTTATTCCTTGAAATTCACAGTTTCAAGAAATAAGTAAAAACTTAAAAATAAATAAACGCATGAACACCAAAACCCTCCACTCTCGACTTCGGAATAGGATCGGCCATCGGGATCGGAGCCGAAGAGAAATCCGCCAGAGTTTTTGGCGCAATTCTGTTTTCGCCACGCGCGTGACGAAATCGCTACACTTTGGAGTATCGCCTCATCGACCGGTCTGGATCAAAGTCGTCCCGTGTAATGTGTTCCATGGACCGGTCGTAGATCAAATCGCCCAAGAAATTTTTCCGAGTCATTTGATCCATTTACAAATCCATTGCTATGATTGGACGTTGGTTACTGCTCTGGTTACGCCATCTATTGGTCCTTACAAACGCTAATATGCATGCAAGCATTTTATTTGGTAAATAACTATAATTGTTTTACAATTATAAATATATACATGCAATGGATTGAAATATACAATAATGCAAATTAAAATTCATCGAATATTATTTAAATAAAATAAAATAAAATTTTAAAATGCTCCCTGCTAACAATTTATCGATCAGTTAATTTTTATGAAACATTTTTATGTTTGAATGCTAAATATTGGCATTAAAATTCAACATTCAAACATAAAAATAATTAACAATATTTAAAAATCAACATTTAATTTGTATTTAAATAATAATAATATTAATAAAAAATCATAAATACATTAAACATTTAAAATATTATTGATTCAAATCAGAATGAATGATAATTTAAAAAACTGTTATAAAAATCTTTTTTTTTTTTTTTGTAATCATTGATTTAAACTTAAATTTTATAATTTTTTGCAATGTTTAATAGTTTTATATTTCTTATCTTTGATCATAATCAAATTTGAACCTACTTCTTATTTACATCGAATATTTGAATGTTAAATATTTGTTTTTAATTTCAGAATTCCAACTTAAAAATATTTAACAAAAATTAGCTTGATAATAAATCCATAAAATAAAACTTATATTGTTTACAGTATATCATTAAAATACAATAATACATAATTGAGGGAAGTAATAAAAAAAAATTTTGCTGAAAAAATTTCTAAAGTTAAAATTTTATTGTTATTATTTTTTTTTATTTAAATAATTTTCAAAAAAGAATTATATAATTAATTTTATTGTATTTCAGTGTATATGTACCCAACTATGCAGAATAATAATAAAAAAAAAATTATGCATCTATCTTTTTTTATTACTCATAGTTAAATTACATTTTAAAATAATCAATTAAATTTTTCTTTAATTAATTTAACTTTTTAATATTCTATAGCTAATTTCAAACTAAGCCTACAGAGGGCAGCACTGATTTTGATCCAATAAAAGGATCGGAATCGTCCAGCCTCTGCTTTCGACCGGTCGTGGATCAAATGACTCAGGGCCCAGTTGGATCAGTCGAAGTGTTCCAGAGGCTGGACTCGCCCATTGTATATTCATATTTCAAACAATAAATTAATTTTGAAATTTGTCTCAAATTTTTTGTGTTTCCTCTACATGAATATGTAGTTAAGTATCTGTCATAGAATAATAATAAAAGAAGAAATCACACATCAATACTCTGCTTACAAACCCTTTCTAATGAACACAGAAGCTCAGTGCTAGTGAATTGTCAGCGAAAGCTGCTCTGGCTGCTCTAAACCATCGATCAATGCTCTAAACCTTAAAGCAAGATAAGTTGACCGTGCGTCCTCGAAATTCGAGGACTGTCCTCGAATTTTGATCTTTTTTATTTTTTGTCCCCAAAAATTCTTTGACTACTTGTGGACACTAAATGTCACCAAATTTAGATATTTGTATCTATTTCCTTCAAAAGCGCTGTCCCTTCTGTGGAGGATCAAAATTGTGATGGCATGTCTCCGGACCACCTCTAGGGATGAGACCCAGACAGTCGCCAAATGCCCATTGCGTAGCACTAGTGCGACGTAAAACCCATCCATTCCAATCCAATAAAAATCGCAATAACTTTGAAATAAAAACCTCATACTTCATGAACAGAGAAATAATCATGCACTACTAATCAGTACAAAATTCTATGTTGCCAGATTTATGTTAAGTGAAAAATAAAATTTGTTAATGAAATTTTGACAAAAATGGCATTTATATGACCAGCACAAATTGCATTGATAAATCGATAAGATAGAAAAAGAAATGATTTTCTTATAGTTACATAATCGGGAATAATTTCTGCATTTCAGGGAGTGGGGATTTTGAAAATTAAAGTGAAATGCTGTTATTTTGTGTTCTCGCCTATCATCGTAAAATAAAGTGTAAATGGGTTCTACAGACTTTTGATTATTTTAATAATGCTGGGATAGTTTAATTTGCATAAACGTACCTTAGGCTCAGCAATTTTTCATAGAAAAAAGTGTTTCAAAACATTTTGTAATGTATAAATCAGAGTTCATTTTATTAATAATGCATATTATTGGTCTGTTATGTCCTCTGAAAAGTCCTCAAATAGAGTTTTCAATGCCCTCGAAATTTACTTCGATTTGGGGACAAACGGTAATTTGTCCTATCAGTGTTTGAAAATATGTTCACCTTAATATAGGACGTCCATCCTCGGCGCATTTATCGCTGTTTGTTGTGGGTGCAGATTCGCTGACTGATTGATAGAGAGACGACACGATTCAAAAATCTCGCCAACAAGTCACCAACCAATCGATTGAAGCATTGTTACAATCCTATCCGCGTTTGTAATGATCGATAGATGGCGCTTTCCCAACTGCAGTTGTTAGTAAATATAATAGCCACACTTGTATTTATTATTATTCTTTATTGTTGTTCTATCATTGTTTCAGCGTGAAAGCTATCAGTGGTGTGATAATTTCACCTTAGCCCACCAGAGGGCGAGCATTTCATTACAATCGCGGATACCCGGCATTCCTGGATTTTACAAACCGAAACCAAAACATATACGCTCCTTCTTCCTTTATTATTATTCTATGGTATCTATAGTCCTCTCAATATAAAATAACATGAACGTACGCTATGGACCATCGAGCAGATAAATTAAAGCTCGATGCTATGGACCGCGGACGCTGTGTTATCAAAATAGCCCTATTTAGGTCGCTTTTAGAAGATGGCGGTCGCGTCGACTGCCTGTCCACTTAATTCTTGACAGAGTGCTTTTTCGCAGAATTAAGTATATTTATCGGTTTTAAAAGCACTGATATATATATATATATGTGTGTGTGTGTGTGTGTATTTTATTTTTATTTTTCGCATCATCCCTCACAGACACTAGAATATCACATGTTATTAAATAATCAAACATTTTGTAAGATTATTTTGTATAAGGTTTTAAAAATATGAAAAATTGTATCAATGTTTATCCTGATTCTGTATAGTTTTAATAAAGCTGATAGAAATAAATTACTTTTATAGATAGATAATAGATAAATTGTATATCATACTATCTAAATGAAATATTTTTTTTTTAAATTTATTTTTTATTATTTTTATTTTTTTATATTCGCACACACTACCATATAAAATAAAATATTTTAAATTTTCTTTCTTTTTAACCATTCATAGCAAGCAATTAGATTCAAGAAACTGTAGAAATATTCATCAACGTTTATAATTTGGGAAATTTGATAGATAAATAAAGGAAAATTTCCCTGTGAATAAATTAAAATAATAATAATAAATAAACAAGTCCAATATACATATATATGTATAAATAAATATAAATAAATATATATATATATGAAAAACCTTTTCAGATATATCTTAGGAAGAAAATATAAAGCTATGAAAAAATGGAATTATTATTATTATTATTATTTCAAAATCCAAGAATGAAAACATTCATTATATGTAAATATATCTGTAAATATAAACAATTCGCTTCCCTCCCTCCCTCCGAAAAAAAAGACGAAATAGTATAATGAAAACATGATATTTAAAAAATATATATGTTTTTATGAATTTTCGTAATTTAATACAATGAATGTATTTCAAAAGTCACAATTTATTCCAGCATTTCCAATTTTTAAAATTAATAATGTAAAAAAGTATGTAAAAACAAATATGCAAAAAAGAAAAACAAATAATAATAATAATATGATTTTTTTACAATGGCGGCCCTCTTCCACTTCCGAGACTCCTCAGGTGGTCGAGCGATTCTGCGCTCAAATCTGATAGACGGGAAGTACCAGGTTTGATCCCAGATTGCCGTTTCAGTTTTTCCTAGCCTTTCGCAGTGTTCCGTTGTTTTCTCTGAAAATCGCGTATATACGGAATGCGATGCCTTAGAAAGTGTATACTACTCAGGCCTAGGAACCTTAACATTCATATATCTTTTGATATATTTTAACAGTTTTATTTGAATAAAAAATAAACATACTTCATAAATAGAAATTGGTACCACCAGTAGCCAAGCGGTTCAACGCTCATAGTCGGATTCGATCCCAGGTCGCGCTCGTCGATCTAGGCATTCGGAGTTTTCCGTGGTTTTCTCCGAAACTTGTGAGAATACGGGCTAGAACCCATTAGAAAGACCCCTGCGGAGGGCACTTCCTCACAGGCCTACGACCTACAGCAGTCTATCCGCCTTATTCCCAAATCTAATCCAATCCATAAACAGAAATACAACACTTTATAAATTTTATCATTATTTTTCATTTTAAAAATTGCACTTTAAAGAGATTTTCAAACATTTTTATTTGCTACTCATTTAAAGCAAATAATTTAATTCAAAATATAAAATTAACTTTTATATATATATTTAGATATGCGCGATATAAAAGTCAGTGTAATGAAAAGAAGAATCAATCAAGATTATTTGAGCATTCTCTGTCAAAAAGCTTCATGAAGAAGGTATCTTTTTAATTAATTACTTTATTTATTTTTAGAACCAAAGCCCATATTACTTTATGAGGAGAAATTTTTAATTCTGAATATTTCCTTCTAAAGGTTTAGAAACATGCTTTTAGGTTATTCATCTGACTTTATAGCTTAAAATAAATGTTAGTGTTGGAGATTAAAGCCAGTTGACTGCATTAGGGTCCAAGGCCAGCGTGCGGTCTTTCTAAAGGTTCTTAGCCCTAAATTACGCAAGTTTCAGGGAAAAAAAAAACGTGGAAAACTACGAACGGCTAGACGGATAAGCGCGATCTGGGATCGAATCCGACACTTCACGTCCACCAGCATCAAGAAGTCAATTTTTGAAGAACTAGAACATATTTAATAGTCAAGAAATTTTTGGATGTGCAAATGGAATTATGAAAAATATACTGGATAATGTAATTATATGAACATCCATCTTTGCAACAAACAGTATGATACCACTGTTTGTTGCATGTAAAATAATACTCTGTATGCCTTAACAACATTATAGCTACCTGGTATTCATAATTTCTAAAATATACTCTCAGCTTTTTAATGCAAGTTTCTGTAGTAAGATTTTTGATTAAAAACTATTATTCTGAAGCTTAGAGAAAATTTTTCTCCTTCTAGAATGCATTTTTTCCCCCCTACTTGTGCTACAAGAATTGGATAAAAAAAGACGAAAAAAAATTTTTTTTAATAGCAACATAATTAAAAAGTAATGGTTGGTTGTAGGGTTTAAGGCCGATTACCTACACTAAGGTCCTAGGCTAATAGGTAGAATACCCTCCGTGGGGATCTTTCTAAGGGGTCCTAGTTCGTACTTACGCGAGTTTCGGAGAAAACCACGGAAATTTCCTAACGACTTGGTAGATGAGCGCGACCTATGACCGAACCTGACATTTCTGAAAGGTAATAAACATTACTGTAAAGAATTTGTTTTAATTTATAAACTGTTTAGGAGATTTCTTTCTTCCTTCATTTCTTTTATTTCTTTATTTATTTTTGAAATATAAGGTTTCCGTTATGTATTATACAATATGTCCCAAGGAGAATGATATATGCTTTAATTCTTGATTTTTATCGATAAATGGGCAATGTGACTCAAGTGTGTTAAAAATAAGACGTTATCTTTCATTTTGTAAGTTTAAAAAAAGTTACACTTTAACTTTTATGCTACTCTTATAGACAAACTTCGTCAGTTCGCAAATTTTTACTTTTACTGCACCCAAAAAAAAAAAAAAAAAAAAAAAAGAAGAAGAAGAAGAAGGAGAAGTATACTTGTATGATTACAAGTTAAAAGCTGCATAAGTTAAACTTAATTGATTGATATTTTAATGCTTGTAATTAATGATGCTGCGCCAAAATAGAAATGCAAATTTGTAACATGTTATAAAATGACAAAGTGTATGATAATATTTACATTAAATATATTTTTACGTGCTCACAGTAGAGAGAGAGAGAGAGAGAGAGAGAGAGAGAGAATACAATTAAAATAAATAAAGAACATCCACATTTTTGGCCACTGACTGTTATTATTAAGACTCAGTGGCCTCAAATAAGGATGTGAAATGATATTATTAATTTATTATTATTATTGATTTATAAGTGAAATTATTAAATTCTTTCCAAGCATACTAGTTCTTTACATTTCTCACATATGACATTATAAAATTTTTGTTTATGAAAGACGATATAAATAAACTTTTTTGCTGTATCTTAATTCAGTTGGTTTTAAAGATACAGTAATATGATTTTTTCTAATAATCTCATTAAATGGAAGGTAGATAGTTTCTAACTAATATAATTTGCATATGGCAATGTATGAAATTTTTAAATAAGTAAATTTTTAAAACTAGCGATTTTTTTTTTTTTTTTTTTTTTTTTTTTTTTTTTTGGCTTTCTCCCCTTCCTCCGATATTTTCAATTTACATTGTATACTTATATCTAACAAGTGAAAAATCAATTTGTGTTATTAAAGTTTATTCCACAGATAACAATATTAGCATAGCTCGCTCAAGAAATAAAGCATGTAATATTTATTAGAATTATTTCTAAAAAATAAAAAATGATGGAAATAAAAATAGCATGTTGATAAAAATGTGAAAAAAAAATGTATAACTTCAGTTTATAGATTCTGTGAAAATTAAAACTAATTAAATTTTTAAAATATTTATCCTAATCTCAGTGGAATAAGATCACTGTCACAAATACAGTCGAACCACATTAACGTGAACACTGTTAACATGAATTAATTTTTGCACATCAGCGACCGAGCGATTCTGCACTCAAAGCTGGTTGACGTGAGGTACCTAATTCGATCCCAGGTCACTCTCGTCGGCCTAGCCGTTCAGAGTTTTCCGTGTTTTTTTTTCCTGAACGTGCGTAAATACTGGCTAAGACCCCTTAGAAAGATCCCCATGAAGGGCACTCCCCTCCGGCCTTGTACCCATAGCAGCCAATCGGCCTTATTCCCAAATGCAATCTAGTCCATGGATTTCTTTTAACATGAACTGTTTCAGCCATGCTGACTTGGCCCTTCAGTACTTTATCGATGCCGTTCGAGATCCAGAAATCCAAAAAGCACTTAGACTCTCCAATATCAGTGATGCTGAATCAGCTTTAGGTTACACTGCAAATTCATGTGTCTTAAATTCAGACACATAAGCGTCTGAAATGGGTGTCATTATTTTCAGACACGAATTCGCGTCTTAAATTTTAAGACACGTGAAGCGTCTTAAATTAAGACGGGAACGTAACTGAATTTAAGACACGTGAAGTGTCTTAAAAGGCAGCCATTGTTGACCACTTATTTGAGCTGCCATTTTTTACCACTTTTTTTTTTTTCTTTCCCCCTTGGCAGCCATTGTTGACCACTGATTTCAGCTGCCATTTTTAACCACTTGTTTTTTTTTTTTCTTGGCAGCCATTGTTGACAAAATCCAAAAAAAGTATTTAAAAAAATATTATAAGGACCTGGCACCATTAAAGTAGGCTTCATATAAAAGCTTACATTTCCATTTAATATTTTTAAGTTTAACTATATTAGATTTGTTCAATGAAACATATTTAAGGAACAATAATTTTTGGTACATTTTTTACAGATCTGAAATCCTCAAATTTCGAATTATTAGTTTTCCCTTTCTTTTTTTTTTTTTTTAAGGAATTCATGATCTTCAAATTGCTAAAACCTACACAGATATTTAAGAAAATATGCATTTTTTTTTTTTTTTTTTTAATGATTAATACAACCTACTAAAAAGAATTTGGGATGGATTTTGAAATTTATTAATTAGCTTTAAAAAAAAAAAAATAATAATGCATGCTCATGTAATAACCTTTTTTTTTTTTTTTTTTTTTTGGGGGGGGGGGGGTTAATATTTATTTTTAATATGGTTTGTTTTTAAAGATATTGCAAAATTCATCCCTGATAATTCTTTTAAGTAGTTTCATATAAACATAAAAAAAAAATATTAAGTCTTTCTTAAATATTTGTAGAAGTTTCAGCATTTTGTAGATCACAAATTTATGAAAAAATGCAATTAAAAAATTTCAAATCTGTAAAATATATATATACATATAAAACCACAATAATTATTGACTAAATGTATATTTTATGGAACAAACAAAATATAGTTCAATTTATTTTAAAAATATTATATGGAAAAATAAGTTTTTTTAATTTTTTTTTTTTTTTTTTTTATGAAAACTACTTTAATGGTGCTATAAGCTACTTTAAGAAAAGACAATATCTAATCTCACCGACAGCCAAAGCCTATGTTATTCTATGGAGAAATTTGTTTATAAATTGGACTATATTAAGTTTGTTAAATAAAATACGTATTCAAGGAACAATTATTATGGATTTTGATCTATTTTTTACAGATCTGAAATCGTCAAAATTGCATAGTCTTAGTTTTCATATTTCTTTTTTTTAAAGGAATCATGATCTTCAAAATGCTAAAACATCTACATATTTAGCTCTGGTATTTTTCACATAGTTGGTATAAAAATCATCCTTCCACTCCAAATTTTCTAAATTAATTAAGGCTGATAAATAAAGACTTTCTAAACATCTACATGTATTTAAGAAAAGACTAACTTTTCAGGATGTTTAATAAAACCTAATTCTTTTAAGTAAGTTCTTATAAACATCCAAAAATTATCAACTATTTTTAAATATTTATAGAAGTTTTAACATTTTGAAAATCATGAACTTATGAAAAAATGCAAACTGACAAAAACCATTAAAAGATTTCAAGTCTATAAAAAATGAATGAAAAACCATAATTGTTGCCTGAATATATATTTTATTGAACAAACCTAATATAGATATTTTTTTTTATTCATGAACTCATCAACCGTGAATATTTATTTAAATCAAATTGGAGTGTATAGGTTGATATTTTTAAAAATATCAACCTATACACTCCAATTTGATTTAAATAAATATTCACGGTTGATGAGTTCATGAATAAAAAAAAATTTCTAAATTGAAATTTCGTGGTCTATGGAGTTGTGCTACGATTATAATTGTCTCACCTGATATATCTGCGTTTGCAGACTCGGTGACTTTGCCAACGTATATTATGTGAGAAATGCCTAGCTGGTTGTCGGCCAGGGTAGCTCAGTGGTAGAGCGTTCGTGCATTAAGCGGAGGACCCGGGTTCGATTCCCGGCTCTGGTATTTTTCACATAGTTGGTAAAAATATCAACCTATACACTCCAATTTGATTTAAATAAACCTAATATACTTCAATTTATAAATATTAAATGGAATATTATATGAAAACTACATCAGTGGTATCAAGCCTTATTAAAAACAAACAATACATAATCTCACCAGCAGCCAAAACCCATGTTATTCTATGGGGAAATTTTTTTTTCATGAATAATTGTTAATATAATAATGTAATATTTTTAAAATTCTGTTTTCACATTTTTAACATTTTATCTTGCTAAAAAAATCAAAAAATGCACTTAGTGATTTTTTCTTTTTTTTTTTTTTTAAACTTTAACCCTTTCAGGGGCGGTGGCTAGAGGGTCTATCCACCTACTTTAGAAATTTTTCTCTAAGTGTGCAGTGGCTACTTTTTTTATCCACTTTTATGAAAAGTTAATGTGTACTTCTAAAATTAAAATAGAGATGGCAGAACTACAGTAACTTTAAGCAGGATGTGCCTGTGACTTTTTTAAATGGACAAGTTGCGGGAAAATTTTTTGAAGTTTCTTTTATATATTTTTATGAAAAATAATTTTTTATTCAAAAGTATTTGGTAGTGTAAATATACTGTAATGCACCTTTTAAATACAACAGATTTACATAATATCTTAGATCATTAATTTTAGTTTGATTTTTAGGAGCATCTTTTAGGTGGATAGACACAGTGGCTAGAACGCCTAGCCACCACCCACAAAAAAATCCCCACATGCTGAATTTTTTTCTTCATCAAATATGACTTGTAGGGGATGTTTACTTTATGATATATATATATTTAAAATGAAATTCAATCATTTTTACTTAGTGCCCCTGAAAGGGTTAAAAGTGAAATATTAAAAATTTAAAAAATAAATACTAATTTAACAATTGTGAATTTTCTGAATATGAAGAAAGATTTAAAAAAAATAAATATATAATACGTTAGCTAATGAGTAATTGTAGACACAAATTTTCCTATAAAATAACATACACTTTGACTATGAATGAGATTAGATATTATCTGCTCTTAAATGAAAATAAGCAGAGAAAACAATTGAGATGTTGTCATAAGAGAAATTATTGAAAAAAGGCCCTTCGCCTTTCTAAAATCTCAACTAAAATTAATCTTTAGAATTTTCTAGAATGTGCTTTAAAAGATATATTGGAAAAAAAAGAAAAGAAAAGGATTATATGAATGGAGTTGCACCGATCCCCCCTCAACAATCAAAAGTTAGAGTTAGTTTCAAACTGGGGAAAAAAAAAAAGACAAGTTTACCTTTTTAAAAATACCTTTTTCTTATAGGACTTATATTTCCATTTAATATTTTTAAATTGTAAATAATTAGGTTTTGTAAATAAAATATATATCAGGGGTCGATCCAGGCAAAATTTGGGTCCCTTTTGCGGCCCCTTCACAAAATTCTCCATAGTAAAAAGGGACCCTTCACAAAATTCAAATTCATAAAAAGGGACCCTTCACAAAATTCAAATTCATGAAAAGGGACCCTTCACAAAATTCAAATTCATAAAATGAGTCCCTTCACAAGATTTTTTTTTTTTTTTTAAATGATCCTTTTATTAAATGTTTTCAGTATTATTTTTAATTAATGCCTTAATTTGGCTCAACGAAACTATTAACTTGATATTAAACATTACATAAAGTGATTGTAAAAACGAAAAATTTTACACAATGTTTTACTTTTTCACAAAAATATTTTATATTTCACAAAAATAAATAAAAATTTCACAAAAATATTTTGTTTTTCACAAAAAAAGGGACCCAAAAATTAAAACCTGGATCGACCCCTGTATATTCAGGGAATAATTATATTATGGTTTTTGATATACTTTTTACATATATGAAAACTTTAAATTGCGTATTCCCAGTTTTCATTTTTTTTTTTTTTTTTGGGGGGGGGGGGGGGGGGGGGAATTTATGATCTTCAAAACACTAAAACTTCTACAAGAAGACTTATTTTTTTGGATGTTTAATACAACCTCCTAAAAAGAATTAGGGATGGATTTTGAAATTTATTAACAACTAGTTTTTAAGAAAATAATAATAATGCATGTGTTTATGTAAAATTTTGATTTTTTTTTTTTTTTTTTCTTTTAATGATACTGCGAAATCCTTTAAGTAGATTCTTATAAACATCCAAAAAAATATTTAGTCTTCCTTAAATATTTGTAGAAAATTTAGCATTTTTAAGATCATGAATTTATGAAAAAATGCAATTAAAAGATTTCAAGTCTCTAAAAAAATGTATCACAAACTACAATAATTCTTGACTAAATATATATTTTATGGAACAAACATAATATAGTTCAATTTATCATATAAATATTACATGGAAAAATAAGTTTTAATATGAAAACTACTTCTGTGGTGCCAAGCTCCTTTAAGAACAGGCAATATCTAATCTCACCGACAAACAAAGCCTAAGTTATTCTATGGGGAAATTTGTTTCTAAAATTATTTGTTATATAATATATATATATATTTCACATTCAGAAAATTCACAATAGTTAGATTAGTACTCATTTAAAAAAAAATTATTTTTCACATTTTTAATATTTTATTTTCTGGCTAAAAACCACAAAAAATGCACTTAGTTGTTTACTTATGCTATAAAAACTGTAGTATGCAAAATTTCTTTCTTTTCTCTGGACTGTTTGATACATATTTTGCAGAAAAAAAAAATATTTCATCAACAGGCGTTTCTTTTTAACATTCCACCTTCTACTGCAAATTATTATTATTATTTACTTTATTTATTTATTTATTGACACAAAACATCAAGTTAAGAGATAATAGATATATCTTTTACATTGAACATATTATCTTAAAAACTCATATATATTTTACTTTAAAGTAATATTTTTAATTTTTTATTAAAACAGTGAATCTGAATAATACAAAACTTTAACAGCATACAGATTAACATAGGGGGGAAAAAATGAAAATAATGTTCAAACAAGAACGATTTAAAAAAAATAAATAAATAAAACAATTTATTCAGTAAATTTAAAGATTTATTTAACAATATAAAGTGCTTCTTTTCTAATTTTAGCATTTCTTCATAATATTTCTAGAATCACATTCTTTAAAGTTTCTTTCCTTCTTCTTAAAGTCTGATGTGATGGACCTGAAACAGATGAAATAATGATAATAATATGAAACGATTCCACCCGACTTTCCAAACAAACAATAAATGCTTGGTAATTAAATACATTTCAAGCATGGAATATTTCAGTAAATAAGTAAAAAATTACAAAAGAATGTTTAAGTATATATTTCAACTTATGGACAATATTTGAACAAACATTCTGGGTATTAATCAGGGTTCATTTTAGAGGGTGAAATTGTGAGAATCCCACTATGTTTTAAAAAGTCACACTCGAAAATATATAACCCCCAAATTTTTCACATGGTTCAACAAATAATAATAGTGGCAATATTGAAATAAAATTGCAAGACGAAGCTGAATAATGTGATAACAACATCCAAAGATTAATAAAAATACAAAATCATTAAAAAATTCACACTAAGTTTTTTTTTTTACCCTCAATATATCAATAAAAATGTAACTGTAACAAAATTATTGAAAAAGCTTCATGATTAAAGTATTAAAAAATAAATAAATAAAAGCATTATGATTAAAGCATTAAAAAAAATAATAATAATAAGCAGAAAAAACGATTTATTCAGCATTACTGTTGTGCTTCTTTTTTTTTATCTTGATATTTCACTTTGAATAATTTCTTCTATCATGAGACTTCTTTCAGAGTCTAAATTCTAAAATTAAACCTTTTTCGCTTTTTTTAATTTTCAGGAAAATTGGAAAATTATCATAATAAATTCTATTTCTGTTCAGGATTGTAGTGATATAAAACAAGTGATTATTTTTGAAAAAAAAAGAAAAAAAGAAACCTTTGATTTAAATCACTTCTTTTTAAAATCAAAGTTATTGGTTTTAATGGCTTGCCACACTTACCACCACTGGAAGCCCAAGCCAATGTTATTCTATGCAGAGGTCGATCCAGACAAAAATTGGGACCCTTTTGCTGCCCCTTCACAAAATTCAAATTTCTAAAATGGACCCCTTCACAAAATTCAAACTCATAAAAATGGGCTCCTTCATGAAAATAAGATTCATAATAATTACAAGATAAAAAACAAATTTTTATATACCATGTTTCTAAATTTTCTGTTGAATCATATAAACGCTACCGAAGGCAGCAGGAAACCGGAACAATTGGCTAAATGTATTAAAAAAATTCATTGCTATCGTGTTTTGAGATCTTATAAAAGTTTCAAATGTAAGTCGGGAAGTTAGTGAAAAATCGTTTGCAAGCTTTGTACTGGTAACGCTGCCGAAGGCAGCAGAGTCCCGAAGCAGTTGGTTAAAAGTATTTTTTAAAATGCATTTTCACCGTGTTCTGAACTAGTCTGAAAGTTTCAAATGTCTAGCTAGTCGGGAAGTTAGTTAAATAAATTTTCCGTTGAATCATATAAACGCTGCCGAAGGCAGTAGGGACCTAAAACAATTGACTAAAAGTAGTACAAAAATGCATTGTCACTGTGTTCTGAGCTATCATGAAAGTTTCAAATGTTTAGCTAATCGAGAAATGTGAAAAATTGATTGCAAGCTTTGTATTGGTAACACTGCCGAAGGCAGCAGAAACACGAAACAGTTGGCTAAAAGCATTTAAAAAATGCATTTTCACCATGTTCCGAACAATTCTGAAAGTTTCAAATGTCTAGCTAGTTGGGAAGATAGTTGAATAAATTTTCTGTCGAATCATATAAAAGCAAAAATGAGCCCCAAAAATTAAAACCTGGATCGACCCTTTCTATGGGAAATTTTGTTTACTTATAACTCATTAACTAATACATATTTTTAAATTCTGTTTTGACATTCAAAAAATTGTCAGCTGTTAAATATATGGATTTTTTAAAAAAGGAATTTTTTTTTTTTTTTTTTTTTTTTTTTTAATACTTTATTTTGAAACAGTATAATGAAAAATGATGAGTGTAATCTATATAATATTTCTCTAACGAGGACCAGTTTCAATTATTTTTTGTCGAAAGGATTCGGTACGCGAGAATAAAAAATAATTATACATGGACAATATTTAAGCACGCGGACTTGGCTCAATGGACTAACAAGAAAAGATGACGAGATTTGTCTGATGAGACTATTTTAAGAAAAACAAAGGATTTTTAACAATTGTTTCTTCAAAATCTTTGCAAGTGTCATTTTAAACCTAGCAATAATTTAAAGATATATATAGATTATGAACTTTTGTGTCATAAATTGACTAAAAAACACAATCATAAAAAAATTATAACCAAAATAGGAATTATTTTATTTTATTTATTTATTTTTAAACAAAACAACAACAACAAAAAAAAATTATACCAAAATTAATAGAAAGTCATCTCCAACATGATGACAAAAATTTAAAAGGCGTCGTGGGTGTCCTATATTAAAGCTGTACTGCCAGTGGAATAATGAAAATTGAGTCATGAACAATGAATTTCATTTGGAAACCTTTCTTTGAATGATTTTAGCTTCCCTATTGTACAATATCAATTTGGTTTTAATAATAATTTGGCTTCTGGTAAATTAAAATTTTAATTAGGTGGTGAAATTGGTATAACATTTATGAGTTTCAACTTTGAAATTTTAAAGATAAATAAGTAAAGAAAGAAAGTGTGAATATCTCCCATGGGTTTGCTAGTATAATATTTTATCCCCCCCCCCCTATTTGCTGATGATCAGAGATCAAACGTCCTGCAGAAGCATTGTGATTACTAATCTTTCTCCATTTACAATACAAATGTCAATGTTCATTTTAAACTTGCTTTATTAGATTCTGGAACCCATAATGAGGTAGAATTGTTCAATATCTTTCACTTGAATAATTTTTTTGTGGGTCCCTTCACCCTTCCAACAATCGGCGATCAAATGCCATCTGTAATCCTTGCAATTTCTAATTTTTCTCCATCTACAAACAAATGCCAACTTTTTTTAAACTTACCTAATTAGATTCCAGAGAAGAAAAATAATAAAGAAGAAGAATTGTTCAATATCACTCACACATATGTTTTATCCCCCCCCCCCCCACACACACACACACTTTCTTCTAATGATCTGCGAAGCACTGCGATTTCTAATTTTTCTTCAAATACAATACAACATAAATATCAATATTCTTTTTGAACTAACTTTAATGCATTCTAAAACTTATAATTAGAACTGCTCAATAACACTCACTCATAAAAAAAAAAAAAATTGTGCGACCCCCCCCCCCTCCTCTATCCCTAACGATTGGTGATCAAGCGCTCTACAGAAATTTTGTGCTTTTCAATCCTTCATTCGCAGCATAAATAAATTTCAATAGGGATCACATATGACATGAAGTCTTCATACAAAAAAACCCGTTGGTGATCTTTAAAAGAAAATACTTGTACTTATTAAGTCACTTATACACACAATTCCATTATCAGAAGCTTCCTGTAAAAGTTGGGACTTGGTCACTGAGAAAGTGTGCAAAATGCAATTTAAGATAATGTACAGATGGCAATGACGAACAAACTGGAATTGTTGATAAGAGTGTGTTTATATTTCTTAATGGTTCTACATCTAGTTATAATTTTTGAAAGCTGCATTAATTTCAATTTGGAGTCCCTTACATACAAACATTTTACTGGAGCTATGAACAAAATCATGGACATATTTCTTCTTGTGTGATATCAAGAATAATGAATAATGTCAACACTTTACCTTAACTAAAATTTTAATATTACAATGCTTTGATCATATCTGGTTAACTAACATTAGATAAACACAAACTTGGGATCAAAAATATGTTTACTGAATCTGGCAATATTTTTTTCAGTTAATTATTATTGCAAAATTATGATGCAGATTATTTTCTGATACCTAAATAGCTGCCGCAGATTGGCAGATAAAATTCTGCTACTGGGGGATTGAGCAATGAGCATGTTTTAAAAAATATATATTAGTACATATATAAGAGTAGTATTAAAAATAACTAGGATTTATGAAGGATCCATTTAATGACTGTGTTATAAGTATACAAATATTTAAATTTATTTTAAATATAAAGTGAAATATTTAGCATATTAATAAATATAGAAAAATTCAAGAAAATTTTAAATTATACATAAATACCTATCACTAATATCATTTTTACTGTTTTACTAATTGAAAATTGATGACACAAAAACAAAAAAAGGGGAAGGGGATTAGCTAGCACAAACTGCTAACAGGGTTGTATCGGTTTTAACCATAGGGGTTTTAACCAGTGGTTTTAACCGTCCTGGTCGATATCAGTTTTGACCACTAAAATTCGTTATTGAATTTATTTACTACCAATCAAGCAAGGTCAGAAATTAGAATCTGCTACCAATGAAATATATCTTAGTACCATATGTTAAAACTAAGTAAACATTTGTTAAAAATGTCATAACATAGGAATATCATAACACAAATAATATCACCAAGAAACAACACAATTGTTTTAATTAATTTTTACACAAACTCTTTTTTGGAATTTATATTGAATTTAAAAAATGGTTACAAGTCGCAAGTTTTGCAGTTGTCCCTAAACTTAGTATGCTGACTGCAGTTAATATTATTATAGACTTTAATAAAATTTTAACTGCAAACCACCACATTGTTTGTTTTAATTTTAAGATTTGTGTTTTAAGCTACAACTCATGTTTTTAACTGAAATTAATGCTTTGTTTTTAACTACAATTCATGTGTTGCGTTATGCTTTTAACTGCAGCTCATGTGTTTCAAAGAAGATACCTATTTCATCTTCCTTGATGTTTTTAACTGTAACTGGTTTATATTTTTATACTGCATGATCCATTTTTAAGTTTCTAACATTATTATTATATTAGTATTATTATTTTTAATGAATTGTTGTTTTTATTACTTATTAAGTTATTTTTAATTGCAAAAACAATTATTATTAAAATTAAAGCTGTTTAAAACCATTTTTAACAGTGCTGACCATTTTTGACCACGTTTGACCATTTTTGAACGGTTAAAACCATTTTTGACCAGCGTCCTGGTCAAAATCAGTTTTGACCGGTCAAAATTACAACCCTGACTGCTAATGACAGAGGGGAAGAAAGAATTCGAACAAAAATATTAATAAACAATTGAATATTGATATTAGTGTACCTAGAAATATTGTAATATTCAAAAATTTAAAAATATATACAGTACACTCCCAGAAATCTGCACAGTTTGGAACCAGAGATTGTGCAGATTTTAGAATATTGTGGATTTTGGGTATTTTATTGTTTGCATATTTAAATTAAAATTTTAAAGCCGTAATGCATTAAAAATGATAGTGAAGACATATGAGCAAGCATATAAGACACATGAAATATTTAAAAATAAATGAAGGCAAGTAAAAAGTATAAATATAGTATACATATAAAATTCAATGTAAGTATTTTTCTTTTCACTTAACAAATTGAAAATTGTTCCATAAGGCAAAATACAAAATTGAGTATATGTAAACATCTGATATAATAACTTTTATTATAAACTTGCAATTTTTATTATAGTTTAGAATTATAGGTAAAGCCAAATTATTTTTTTTTTTTTTTTTTTTTTTTCAGTATATGAAATCATTTTTTGTTCAAGCACAAATACTACTGGTTTAAAAGAATTTAGATATTTACCTTGAAGATCTGGATCTTGCTTAAAATAAACTTTCTTTAATCTTATTAGATTCAATTTCTAAAATACCACCACTAAAATAAGTTCTACCTTGTTTTGTTTTTTTCCTTTTCTTGAAAACTATAAATTTCATTGTTTACATTTGTTTTGATGTGTGGATTTCTGGTTTTATTTATGTTGAACGTTTCAACATATACATCAGTTTACAACTCTAAATACAGGTTAAATTATTTATAGAAAAATGAAAACACTCTTTGATTTTTGCTTCAATGTAAAGAAAAAACTGACACGTTTGTGCATTTAAAATTTTGTCCCTGATTATGCAGAAAGTTTAAAATATTTATGAAAAGGCTTTTAAGTAACTTAAAAAATAAATAAATAAAATTTTAATAATATAAAATAATAAAAATGTTACCTTGAATTGAGTCTGTAACATTGCAGGGGATGAAAGAAATTCAGATGGCTCCTGAAATTTATTTCTAATATACTGAAAATACAGGTAATTCTTCAGCTGCAACATTTGTTGTATCTAGAAAAGAATATTGTTAATATTAGAAATACAATAAAAATATTACAAGATAAAAACAACTTTTTTTTATATCATGTTTTAAATTTTCTGTTGAATCATATGAATGCTACCAAAGGCAGCGGGGACCTGAAACAGTTGGTTAAAAGTATGAAAAAAAATCCATTTCCACCGTGTTCTGAGCTATTTTGAAATTTTTAAATGTCTAGCTAGTCAGGAAGTTAGTAAAATAAATTTTTTGCTGAATCATATCAGTGGCGGATCCAGAACTTCACTTTGAAGGGGGGGGGGGGGGCAAAGATTTTTAAAACTGTTATTCTAGACCAATAAAAAATTTACAATTGCAATATTCAATTGTAAATGTCAGTGTTTTGGGGGGGGGGGGGAGCCCTCCCCCCTTCAATCCGCCACTGAATCATATAAACGCTACCAAAGGCAGCAGGGTACTGAAACAGTTGGCTAAACGTATTAAAAAAAGTATTGTCACCGTGTTCTGAGCTATTCTGAAAGTTTAAAATGTTTAGCTAGTCGGGAAGTTAAATGATCTTTGAAGCATATGATAAACGCTGCCGAAGGCAGCTGGGACCCGTAACCGTTAGCTAAAAGTATTTAAAAATGCATTTTCACCATGTTCTGAGATATTCTGAAAGTTTCAAATGTCTAGCTAGTCGGGAAGTTACATATTTGTTGAACCACATAATAAACGCTACCGAAGGCAGTGGGGACCCAAAACAGTTGGCTAAAATTATTAAAAAAATGCATTGTAGTCGTGTTTTGAACTATTCTGAAAATTTCAAATGTCTAGCTAGTCGGGAAGTTATGTTAAATAAATTCTTTGTCGAATCTCATAAACACTGCTGAGGGCAGCGGGGACCAGAACCAGTTGACTAAAAGTATTTAAAAAATGCATTATCACCATGTTCTGAGCTATTTTGAAAGTTTCAAATGTCTAGCTAGTTGGGAAGTTAGTTAAAAATCGATTGCAAGATTTGTACTGGACAAACAAACAAAACAAGAATCGAAGTTAATAAAAACACGGTAAAAAGTCTAACGACTTTTCACTAAAAAAAGAAAAAGTGAAAAAAAAAAGAGAAAGAAAGAAAAGATTACCAAATCACCATGAAATTAAATAAGGAAATAAAGAAGTCAATACTTCATTCTTATATAATGTAGCTTGCAAAACAGAAATTTCCTGCCAAATATTATTAAATACAGTCGAACCTTGTTAACATGAATTACTTTTAACATAATGTTTCCATAATAACTTTCAAAATGAAGATTAGTTTAATTACATAAAGATTAGTTACCGAAGCAGGTACAAATTTTTATCCCCTTTGAGATTCACGTTAACAAGGTTCGACTGTATAACATTTATATAACTATATATCATTTCTCTTGCCTTTTGAAAGTTTTAATTTTTATTTTAAAAACTTTCACTGTTTTATTGATACTTAATTTCACATACTCAGGAAAAATATCTACTTTTTATCATATATTATATTTTATGTGCTGTTTTCCCATTTAATATGTATCTTACAGGGGTCTGTCCAGAGGTAAAACTGGATCTGTTAAAGGACCCTTCACAAAATTTTATACATTAAAAAAGGATCTTTCACAGATTTTTTTTATCCTCAAACAGGACCCTTTACAAAAATTTTTCTCGTGAAAACAGACCTTTGATAAATTTCTTTTACTTCGAAACCTAATTTTCTACGGAGCAAAAGGCCACTTGAGTAATTGTATGTGCTTTGCTGTATTTCCCCCAAACAGCTGCTATTCAATTTCTAATTTATGAAAGGTTTCTGTGCGTATGTGTGAGTTTAATTCTATAAAAGTGAACTTTCATTGTCTAAAATGATTGCAAAATTACCTTAAAAAAAAAAAAGAGAGAGAGAGAGAGAGAGAGAGAGAGAACCCTAGCCAAAAAGTTCAGTAGGACTTGATTTTCATATTACAGGGATGAGATTAGCAAAAATACAAAAAAGCTGAAACTGTACGCAAAGACAAGACGTTGAGATTAAACATTAGAATTTTGATGACAAAATCTATTATATTAGAGTAATAAATATTTAGTTTAACCTTAAATGTATAAAAAAAGAAGAAATGCACATTAGAAACATAAAAAAAGCTAAAAAAAATTTAAAAGCTGAAAAACTAAATGTACAAAAAAGCTGAAATCAGCTGAAAAGCTGAAAAATCTCATCCTTGATATTACTATTTGATTCACAAAATTATGTGTAGATTTTTCACAATTTCTCAAGAACAGGTCTCCGTCTGAAAAGTCTAGACAGACCCCTAATCTGCTTATAAAATAATAATAATTAAAGATGCATGCAATTTAAATGTTTCAGACACTTCATTATCGAATTTAGCTATATATTAGATTTGAGAGATAAATAGGAATAGGCATACTGTAACATTGTTGGTATTACAGTATCCTCCTAAACATATTTATTAAACTTCATTTCGATAAAAACATATACTACTAAATGAAATAACAAACAGAAAAGAAAATGTCTCATAACTTAAATTCTTTAACAACAATTGCTGAAATATCACAAGGAAACGCTTCTTAAACTTTTATTTGATTGTACAATGTAATGTATAAGCATTTTATACATTACTTGTCTACATTAAATTACTTCTGCAAGATAATACTAAACTTTATGCACACGCAACAACGATTAAACAATGAACTAATTATTTACTGATTTTTTTTTTGAAAAATTGTGCATAATGTTATACTTCGATTAACAAGACACCCTTATTTGTATGCATGCATGTTTAATCCTTAATTATTAACAATCAGTTATCGTATTAATCATCTCTGAACAAAAGGAAATAAATATCACTTACCAAAATGACTTCCGTCTCGATTGCTTCATATTTTTGAAGAAATTCAAAAAAAATACGTGCACACAAGCATCAATTATCTCCGGCGTTGCAAACAACGCCATGTTTTTGTTTACAATCCGTGAACTGCGATTACAAAGGAATTGTGGGTAAAAGACCGGTTGCCAAGAGGATCGTCTCTTATCCTAGTAATTTCCTCTTTTGACCAGGGAGTTGAACTTTATTAAAACTGAATTGTAAATGGGATCTAAAAGTTTTTCCTTGCGAGGAGTCCGCCATAACTGTAGTCGTGATGCATGCTGGGTAGGTTGTTTTGCACATGCTCTCAGCAGAGATTAAGACACTACCGTTACGTGACTGAAATTAAGACACTTGTCGTGTCTTAATTCTTTTTAAGACGCTTATGTGACTGATTTTAAGACACGTGAATTTGCAGTGTATATTTTAAGACACATACCTGACTGAAATTAAGACGGCATCGTGTTTTACTTATATTTTAAGACACATAAGTGACTGAAATTTTTTCGTTTAAGACACTTTGATGTCTTAAATCTATTTTAAGACGCTTATATGACTGAATTTAAGACACGTGAATTTGCAGTGTACATGATGAAGATAGAGGCAGCCAAACAAGCCTCCCGTAAAGACCGCAATACAATCTTTCTAATTTTTTAAACGGATGTGTCATTTAAAAAAAAAAAAAAAAAAAAGAAAAAAGATTGAATAAGAGGAAAACAATTATAAAAATTTCCTGGTATTCAGTGTCCCTGGAAAATAGAGAGAACTGACACATATAAATTAAAGTCACACCTATCGCGTTTCATTGATATGAGTCATAATAAACATGAAATTTATCTTTATCTTTTTTTTTTTTTTTTTTTTTTTACAATCTGGCGCAAAATATGACACACAAATTTCCCCCCCAAAATTTATGAAGCTCTGTAAATATGTGATTTAATATAAAAATAAGATTTGACTGCTAATACCATTTGAGACTTTAAAAAATATCATTGAGTCTTATGTTTTTCCAGTGCACCGGAATAGATATCATGTACTGTGCGGGACACTCCATCATAATAGTGATCTTCCATGGAGAGTACCGCTGACGTATAACGTCATACGTTTTTCCAAATGTAAGAAAAAAAAATCTACTTGCAGTTGCTTCTTTTATCGATATCGCTACTCTACAATGGCAAGAAGTGTTTCGTGACAAGTAGCACTATAGAAAATAACTATAAAACTAACATGGAATAATGAACTATATACAATGTTACCTTGCAAATTATTTTGGTATAAAACTATTATTTTATGTAATCATTATAGCTGTGCTCTAGTTTTTTTTTTTTTTTACTCTTTGTTCAAATATACATTCATAGAGGAATATTTCAGGAGTTATAGAGACATGCCAATATTTTAATTTATTCCGGAACATTGTTCTTACCGTCCCATTTTTCATACCCTGTTTCTTGAGCAGTATTTTTCTTCCCATTCAATCGTGATTATATATTATAGAAAATTTCACTACAAATAAAGTGGTGTAGACAAATGGCGGGTACTTACAGTGGGTCTGAATACTATAAAGAGTTGACATGTTTGCATTCATTTCCTGAAATTACTTTGGAGCTTCCCTTGTTTAACGAAGTAAAATATATTTTATTGATGAAATGAATATTGATTACAAGTAATTTCTTCTTTTCATTTTTCAGTGAAAGCTTAAAGCATTTTGTAATAATATGTATCATTAGTGTTGAAATAATTATTTGAAAGAAGGGAACAGCATAGCTTCCGACATCCTAAATAATATTCTGAAGTATTGTTAGTACCCGCCCCTTTATTCCCACAACATAATTTTAGAGTAATTGTCTCCAAATACAATTACGATTACATAACAAGAAAAATTCTCTAAAAAAAAAAAACACTAGTGTGAGATAAAAGGCAGGAACTGTTAATACTTAAGGAGTATTAATTTATATGTTGTCAGCTATGAATTGGTTACATCATAGATTGATATTAAACAATATTTTAGCTCAATCTTATTAAAAATATTTCTGCACGATTAAAAAAAATATTTGTAGAACTTACTAAGTTCTTTGTTCTTTTTTCGCATAACAACTAATGATATTTTAAAAAAATATGCTAATAATTATTGTTTATTTGATAAATCAAGATACAAATAGGTAAAAACAAATATATTTAAACTGTCAGATATGCTTTTATATAGTTTCAAAACATATTTTTTTCATCTTTTTCGCTAAAGAATTAATAATTTATTGTATATACTTTACATGCAGTAATATGAAATTTATAATGCATATATTATAATATATAGTGTATATATTATATATTATTACATATAAAGTTTATACATTAATTATTGCAATGTATTTTAATAATTAATAATTTATATACAATAATGTATGAATTATGAATGTAGTATATTAATCAGTAAAGATTTTATGCACAGTACGATGGTCATGCGTAACATATGACATCTTTAACACTTTGCCGGTCCTATTTAATTTCACTCCTGTGGTCAGTGTTGACAAATTTAGGTATTTTTTTATTCAATAACCACCACTTAATTTTAACTAATTTGTTCTAAGTTTATTCACCATTGATTAAATGAAAAATGTTTCTCCAAATTGTTGACAGTAGTTGAATAACAGATCTAAAATTTTCGCATCACTGCTTAGGGTGATAAAGGGCGTTAAGGCTGGCGAAGTGTTAATCTTCTTATTGTCTTTACTCTATATCCTTCTTTTAAATAATTTTTTTAAATTGTCTTTTTCTTTGACTTCTCCCAATTGATTATACATTCTTCGTAGTTTCCCCCGCTTCAACTATGAAATTTCTCTTTTTGCAATTTTATCCTGGGAAATATGCAATTTTTTAACTGACACAATTTGATTGTGGATTTCTCTAACATCCTGCTGAGCTGATCCCTTAGCAAGAGCAATATTTTTAGCTTTTTCATACGTTTATTTGTCCTCAGGTAAAAGTTTCTTTTGTATATTTTCATTTCTGAGACCCATTACTAATTTATCGCGTAACATCATTTACAATGTGTCACCAAAGTTACAAAACATAGATAATCTCTATGATTTTGCACAATAACTAGAAATAGACTCACCATCGTGCTGGTTCTTTTTATAAAAAAGAAAGAGTTCGGTCATTTCCAAATGTTTTGGATTCAAATGATCAGTTAACAACTTCACGATTGCCTCGTATAGCATACTATAAAGAACCTTAGGTGTCGGCTAATTCTTCAATAATTTATAAGTAGTAGCAACCATTAAGCTTAAAATAGCTGGTACGTATTTAGTATCCTCAATACTATGCTCTAAGAAGTAAGATTCTAAACGTTCAACATAACTTGGCCAATCCTCAACATTATAATTGTACGATTCAAAATTTACATATGTGGATTCCATTACTATACTCATCGCCAAATTTATATGTTCCTAGTGTATTAGTATTCAAAGAACAGATACTTGGTTCTAAGCCAATTATTTACTCACACCACAGTATATTACAACACAAGAACACTACAATGAAAATACAACGTCGAATACCGAATTCGAGACGTAAAAACTTCTCACACAGCTTCCAGTTTTTTCTTGGCATAATTCTGGCCGTTGCCAGATACATAACATGGTGTAAGCAAAAAGGCGTATACTAACAATACTCAATAATAAAATAAAATATTGACAAGTCTACATAACAGTTGAACACCGAAGAAAGAAAATGAACATGCTTCAAATAAAATATATTGATTTACCAGAGACTTTTTAAATATTATTAATAAAAGCATAACGAGGGATTCTGCAGAAATAATAATAAGAAAAATGTAATTTTGCTAGTATGTATCATTTAAAAACACAGCTGCGAAGTTAAAAACATCATCTAGTCAAGGTAGAATAAACTCACATATTATTACATGTACGCTAAAATACACTTTTTTTTCTTTTTAATTGGAAATATATTCATTATATGCATTAACAAATAAATCACATAATTATTCTTTAAGATGAAAAACATTTTGAAAATTACTACTTAGAAAAAAGGGAAACAAATAATTTTACTGATTTTTATTTATCTTCATCTTCATCTCTTTTTTCTTTTTTTTTTTTTCTGTAATGCTTAAAATTTTTTTTAAAGTTTCAAAAGCGTATGTCCTGACATTAAATATATCAAGGAACGCGGTAGTATTCCGTCCTGCTGAGCTAAAACAAACATTAAGAAAAACAAATAAAATTTACAAAGTAGGAAAGCAGTGGTGAAACACTACAAGTGTATATTATGTCGACATAGCAACTCGGACTTTTCGACTAAGTGTATCTTAGCTCCCTGATCCCCAAGACCTATGATTTTTTGCACAGAACGTGAGCATACCCTTAAGACAAAACATGCAAATTTGCCCTTCCGAATTAAAAGGCCTGAGTTATATAACTTTGAAAACGCGAAATTTGCCGGTTATATTCTTCTTCTTCTTCTTCTTTGTGTTATTGATAAGATTGACAGCGTGTGAGCCTAGAGTTATGCAGCTAATGAGCTGAAAATTTGCATGGACATTCCTTCTGACCTGTTCTGGCCTTTTGCAATCACTTTTTTTTTTTGTTTTGTTTTTGTTTTTTTTTTGTTCAATATAGAGGGTAGTTATTTTCAATTTTGTGATATTTAACCCCAAAATTTCCTGAATTCGTCAAGAGATGGCGTTTGTTTTCAATGAATTTAATTTTGTCATTTAATAAGATATTAAATAGTAATAAATTCTGTTTTTATGTTTCTTTCTTTCTTTTTTTTTTTTTTTACAAAAATGGATTAAAATAAATTAAAAGACAATCTTTTTATATTTATTTTTTAAAATGTTTACAAGAAACATGGTTATTAACAAAAAAAAAAAAAAAAAAAAAAAAAAAAAAAAAAAAAGAAGAAGAAGAAAGAAAGAAAGAAAATTGATAAATTTGGATTTCGTAATAAATAAATGCTTAAAGGACGCGCTAAACAGACTTTTAACAAAAGTAATGTGTTGGATTAAGTAAAAGAGCGATTCGTTAACTTTATAAAATTACGGATGATGGAAGACAACATATAATTAAATTCCGATCACATACTATATAAGAGAAATATTATCATGGAAAAATTCAAATTTGAAATTTTTGTGTTTCTATGAGTTTTGAGGTCTTCTGAATTCATTTTTCATTTTTTATAATAAAGAGGTATGAATGTATATGTATATGTGAATACGATAATGTCTAAACGCTGCATTTTATATGTATGCTGGAGGTAACTAATGATTTCAATGACGTAGAACTTAGGTGTTTTTTTTTTTTTTTTTTTTTTTTTTTTTTCGGGGGGGGGGGGATGTTTTTATTAACTTCGATTCTTGTTTGTTTGTTTGTTTGCTTTTCCAGTACAAATCTTGCAATGAATTTTTTACTAACTTCCCGACTAGCTAGAAATTTGACAATTTCAGCATAGCTCAGAACAGGGTGACAATACATTTTTTTAAACTTTTAGTCAACTGTTTCAGGTCCATACTGCCTAGAGGTGAGTTCGGGCTCTATTTTGGCAATCCGAGCCCGCCCGGGCCCGAAACATTTTTGAACTGAGCTCGCCCGAGCCCGAAAAATTTTGTGTGAACAGAGCCCGAGCCCGCCCGAGCCCGATATTGAAATTAGTATGCTATGCAACGCATACACAATAGTAAAATTAAATACCGTTTTCATTTTCAAATTAATTTTCTTATTACCAATCCTCAATTTAAATAACTATAAATGTTATTATAACAATTTATAATGTCTATGTCTCTGTATACATGTATATATTTATATAATATATATTCATAGTGCAACTCATTGTTTATAACGCACCTATCGGGGGACAAAAAATTTATCCAAATGAGTGATATAATGAGGCCCAGTATAACGAAGGAGGAAGGATTACTGTTTAACACTATGACATAACATGCATCCCATTGAAAAAAAAGTTCTATTTAGAAAAAGGAAAGTCAAAGCTACTAAGGTTTGCAAGATTATTTTGTGATTTATAACCTATCATGACTATTATGGCATTACTAAAGGTGCTCTCAAAATGAATAAAATTTCTTTTTTTACATTTTCCAGTTAGTGAAGAATAAAATAAACGTAACTTTTAGCTTGAATCCGAGCCCGCCCGGAGCCCGAAGAATTGCGCGAGATTTGAGCCCGATCGGGCTCGGGCCCGGGCTCGGGCTGAGCCCGTCTCATCTCTAATACTGCCTTCGGCAGCGTTTATATGATTTGACAGAAAATTTATTTAACTAACTTCCCGACTAGCTAGACTTATGAAACTTTCAGAATAGTTCAGAACACGGTAAAAATGTATTTTTAAAAATACTTTAAGCCAACTGTTTCGTATTCCTGCTGCCTTCGCCAGCTTTACTAGTACAAATCTTGCAATCTATTTTTAACTAACTTCCCGACTAACTAGACATTTGAAACTTTCAGGTTAGCCCAGGACACGGTGACAATACATTTTTTAACCCTTTTAGACAACTGTTTCAGCTCCCTACTACATTCGACAGCGTTTATATGATTCAACAGAAAATTTATTTAACTAACTTGACTAGCTAGACATTTCAAACTTTCAGAATAGTTCAGAACACGGTGAAAATGCATTTCTTTAAATACTTTTAGCCAACTTGCGGTCGAGGAAGTATTAACACTCTTTCATGACCCATGCGATAAACTGCCAAACTAAATTTGAAACATTTAGCTTTATTCAAGGCCGTAGCTAAGGGAAGGGTAGTTGGGGATTTTAAAAACTTCGAAAAATTTTGCAGATTTGTCGAAAAATTTGGTGATTATATTTCATTTTAAACACTTAATATTACGTACTAAATTTTGTACCTACTCTGAAATATTCATCTGAATACGATCTTAACTGTATTAAAGGCAAAATTCGCTTTGTCATCATTTTCTGTGTTAAACATGGAATATGTCAGTTTTTTTTTTTTTTTTTTTTAAATCTTTTGCAACAAGTAAAAAAAAAAAAAAAAAAAAAAAAAAATGAACATAGTAACAGTAGCTAAAGCATGCAACTTCATATTTTAAAGTAAAAAATCAGTTATTTAGTTTTTATTTATTTAATTTTCACCTTTCTGTATATTTAGACTAATTGAAAACATATTTTTCCTTGTTTCCACTCTCACATCAAGTTAATATATATATATTTAAAATTAAATAATAAAAAAAAAATCGTTTGATAGAAATTTTAAAAAATGAATACAGTAGCCATTGCTAAGGAACACAACACAGTTACCGCATGTCTTTATATGGAAGAATGAACTCTGTTGTACAGAATGTTATATCTATTACTTACAAGGAAACATTCAAAAGGTGTCATCTTCAAAAAGTCTTGAAAAAAAATATATGTGATTCTACTCTTCATAAAACACCAGAAAATGAAAAAATTATCGGCTGAAATTAATTACATCGACCACAAATTTTTTTCAAAATTAAGCATATTTGACAATTTCACACTGCTAGGCGATTGATTTTGAGTACTTGGCGGAAAAGAAAAACACGGTTCTGTTCGTACACGGCAATCTCGGTGCTAGCAAACGTATCGTCTAATAGCGCTAAATCGCCAAATATGCTTAATTTTGATAATTTTTTGTGGTCACTGTAATTAATTTCAGTCGATAGTTTTTTTCATTTTCTGGTGTTTTATGAAGAGTAGAACCACATATATTTTTTTCAATACTTTTTGAGGATGACACCTTTTGAATGTTTCCTTGTTAGACTCCGGTTTACTTATTTATTTTTAAGTGGATGTTTTCGGAAACAGGTTCTTTACTACATGATAATGGCAATTTTTGTTTTTCTGAAACTAACAGTTCTCTCGTCCTTAGAAATCTGTTTTTAAAGATTTTAATTTAGTGCCAATATTTATAAAAGTGCGTGTTTTTGCTGTTTATAGTGTTAGTACACCAATATTTAGATTCATTGTTCTAATTGAATATATATACAATGATTTATAGTTTGTTGTGTATACATCTTAGGTAACAAATTTATAAAAATGTATGTTTATATACTTTTTTAACTATTCGAAATTCAGGGGTTTAATCTGAAACTTGAACACAAAATTTACGTAACTGAAAAAGAATACGATTTTTAGCAATTAATTTAAAGTAATTTAGCTTTCAGTTGTTGCTTAAAAGCCTCTGAGAGGAAAAACTATCTTTGAAAATAACCAGTTCATAATCAAAATTGTTTTGTTAAACGTTGCTCTTAAAAATTTAAACAATTACCGCAATTCAGTTTTTGTGATATAAATAAACATCATTAATCTTTTTTTCCTTCTATTCTCTGTATCGTAAAAACAGCCTCAGTAATGTAAATCGGATAGTAACATTTATTGTTGTCCTGGTTCCATCCGCTTTCTCTGTAGTAACGAAAGTAATGAGCAACGAATACTTATTAACGGGTAATAAGTTTGAAAGCAACGAATATAAACGGGTAGTCATTTTTTCGCTACTTTCACAGCTCTATCCCTTTCAGTCGCAGTGTTCCCGCTGATGGAACACCTAATTTTAATACTCAAGAGCAAAAACTCATCCCGGAAATTTTTTAGCAAAAATTTATATTTATAACTTAGCAGAAAAGGCCCTTTTTTTAACCTGAAAATTTAAAATTTCTTTTATTTTAATTTTGCTCGTAAGTTCCGGCAGGGTTGCCAGGTCATATTTTTCAAACGAGCCCAAACTTTCTCTGAAATAGAGCCAAATGGAGCCAAATATTAACAAAATAAAGCCAAAAAAGAGCCAACATTAATGTTGCTAACTGTAGGGATTTGTCCCTACGCAGTAGAAGAAATTTTAGCAGTTTTCTTCAATAGTAGGGAGTGTTTGGAGGTACCCTTTTTCCTCAGGACATCTTCAGGATATACTGCGCACTAAAGGAGGGAGTTTTATCATCAGTGTAGGGACATTTTTATGGTTCCGTAAGGGACTTGGCAAAATTTCATTTGGCAACAGTAGCCTACATCTGAAGATTCAAAGTACAGTCACAAGACTACGTGTTCTTAGTTTTCGAGCCTCAATTGTTCTTGTAATACATCATTAAAAAAAAGAAAGAAAGAAAAAAGAAACTTCAATTTACTATTTTTCATAAAATTTCTATAACATTCCATATTTTGATGACTTCGAAATCCCATTTCTTTTTCAGTTCAAAGTGGAGCAGAGACTTGTTATGCTGAGCTTGAAATTTGAAAAATCGAAATGAAAAACAAATCTAGAAATAGGAGGAGTTGCATGCATTAATCTAGTTTAAATGTCCAAAGTAAAGTGTGTACAATATACTAGAGCTGGACGATATCAGAAATTAAATATCGTGATATATCACCAAGTTAATATCGATATTAATGATATATTGCGATATTTCTTTCAAGAAAAAAGAACATAGACATTTGCTACTTTTTAAAGACAAATGAACACAAATTTTAATGTATACAAGCGTGGACTGTTTTCTATATTTTTTTCTGGTATATTACTTCCATAACTTTTTCATAAAATAATAATAATAATAATATTTAAAACAAAAAACTGCATAAAGAGTGAATCAATGTTTTGTGATTATTTTAATATATATCATTGCTTTTAAGTATACACTGAGAAAAAGAATATACCATCTTCTTCTAGAATGAATAAGTGTTCATTTTCTAAATCCTTTAATTAGAAATATGGATTACCGAGCTATGTGCATAAGGCACGCCTATAAACTGAATAGACGAAATGATCGAGAATTTCTAGTTTACACATTTCTAGATGGTGAAACAATATTCTGAATATTCCGGATATTCTGAATCTTTTGTATTGCGAGAAATTCTCGCTTATTTTCAAAAATTGGGTCATAAACCTAGGTTATAGTTGCTGAAACCCGCCTCTTGTAGTCTCAATTATTTACAGAGATTTTTAAATAACTTTGCCCTCGATAATATAGGCAAACGCTCTAGAACTCTAATAGGGGCTTCTAGAACTCGCTTTCCAAGGGGACTAGAATTTAAAGAATGAAATGGAACTATTTTTTCTTTAGCCACAATTTAGATTCTAGATGTCAGTTACATAATTTTTTCTCAGTGCACTTGTGTATAATTTGTACTCCATTCTTCCGATTTTCAGCTTTAATTATTTTAAAATAACATTTTAACAGAATTAATATGTGATATGGATTTTATTTACACATTATATCATTAAACTTAACAAAAAGGAAACTGTCTTAGAATGTAGATGATTAATAAAATTGTTCGCAGAAATCATCTCTATAATATATATAAATCAACATCAATGATTCACTTAAATTCAGAGTTTTTAAAAAGAAATATTAGTATGCGTTCTGCGCCGAATTTTCACCCCTAAGTATAAAGAAAGCTTATTTACCAGTAGTCATGACAGTCATTGATGTCTATAATTAAAATAAGGAATATGTTTATAATTAAAATAATTTCAGTGAATAAGAAATGTGTATATCACAGTGTATATATATAAATGTTGTTTGTAAACTTTCTTCAGTATTGCCATAGAATAATCTTTCTCGGTTGTAGAGTAATATTTTTAATTTGAAATTCTCAAAACTCATAAGTATTCTAAAGGTCAGTTACCTGCCGTTTTTATTTTTGCATTTACTTACCATACAATTACATATATATTTTTAAATATGTATATTGAATTCATATTTGGTAACAGTTTTATAACAATTCAAAAATTTATTATATATATATATATATAGATATAGATATAGATATTGTCAGTATGTAAATAATATGTTAAAATAATAATAATAATAAACTTTTTTCGCTGAAGTTTTATTCTGTTATTTAAAATATCTCATTTTGCATTTAAAGCATTAGTATTTTCTTTATTTATTTATTTTAGTGCGACAATTTTACCATTTAATTTCAGAAGTTTTAAAATATTAAGTCAACTGTAGAAAAACCAAACTTGAATAAATAAAAAAATATCTTAAAAAAAAAAAAAAAAAAAAAAAAATGAATGAATATGTAAATAAATATATTCCTTCCCGCCCCTCCTAATAATTTTAAAAATTCGAAAATATCCGCAATCGATTTGTAAGTATCAAATACCTCTATATACCAATTTTGAACGATCTAACTCTATTTTTATTTTTTTGCCCCCCCCTCGCGCTTCTCCCCCTTCTCGCCCCCTCCTAATAACTTTACACTTTCGAAAATATCCCCATTCGACTTGCAGGCCTTTAAAACCTATCAGTACCAATTTTAAACGGCCTAACTGTATTTTTATTTGTTTTTGCCCCATAGCACCCCCCTTGCTGTCCCACCTGGGGGCTGAATTTCTAAAATTCCGGAAATTAGTTTTTAGATATTTTTATTAGCTATATTTTAGAGCAAAAATTTCACTTATATCTATTTTTTTGTTTGAGATATATAGGATTATGCGAAATCACGTTTTGCGCATGTGAAATCACGTTTTGACCCCCCCCTCCTGCCCCCCTTGGGGACCGGATTTTGAAAATTCCAGAAATTGGTTTTTAGAAATTTGTATTAGCTATATTTTAAAGCAAAAATTTTACGGATATCTGTTTTTCATTTGAGATATGAAGGATTTTGTGAATTCACGTTTTGCCCCCCCTCCCCTTCCCCCTTGGGGGGCGAATTTTGTAAAATCGCTTCTTAGTGGTTGCCTACGTCGTAGAAAGAACATTGTCACAAAATGTCATGCTTCTAGGACCAGGGGTTTGGTCTGGGCGATGATGAATCACCCCCTCACTCAGTCAGTCAGGAAGAAACATTTTATATATATATAGATTCAATAATAATAATAGAAGTAAACATGTATACGAACAAATTTACATTCTATGATACCGCGCACGAACGCAAATTACAGATCGAAATATGTTTGGATATTTTTTTTTACTATTTTCATCTCCAGGACATCCTAAATATTTTTTAATTTGCATTCTTTTTTTTTTTTAATACCACTTAATATTACTTTGAACAATCGATGCGACTGCAAACATTCATTTTACATTCAATTTTCGAAATCATTCTATTGCGTAAACCACAAACATATAGATATCGATGAGTGAATGTCAGGCAAACGAGCTTTCGCGATCAAAGTTGATCTGATCAATATTTCAGAACCCATAGTAGATATCTCGGATAGGAATATACGAGGGTTGCTATTTATATTTCTGGCCTTGGCAACAGTAAGTGTTGCTAGGCGACCGCAGACGATTTTAATCGAAAGTTTGATATTTTTAAACGTAAATTCAGCAGACGATTTACCATTATAGTTTTATTTGTGATGTTGACAGTAAATTGAAAAGTTCTTCTCTTTCAAAAAATGGAATTGAATCGTGAAAATTTTCGTGCGATTATTTTTCATAACTTTCGACGTGGATTGTCAAGACAAGAGTGCTTCGATGAACTTAATTCTTTATACAGCGATAAAGCGCCATCCTACAGCACTGTAAAAAATTGGTATAACGAATTTAATCGTGGTCGATGTTCGATCTAGGACGAATCCCGTGCAGGTCGTCCAAAATCCGTTGTTGTGCCAGAAAAGATCGATGCTGTGCGTGAACTGATAAAGCAAGATCGTCATGTGACATACCGTGAGATTGAGGCGTCTTTGGACATTAGTATGACTAGCATCAATAAAATATTGCATGAACATTTGAGCGTAAAAAAAATTTGTTCGCGTTGGATCCCGCATAATCTGACAAACGCTCAAAAAAAGGCTCGTGTCGATTGGTGCAAGGAAATGTTGGAAAAATACGTTCAAGGTACATCAAAGGCTGTGTATAACATCTACACAGGTGACGAATCATGGATCTATGCATAAGAGCCGGAAAAAAAACAGCAATCAACTGTATGGGTCTTCCAAGGCGAGGCAAAACCAACAAAAGTTGTTCGAGGAAGAAGCACATCGAAACAAATGATTGCCTGTTTCTTCGGCATTAACGGTCATGTGGCAACAGTGGCGTTAGAGCAATGCAGGACGGTCAATTCTGAATGGTACACGACCATTTGTTTGCCAGAAGTCATCGGAGAAATTCGAAAAAAGCAGAAGAACAGGCGAATCATTCTTCATCATGACAATGCCAGCTCTCACACATCGACTCAAACAAATGCATTTCTGACTGAGCGAAAGATCAAACTGATGGGTCATCCGCCGTACAGCCCTGATTTGGCACCCAATGACTTCTTATTCCCACACATCAAAAATAAATTACGTGGACAACGATTTTCGATCCCCGAAGAAGCGGTTGATGCATTCAAAACGCATGTTTTGGAATTACCTCAATCGGACTGGAAAAAGTGCTTTGAAAATTGGTTCAAACGCATGCAAAAGTGTATTGATCATCATGGAGAATATTTTGAAAAACAATAAAACCAATTTCGATACTACATATTTGTTTTTTCATTATTAGGCCAGAAATATAAATAGCAACCCTCGTATCATTTCGACTTACATCAAACATCGAGCTCGATGACATCAAATGTCTATCCTAGAAAACACAACTGCTGATTGTAGATGGACCGCGATATCGTTGGTTGATGAAGTTGGGCTGAGGTTGATGAAGACAGAGTTTTCTTCTAGAAGAGTAGAATGAAACAGATGGCTTTCAATAAATACTGGTTTATCTTTTTATTATACGGTGGACAAAGCAGTAATATTTTAGATTTGAGGTTTCGCAGGAAGGAAGAGGATGTATATGCATTGTAAGAGAGATTGTTTGGAGTGGGGTTGTATTTTTTTCATTTTATCAGTGAGTGATGGGAGAAAAATAAGAGAATGGGTATTAGTATAAGATATTGCGCGCTCTTTTTCTTCGGGCTTCGTTCGCTGATCGTGGTTTGTTCGCTCGGGTTTCATTCGGGTTTCGTTCGCTGATCGTGGTTCGTTCGCTCGGGTTTCAATCGGATTTCGTTCGTGATGCGTGCTAGCGTGGAAGCATAATTCTATAAATCCGTGGTTGGTGTTCAACGTTACTTATCGGCATATCTATTGATCGCGCAGTGCGCACTAGGTAATATCGTTAAAGGGATATAACGGCAGAGTTAGATCTTAAATATTGTTATCGGGGTACTAAAAAAATATCGATACTTGGGGATATATTGATAAATAATCCAGCCCTACAATATGCAATCAACCAATAAATAGGAAAAAATTATTTAAAATGTAATATATATTATTAATGTAGTTTCATTTATCATATATTGCCGTTTTTCTCCTAAATATGCAAACGCACATGAAAACTTATCATAATAATATTTCTTATTTTAATGAAAAATATTATATACTTACTGAAGTCTGATATATATATATATATATATATATAAATTGCATATAGATATATACGTATGATGGGATTATCAAAGACATACATGGAAGGAAGAATACCATTCGGGAAAGATTTTTATACTAATTTTTACTCAAAATTAGTGCTAAAAAAATGAAATAAAGAAAAAAGTCCCTCCTTTTTCTTAATATATATATATGTACACGCTTTCATTTCAATATTTTTCTCACAAAAAAGCATTAAAATGTTAATATATATGTATATATTTGAATTAAAAAAAAAGTTTCTACAAGCAAATGAATTAAAAAAAAAAAAACAAAAAAAAAAAAACATCATAGAATAAGACAGTTTTAACACAGAGTTATGCAAAATTACATTATCCTTAAAAGCATAATTATTTATTCAGTAGGTTGGTTGGTTGGGTTTTACGTCACACTAGTGCTGCACTTTGGGCAATTGGCGACAGTCCTGGACTCACCCCTAGAGGTGGTCCGAGGAAATGCCATCACAATTTTGATCCTCCACGGAAGGGATGGCTCTCCAGCTTCGGTGATCCCCAGACGTATAATTTTGGTGAGAACATGGAGAACATAGCACCCACGGCGTATTTTACGTTCCCAGCCACCATCAGTGTACACGACGGTCTTTGGCCGACTCGAGTACCGAACCCGCAATCTTCCAGTTACGAGCCCGGTGCTCTAACGACTGGGGAGACAACGTTGAAGGTATGACCGGTGGTAGTGTAATTTAAATGATCCGAATTTCCCAGCACTCTACAGTGCTGCCAGATTGAAATTTTAAAATTTCCCTTAGTTCGCTAGAAAGATTCCCTTTTTGGCATAAAATTTCCCTCATTTGTTCAACATGCTAGGCTTTGATGCTATTCGGGGTAAAATAACTTATTGTGTAAGGGTCAAGCTAAGTTATTCACAATTTCAGGGCGTCTAGCGGTCTTTTAATTAAATATCACTCTTTTTTAATCGTAAACTTCATATTATTCATTCGAAAGAAAAAAAAAATAATAATAACAGCAAAATTTTACTAAAATTCAATATTAACCCTTTGTTGCATATTAATCACCTGGGAAACTTTAAAGGAAAATATTGTGTTTTTCCTATTTAAAATTGCCCCAGAAATAAGGGAAAAAATTGTTTCATCAAAATTTTGTTTATTTAAAAAGCTACAGTTTGTCCACTGTAGAGGACAGTATGCATATAGAAACTGGATATCTAAAGTAGAATTGGTGATGAAAATAATAAAAGCAGTCACTTTTTTCATGGATACACAAATGAACTTTGCATTTTACGCATGAATATGTAGATTTTCTTGAGCATAACGCCATCTTACACCTTTGAGCACTATTTGATATTTGTCTAGCAAAATGATCCACTCCATCGTAGAGGACAGAGCTTGTTTTGACTGACAATTTTTTTTGGAGGATTTTAAACTGACATTGGCCCTTGTTTTCGTAAGTCTTTCTGTATCTTGTTCATCAATTACTCTTGATACTGCTTGTATTAGTCCTCTGGCAATGAAAATCTTGAAAAATCCTAGTTGCATAGAACATTCTGGTATGACAGCTTTGTAAAGAAGCCAAGAATTTATCACGGTAACATCTATAAAATGAAATAATACCCTTTTATACCATTACAATGGACGAACGAAAACAGTCCTACATTAGCCTATTCTCATAACGTCCATTGTAGTTGACAAAAAGAAAAATACATCAATTTCCATGAAAATTAGCATCTGAAAATAAGTGTTCTATTCAAATATATTCTAAAATGCCTAGAATTACTATTTCAAAATGCAAAATGTCAAAATAAAAAAGGTTTAGCACTTATTATATATACTATGTTTACAATGAGAAATCATACTAACTTGGAAGTAGAGGTTGAGGATATTTTCAAACTAGCAATGCAATCTGTAACTTTATATTATGCTACTATCTACGAGCAACAGTTGGAAGCTTAAATAATATAGAAAGAATAAACATTGAAACCAAATTTGTAAAACCATTTGTGTGAAAGGAAAAAAAAAATTAAACTTTTGTACACTACAGTGGACACCATGCAACAAAGGGTTAAAAATGTATGTTATTCAATAAACAGATGGGTAAAAGCCCTGTGCGTTGGACCTAGGTCTGGGTAAAATGTCCTCCATAAGTACCTTTCTAAGGAACCCTAGTCAATATTCGCGCGTATTTCTGAGAAAATCAAGGAATGCTTTGAACGACTAGGCCGAATAAAACTAAAAAAAAAAAAAAAAATTCTAAATATTTTAGGCTGTTATTACAAAAGGTGAAAAAATTGCATTGATTAGCTTTTAAGATCTCAGCATATAGAGAAATTGGTTCTGATATTTTGTGTTTGACGAAAAAAAAATAACAAAAAATGCTATAAAAACTGACAACGTCAAATTTCCCTTTTTGAAAAGAAATTTCCTTTTTTTTCCCCTCAATATCTAACATTTCCGACTTTGAGGGAAATTTCCTTCAACCTGGCAGCACTGAGCAAAACTCGCTGCTTGGTAATATCAAACAGCGTTTCACGATCTGAGCAACATCACCCTCTATTAACAAGCTGTGTAATGGCAATGTATTAAAATGTAATTTGTTTTCCCAGACAAATTATTTTGGTGTAAAACATTTTGTTTAAAATAGAACACCAATTAATTATAAAGGCTACTCTTTCTTCGATAAATTTTGTTAATATTTAGAATTTCATTATGCTAAAGTATAGCTGGTGTGATGCATATTCGTCTTATTTTTCGCCTCATTATTGCCGAACAAGAATGTTTGGTTTATTAAATGACGAAAATTTTTCAATTAACCCGTTAAATTAAAAAATGAACTCAGTTCGATATGAATTTTATTCAGTAAGTTGATGAGCTGCAGTCTCCAGAAGTTAATACAGTTAATATTTCAATATTGATTCCATAGAAGTCGGCGTATATCAAGCAGCCAATAACATCATGAGCTATTGCTTAAATTACAAACTCCTCTTTTAACAAGAACTCTGCACCGTTCCACGATTACCCAAAAACAAAGAAATGCGTTTTAATTTTTTAAATTATTTTACAAAATTTCTTTTTTTAATATTTATGATACGGGAAAAAGAAACATTGTACGAAAACTGGTACAGTACGTAATATATTATCTACAAGAAAAGAAATACTATATGTCTGCAAATTCTTTTAATTTCCGTTAAAAATAGGTACAAGTTTCTCTGGTTGTCGTAAAAACTTAGCGAGCGAGTTCTCTCCTGTAACTTGCATGCGAATCTGGTGTTCTGCAGGTATGAATATATTTTTAAAAACATATTTCAATTAAATTCTCAGAAGTTAGGTATGTTTATGTCAAATTCAGGGGTCGTACTATCTGCCCTTTTTTCAGGACATTCTCACCAGGAAACCATCTAAATAATGCAGAAATAGCAATAAAATTAGATTTATTCGAAAGGGCAAAATCTAACGTGATTTTTGACGCATAAACTGTTAGACCTTGTAAGCCCGTTCTCGAAAAATCTATATTTAAGATTGAGTTAAAATGTATAAACGAGGTCGGAGTCCTGCTAAAACTTGCTAGAAGCATGACCTTTATCAATTTTTAGATTCTATTTTTGCGAATTGTTAGACATTATGTCTGGATTTAATATATCTCAAAGCTGAAATGGGCAACTGTTTATTGCAAAAAAGAACACGTTTGTCCATACTCTTTCGATTTCTGCTTGTTTTGGATTTCATTCATTATTTCAGTGTAAAGCGTAGTGTTATCTATTTAGGCGTGATTGCTCCGATTACTAGCGAACTTTCAGAATTTGTAACTCGAAAAGGAGCTGACGAGAGCTATTGTTTTATGCGTCAAACCTTATATCATCTCTTTCGATTAATGCTTGTTTGGATTTTTTTTTATTACAGTATGGGATGATTTCCTGGTCAGAAATTTCCATGTCCATTGCAACCCCTAATTCCCTGCAGAAGTACTTTTGGTATATCTCGATTGAATATAAATGGGCAACTGATTATTACATCAAAGAACACGTTTTTCTCTGCTATTTCGATTTCTGCTAGTTTTGAATTTCATTCAGTACTTTAACAAAGCTGGGTGTTATCGATTCAGGCGTTGTTGCCCCGATTACTAGCAAACATTCAGAATTTATAACTCGAATGCTAGCTGACGAGGGCTATTGTTTTATGCGTCAAATAACATATTTATATATGCCCTTTCGATTAATGCTTGTTTGGACATTTTTATGATTACAGTATGGGATAGTTTCCTGATCAGAAGTAAGAAATTTTCATCTTCATTGCAACCACTAATATCATGCACAAATACTTTGGATATATTTATAATATTGTGTCATGATTATGCGGGATATAGCTTTGTATATAAAAATAGCGGTAGCAATATATTTTAAAATTTCTCATCCCTGAGAGTGTCCTGAAAAAAGGGCGGAGAGTACGACCCCTGTAGTTACTATTGCTCTTTAATATAATTAACAGGGAAATCAACTTTTTCTAAAAGTATTGGAAGTTACGGAATTGTAACATAGCGAGTTTCACTAATTTCCGTATAATTATAAGTTTAATAATAGGCATTTTCTCGTCGAGTGTTTTTCATTGTTTGTCTGTTAAGCGTCTCCTGTGCAAACAAGCCAACAATTTTAATTTATTCTGGAGTATTGTTAATTTCCGTCATTTTTCCATACGAACTTTCTTGTAAGTTTATGCTTTCTTTAATTCATCGTAATGACACAATAAAAAAAGGTCTGTATAAATAAAGTGATATGAAAAAAAGCAGATACAAAAAACGCTCCGAAATAAATATGTTAGCATGTCTGTCAGTGTGTGGCTATTTCCTGTCACACCGTAACCTAACAAGTGGATTTAAGTTGAAATAGCTTGTTAAGGCTGCAGTATAACGACTTCCCCAGTTAACCAAGCTTACATATATCAATATCACTAAAATACGTTGATTTATGACAGGTGCAAGAAAAAACAAATCAATGCAAAAGGAGATATGCCGACATTTTCATTTATTCCGGCGTATTTTAATTTACTCCGGCCTAGTTCTCTACGCCAGTTTTCTTGAAGGGTACTTTTTTTCTTATTTAATTGTAATTATTTATAGAAGAAAATTTCACTATAAATAAAGTTGTGTGAGAAAGGGTTTGGTTGAAATAGTTCAACGAAATGAATTAAAATGTAGCTAAGAAACACAGGTAAGAACCATTCAGATTAAACTAGCGTTCTAATTAAAAAAAAAAAAAAAAAAAAAAACGCATCTGTCTGTTAATTTAAAAGCTACAGGAGACACAGACAAACAAATATGCAGACAAAAGCTTCAAACTTATAATATAAGCTCTGATTCTTGGACGGGGGTTAGAAAAATAATATGGAACGACAGCAATAACAAAAAAAAAAAAAAGAGAGAGAGAGAGAGAGAAAGAATGCATTTTTAGGGATGGAACAATGGCACAGAGCTATTTATTAAAAAAAAAAATGGGAAATAAAGAAAGAAAACATAGGAATAGAAAATAATCTCTATACAAAAAATCGTTGGTTTAATAAGAAGAAAATTTTATTTCATTGATGGTAATATAAGTTCTGTACTAATAATGTAGGTCTGCGAAAGCATAACTTTTCAATTCTTTTTCATTGTATTGAATGTTTCTAACAATATTGCCAGATTGCGCGACCTTTTTATTCAATATCCACCAATAATTTTTAGAAGTGGTATTTGATATACATAAAAAAGGAATCGAATTTAAGAATCGTCAATTAATTATCATAAATATCACTTCTCAAACTTATTGGTGGCTATTGAATAAAAAAGTCGTGAAATCTGGCAACACTGGATTCTAATGTAGTTTTCATACACTAAAATGAAAAATGATTGTTTTTTTCTTCCTACCATAGAAGGAATTTCCATAAAGAAAAGATGGAGATCGGAATATTTCTCACAGATGCTATAACAAATTCGAAAACTCATATATAAAATGCATTAAAATAGGCTATTATTTACACATCCACTTTTAAATGCGTTTCATTACATCGAAGCTCTCCTTAGAGATGCTTATCTTTTGTCCGGCTTGAGGACCTTGTGGAAGAAAGAATGTCTATGCAGCATTCAAAAATAATATGTTAACATGTTAACACTCCATCGTCCCTGATATTTCCTCTACATATCTTTTTTGTTTTGATGAAATAGCTTTCATTTTTATTCACTCACATCACGGAAATTTTCTGTTAAGTAATTTAGATGGGAGTTGAAAAGGTGGAGCTGAAGCTCAAAAATCCTATTTTTTGTCCATTCTAAACGTGATGGAATTTTTTGCGTAGTTTTTTTCGTAATCCGCTGCAAAGTACCCTCAGAAAAACACATCACCTTGAAGAAAAAAAAATTTTCATCGTCCGTCTGTGTCGTCAATTCCTTTCTATAGGTGGAGTCAATTCCTTTCTATCCTTTCCCTGGGAGCAATAAATAAATAAGATAAAATCATAAATTGAACAGTTAGATGACGCAGAATCATTTTCATTATTCCAGAGACGTTACAAGTGGTTTTAGTTTGGTTTCAGAGAGGTTTTATAAACGTAGGTAAGATTACGACCGTAACAAAAAGTATAAAGGTCACATAGGAGATACAGCACCCTACATTTTGAATCCTGCTAATGTATTATGGTGAGCTTTTATCTATTTAAACTAAACAATTAAACATGTGAAGGTGTGTTTATTCTTAATTATAGTGTAGTGATATTCAAAATATAAGAGGTTGCGATTATTGCGTAACAGTTATGTTTTAATGAAACTAGTTTGAAATACAGTACGTATCTGAAATGCGGCTGAACAAATATTGACGTTCCATATTCACAGTTGCTAATTTTTACGAATTTCAAATTCCACTGCTTTTAAGCAGTTTTCTTCATTTCTTTAAATAGATGTACTTATGCTTCAAATAAAACTTTTTTATTTTATTTTTAGCTAATTGGTAGTAGTCAAAATGGGTACAAGTGTGAAAAAATGATATAGGTCTGCAGAAAGTTAGCAACCGTAAAAGAATTCCGTTAAGTTAACGCTTTGTGATACAAGGTTACGACATTTTAATAACGATTAGTGATGTTGATAACTTGCTTATTTCTGCTGCACTGTTTAATTTCTATGTCACCTAAAAAACTTCTCGTTAGCATATAATATATATATATATAACAGTAGATTTGTCATGAAAATTCATGCCTTTATTGGTAAATTATTAAAATATGTACCCATACAAAAATTTACCTTTCTTTGTTATATTTAAGCGGAGCTCACAACCTAATCCAGAGGATTGTTAATACCGCCCCTTCTTATAAAGCACTTAATTTTTGGAGTATTTTTCATCAAAAGTATTTATGATGAAATAAGAAGAACTGTAATTCGAAAAAAGGCTAGTGTAGAAAAAGGGGCGTACTAAAAATCCTCCAGATTAGGTTGACATCTCTATTTAAGGAATATTCTTTAACTTATTCATAATGTATTGTTTGAAACAATATGACCTGATTTTGTTTTCAATTAAATATTTTTAATTCAAATACCAATTAAACAGTTAATAATCGTAAATTTCACGTAATCAGCAAATAAGAAGCAAACATTTAAACCATGTTCTCCAAAGAAAAAAAAATGAGTTAGTGATTTTTCTTTAAACTCAACATAAAATTGTTTATATTATCGGAGTACAAGAAGCATATCACAAATTAAAAAATAAAATAACCTTACATTACTTCTTGAAAATTGCCTTAGTACTTCGGGAAGGGGCCCCTCCCATCGTCAGAGGCAGCTCTGTGCTGCATCTGACGGTGCTGCCTCTGACGATGGGAGGAGTCCCTTCCCGCAAGTACTAAGGCAATTTTCAAGAAGTAATGTAAGGTTATTTTTTTTTAATAAAAGTGTTTGTTTACATATTGTTTTAGATCTACATATTCTTCTAGTAACGGATAATACATCTAAATAACCGATTATTAGGGATTAATTTTAGTTACTTTTTAATTTGTTAGTTTTGTGTTTTCTGAAAAACTGTATTCGAAGAAGGAAACACGGTTTGAGTGTTCACTCCTCAAATCTATTTATTGGAAGCCGATAGGTTCTTACAAGCTCAATTGTAGTGACACATGACCAGGGATGGAACACTGGTGCAGAACTCATAACAGTATTTGTTTAAGAAATTTCTAGACAAATAAAATCGTGGGTTCAAGGTTCAAGTAGAAAATAATGTTACATTAAAACTGGTATGAGTTCTGCACCAGTGTCCCATCCTTGCGCGACGTAGAACACGTGATACGATATCTCAAACAAGAAAATGGCTTCTGGAGATCTCTCGTTTTCTAAATGGTTATAGTACTCGATAAAATGCTGCGTAGTCTATGTGATGGATTTGACAAAAACTGACAGGCCGAACAAATGCTAAATAAAATGTATAAATATTGGTTTCTTTTTTATTATTTTTATAATTACTTTCGTTATTTTGAAATAATAAAGCTTTGTTAGTTCTACAGGTACAGAGTTATACTGAAAAAATCAAATCCATAAAAATATCAAGTATACGTAAGTGTAAACATACAGGATATATTATTACATATAATAACTTCTTTTACATTTCCCGATTTGGTGAAACTAAACTTAAAAGTAACAAAAATTACAATACTTGAGACTATGTGAGAAAGAAAAAAAAAAACTGCTATTTAATCTAAAATGGCATATAAAAATATTCACAACTCTGTCCTTTATTCGAAAGTTGATTCAACTGTTGCGGACTAAAAAAAAAAAAAAAAAATGTATTCTTATGTGTACTAAATATATAATAAATCAATTAGTTATAGGCAACTAAAAAGCCTGAAAATTATTGCAACATAATGCCATGAAATATGCTATGACCTCTCTCGATGTGCAAGTTACATATATATGATATTTTTGCCCAAATAGAAAATGTAAAGTATGATAATTCATCTTCGTTTTTTACTCAATTTAGCTCATGTTTATATCTATTACAATTTTATTAACTATATGAACTATATTCGGTTGAAACACTTCTTATTTATCTCTAAAAGCATAGCTGCCAAGTTTTTTTAATTTATTTCGGAATCTTGTTAAACCCGCCCCTTTTTCACACCGTAATCTTTTTAGAGTAATTTTCTTCGTAATTAATCGTAATTATATATTGAAGAAAATTTTCTTACAAAGTTTACGGTGTGAAAAAAGGGCGGGGCTAACAGCATTCCGGAATAAATAAAAAAACTTGGCAGCTATGTAAAAGTAATCTTGCTTTGTACACATTGACCAGATCGTCAGAAGCCTACTCAAAATATTAACCGAAAATAACATTTCTGATTTGTTTTATTGTGACGTCGTTCTGAGTGTAAGAACAGCTGCTATCTGGATGTGTTTAATAAACAAACGACTAAACACGTAATAAGATTTTCTAACTGTTATAAAAATCCCCATTTTTACCAAAATAAATTAGAATGAAACATAAAAAAAAAAAAAAAAAAAAAAAAAGAAAGAAAAGAAAAGAAAAGAAAAAGAAAAAGAAATGGATGTAAAAAAGACTTCTTTTGTTTGCAACTTTTATTGTGATAAAGTATAGTTGGCAATTTTCGCAATTTTCAGGGCTTTTTAACACCACTTTTACCGAAAAAATATTTTAATGTACTGTTGCCTCTTTTTTTTTTTTTTTCTTTTCTTTTTTTACTGAGGTGAATTCATTTCTATTTTTTTGTTGTTGTTGTTGTTTTGTTTTGTTTTTATGACCCGTTTTAAAAACTATCGGACATATAAAAGGAAATATTTTATTGGGTCCTACTTAACAAAATGAAAAACGGGCTTATTAAAGAAACATAATGTTAACAAAGTGTAAAAATTGTTTCTTTATTTCAGTGCTACTCTACATAGAATTGTAGATATTTTCTTGATAAATGGTAGGTAAGGAAATCATACAAGTTATTTGGCGAAACAGGCTAAATCTTAATGGACATCTGAGGTCAATGCTATGCTTCTTAATCTGTATCATAAGATGAAAATGTAATGAATGAGAAAATTAGGAACTGAATTAGCTGCAAGAAACAAATGACAAAATTAATGAATTTAAACAACAAAATTTACAATAAACACAAAAACAGTAAAAACATTTGAGCTCATGAGAAATGGAAAAACTATTTACAAACAACCCGCGTGACAGATAAACAACACCGCGAAGCCATTAAGTGAAGATAGTTGAATGAACTTATTAAAAAGTTAATTTTTAAAATTTCGTCAAACTTTGTTGGATGATGTTAAGGTGACGCTATTAATTTTATTGAATTTCAATAAATTTAATTTCGTCGAATTCTCCAGTTACGACATTCATGATGGCAAACAGTTTATTAATATCTGATTTAGTACTAATGATTATAGGCAGTGTTGCCAGATTGGGGGCTTTTTTTATTCAATCCACCAATAATTTTTTACTGTAACGGTTGCTTAATCACTTGTGAGACTAACTGTCTAATTCGTATATCAAATATCATTTCTCAAAATTATTGGTGCGAGTTGAATAAAAAAAATCCCCAATCTGGAAACATTAGTCGTAGAGAGCAAGGAAAAACGTCGTACAGAAGATATGAAACTGGATTTTTACATACAACAGAAAGATAAAAAAAAAAGAAAATTAAGCTAGATTTTAATATAAGGGAAGATTTTTTTCCTTTGTAACATTTTATGAATTTCAGGTAGCCACGATAGCTAGACGCAAGAGAGCCATAGCAGTTAGAACATTTGACCTCGGCTATTTTTATTTCCGTTAGTGCAAATTACAACCGTAGATACCAACTTTTACCAAACCCTCGAATACTCAATAATTGACCGCAAAACAATAATTACATATAAGAGCGAAATTTAAATGGGAGTTAATATGACAAGTTAAAAAAAATCCGTACAGCCGTTTTTAATGGAACACACTTTCAAACTTGAAATTGATCTATTTATACAGAACCTGTATAAATTTTTCATATCTAACCAACTACGTCATTCGAAAGGGCACCTAATAGATGTAGCAAATTTGAAGCAAATCGCTTGAGCAGTTTTTGAAATACGGAATTACGGCCCTACTTCCAGTTTCCGATGGCCCACTTCCGGTTTCCCAAATTTGATCAAAATTAGGAAACTTCATCTGTACACCAGACCTGTCTCAATTCTGAAGTTTCGTAGTTCTATATTAGTTTCGGAGATATGATAGCCAGACGATTTCACACACACACACACATACACACACTAACCAATTGCCCAAAACTGCTTTTTTGGACTCAGGAGACCTTAAAACGTGTAAATTATGTGAAAACTCGATCTCGAATTTTTGGATCGAATTCTACTTCCATTACCTCCGGTAGTAGGGTAATGAAAGTAAAAAAAAAAGGTTATCTTTCTAACATTGCGTTAATATCAAAATAATAATATTCATTTTTTACTTCAATTACCATACTACCGTAGGAAAGGAAGTATTGTATCCGGTCCCAAAATTCGATATCGAGATTTCACCTGATTTACATGTTTTAAGGTCTCCTGAGACCCAAAAACTGGTTTTTGGCAATTGCTTAGTGTGTGTGTGTGTATGTATGTGGGGAATTTTCTGTCTGTTATATCTGGAAAACTAATAAAGATAGAACTACGAAACCTTAGAATTGAAACCGATCTGGTGTACAGATGAATTTTCCAAATTTTGGGAAAAAATTGGAAAACTGGAAGTGGGGTAAGTCCGTATCTCAAAAACGGTTCTAACGATTTTCTTCAAAATTGCTGTATAAACGCACTATTAGATGTCCTTTCGAATGATATAGTTGGTTAGTTCAGGAAACTTTATAGGCGTCCTGTATAAATAGCTGAATTTCAGATCCTGCAAGTGCGTTCCTTTCAAAATAGCTGTATGATTTTTTTTTTTCAAATTTGCCACATTAACCTTCTTTTAAATATCCTTTTTCATGTAATTGTTGTTTTCTGGTCAACAATTAATTATGTCAAGTTTTGGCAAAACTTGGTATCTCAAAAACGATTACTTTGAAAATTGTTACATAAATCCATTTTAGATATACTTTCTCATGCTTTACTCGGTATAATGGATTTTACAACTAGATGTGCAATCGTTTGAATTGAATACGGTGACAGTATTGTTTGAAGATGAAAATAATTAGTTAATGCTAGAAATATTAAATGTTTTTTTTTTTTTTTTTTCTAAAATACATGGCTCATTATTATTATTATTATTATTACTATGAAATATTCTAGATAAAATCAGCGTAAGTTTCTTTTATTGATTCAATGCTTAATACACTTAAATTCTGTATTACTACATGCGCAATTTTTCAACCAAAAAATTTACTCCATTTTATTGACAATAAACTTGCATTTTCGTATTGAAAAACTGATTCTGTTAAAAGACTTCACAAGAAAATTAAATAGCTTTGAAATTATACATATATAATCGAGTAAGACACCTTTGGACACTTATAGGATACATACATAATCAATTGTGTAAGTATCTAAATTTAAAATATGAAATTAATAACCTGTCTAGTACTTACAATTTATTCAATACATTTATTTTCTATATATATGGACTAAAACATATCGATATATACAAAATTTAGTTCAGTAGTCTTATTTTCTTATTTGTGAATAAAAAATAAAATTGATAAATAAAAATAAAATAAAATTTGATAAAAAAATAAATTTACTGTACACTTAAAATTTAATAAATAATAAATAATATTACTCTAAACTTAAAACTTTCATTTAATAACCAGCCATAAACATGTCAACAAACAAATTTCAATCGAAAACCTATTTTTAATTCATGTGTTTTTATTGAAGTTAAAAGGGAGAATATTGTGAATGAACAAAAAAATCTCGGGAAGTACTGTATGTATATTTATATTTTTATTTGTCATTACGTTTATATTTTATACCACTCAGGTACAGCGTCTATAATAAACAGTTTGGAAATCGCCTATAACCGTGATGTTAAAATAATGCTACAAAAATTAAGCTTCCCCAGATGTCGCTGTGAAGGCCGTATCCAAAAAAAAATTTCGGAGGGTGCCCAATTTTCACTCAGATGTTGGTCGTGCACCCGCACATATGTACACCAAGAACGTGTGTATTAAAGTTTGTCACCCCCCCCCCCCCCACTCCAATCAACTTAACTTTAAAACAAATATAAGTTATTGCCTTAAAATTCGTATCTAATCATACTAAAATGGTTATTTGCTATAAATAAGATCGGTTACAATGCCGCATGGCGGCAAACAATGGAATTAATATTCCTAAAATCTGAAATGGCAAGAAAAGATTTAATCATGATGATAATTCTAAAAAGTGCCTTGGGCCTAAAAGTGATGGAACTAGTCCTTTAAAATGCACAAGTCTCTGCTAGAGAGTTCTTTAATCCGTGATGTTATAAACCGCTGACAAATGGAGAAAATCCCCAAAAACTGGACTCACGGTAGTCCGGTTAATAAGGAGTCGAGCTCGTAATTGAAGGATTGAGCGATCGATGCTGGAGCCATCCAAAAACTGTCATGTAGATTAATGGTATCGGGCGCACGTAAAATCCGTTGTGTTCTCCATGTTTTGTAAATGCAATAGCTCAGGTATACTGAAGTTGGGGAAACATCTCCTCCGTAAAAGTTTTAAATTGTGATGGTATGATTACGCTAGAAATGAATTCTAGACCGTTGATATGCTGTCTGTCTAGCTTTAGTGCAAAGTTAAATCCATTCAAATTCAACATACCAAAAACTGGCTGACGTCCTAATTTAATAGTATGGCGCATGATTTATGTTCGAAACAACCATGTTTCAAATACTTTTCGTTTTTTTTTTTTTTTAAGATATAGCTTCTTTTTTTATACAGCCGAGATATATCTTTCCCATAAAAAGGGAAATCTAGTGCAGCTATGCTACCTGCTGGGAGATATACCCAAAAATCTAATCAACAAAAATTTTATATCTAAGTTTCCAAAAATAGTCTAATGGTGTTCAATGCATCTAAAAACATGTAAATACATTGAAAACTGGAATTAGATAATAATGCTTGCTTTAGATCACATTACCGGAGACTTGAGGACCTGCGTGCTGACTCCACTAAACCTATAGACATATTACATGTCTAGGTTTAATGAACACATTGAGGTCTTCTCATATGGCTTACTGTTTAGCGTGGGTAGACGTGTCTTCTACAGACCCTGGGGCCATGCTTATACGCACTGTAGTTGATGAAAATCTTCTGGCATGGCGTACGTATCGAACTATCTAGCGTTTCTATATGTAACCAGGGTGTGTATCAACCATGTGTCTCATGTGACACAGCGTATCTTTAACTGTGGATGCACGTCATTAATGATTTATCATTTGGAAACTGAACAGTGAAGCGATGGCCCATCATCGCGTTCTACATCAGACTCAGATATGTCTGCTTTGTGATTATCGTAACAAAGATGCTTACATAACTTGTTGGTTTTTTAAGGCCTGTCAGGGCAGTAGATAGCAGAGCCACTTATTCTACCTGTATCGCAGCTCACACCCCCTTTCGTTTTAGCATCGTCTTAGATCTCTTCAGAGGTTTGTCGAACTCAGGGAGCCTTAGCTCCAGCATTATGTATAGATATATATTGTGCGAGCTGTGGTTCATACCAATGTAGGTACAATACCTTACTTCTTCTTTCGAGCGCAGGGAGCTACAAATACTTTTCTGACTTTGTGTTGACCAATAATTGTTGTAATGCTTGGGGCTATACAATCGCATACGATTGATTTTTCTCCCTGAAAGATTCGTTGTGGTAATCCTTCTGATTCCTTATGCGAATGTTAGTTATAGGTGCGTGGCGACAGATGACGGTAATAGCATAATAGTTTTAACAATGCTGATGAGGCATCACCACATATGGTGGCTTTTTCCGCAAGCGGGTTTAACACTTCGGTTTCCTTTTGGAAAACAAGGAAAATTGATACGGAATTTCTTTGACAGAACCTGTGGACTGCATGTACCCACTAGAGTCTGGTCCACTCAAAGCTGTCTGATTTGGGAATCTGGACATTCGTTTGAAAATCTGCCTAGCTACAAATATGAATAATGAATGCTATACTCTATGATGTGATTACTGGCATTTTTGCTTTAAGCAGGATTAGATAGTTCCACCTTTCATCACATGTCTTTCTGTAAAGTAGACTTTATACTGGCTTTTTTTTTTGTTAGAATTTATACTCTATGGAAGGTATACTACGTGCTTAACTAACAAAACTAGAAGTTCCATTTGCAACTGTGATCTTTGTTAATGACGAATCTTTTGTCTCACATGGAATGGAAACGCTATTTCTGGAAAGAGAAGTGTTTAAAAGAAAGGAGACACATTACAGTGTTCAACAATAAGTACATACCTTGATCTCTTTTTAGTGTTTCTTACAAAGAGCTAATATGCATTTCGGTAATTTGGACTTTACAAGACAGAAAATTGCTAATAAATAAGGTTTCACAAGTAAACAAACTAACAAAAAAAGGATATTGGAGAAAAATTTATTTTTTTACAATTTTTTTTCTGGTGAATAGAACACCAAAAAAAAAAAGTCTTAGACAATTTTGGAGGGGGGGGGCTCGAGCCCCCCATCTGGATACGTCCCTGCGCACGCGCATGGGACTGCGCTCCCGAAGAAAGTGGGGACCCGGTATGAGTTTTTAACCGATCAGAAATGATTTGATTTTAGGGGGCACGAAAGGTCAGGGAAGGAATACGCGCGTGTATACCTTAACTTGTGCGCGCGCACGGGACTGCGATGCCGAAGGCCCGGTCCGACTTTGTACCCGCTGAGAAATGATTTTTTAAATTTTCTTTTCTTAAGAATAAATTTCTTTTCTTAAGAATAAATTTCTTTTCTTAAGAATAAAAATTTGACTCGAGAAGGAATATGTGCGCGCAGCGCACGTATACCTTCACACGTGCGCGCGCATGGGTCTGCGCTGCTGAAGGCAGTGGGGACCCGGTGCGAGTTTTTACCCGATGAGAAATGATTTTTTTTTTAGGGGGCACGAAGAGTCAGGGAAGGAATACGCGCATTTTTTACCCAATCAGAAATGATTTTTTCTTTCTTTTCTTAACACTAAAATTTTGTGTTAGTGACTCATTAATTTTAGTGATTCATTTGAAAATACTGACCCGCGATAAAAGCGAAATGCCGTCTGTCTGTCAGCTGTCTACAGAAAAATCTACTACACTGTCAGGCAAAGTGATGACAGATGGTCGAAAATTATTTCTTCAAACAGGTCTTCAAGTTTTCCCAAATCACGGTTTTTTCCCGAAAAAATCCACAACTTATTTTCTACTAAAAAGGAAAAAGAAAAAATTTTTCAAAAAAAAAAAAAAAATATATATATATATATATATATATTAAGCAGATTTAAGCTCAGATTTCCCCCCAAATATAGGGAGGCATACTATTGTAACAATTCGCAGTTATCATAGATCACAAGTCGGATCGTACACTCCGCAGCAAAAGTATCCGAGCACTAGCAATAATCCCCATCTTTAAAAAGTACACTTAATACTGCTTTGTTAAATAAATCCTTGTTGAGTCACGTTCTTAGGCTGTCCAAGATTATGATTCGACAAGGATTTATTTAACAAAGTAGTTTTAAGTATGCTTCTTTTAGTCATGGATTATTGCTATTGCTCGGATACTTTTGCGGCGGAGTGTACGATCCGACTTGTTATCTACGATAGCTGCGATTGTTAGGATAGTATGCCTCAGAAGGCAATTTTTGAAAAAAATCCACAAATACAATAATGTGTTATAATCCTCTCTAATCAGTTGGTAGCACACAGAGAGGCAAGTGTAGAAGTTAAAAATCGAACATGGTGAACCGAATACAACATATTATCTTATACTATTAAGTGTATATTATATTTGTATATTTCACTGTTCTCGAAAACGGTAGCTCGGACAGTCACGAGATTTAAGAAGGATCATTGTGCACATCGAAGTCAGAATTTCGAATTTCTGTTTAGTTTTCTTTTAATTAATAAAAATATGAAAATAATAAGCTAATAATAGCAAAAAATTAGCCATTTAAATTTAATCCATAATTTAATTGTTGCCAAAAAAAATACGAGTTTATTTTTTTTTTTCCAACAGGAAAATAAATACATTTATCTAAACATGAACAATACTACACACTACAGACTGCAGAGCTTCCAAATTTGGCATATAGGTACCTGGGACCCTGCAGGTGTGCACCTCATCGAGATTTTTTCAAATTTCGAGTTTGAATTTTTTAAATTAATGTTTTTTCGATTTTAAACATTGGCTTTTGTGTTTCATTTTTCATGAATTTATTCTTCGATTGTAATCGTCTGCGTATCTTAGCAACGGCTATATTATGCAATTGATTTTTTATTTAATACATTTATTTGAGGGCGAATCTTTTTTCTTTTTTTAATTTATTATATTTATTGAAAATAAAATGGTAATGCAGTAGAAAAAAATAAATATATTAAATTTAAAATTTAAAAACGTATTTATAAGTTATCTTTATGTATAACTTTTGTAGTATAACAACAATTATTTTTCATTTGTTAATTTAATTTCTTTAAAAGTTTTTTTTTTTCCTAATTTATAGTATTTGTCAGAAAATAATGGTAGTATATATAGTAGAAAGGATTAAACTGATTGGAATTTATTTGTTTTTTATGTATTTAATTCCTTCTAAAAGAAAATCTACTTTTTATTTTAATTCATTACATTGGTCGGAATCAAATTGTAATACAGTGTAAATAGCATGAGCAATAAAATATTTGGTTCAAAAACTAAAATATTTAATAGACGCTGAGATACAGTTATCTTTAAAATCGTAGTTCTTAAATAATGGCAGACCCACCTATCGTCAATAAATACCCATATTGAAATACATAAGAAAGAGATTTCTGCAGGCAGTGGGAACCTGCTCCCAATACAGTGCCGGCAGAGAAAGAGCTGCCGTAGTCAGCGAGTACCCTATGCGAGGTCTAGAGCGATTCCAATGTAATTATTTTAGTTTTTATTTATTACGTGATGTGAAAAATAAATAATGATCCAATTCTTTTGGAGATTCATTTAAATATAGTGGTCAGCGAAGCGGGCGCAGCCTGCTAGTTATTATTAAGAACACAAAAACTAATAAATTAGTATAATATATATTAGTATAAAAGCTATAATATATCGTATATGTGTAAAATTATAGACAGACACTAGAAAGAAAACAGTGTGGCTTATTCAAAAATTGCGATGTTACAATCAAATCTCCCTACACTGATAATAAAAGTCCCTACTTCAGTGAATAATCATTAAATTTCTTGCAAAAAAGTCCCTGTGAATTTAGAATTTGTAACTACATCATGAATAAAGCTATTGAAAGTCCCTTGTCGTAGGGATAAATCATTACGTTGCGAACATTGCCAGAAAGTTGAACTCCCCAGATTTGTCCCCAAAAATTTCAGAATTCCCCAAAAAAGTCCCCACAAAAATTTGATCCCCGAAGTTGTCTCTAGAAGACTCAAAACCCTCCAAAATGGGGACAAAATCCCCAATCTGGCATCACTGGTCAGGCATGCAATTTGTCAAGCAAGTTTACAATATCTACATAGTTCGTCCATAATGATGAAATAATCCATTCCGATTGGGCGGTAGGATGCGACGTAGCAGCAAATCAACATTAGGCATCAGATTATACTGTTTTTGGTCGTTATTTTTAACGAAAACACTTACAAACGTTTTCCTATATACATTCTTAGTTTTATGGATCCTCTGCATAAAAAGATTAAAGATCCAAATCTTTTACTGGCTATTTATTCATATTTAAGATTACATGCGTTATTATTATTATTTTTTTTTCATCCTACAGTCACACTTTAAATATAGTGATTTTTTTTTTTTTTTTTTTTTCGGATAAAATAAAATTTTAAAAAGATCATACAGTCTTACATATTTTAATCTTAAAAATATTTACCCCTTTAAAAAAAAAAAAAAAAAAAAAAAAAAAGGCATTCAATCAAATTTCAGATTAAAATCATGTATAATAATCTAAATATCACAAGATAAATGTACTTTTGGTGTCGCCATCTACCGACGTTATTATGAATTATAAACGGGAAATTAAAATTTAATAACCATATATATATTTTTTTTTCTTCTAAGAATGAGGCAGCAATATATCTTTGAAATACACTTCACACAGTATAGCTTTCCTCCGATGTTAATGCATGCATATATATTTAAATGTTTAATTTTTTACCATGCTTCAGAACATAATTCAGACATGAATGGCTTTTCATTTGTGTGAGTGATTTTTATGCGTGTGAATACGTAAATGGTATTTCAGATTATTTTTCTTTTGAGAAAAATCGTCACAACAAATTTCATATATGGCATTTCTGCTGTTTGAGAGTATGAATGTACGTTTAGATCACTTTTATTAGGCAGTTTTTTAGAACAATCTTCCCAGAGCTAAGACTTTTTGTTCGATTGAATAAATGTTTATTCAAACTGTCGCTTTCATAAAAAAACCTTGGAAAAAATTTTACACATAGTGCTTGTCTCCTGTATGAGTACGTAAATGCTTAAATAGATCTCTTTTACCAGAAAACTTTCTAGAACATATTTAACACACATGTGGCTTTCTCCTGTGTGGATGCGCAAATGTGTATTCAGAGTATCTTTTTGAGAAAATCCTTTAGAACAAATTTACCACACGTATGTTTTTTCTTCTGTATGAGTACGTGAATGTCTCTTTAATTTACTTTTATCTGTGAACCCTTTAAGACATATTTCATACACATGTAGATTTTCTCCTGTATGAATACGTAAATGTTTAATTAGATTAATTTTAGAACATATTTCACAAACGTTTCTCTTCGCGTGTATGAATTCGCAAATGTGTATGCAGGGCACCTTTTTGAGAAAAACCTTTAAAACAAATTTCACATACATATGCCTTTTCTCCTGTGTGAATTCGCAAATGTGTATGCAGAGCACCTTTTTGAGAAAAACCTTTAGAACAAATTTCACATACATATGGCTTTTCTCCTCTATGAATTCGCAAATGTGCATTCAGATTACCTTTTTGGGAAAAATCTTTAGAACAAATTTCACATACATATGGCTTTTCTCCTCTGTGAATTCGCAAATGTGCATTCAGATTACCTTTTTGGGAAAAATCTTTAGAACAAATTTCACATACGTATGGAATTTCGTGCGGTTTTTCTCCTGTATGAGTGCGTGAATGTTTATTTAAAGAGACTTTATCTGTGAATCCTCTAAGGCATGTTTCACACTCATATGGCTTTTTTCCGGTATGAGTTCGTAAATGTTTAGTTAGGTTACGTATGAGTACGTATATGTTTATATAGGTTTCTTTTCGCAGAAAACTTTCTAGAACATATTTCACACATATGTGGCTTTTCTCCTGTATGAGTTAGCAAGTGCATATTGAGACTACCTTTCTGAGAAAAACCTTTAGAACAAATTTCACACACATGTGGCTTTTCTCCTGTATGAGTACGTGAATGTATATTTAAATCTCTTTTCTCTGTGAATCCTTTCAGACATATTTCACACACATGTGGCTTTGCTCCTGTATGAGTACGCAAATGTTTAATTAGATATATTTTCTCAAGAAACTTTTTAGAACATATTTCACAAACATGTGTCTTTTCTTCTGTGTGAATTCGCAAATGTCTACGCAGAGCACTTTTTTGAGGAAAACCTTTAGAACAAATTTCACATACATATGGCTTTTCTTCTGCATGAGTACGTAAATGCCCATTTAAATGATACTTTTGAAAAAAGCCTTTAGAACATATTTCACACACATGTGGCTTTTCTCCTGAATGAATTCGTGAATGTCTATTTAAATCACTTTTATCTGTGAAGCTTTTAAGACATGTTTCACACTCGTATGCCTTTTCTCCTGTATGAGCACGTAAATGTCTAATTAGATATCTTTTTTCAGAAAACGTTTTAGAACATATTCCACACAAATGTGGCTTTTCTCCTATGTGAATTCGTAGATGTGTATTTAGATGTTCTTTTTGAGAAAAAGGTTTAGGTTTAGTACACACGTTATACTTGTATGGCTTTTCTCTGTCAGTGCATGCATATATATTTAGGTGTGCCATTTCCGATCATCCTTTAGAACATAATTCAGACACATATGACTTTTTAGTATAAGGGTTTCAATGTGCGTTCTATGTGCATTCAAGCTTCTTTACAAATTATTTAACTGAATACATTTCAGAAATATATGATCTTCTCAATAAACGCACTTAGAATTTTTTTTACAGAAAATCTTTTAAATCATACATCTGAATTACACCAATTTAACTAAGCACATCATTAAAGCTTAAAAAAAAAAAAAAAAAAAACGATCAAAAATTTATTCACATGCTTCTTATTTAATCAGTAATATTTATTTCTATATTGATTTTGGAAGAACTTCTATGTTGATTTTCAAAGTAGACATTAAAGACAATTTTTTCTCAACGTTCTTTTCAGGATATTTGTCAATTCTTTGAGGTGAAATTCACAAATTGTTTCTGTGCCGTGCCACTATCATCCCCATGTTACAACGTCTAGAATAAACAGTGTGGAAAGTAGAGAGACCAACGAGATATATAAATTAGAGTGCTGATTCAATGGATGAAGGATTAACTTTCCGTGGTTCAAGATGAATCACGTGACATGCTCGAATAAGTTGCTGTGTTTGGCCCTTTATCGCTATTTTGGCATTTAAAATATCAGTTCGACAAATTCTCATTATTATTACGTAACATGACAGTCCTATGACCGAAATAAATTGTTTTTAAAATAATTTTTCACATTTTAACAAATAATAAAATACCTTTTTTTCATCGTTTCCCAACAAAGTTTAAAGGTGTTTATAAAAGAGAATTTAAACTTTTAAAGAGCTAAATTTAACAACAAATAATAATTTTTTAACTATTTTTAAGCATTTTGTCGGTTAAAGTTCAACTACACGAAACAAAAAGGAATTAAAATCAAAATCAAAATGGTTTAGAAGCCGGCCAGGTGGTTCGGTCGGTAGGACAGTGCCTTCCGAATTTAATGGTCCCAGGTTCGAATCCTGGTGCGGGCATGGATGTTTGTGTTGTCTCATGTCTGCAAAATATTGTGGTGTACTTGTATAATAAAAACTTGTAAACCCTTGTATAGTGGATTTTTCGAGATATAAGCGGCCTTAGAGGCAAGCAATAAATCTCAGTACTCATCAAACCAAGGGCGTGTTCAGTAGAGCGCCCGATCCACGACCGGTCGAAAGATTCCGAGCCAAAGCGTTCAGTGGTGTTGACCGATCCAGAGTCACATCGTTCGGTGGAATCATAGACCTTATATATACTAGACCACGCATTCTCCCTCGTTATTTGACTGCATCATGAACGAGCTTCCCCAGCAAAATTGTCACGTGATGTTGGTCTAGAGGAAGAGTGGAGAATGATCACTATGTTATTTTTCTGTAGGAACGAATTTTGTGTTTTTAAATATTTTTATTGTGCACGCACTTTTTATTTTAGCATTTAGATTTACACATGGATGGAAAGCTAAACTTTCATAGATTAATTACATAGAAAAAAAAATTATGATAAATCATTTTGCAAGCGAAAAAATTGCGTTTGAATTCTTATTTCAGTCAGAGAAGTATGAGATTATGCTTGCATACGGGAAAAAAGAGAGAGAAAGAGAGGAATCACCCCTAGTCCAAGATCACGTGACTTCCGAGACTCAGAACAAAGGATGGAGGTATCAGATTACACCCTCATGTTGAAGACATTCGCTGTAATGGTCAGCCGTATTGGTGGCGGGGTCTAGTATATATAAGGTCTATGGGTGGAATGGACCGATCTCGACCGGTCGTGGATCAGAAAGCCCAGAAAAATTTCTTGATCCATTGGGTCACGTGATGGATCAAATGCGCAATAGGTTGAAAATCAGGCTCTGATTGACATTACGCAGTGAAAACCTGAACAATGATCATCTGTTTTTGACAAAGATTGTTTATTTGTTTGATTAGCTGAGGATTAATACAGATGTACCTATTTATATGCATTGTTTGTGCTGTAGAAAATAAGGTAAGTAATTCCATAAAATGCTAAACTATATTATGTTTCTTTATTTATTGTGTAAAAAAGATTTTTTACGTAATAACGATTTTCGATACGTAATTTTTTTTTATTGATGAACGTAACATTCAAACATAAAATTAAAACAAAAATTTACACAATTTAATTGAAACAAAAAAATATATGTATTTTTAATTCGGACGCTATCATATTTTGTTAATTTAATATATAAAAATAAGCTGGGAAAAATTATATTTCTTTTATTTTTCAGACAAAGCTTTTCATTCATGCGATTGTTTTTTGTTTACAAATAGAAAAGTTTGTAAACGATTGTATTTTTTACCTTTTAAACAAAGAGTTAACTATAAGTAAATAAATTAAAATCCTTCCACATATTTTTAATTTAGGTAAAAATAAGTTTAAGATGTCAATTATTAAATTTAATAAACAAAACAGACTGTAAAAAAAGTAGCTATAAAATTATGCAGTGTTGTTTACATTGCTAGTTTATTTTAATATTCAGTCGGTAATAAGAGAAAAAGCTCTTTATATTGATTCATAAATCGAAGAAGAAAATAAGATTATTTTTTATATAAATCCATTATATTAACTGAACAGCATATTTCATATTTTATATAATTTATTATTTTTTTTTTTTTTTCAAAAACGTTTTTGTTGTACATTTCTGTTCATAATAAAATTCGAAGAGAAAGAAAGGTGTTTTAAGTGCTCATTTAAGATAAATCTACTCTGCTCCTTTAAAAATAAATGTAACGTAACATTCTTAACATTTTCATGATTAAAATTTATACGTGAATTTAGAAAAATCATAACCAAAGTAATGTATATCAGTAATTTGTCAGTACAATCAATTAATAGCTTCTTATTTTTTGTTAGCAGAGTACAGAATTCTACATTAATAAGAAAGAAGTAAAACTGTTATTACATAAAAGATCTTTCTTTCTTTTTTTTTTTTTTTTTTTTTTTTTTTATTCTTTTTTTTTTTTTTTTTTTTTTTTTTTTTAAGAAAAAACGTAATATAGTTTAGCATTTTATGGAATTACGTATTAAAAGTCCAGACAAAATAAACAACAGAAATACAATAAATAACCTGCTAATACAGGTCAAATTAGATAGATGGCGCTGCTCCTATCACGACAAAATTGTTCCAAAAGCGTTCAGTAGATTCCTGGCCCGATCCAAGACCGGTCCAGGATCAGTGACGTCATCGCCCGGTCGCATTGATCCATCTCGGGCGCTCTACTGAACACGCTCCAAACCAAACCATGGTTTAGAACAAAAGAATATTAAACCACGGAGTAAGAAATAACTGGAGGGGAAACTAGCGTAAAATGTGTGTTATCCAATTATTTGAGTAAAAGATGGCGCCACTCTCGGCTGATGTCCGATCATTCCCATTCCGTAATGCTTTTCAATGGGAAAAACGCTGATTTATTTTATTTTTTTAACGAAAAGAATGATTTTTGAGAAAATCGGCGGAAAATGAATTTGAATATATAGGGTTTTCTTAACAGCATAAAATTTTTACAAGCGGCATAGTACACTTGTTATTTTAAAAGAGCCAATTTTTATAGGCTTTCGTCAAGATCATAACGAATTAAAGGGACATATAAAGGGACACAGGGACATTTAAAAGGACTAGGGAGGGAAATGATATCTATAATAAAGAAAAATGTACATTGAAAAGAAATGTATCGTATATAATAAATTTTCGTCGTATATATATATATATATATTATCATAAATTTCAATTTTAATTTATAAGGAATTTATAAATAAGTAGAAGAGAAAAGTTATTTTATTTAATATTATTATTATTTTCTTATTATTATTATACTTCTCAGTTGCGGATGATTTTATACATTATTTAAATATCTTAATAGTATAAATGCATTTTATGATTATGATTTTTCATTATTACATTTAGTTGTACAAAGTTTTTTTTTTTTTTTTTTAATATAATATATGATTTAGTTTCTATAAAATTAATTTATAAATATAACTAATTATTTTAAAATAATATATATGATAAGTTTAGTTTATAAATATTAATATTTATAAATTAATAATTTATTTTTCACCTTGGCGTGATACTGCTTTTGAAGTTAGTAGATTGGAAGTGCTGGGTTCGATCCTAGGTTGTGCAGTCGAATAGCCGTTCGAAGTTTTCCGTGGTTTTCTCTGAAACTCAGGAAAATATGTGCTGGGATAACTTAGATAGTCTACCGCTCTTCACTCCTTGGGTTATGTGTTGAGGACACATAACTGAGTCACAAAAGCCTCGTGTAGTTATTTGCCTCAACACCAACATATTATTTCGTCTAAACATATATTTTTAAAGAATTTTATTTTTTACCTGCCTCCCGATTTACCGAATGGCTATGTTCTCAAAGTTGTTTGACGAGAAGTGTTGGGTTTGATACCAAGTCGCATTCACCAACCTATCGCACGGTGTTTTCTATGGTTTTCTGCCGAAGCTCGCAGGAATACGATGTAAATATACTTAAAAAAAAAAAAAAAAAAAAAAAAATTCTATGGAGGGCAGGGTATTTATTCAGGTCTAAGACTCTAAAATTGCATTCCATCTTAAATTAAAAATATTCATTGCTTTTATGTAGACTTTTTTTTAATAGAATGCATTTCGTATTTCATTGGGATTAAATAATAATAATAATAATATAATGTAATAAAAATTATAAAATATATTTAAAAAAAAATATTGCTTATATAAATTATTTTAAATTGAATATCCCTTTGATTAATTTTCATTTTGACGACAGCTTACACAAAACTGACTTTCTTAAAATAACAAGCCTCGCATACTTCTTGTAAAAAAAAAATATATATATATATATATATATATATATATATGTGTGTGTGTGTGTGTGTGTGTGTGTGTGTGTGTGTGTGTTGTTAAGTAAACCCAGTATAATCAAATTCATTTTTCGTGAATTTCTCAAAAATCATTCTTTTTGTTAAAAAACTTTTTTATATGGACATTTTTGCAAGTGAAAAGCATTATAGAACGAAGACAATAGGGCACCTACCGTAATAGACGGGAAATGTCGAGTTTAATTCAAAGTCGCGCTCGCGGACCTAGTCAATTGGAGTTTTCCGTGATTTTCTCCGCAACTTGCATAACTACTGGCTAGGATCCCATCCCATTGGGAGATACACTGAGGGCATTCTACTCAGGCCTGAAATCGAATCCCAACATCATACCTCGAATGAGGTGTAAAATTTACTTTTTCAAACAGTTTACATGTGATATAGTAAAATTGCATTTGACAATCAAAAATATTTATTACTTTTACGTAGTTTTTTTTTTTTTTTTTTTCTTTTATGTTATTATTTCTTATTTCATTGGGATAAAAAGAAAATTAATTATATAATATAACAAAAATTTATAAAAAATACTTTTTAAAAATATTTATGAATTATTTCAAATTAAATGTCCCTTTTAATTAATTTTCCTTTTGATGACAGCTTATACAAAACTTGCTTTTTTAAAATGACAAGTATCACATACTTGTAAAAAATATATGTTGTTAAGAAAACTCTGTGTCATCGAATTCATTTTTCGTTGACTTTCTTAAAAATCATTATTTTCGTTAAAGAAAGTTATTAAATGAATATTTTTGCAATTGAAAAGCATTACGGAACGAAGATAATCGGACATCTACCGACGAGTGGCGCCATCTATATTACCTAAAAGTATATTGCAGTTTTTCAAGGTTTCGGCCATTGGAGTTTCGCCTCCAGTTATTTCTTACTCCGTGATTAAACTACGTAAAGTAAACAAAAACGTTGAAAGCGTTGCCATAGAAATTTACTGAAAATGAGCTGTTACCAAGGAAACCACCGAATACGCAGGTGCAAGGAGAGCATGTCACATGACTCATCTTAGACCTTCTCAAGGGTTACCATTTATCACTCTACTTTATATATCTCGTTGAGAGAGACCAAGGCTTCCTGTATAATAGAGGCTCCCCATTCGCTGATTTTCCCCAAGGAGGTTTAATATATGGAGTGGGTCTTCTACTACTCAACGCTACTGGGATGAAGCCGTGCCACTCCCCCTATCTGTCTCAAAATATTGCAGCTCGTAATAGAAATACGTGCATTTGTTTGTATTGAAAAATGCTTAATTGAAAATATTTCTATAATTTGTGACATTTGAGCCAAAGTTAAATTTAATGTTAATGTGTTAGAGATCGTTCTGATCGTGGTCTCGAGTAATTTTCGATTTTTACTTTTAAAATAATCCTTAAATTCTGAAGCACATGTTTGTATGCAATATTGATTTTATTTGCAGTTTTTTTTTTTTTTTTAAGGGGGATTTTTTGGAATAAAATTGGGTTCATTTTTTATTATGTTTCAGAATTGGATTAGCCTAACTCAAAGCTCTTAAAATAATCGTAAACATTCTTTTAGGTTTATTAATTGATCTATCCAAAAGTTTGCATCAGATTATACTGTTAGAAACAAGATCATAATTTTGCAGGGTTTTATTTATCTTGATCATATTAGAGCATCGTTAAAATAAAATAGCTTTAAAAGATATTATAATTAATGAATTATAAATATTTTTTATTATTATTTTATGATTGCATATCAATTTCATATGACTGCTTAGCCTAAATAAAATTATATATTTTTCAAATCAGAGTATTGAATCTGCTCACATTAAATTATATATTCTCTCCACATCTGAAAAGTTTTTCTCGCTAAAATTTCAAGTGTTTTTTAACGAATTCATAATCACTCATGAGAGTATTCTATATCATGTTATCTTTTTTGTTAAAACATGTGTATAAAACTTTTTTTTTTAATCCTGAATAAAATAAATAAATAAATAAAAACTTCTCTTTCAGAATCTAGATTTTTTTTTCTTTTAAATGGCTGCAGAATTGTTATTGAGTGCATGAGAATGTTTTTATACCTCATGCTTTAGTGACATTGCTCCGGCTAAATTTTTATGTCTTCATCATCTTCATGAATTCCAAATGAAGTTGTGACAGTTGATCTTTCTCATATTCTATATCACCTGGTCTGTTCTCTGCTGTCAGTAAGTATGCATGTTCATGATAACAATGCGGATAATTGTTTTCCTCCTTACCTAACTTAAGTTTTGGAAAGATTGAAAATAAATAACAATAGATAAATTACATAATATAAAGATATAATAAAACCTTTATCCGAGAAACATAGATAACTTCTGTCAGGTGTGTTTGATTGTGTACTTAATCTAAAAATTTTTAAAATCTAAATTTTCAAGGCTGTAAATATACTTTTTAACTCCCCCCCCCCCCAAAAAAAAAAAATAATAATAATTTTACACTTCCAAAAGTTTGTGTAATCAATTGCTCACCTCCAGATGCGTCACAACACAAATTTTAAGGCATGTTAGGAACAGATATTTTGCATGTATATCGAATCATAATAATCAATCAACATAAAAAGTAAGTCTGGCCCAAAGTAAAAACAGAAATATCAATCAAGGCCAAACACTATGTAAAAACAAAAATAAATAAAGCAATTGAAAACAAAAATGAAAATCTGCTTTCTGCCAACTTTTAGCAGTTTCGACAACAATGTCTGTGTCTTTCCCAACGAATATGGGAAGTATTTGATAATGTATCAGTGATGCAAGACTTTATTGTATGGCATGCATACACATGCACGAATGTCTTTGCTTTACAAGGTGTGCCTGCATTTCATTGCAACTATACCCTGTATTATAGAGAAATATTTTATTATACTTTATTTCTGGTTGCATAGATATAAGAACATAGCATGCAGAAATGCATTTATTCATACTACAAGAGGCAATGTTTTTGGCCAGATAGGGGGAGTGGCACTTGACTTCACTCATTCCGCGTCAGGGCTACTACATATATTGAACCTCCTTGATTCCGATTATTTGCAGCGATTTATTTTTTGTTTATGTGGTCAATTCTGATGAGTACTTATGATGCGATAAGTCGGTGATTTGTTACGTCACTGAAATCTGTTATCGCATCGTATGCTATTATCGCATGCGATCAAAAGATCTATACTTTTCGCCCCTTTTCGCTACCACCATTTTCGCAAGTTCGACAAGCCAGAGTGCGATATTTAGCATGGGATATTGTTGTTGCTGCTCCTCCCAACTGTCAATTATTTTCAGCGATTACGATAGCAGATATTTCGATATAACCAATGGAAAAGTTTCATCAAAATGATGTTGTTTAGTAAACACTAGCAGTTTGACGGGCCTCCGTGGCCGAGTGGATATGTCACCACACTGCTAATCGCCTTCGAGCGTAGGAGAGAGGGTTGGATTCCCGAGCAGGCCCTGGGAGTTTTCTCCAATTCTTCGTATTGTAATCCTGTCATGTGCTATCTGTCGTTATCTGACGAAGATTTACAAGCGGACTGTAAGTCAAGCATACAAATCTGATGTATATGTTACCAATAAATCGCAGTTTGACAGTAATGGCTGACAACGAAGCAATGTATGTTGAAATGACATGAATGCAAAGATATCACGCACCAATTATATTTTAGTGAATCCTCGTGATTTTTCTTATGTTTCGAATTATACTGAAAGTATTTGTATTATCATATTTTGTATCCTGCGATGGTTTTTTTATTCGAATTATTCCATCGATTATTTATAAGGACTGCATGTAAGTTTTTTTTCAACGAACTATTTTTGATGCAGAAGAGCTATTGTCATCGCAACAAAATTTTTAGAGTTAAAATGTTCCAGAAAAGTAATTGAATAGATAGTTTCTGGATTCATTGTTTTGGAAGAAATGCTTTATACCAAGCACTGTGATAAATATTAATATTTGAGGAAAGGAAAAAAAGCTAGTGGGACAGTCTTGTGCATAGTGATCTTTTTTATATTAGGCAAGGCAATGCATTAGATTGTCCTTCTATGCAAATATTGCTTACTAAAAACAAACAAAGGTCTAATTTTGTACGTTAAATTTTATTTATTTTTGCTTTTAATCAATTATCATTAGTAAAATTATGATTGTATGTCTAATATATTACTCATTTTAATAGTTAAATATTAGCTTATACACTTATATTCCACTTACCAGTATTAACGTTTTTAATATAATTTATTTTAATATAATCTACAAAATGTTTTGAATATGCTTATTATATTGTGTAATGAGTGAATTCATCTTTTTTACTTCCTTAAAAAATAGTGTAATGAAACTGATATACGTTTTACTATATCCTGATAATATACTATGGCATCATGCATATATGTTGCTATACCATAAACATTGCTGGAAATTGTATTGTTGTTCTTTCCCAGAATTGTACATAATAATTCGAATGCATTAACGGTTCGTTATATAAACATACGAACTTGGAATAAATTACTTAAAATCGTATTATAATTTTTACTTATGTTTATTTACTGATTCAAATTTCTTTTAAACATCTTGTAACTAGTGCAGAAAGTCAAGTGGCTTTACTCATAAGCATAACTTAGAATCCAAATACGTGGTGGTGTGGTCAGGGGAGAGAAATCAGAAAAACAACCAAAATGTTTAAGGAATATGATTTACTAATATTTCGAATGATGAATTATTTACAACCTTTTCTTAACAAAATAATTGTGTAGGGTTCTTGCCTTTAGTATTTTTCTAATATTTGCCTTTCATATTTTATATTTAACAATCAAAATGGTCATTTACAACCAAAATAACATTTCATTCAAACCCCAATTATATAGACATTTAGTATAAGTGCTGAAAACAGTTTTGGGAGGAGGAAGAAATTTATAGTGGGATCCTTTTTATGAAGTGAAATTTTGTGAAAGTGCCCTTCTTAAGAATTTCAACTTTATAAAGACACAACTAAATGACCTTAATAAAATAACCCCTGACATAACATAAATAAATTCTGCGTTTAATGTATAAATTGAACTTTTCAAATATATGTTATCATAAACCAACAATTTCATGCATACTTATAATTTTATGATGAATGCATATTTAGTACAGGGTGATTCATAATTACCTCCAGAATTGAAAAAGTTATTGTATGTTATGAATATGAATAGTAATCGAATATCTGTAAAAAATGCATAAATATTAAAATAATTTTCTAATTATATTTCCAAATACCAGAACAGGCTTCAACAAATTTAAAAGTATTTGGTCGCCACCTAAACTTTCTAGTAACAAAAATTAAAAAGTTTGTTCTGATCATAAGTTTAAGAAAAAGCAATCTAGGATTTTGCCAATTTTAAATGCATTGAAACAGAAATTGGTAATTTTCCATGATGGATTAACTATTTTGAGTCTAAAATTTATCGAAGTTATTCATTAATACATGCACCCTCTGTCGCTGGTGATGTTTTTATATATTTTTTTTCTTTTTTGCCTATGATAGTCAGATTTTTTCTATATTATTTATAATGAAATACCTTACACTCACTGTATATACACAAATTTAAAAAATGTGTACATATGCACATTAGGTTCTATGCTATGTTTCATAAAACAGGGCGATAGGGATATACTGACAAATTTAAGCATGACTTACAAAAAATATAGTGTAATTAGTAACATTAGATTTTGAGATAAAGCTTTTTCAGAAACAAGGAAAATTATGGTATAACAGCAATACCTCTTGGCAAATATACACACAAATTTTAACAAGAGTAAGGGGGGAGGAAATGATGTAGTTGTGTACATTAAAATTTGAGATAAAGCTTTTCAGAAACAAAGAAAATTATAACATAGCAGCAGCACTTATTGGCCAATATTCACATAAATTTAAACAAGAGTAATGAAAAATGGTGTGGTTCTGCACATTAGATTTTGAGATAAAGCTTTTTCAGAAACAAGGAAAATTACAGCATGGCAACGCTACTTTTCAGACAACATCCACATAATTTTAAACACTGAGTAGCAAAAATAAAGTGAGAGATACATTTTATTAATACTGTAATGTTCAAGGGAAGTATAGGTACAGGCTCTACCTAAATATAGGAGGATAGTATATGCAAAATAGTATCACCATGGTATTATTAGGTTTTGGGAAGTGAGAAAACAATTGCGGATACTTTCGAAAGTGTAAATTAAACAAATGTTCACTCACTAAACATACAAATTAAAAATGGTATAGGTAAGTACATTAGATTTCGAGATACAGCTTTATTTATAAATAAGGAAAATTACAACATAACATCTTCATCTTTCAGACAGCATTCACACAAATTTAAACGTTGAGTAACAAAACCAGAGCAAGTGATACATTTTCTTAATACTGAATTGTTCAACAGAAGATGAGATATAGCCTCCACTTAAATGGTCAAATATGCAGAATAGTAGCATCATAGTATTATTAGGTTTTTGAGTGTGAGGAATCAATTGCAGATATTCTCGTATATGTAAAGTTATTTGGAGGAAGAGCAAGGGGGGGGGCAAAATTTTAAAAATAGAGGTAAAGCTTTGAAAATCGGTATTACTAAAAAATATACATTCTTTAAAAGAATTTAAAAAAAAAATCTCTCTCTCTATTACCATAAAACACACACGAATGGCCATTGCAAAAATTAAATTCCTATATGCAAAAAAATTGTCAATACGTGTCAATGCATCAAGAATCTTCAATTTTCATTTTAAAATGAAATTACACAAGCTTGTCAGAACATTGATTCGGTAATGGGAGCCCTATTTTGAAGCTGGCAAACTAGCGCACTCACACAATTGTGAAATATACAAAGGAATCAAGCACAGCACACCTCTAACTCAATTGCAGCCAAAAATGCAAATTTAAAAGTAAACAAGAATTTAAAAGCAATATAAGCTTTATGAGAATTATTATAAACTTTATTAAATGATTATATATATAAAATTATGTGAACAAAGTACTCAGTGGTGGTGATAAGTGTCATATTCATTATATAAAAGCAATATTTTTCAAATAAATTATTTATCATCTTTTGAAAATAACAAATTAAATCCATGAAATGAAATAAATTCTACTTGTAATGGAATTGTATTAAAACTTACATGCTTATTTTCTTGTGAACTTTTTTTTTTTTTTTTTTTTTTTTTAAGTAAGTAACCATAAATTATTTATTTACAACAAAAGTGCTTCAATGTAATATTATGAATATTCATATATACAGAGCCTGATTTAGGCCGGGGCACTCTCTCACCGAAATATTTTTACAATTATTTTTTACTGCATATCATAAGAATTCCACGTTTTGACTAGGAAATTATTTTTTTAAAAAATGAACGGTGTAAAACAATCGAATTTACTCATGATTATTAGACACCAGAATTCTTTTAAAATAATTTTTAATGAGAATTTTTTGTTTATTATGAGAGGAAAGTACTGCGTAAAAATAATGGTGTAAGTGTAAATAATGTGTGCCCCGGTCTAAATCAGTCCCTGCATATATACAGTCGAACCTCATTAACGTGAATCTCAAGGAGATAAAATAATTGTTTATATTATCTGTAGTTCATGTTATCAGTAACTAATCTTCATTTTGATGGGGAATGTGGAAACAATTCATATTAAAAGTAATTCACGTTAACAGTGTTATCGTTAAAGAGGTTCAACTATATATCACTAGGTATCGGTTGGTTGGTTGGTGGGTGTCGTGTCCAATTGAAGTCAAATCAAATCATTCCATGTGCCAAAATCACGGCTTTGGCAATGTCCACAATTTTGTCACTATAGAGATTTCCCTGAAAGGGAAATTCGTCAAAGGCCTGTAAGCTTCTTATGATGGCCGGGCAGTTGAAAATGTGCTCTGGGGTGAGTTCCTCCTCCAGGCAGTTCCTACATGTTTCAGTTTCAAGTCAAGTAGTTTTATCGCTACCTTACTAAGTATGAATCTCGAAATGCGTAAAATTTCACATTACAGGATTTATTAATATGCATATATGTATACTATGTGCACACGCAAAATCAAAACAATATTTCTACTGGTGTGCATGAATCTAAAAAATGCTAAAAATCATATGTTGCAGCAATCAGTAATATATATGCATGTATGTAGGCCACAAAGAAATCATCACTGAATGCATGAAATTACATCAATCACTGTCACACACATATGAATGCTTTATGCCAAATAACTGATCATATGCAAAAGGAAATAACTTAGTAATATATCCTCCCACCTCAAAGTTTTGAATCCTTATCAAAAGCACCAATTATCAACTTTTTATAAATACTAAATAAATACAGAGAAAAGCAATTTAACAACACAAGAAATATGCAGATGAATCAAGCACAGCACACCTCTAACTTAGTTGCAGCCAAAAATGCAAATTTAAAAGTAAACAAAAATTTAAAAGCAATATGAGCTTTATCATAATTATAAGCCTTATTCAATGATTATATATATATAAAATTATGTAAACATAGTATTCAGTGGTGGGGATAAGTGTCCTATTCATTATATAAATGTAATACTTTTCAAATAAAATAAATTATTTATAATCTTTTGACAATAAAAAATGAAATACATGAAATAAAATAAATTTTACTTGTAATGAAATGGTATTAAAATGTATGTGATTAAAGAATAATTTACTTGTATTAAAATTTACATGCTTAGATTCCTGTGAACTATTTTTTAAAAGTAAGTATCCATAAGTTACTTATTTACAACAAAATTACTTCAATATAATATTATGAATATTCATATGTATATACAGTCAAACCTCGTTAACGTGAATCTCAAGGTGATAAAAAATTTGTTCATATTGTCAGTAGTTCATGCTATCAGTAACTAATCTTTATTTTGATGGGGAATGTGGCATTGTGGAAACAGTTCGTATTAAAAGTAATTCATGTTAACAGTGTTCTCGTTAACGAGGTTCAACTGAATATCACTAGGTATCCCTACCTCATTAAGCATGAATCTCAAAATGCACAAAATTTCACATTGCAGCAATTATTAATATGAATATGTGTATGCTATGTGCACACGAAAAACCAGAATAATATTTCTACTGGTGTGCATGAATCTAAAAAATGCTAAAAATCCTACGTTGCAGCAATCACTAATACATATGTATGTACGCCACATTCGTTGGCATGAAGCAAATGGTTCGGGGACACCCAAGAGTATTCAAATACATTACGTCTATGGGGAAAATTGCAGGTAAGTAGAGTTTAACATCTATAGACTGCACTAAACCGAATGAAATGAATATATATATATATATATATATATTATATGCGTAAAAACATGTCTCTTGTAGAATATGACAGGGAAATCATTCGCTGTTCATTTACAGGGCTACACAAAAGAACTAGATTATAGTGCGACAATAGCTGAAAAATGATGTGTATTTCAAATTATGCCGTGTATTATTACTATAGAATTTCATTTAGGTGCACCATGTGGCGTGTACAAAATCTTCAAAAGATATACAGAGCAGCAAATATTAAAGCAATAACATTCTTTTTTATTATTAGTGGAGTATAATTTAGTATGGGTAAAATTGGTAAAATGGGTAAAATTTAGTATAATATTTTACCATGTCCAGGAAAGCTGCTCAGGAAATGAAACGAATTCCTCACACCCATATCTATGTTTTTAATCTAAATATTCATCATTTTTTTTTTCTTTTTTTGTATATTTTTACATTTTGAGGCTTCTTGATAACCGAAGTCAAGTTTTTTTACAGTTTGATCTTTGTCTGTGTCTCTTAGAGTAACATAAAAACGAACAGGGGCGCGCCGACCTAGTGTACGAAGTGTGTGGCGCACACAGGCGCCAGGTACAAAAAGGCGCCAGCCGAGGATAGATTATTTGAAAAAATTAATAAATAAAAACATAAAATATGATATATTTATTTATTTATTTATTTATGACTGAAAACATATATTATAATTTCTTATATATATACATACACATATATTGCTATATTAAATGAATTTCATAATACCGGTCTGAAGCTATGTGACTGGGTTGGTCAAATGAGGCGCCATGAAACATGTACTGGCAAAACTTGGGTTTCGTAAATAGTTCGGGAGGTTTGTTGCGAAAAGTCGTGTTGAAAGTGGATTAAATTAGTAAAAATGCGCCTACCCTCAGCAAAATTTCCTTTGTCTTTTTTAACATATAATTCTTTTGAAAGTTGAAAGTGCGCCCTAATCTCTTCCCTCCCCCCCCCCCTCCACTGCCGGAAAAAGACCATTAAAGCGAGTAAAAAAACAACGTAATTCGACTGCAAAAATGAAATTTTAATAGACCTAGGGACTTTATTTAGAATAGTTTTTTTTCCTTTGCATTATCGACGTAACATTAGGTTCTACTTAAGAAACTTTTTTCTTTATAAAAAGAGTATTTTATTACAGTTTTTATTTTCTTCTACATTCAGTAGAAAACAGCACTGGATTCCTAAAAATTTTCGACTTTCTGTTTTCGATTGACTTAACCTTTTCCTTACGGGAGGGAAAATCGTAATCCCGCGAAAAAAGGTGCTGAAGAATCCGGGGTCGGTCTTACCGTCGTCCCAGGCATTTCCACCCCTTAAGTATGGGATGCAGTAATTGATTTTCTCCGTGGGTGGCTTATTAATTGCTGGCGAAGGGAACTGTGTAGGGATTATAATATTTAATGTGAGAAAAATAGGGGGGAAATTATTTCTTGGGAGGACATTTAATATCATCCTTCGTCTTTAACCCTTTATCTACTGCATTATGATGTACTGCAATTTTTTTCGCGCAATATTTTTTTTTTGAGTCACTACATCAAAAATTAAGGGATATACATGAATAAAATACTCATCTTTGGGAAATTTAATCCGTTAGAGCTAATTAATTAAATTGGTACTTTAAAGTACCGTCAGTACACAGAGGGCTAAAATAGTCTCATAATACAAAAAGATTGTATGACTTTTTTTAACGCAGTTTTAACTCTTAAAAATGTTAATAACGAGCGAACACTAATATGTTACAGAACAAAAAAAATATTTTTGAAAATTATATATTTTTTAAAATTTACTTACTTTTTTTACACATAAAAACGAGGATTTACACAAACTTAAATTTGATTATATTCAAAGAAACAATTTTTCTTTTCATTAATACGCAAAAATACATTACACGTTGCGAGTTTTGAGTGAGGTTTCGATTAAATGTTTTTTAAAGCACAAAATTCACAAGAACCCCGATTCGAAACAAAAGTTGGCCAATAGCATTCACGATTTTCTAAGCGGATATCTTTACAAACAGACGTGTTCCCTTTCCTCCTCTTGTATGCACAGAAAACTTGCTCATTGCCATTAGATTTGGTCTTCCTTTTCGTGTAGGTTCTGATTTTGATTTTGTAAGCTGTCTTTTGATTGTGCAACGCCTATATTACAAAAAAGATATTTTTACTTGTTACTCTTTATATGCTATATATGCAGCTAAATGTTCAAATGTGGTATCCACAAACTCAGTTTTTTATGGTTAAAATGGGAACTTCGGTCTGGACATCTTTTTTTTTTTTTTTCCATTGCCTATTCACTCTTGATTTACTGCATCCTGGGGTAGGAAGTTCTGTATTTTCTGAACATGAACTACTGCACCGTGGGTCTTGTTCAGTCTCTTGATCGTCTTCTTCAGAATCTGACGAAAATTCTAGCAGATTATTTGCTGAGACTTCTTCATCTGAAGAATCATCTGTTAGTGCACAACTGCTTTCAGATGGTAGGCTCTGTAATAAATACAAAGCCTCTTGAAGTCTGAGCTTCATTTTTCCAGACATTATAAGAAGAGGAAAAAAATAATAGCATCTTGAAAATCTTCTATTACTGTTAAATCTCAGTTACACACAAAGAAATTAAAATGCTGTTAATTTTTGAATAAAGAATAGATATTTCAATTAACTGTGTGGCCAAAAAAAAAAAAAAAAAGAAAAAAAAAAGCAAGCTCAGATTCAAATTTCAAAACTTTTCGAAAAAGTTTTTTAAAAATAAAGTAAAAAAGCGAAATAAATAAGTTAAACTAAAATGAAATTCCAAAAAAGCATAACACTATTACAGTTTAGTAATGACCCTACAAAGCAATGAAATACAATATCAAACTACACGGACGTAAAGTAAACACGAAGTTGTGCTTTCTCTAACATCCAGTGTACTGACGGTACTTATAAGTACTACAAAGTTAATCAATTGTAAAATCAATTATATACACTGTTCACTTAAATTAAATAGGGAAATAGTTTTCTAAGGTCTTAACTAACATACAAAAAAAATAAGGAACTGAACTTTTGACTTTAACTACTTTTGCGGAACAAAAATGACAATCTTGGCAATCCGATCAGAATGGCAGCTGAAAACGCAACATCAGTTTTAAAACTATTCGCCTTCCTAGCTAAAATACTCATCATAGAACCCGTCCTGCCATGTATCCTGGAAGAACGGAATTAAAAGAGTGTCCTTGCTAAATACCATTAGAATATTCGTAAAAGTGGTTATTCTATGTAATTTTGAAGTGGGTGGTACTTATAAATACCGTCAGTAGATAAAGGGTTATCTCGTTAGCAACACATTTTGTTTAGATGTTAGAAAAATATTTTAATTTAATTTTTTCTTTTCTTGTATTATTCTATACCATAGAATGATTGGGAAAAGGGCCAAGATCACATTTAGTATGTTATAATAATGAAATGTTTGTTTCATATTTCATATTTCGTTTTTTTTTTCATGTAATATTAAATAACATTAATAAAATTACTATTAGATTTTTGTTTCGGTACTCTAAAAACTTACTATACGAAAAGAGTGAATCGCACACCATTATTAGCCTAGAAAAACTATTGTTTTCAATCAAAATAATAAATGTTTTAATCATTTCAATAAGCCATTTGCTATAAAAGTGGAGAAAAAATATAAAATTGTTATAGTTGCAACCCATGGAAAATAGGAGATACGGAATAAATTGAAATAAGTACACATATTTTTATAACATTCCCCTCTCAATATTAAAAATATGGGTACTTAAATAAGTCCATATAATAAAAATAATAATAAACAAGAAATTAATTCATGATCATAAATTATGAAACATATTCCGAGGCTAATATTAAAAGTTAATAAACATAGGTAAAATTTTAACTACAGAATAAAAAAAGTCACAAAGTTTCGCAAAGCCGAATAGGGGTTGAAGGTAATTAGTGGGAGAAGCGCAACTAGGTTGTCTTAAAAAAAAAAAAAAAAAAAAAAAAAAAAGACTTGAAATTCCTCCTCCTTTCTGATAAGAAAATATAATGTAACTGGAATATCGCTATCAGAAGCAATAATAGCAGTAAGATAATAAATTGTTTCTGAGACAGTGGTATAAGAAATCATACAATATTACTATCATTGCCACGAATTAAAAGAGATTTAACACAGAAAAACCAAAAAATCCGTATTCGTCTTCATATCGTATAGAGGGTGGATGAAAAGACTAATCAGATAGGTGAATTTTCCCCCAATTTATTTCATGTTTTTGCATTTATAAATTTTTTACTATATTTCATACAATACTCATAAAAGTAAGGATTAGGATGATCAGCTACCATACGCTGGCTCAAATGCCCCACCCACTAAGCTACCTTTTCTGTGCATTGGTGATTTTTCTTAACTTTGATAGGTAATTAATTATAGAGGTGTCAGTATCGTATTTTTACTTTCATATAATGCATGCTATTTCCCCTGCAATAATCTGAATAATCCAAATTTTGTTAGGTATTATCTGCAATAATGTGAAAAGCTATCTGCAATAATATGAAAATACTGAATTTCAAATAACTTACTAAATTTTAAAAGTAAAGATATAATAATAGTTAATGGTCATTTCACTTTCATAAATGACAATTTTAAAGCAATCCGAGTTATTTACGAGAAAAAGAATCGTCATAATGCACATTTATGTGAAATTGCGCCCTATTCTACCATTTGGAAAAAAATATTTTCAGAATAATTTAATTAAATTTTCGCAGTAGAATGTTGATATACAACACATTCTGACCACTATCATAAATAATATTTAAAAACTAATTCGAGTTATTTACGAAGGAAACACCTCTCATAATGCACGTTTATGTGGAATTTGCCGTATTCTACCATTTGAAGAAAATCTTAAATTTAGAATAACTTAATAAAGTTTTCATTAGTAAAACATTAGTATTCAATAGGTGCAGACCACTATCATAAGTGACATTTAACAATTATACTAACCCATTGAATCAATACAATTCTCATAATACATGTTTATGTGAAATTTTGACTTATTCCGCCATGTTAAAGTAGTAATAATAATAATAATGGTGATAATAATAATAATGGACAACGTTTTCAAATTAGAATGTTAAGCTTAAGATAATATCTACGTAGTATAACAAATTAAGGAATTAACTAAACAATTAAATACGAGTTAACGAACAAACTAACATGTTAATACTTACAAAACTTTGAATAAACACCATAAAATGCAATAAACTCGCAAAATGCAGCACTCGTCCTCACTTTGTTCGCCTGATGAAGGGTCGTGTGCTTTTTCAACCCGAAACGATTGTTGCGAGTTTATTGCATTTTATGGTGTTTATTCAAAGTTTTGTAAGTATTATTTTACAACGCCAGTTCTGTGGTGCTTTCTTATTAAACTAACATGTTGACTAACGTACAAATGAACATCTTATCTATTTTGCGATTTTCGTATTCCTCAAACCTCAAAACGTGTATAAAAGTTAAAAACTGAGATCGAAACTTTTCTTGAATGCCTAAATTATCCATATCTAGTAAGATGGGAACTAAAAATTACCAACTATGAAAATTAAAATAATGTAAACAATTATTTCAAATGCATTTAGCGATGTTAAAACGAAAACAATAATAGTAATAAAAACACATTTTCGTGTATTATCAAAGATACACTGTTTTTGTTAAATTTTGTTAAATTTTCTATATAACAAACAAAAAGTATTAAAAAATTCCATTCTTGTGTATTTTATTACTTGGACAAAATCGTAAAAAATAATAATTTTTAGCATATCTACAAAGGACAATTAGAACAGAAAAAACCATTGCGTCTAAAAATATTATTGTGGACATAAATAAATTTAATTAATTATTATTGTATTTTTTGAAGTAATGGAAAATATCAGCAAAATTTAAATAAAAATCTCGAATGAAATGATGTTAATTTTCAACATTTAATCATATATCTACCTAATTCATGTTTAATAATTTAAGAAATACATAAAATATTTCATAAGAAGTTTTCTTTAATTCAGTTCATTTTAATTTAAATATGCGTGTTTTTAGGTCTATACTTATTTTGAATAAAATCTGAATCCTTCTTATTAAAAGAAAATAATAATAATTTTTAATAGTTTTTAAATTCTTTAATTTTCCATAATTTTTTAAATTCAGAAGCATTAACAAATATTTCTACTTTATCTGGATCGGGTAAAAAGGACTAAATTTATTTATAATTATGAGATTATTCCTGTCACTTCGCTATTTAAAAAGTGAGCCTTTAATATCTTTGCTAATGACAAAAATTTCCAATTATTTTCGAAAAAGATAATTTGATTCCTAAAGAACGTTATCACTTATTTTAATGCCATGAAAAGGCGGTCAACGAGACGTTTGTTCAGAACCACTCAAAAGAAATATTTCTAATGCTACCCCTTTAAAAATATAACAATAAATGTGCTTCTGTGATATTGTTTAACGCATAAACAAAAAATATTTTTGTTGGTTTTCGATTTTAGATGTTTCATTACATAGACAAACACTATTTGAAGGCTACACATGATATACTCTCATAAAAAATAAACAAAAAGTTAAAAAAAATAATTTTTCCTTTTTTTTTTTTTTTTTTTCCTTATTTTCTTGCCTTATTTAAAAAGAAAGAATAGTGCCTAATAATAAGGTATCATTATGGAGTTATATACATTGAAGATTACAATATGCAACAGGTACGAAAGTGTTTTTAATATATGCAACCAGCATGATTTTCAGTCTGATTGTTTTAGATTTCAGGTGGATATATAAGCTTAAGAAGTGTATATTTATAAAACATGAACGTTGTCACATTAACACATTCTTTAAAAGTAAATCATATTACACAATTAAATAATTTACATATTTGTTTTATTGTGAAAAAATCCTGCCAACATTATTACATTAATATTCGGTAATCCTGAAATCCTCGCCTTTTTTTCACACCAGTCCTTTTTTAGAGTATTTTTTTTTTTTTTTTTTTTTTTTGTCTTATTTACTCGTGATTACATTTTGAGAAAATTTCTCTAAAATTAGAGTGCTGTGGAGAAAGAGGCGGTTCTAACAATACTACGTAATATTAATTGGATTGATGGCAGGTATGATTATTACAGCATTGTAATACATCGAATACAGTTGCGAGTAATTTGATTCATTCTAGCATTTTTAGACCCCGTTTCTATTTCATAGCACTTAATTTTTAGGAGTAATTTTTTTTCTTATTTTATCATAGTTAAATATAAGAAAAAATCATCTTATAAAAAAAGTAGAGCAAAGTAATGGCAGGACTAAAAAGCTCCGGAATAAATTAAAATGTTGACGACTATATATCTAAGATTCAACCACATAAAGAAATGGATTATGCGTGATATTTCTTTAAAAACTTTTGTTTAAAGCGGCCTTTTCTAAAATAAAATTCTTTCATTATTTTATGTATTTATTTACTTTACTAATGTTGCATAGCTGCCAACTTTTCTATATTTTAATCAGATTTATCACCACTATTTTTTTTAAAGGGATGTCACACATATTTTCGACGATTAAATACACTGAAAACAATTATAAAAAATTTCCAGTATTGAGACTTTCTTGAAAAACGGGAGACTTGGGAACTATCTTGTTGTCATTAAAATATACAATTAGTAACATATCTATAATTTGCATATTCTAATTTTATTTTATTATTAATTTATTTTTTATTAATTTATTTATTCATTGTTTCTTTCACTTATTTATTTTATTTATTTATTATTTTTTTTTTCATTATTATTATAATTATTATTTCTTCATGCAAAAAAATACAATTAAAAATCTGAGTACAGCAACTTCAAATTAAAAGTGAAATATTTTTAACTAAATTATTAAAAGAAGAAGAAGAGGAAGTAGCAGACGAAGATAAAGAAGATGAAGAAAAAGAAAAAAAAAGGAAAGAAATGATCGACAACATATTTAAAAGATTAAAAGGAACACTTTTCTAATTTTAAGTAGTTTAAAAAAATTAATCAAAAAGCAAATACAATATAAATTTAATATAAACATGTTTATCAAGTATTAGACACACAGAAAAAGGAAAATACTGAATGTACGGAATGATCTGCTCACTCTTCGGATTATAATGAATTTTGCCGGCCCAAAAGCACTAAAGCGCTCTAAATAGTATTGTCAAATTTAATGACTCTTTTATTTTATTACCACCAATAATATTGAAAAGTGATACATGATATAGGTAATGGACGAATAATCTTCGAAGTGATTAGGCATTCGTGGTGGATTAAGGGGTGGATTTAAGGGTGGATTTTGAATAAAAGAAAGCCCCTAAATTTGGTACACTGAGCCGAGAGGTAAAATTAAATAGGACAAGCCAAGGATTAAAGTCGTAATTGCAAATATAGCACTTTTTGGTTACCGGTAAAATTTAATCGAAATATTAATTGAATTTAATTTGCGATCAGTAGCGGTACTTCACTGATTAGGTAAAATTAAAATTTTCCAGTTGCCAAATAATGCTAAGTTGGCAACTATTGTCAATGTACAGGCAAACAAGTTATGGTGCGTGGCATACAAACTGGAATAGTTATTAAACTAAATATATGTTTAGACCATAGCCTTCTAAACTAGATGCCTGTCGAGTGACTTGGAAACTTGGCAACAGTTCAAGCGGTAGACAGCGTTACCCGTTACAGATTGCGCGATTTATTTATTCAAACATCACCAATAATTTTTAGAAGTGATATACGATATATGTAATCGACGTTTGTTCAGTTCTATTCGCCTTTATGTATATCAAGTCCTAAACAAACGTTATAAACAAACCGTTTTTCGAAATTCCAACTTGGGGGTGCCAACTTCATGGTTCTCAAGTTACATTTTTCGGGATTTGCAGCGTTATAAATGGTGGGTAAAAAAAATGAAAGGTTGAGCAAACGTGGGCTGAAAGGTTGGGCAAACCTGGGCAAAACTTGGGCAAACTTTATTCACAAACCGTTTTTTGTAATTCTAACTTGGGGGTGCCAACTTCATGGTTCTCAAATTACAGTTTTCGGAATTTACAGCGTTATAAATAGTGGGCAAAAAAATGAAAGGTTGGGCAAACCTGGGCAAAACATGGGCAAACGTTACACGCAAACCGTTTTTCGAAATTCCAACTTGGGGGTGCCAACTTCACGATTCTCAAATTACATTTTTAGGGATTTACAGCGTTATAAATGGTGGACAAAAAAAAATGAAAGGTTGGGCAAACCTTGGGCAAACCTATGGCACGATTTGTTTTCAGTTTTGCCGACAAGGGTGTGCTGGTACGGAAATGAGGTCAAATGTTATTTTATTTTTTTAGCGTTTTGTTGGGTAGGCAAAAAAATTAATGGTTGGGCAAACCTGGGCAAAACTTGGGCAAACCTATGGCATAATCTGTTTGAGGTATTTCCGACATGGGGTGCTACTACGGAAATGAGGTCAAATGTTTTTTTTTTTTTTTTTTTTTTTTTTTTTTTAGCGTTTTGGTGGGTGGGCAAAAAAAGTTATTGGCTGGGCAAACGTATGCTATTATTTGGTTTTAGTTTTTCCGGCATGGGGGTGCTGATGCGGAAATGAGGTCAAAATTTATTTCTTTTGATTTTTGAAATTTTGGTGGGTGGGCAAAAAGAAATATTGGTTGGGCAAACCTGGGCAAAACTTGAGCAAACGTTACATATAAACTGATTTTTCAAATTGTGATGTGGGGGTGCCAACTTCACAGAGGTTCAAAACAGACCTCCTTGTAATTTTTTTTGTATTTTTGCTGGCATCCGTTTGTCCAGAAAGCGACCGACATAGACACACACAAAAAAAGACCCTTTTTATTATATATAGAAATAAAACTTATTCTTTGGCGATGTTTCTGTCAGCGATGTTTTTTCCGGCGATGTTATGACGAGATACCCATTATGATGCACAGTCAATACACCAGCTTTATATAACAAGCATCTTAGCAACTCAGGTTCTTTCGAAGAACCTGATTCACCTGAACGTAGTACAATTTGACGATAAAGACCTGAAAGTACCGAAATAAATTTATAATATACGTATTTATTTATATTTATTTTCTGGTGTAAATTTACTATCATGAAACACTTTCTTTTTATGCTTAAAAAAAGAAAAAAAAATGGAGAATTATTAGGGGAGCGTGGGTCTACTCGTAACAGGGGTAAGAAGTAGCACGCAATTTATGAAAAAGTTTGTAACATTTTTCATTAAATATTCCGATAAACAAAATTCTTGCGACGCGCTTAATATGTAAGCACAATCAGTGTTCTGTAAAAATGGTTAATGAGAGGTTCTGTACACATGCTTGCAAAATTTTATTAAAGGTATGTTAATTTATATTTTAAAGAAATGTTTATAGCTATTTATTTTGTCTATGAGTTAAATTATAAAATGCAAGTTTAATTTTTTTGTATAAATCGTTATATTTGTATAAATCGTTATCGTATTATTAAGCAAAATGTTCCTCATCTGATCGAGCAAGTTGAAACAAAATATCCGGGTAAGTTGTAACATTCATGTAAATAGACGTTCTGCTTTCGATGATAACAAGCAAATTATCTATTCTATGCTTTATTCTGTGAATTTGTTTTTTCTTGTTTTATAATGAGGAACTATAATTGAAGTCTGAAAACGCTTTAGAGGATAATGTATGATTTGGCCACAGCTGAAATCTTCGAGAAAGGTTATTAAACACCATCACCCGAAAGAAAAAGCATTTGAAAAATATTTTGAAGAGATAATTAAAAAGTAACACAAACATAAAGAGAAAGAAAAATAAAAGAAGAAGATTAAAGGAAGAAATAAATCAGTAATAAAACTAACGAATAAAAATATAAATAAAATGATTTTAAATCCAGATATAAATTCTGAATCAAAGCAGTGGTTTTACTTAGTTTCTGGATATGCCTACAGCCAGGTATCGTAGTCTCCGCCTTTCAGGACACTTTCATAAATGAGAAATTTATGCCTCTTTTGCTATCACAATTTTTATACAATAATTTCTATCCTGTTTAATGACGACAGATTACTTTAAAAAATAATAATAAATTCTGTATGGGGAAAAAAAAAAGAAAATGGTGGCCAATTTGGCGGAATTTTCTCATCCCTGAAAGTATCCTGAGAAAACAATAATAATAAAAAAAAAAAAAACAGGCGGGGACTATGATTCCTTCTAAATCCTCTCTGAGGCAGAAGCATAGTCTCATAAACTAGACGCCTGTCGCGTTGCTCGTAAACTTGGCAACAGTTCAAGTGGTAAGCAGCGCCACCTGGTACAGATTGAGCGACTTTTTTATTCAACAGCCCCCAATAATTTTTAAAAGTGGGAGTTGATATACATAAAAGGTGAATAGAATCGAAGAAACGTCGATTTTATATAATATATATCACTTCTTAAACTTATTGGTCAGAGGAGGCTATGGCAGAAGAATTGGTATAATGCTTGATTTGCAAAATGTGGGCACACATATGTGTGAGAAGGAACAAACAATATATCTTTGTTTTGTATTAATTTCAGTTCTGACAAAGAATGACTCCTATATTGATTAACTAATTAATTTTCTCTTTATTTTACTATAATCCATTTGATATAATTCATTGTTATTGTAACAAGAAGGTATAATTTATTATTACTTATTTACTTTATTATTATTATTATTATTAAATTAATAAATGATTTATTGCAAAAAACATTTTGAAATATTGTTGTTCTTTATTACTATTTTTTTAAAAAACTGTTACAATTTGCCCCACGTGTGTTACAATTTGTCTAAAATCTGGGGCAAATTGTAACAGGGAAATAATTTTGAAAAAATATTTTTTTGCCAAAATTAGCAAAATTAACGAAAGTGGAAAACGTAAATGCATTTCAAAATATATTTAATTTTCTAAAAACTATTACAACCATCCCGATACTCCCCACTGAACTTATTTTGAGATATGTGAAAAATTAATAATACGAATATTTTAAGCAACCATACTAAATGCATTCATACCTATCAGTCAGGATTCTCACAAAGAAAAATTTGAAAACCGATGTCGTTATTCACTAATTTTAGATGAAATTGATTGTTGGTATCTGTTTAAAAGAAGTATTGTTTGATATTTTTGAAATACAGATTTCCTTTTGTAAAAACTGTGATACCCGCGAACATAACGAGTTCTCAAATCAGATTATTCACCATTATCTTTTTCTAATACACAAGCGAAGTAGGGATGTCACTGCCCGGCTGTTTGGCCCAGTAAAAAAAAAAAAAAAATTCCTATATTAATCATTCATAGGAGTCCACGTATTTAAGTACAGTTATATATAAGTTATTGTCTACATGTGCTAGATTGAGTTTTTTTTTTTTTTTTTTTTTTTCTGTAAAATTGATGAAATTTTAATTTTAAATTTCAAAACTCTTGAAACAAAAAGGCAAACTTCTATTTTCGAATGTAAACATAAAAACTTCATTCCAAAGGATGATATTTACCCAATAAAATCCAACTATTCTACTAATTAAAAGGAAAATGGTAAATTTCTATCATATTTTGAAGTCAAATTTGTTTTAAAATATCTAAATAAAGTATCTGATATAAGGTAAGCCATGAGGATAGCATAAGATACTAATATGTTGCAGCGGAATAGATTTGATACCTGTCGCCTTTGGCGAAAAAAAAGAAAAAAAAAAAAAAATGGTCGCCAAATTATCTGACAAACATATTTAATTTCTTCAAAAATATCATGGTTATTTTAACTACGTACATTAAGAGAGCAATCAATAATAAGAAATAATATTTCGTACAATATATATTACGTAAATACACATCTGGGATGTTTATTTCATTAGGTTTTTGATTGCCATATACAAAAAACGCGAAGGACGACAGAGTTTCGAAATTTAAAATTAAAATTTTGTCAATTTGACAGGAAAATAAATTAATCCTCCAGGTGTGAACGATAACGAATTTATAATTATACCCCAAATATGAGGATTAATATCGGGATTTTTTTTTCCTTATTTTTTAATAATTCTTTACAGAAAATTCAATGTATAATTAACATAGGAAATCTTTTGTTTGGTCTCACTGACGGTCAGTGACGTCACACTTCGCTTTCGTATATTAATATGTTATATTATGTTTCTAATATATCTCGAATTCGAAGTTGCTTCAAAAAATATTTTGGTAAATTGTCTCTCGAAACGGAGAATTTTCGGTTATCGTTTCTCGGTTATCGTTTTACAGCTGATAAAACAAGTCACTTGCACTGAGATAAATTCTCTAACTGACATCTAGAATCTAAATTAAGGCTCTAGTAAAAGTAGTTCCATGTCATCCTTAATTCTACTCCCCTTTGAAAGCGAATTCTAGAAACACCTATTAGAATTCTACAACGCTTGCCTATATTATGGAAGTGTCAAACGTATTTAATAATCCCAGCAAATAAATACGAATACCACAGGTGAGTTTTAGCAACTATAATTTTAGTTCATGATCCATTTCTAGAAAGTCGAGAGAGAATTCCTCGCAATACAAAATATTCATAATATTGTTTCACCATCCAGAAATATATAGACTAGGAATTGTCGATCATTTCGTCAATTCACCTTATTTTTGTGTCTTATATACACAGATCGGAAATCTATATTTCTAGTTTAGGGATTCAAAAATTGACATTTATTTGTTCTATATGAAAGCTGTATATATATATATATATATATATATATATATATTTTCCTTAGTGTGATGATGAAACAAATGTCGAATGATAAGATTTTGTTATGGTTGCTTTTTTTTTTTTTTTTTTTCTTTGAATTAATAAGAATATGGAAAAAGAAAAATCATTTTTTAAATTTAGGATAATCTCTTATTAAATATAAAATAATTCTTAATATTATAAATTTTGAATGTAATTTTATTTTCCTTTTCTTCTTGCCGAATGTAAAAGCATTTATGTTCGTTACATTAAATGTACCTTATTTTTAAGATTAGGTATTAAAGCTGCCAATAGTTCAGATTTTTTAACACAACTATTTCAGAATAGCTACCTTCTATTTAAATGCACAATTTTAGACTTTTTTTTTTTTTAAAAGTTTCTTTTGAAACTGTGATTTTCAAAAATTGGAATTGTGGTAGATATTCTAGGTTATAAATTTGAGCGTATTTGCCTACTCTTCCAACTTTTTAACAACATCATTGCATAACTGCTAAGTGTTTTGTATTAGTGGTGATTTTTTAAGAAAGTTTTTATATGATTTTCTAGGAAATTAAAAAAACGAAAAAAATTTTTTTGAAAAAAAAAAAAAAAACTATTGCCGGCCCTAATGCTCTAAACAATGTTTAAGGTGTTACAACCGGCAAAGTGTTAATTAAAATATTTATATTAAAATGTAAAACACAAGAAATTAAAACATTTGAACAGATTAATTCTAGAAAATAAACTGAATTATGCGAACCAAATTAATAACACTTCGCATAACACCGAAGGGGAGAACTTATCTTCTCCTATTCGTTAATTTAAAACGCACTTTAATATCAACAACATTACTTTGATAATTCTGTAGTGATAAGTATAAAGGATTTAAGGCCATATTCTTGATTCTTCAGGAGATGAAAAATAAAGTTAAACTAGCTAAAAACTAATCAGAAGAATCGATTAGGAAAAAGGGACTATGTTGATTTACACTCTTTATACCGTCCAGTGATTGTCAACCTTCATTTAAAAAAGGTAAAAAATTGAATTAAATATTTTATACAAAGATTAATGTTAAATTTCTGACTTGAATCTTTTTTTACCTATGGATTTTCTCAAAGAGTTAAATTCTTTATACCAATTGACAGAGAATTTTTTTCTTCTTTCAAAACAGACATTTTTGGACTTAAATCCTTTATACTTATCAGTACAGAATTAACAAACTCTCATAGTACAGAGCGCTTGTTTTCCATGAACGTTTTGAGATAAACTTCAGTTTTTGCCTAAATTATCACGATAAATTTTTTTTCATGAATAAATATTAGATTATATTTTCTGGTGTAAAGTTACTGCCATAAAGAAAATTTAGTATAATAGAGTCGTGACTCTAATGTCAAGAATATGCAAAGTGAATAGTAAAAAGAAAACAAAAGTCTACACAAGTATTGTAAATGCATTAATATATTATTTTTAAAGGTAATTGTATGTAAATCTCGAGCATTTTCTGACATATCTTTAAATATTGCAGATTTAAATCATCTGCTCTTTATGAGTATTAATTTCATATGTATTCTCTTACATATAACGCTTACCTTTAGGATATTGTTTTATAATTCATACAACAAATTCCTCAATGGTAAAACAAATGTATTACATCTTTTTGACAGGTTTCATTTTTACATCCTGCATATTTCATTAAATGATTATTTATTTAATTAACCCTTTCAGGGGCGGTTAATTCAAAATTCCCAAAACTGTGCCCAGAAAATTTTTATAAAGATTTTTCTATTATAACTTAGATGAATAACTTCATTTATTTCTTGTCTTATATTGTTGGTGATTTCTGGCGGATGTTGATTTTAAATTTCGAAAATTTGCTTGCCCCTGAAAGGCTTAAGAGTGGGGCATCATAACTGCCAAATCTTCCAATTGTTTATTACCACTATTTTGAGTGTGTGACAACTACACGACTTCCATTACCCACTATTACACACAAGCGGATAACCACAGAACGACTTCTTGTGTTAAAACTTAGAAAATTTTGAGTACGATTCGAGTGCGTCTCGCGCATGCGTTGAAGGAAAGCTGTGAAGGAATAAATAAGTGGTTTATCCCTATTGTGCTTACATGTAAATAAACGCGCAAATTAAGTATGGATGGATTTGGAATAAATAATATTTAGACATAATCAGAAATAGACAGTTTTATTAGTTATTTTTATTCTGTTAATCAGTTTTATAGATTTTTAAGGAGATGAATACTTTTTAAATTATCGGTCCTATTTAAATATTTAACAACAAAAAAATCAATAAAATTTCAATTTTTTTTTTTTTTTAATAATAGCATTTTTCAGTTTTTTGTTAATTGTTTTGATTATGAGGATATAGATCAGTTATCTATGCACCCATCGCAATATTTTGTCAATGAAAAATCGCATTGATTATTTAGTACTTGTCGTTTTCATAACCTTGTACTCTTGTATATATTTTACTTCCGCTTTCAGTTGTTATTTTATTTTATTTTTGGCCGTTTATCATTATTTATTTATTTTATATATATACGTCCCAAGAACTATTTATTTTCGCACAGTAAAACACGTCAATATCGATCATTGTAAAGAAATTTTACATACACTATTTACATTTTTAACGTATCATTTCTGAAAACGTTGGAAATTTTAAGGGAAAGAGGGAGAAAAGTTGTTTACATAAACTAGAAATAGGGACATCTGAATGATTGGCATTAACAGTTAGTTTAATGATTGAATGATTTTACAATTGATTGTCAATGGCATGACCATAGTGTATTTATGATTAGTTTCAGTTTCTTTGTGACATTTACACATTTAACTCTGTTTAAACTTTTGTTATGCTACTTTTTGCTATGAAATTCCAATTTTTAGCCTATAATATATATATATATATATATATATATATATTTATTTATTTATTTAGCTGTTATATATTTTGTGTCTTCTGGTTGCTGAGTTTTGAAAATTATTAATACGTTATCTTTTCTTAAAAATCTTTTCAAATATTGTTTTAGATAATTTAAGGAAATAATGGATGCTAGTTTCCTTCTTCCATGTTAGAAAAGAATCGAATGATTCAAATTCTAGTTCACTTTTAAACAAATCTGTAGTGTGCTGCGCACTCAAATGTTCTTCGTATTGTTTTTTAGTCTTAAACTTTAAAGGACAAAGAGAGCAATTTATTTTGGGATGTTAGGAAAGAAGTTTCAATACCGTGAATATTTTGTAGATGTGTATATAAATTGGAAGATTTTGAAAAATTCTTTCCACATTCTGGACAACTATGCAGCGAATTTACTTCTGCATCCATTGCAGAATTAAATATAACTTTCTCCTTGCAAATTTGATTTGTAAGTAAAATAATAAATAAATTCAACAAAAATAAATAGAAATTTTAAATCTAACAAATGTAATAAAAACAAATTTAAATTATAACAATTAATTAAAACAATAACAAATAAAAAATAAAAAATATAAAAAAAATAAAAAATAAATAAAAAATATCGCTCTCGAGAATGAAATTCGAATCGATAAAGTACAGGGGGAAAAAAAATGTTCTTTTTTATGGTCAAAAAAGGTCTTACTTTAAATAATCAGAATATGATGCTACTTTATTATAATCGTGATTATTTAAACATTACAGTGTTATTAGTAAGTATTGTTCAGCATGAAAAACAGAACACGTAAATGTATTATAATTAAGTATAAAAATATTTTATTAATACAGAACGATTTATATGTATATATATTATGTGTAATGGAATAATTAAAAAAATTATAATTCTGAATGAAAAATAAAAGTTGCTCCTACATAAATGAAAAATATTACGGGTTAATATACATTAAATTTCAATAAGATTATTAAAAATAATTAAAATTTACAACTTATTCTTTAACTGGATTCTTGTATTACAATTACATTATTCAAAGTATGTGAAAAATATAACAGCTACATCAAACCCTTTATCATGTGTTACATTCGTCGTTAAATAAAAAAAGATAAATTTATACTTGATCTTTAAGGAATAGAGATAAGTAAACTTATTGATTTGAAATCACAATAGCTTGAAACAATCTTGCGAGGCAATCCTGCAAGTGTGCACATTAAAGCAAGAAAATAAATAAAACTTTTTGCTATTAATGTAACACCAACTGGCTGAAAATCTCCGAAATAGAAGTAACAGAGACAAAACATCCAAATCCTACATTTGAATTACGTCCCATACATACTTCCTGGAAACATTTGACACCTTAGCCTATTTTTTAATTACAAAATAATTCCGTCATTCAAGACTTCGCCATTTAACGTACAATAACAAATAAAATATTTTAAGTAATGCGATAAAACTATAAAATTTATATTGTTAATCAATTCCTCAAAACGACTCAGAAAATGATCACAGTCAAAACAATGTTTGTTTATTCATAACATATACATTAGATTTGTATGCTTGACTTGTATTCCGCTTGTAAATCTTCGTCAGATAATTACAGATAGCACATGACAGAATTACAATACGAAGAAATGGAAAAACACCCAGGGCATTCGCGGGAATCGAACCCGCTCTCCTACGCTCGAAGGAAACGAATGTTAAAGTTGTAAACAAACAAATTTACTTAGAGGGAAAATATACTTAATTTCTCCCCATACGGTACTTTTTCCCTTTTCAGCTTACTTTTTACGCATGCGCAAAAGACACGAACTTAAGCTAAAACTTTTTCTAAGTTTCTATTAATCCGTGGTTTTGGTTTTAACCATGAACCTATAAAGAGAAGGACGGGGATCGCGATGTTTCAAGAATAACCCCAATTTTCCCCTGTCGATTCTCCACAGACATCTCGGGTCTTTGCAGCGCCATCTCGTGGCGGTATCGGAAATTCCGTCTTTCGGTTTCAGCCAAAGCTGAAAGAAGTTGAAAGATAAAAGAAAATATAAAGAAGGATTGCACAAAATATCGCGGAATTTCATTTGGAAAAAGTTAATAAACTTTTATTAAATCCTCACCAACGAATACTGTTGTAGATTCCGAAAGTTCGACAATTTTAAAATCATTCTGCAAAAACTTTTTTGAGAAATCTAAAATAAATAATTAAAAAAAAAAAAAAAAATCTTGTATTTCGTATAGATAAATAAATAAATAAATAAATAATCGAATGGAACAATCAATTTGAAATATTCCAAATAATAATAATAATAATAATAATAATAATAATAATAATAATAATAATAAAAAGCGGGAGGAAATGAAAAGAAAAAAAACCCACCAAGGAATTGTATATAAGGAATATTTATCAATTGTTCTTGAAAACATTTTCAATATTTATTACTTAGCATTTGTAATAATTTGTTTTTAAATATCTACATTTAGAACTCGCACTAAACGTTTTTCATTTATATAAATTAAAACTTTCTTTTAATTACTTTCTTACAATTATACACATATATATATATGTATTTTCCACACATGCGATGAAATATTATAATAATTATTATATTTATATTTCTTGAAAATTATTAAATAAATACTCCCTGCTAATTAATTAGTATTAGAATTTTCTTTCCTACAGCTCCACTAGTGACTGAGAAGTTCTGCCTTTAAAGTTGGACAATGGGAAGTGCTGGGTTCGATCTCAGGTCACGCTTGTCGACCTAGCCATTCGGAGTTTTCCGTGTTTTTCGCCAAAGCTGGCGAATGATATGGGCTAGTACCTCTTAGGCCCATGTCCCTAGTGTAGACAATTCACTTTAAACCGAATACCAACATTTTAGATGTTTGGTTAATTTAATAGGTCCCACCAGTAGCCCAGAGGTTCTGCACTCAAAGGTAGTAGCCGAGAAGTGCAGGATGATTAGATCCCAGGAAGCACTCGTCGAACTAGCCGTTCAGAGTTTTACATGGTTTTCTCCGAAACTCACATGAATACAGGTTAGGATCACTTAGAAAGACCCCCTAAAGAGGGCATCCCCTTTAGGCTCAAGTCCCTAGTACTGAGTCCCCAATAACTTTAAGCCAATAGAGGAAAGTTGCATGGAGCATGGTTCAAGTCCATGTCATTTGTCTGCCTAGACGTTTCTTATCTTCTACAAAACTTGCATAAATATGGGCTAGGATCCCTTAGAAAGACCCAAGGAGGCAATCCACCTTGGCTCAAATTTCTAGTGCAGACAATTGGCCTTAAAATAGATTATATATATATATATATAGTATTACTTGAATATACTGTTAAACTATAATGAAGTAGAATCAAGATGAAAAATTAGAAATTAGTGAGCAGAAATCATTTTAAATATTTTCAAAAAAAAACTGAAATTCTAAATTATTTATTTTTAAATAGTTTTTGAGAAAAATTAATATACTTAATACTCTCATAATTCAATGCATATGTATGTGCATTTTCATAATTATAAAATAGTAGTTTATAAAACGTTTTATAAAATTTATCACCCGCTTTCATAATAAATTTATCTAAAAATTTTCCAGTTACAGAGCACGACTAATTTATATACAAAGATATTCAAAATAATTTCAATGTATTTCATTCAATAAGAGATAATATTTAAAAAATTGTTTTAATACCTTTGTACTAAACAACACATAAGGAAATTGACCTTATTATTATTATGGTTAAAAATATGTTTTCTGTAGAACAGGGTATGAATAGCAAAGATATACTGTTAAGGGATGCACAAAAAATATTCAGATACATTATGGGCTGTAGTTGAAAATTGCTAATAACTAAATATATGTTTTCTGTGGAATATCGCATGAACAGCAAAGATTTACTGCTAACAGACACACAAAAATATTCAGTTGCATTATGGGCTGTAGTTAAAATTGCTAGAATTGCATTTTTAATTGTGTTAAGCGTTTTTAATAATTTAAAACATTGTTAATGCATGATTATGACTTTACTTGGTGTGTCTTTCTGTTCTTTAATTTCTGGTGGTATTTATAAAATACCTTAACATTAATATATATTATTTAAGTGCCATGTTCTCTACTAAAAATAGTACAATAATACTCTACAGGATAGCTAAATAAGTTTTAGACTATATATAGGCTATACAAATGCAATCTTTTCCCCAATTTTTTCTTTAGACATAAAGCTGTAAAGAAGCTTTTGTGAGATTCTTTCCTCTATTGTTAAAAACAAAATATTTTTTTGCAGCCTTGTTTTTTGAAAATATAAAGGAGTACAGAAAAACAATCTGTCTTTTAGTTTTTGTTTAAAATTAAAGTCATAAAGATATTCTTTACTTTCTTCTATATCCAATAAAAGAAAGTATTAGATTCGTAAAAATTTTCGATTTCCAGTTTCCGATAGATTTACATGTTTTTAGAGGTCCAGAACAGGATTTAATCTTTTTTAGAAAATTTCTGTATGTGTGTGTAACAAAAATTTTATTCCAACTGTATCTCAAGAGCTACTTCAGAGAATTTCATATAAATTGATATGTAGTTGCAACTTAACATAAATTAGGGTCTGTCAACTTTGGGTGAAAATCGTGCAGCAAGTATTGTTGCCCTCCCGTTTTCTCTGAACTTTTAACTTAGCGGTATAGGACAAAATTTCCTATAAATCTACACAATAGGAATTGTTTTAATTGAATCCTTATGAAACTAAAAAATATTATTCATAATACAAATAGGGAACTAGAAAAAAAAAAATAATAATAATAATAATGACATGTAGGGGCAATGGCAAATTTTTAATACTGATATCTTTCATCAATAAATTTAAACTGAATATTTAAACTTATGATAATTTAAAACAAAGTTTTATTATTATTATTATTATTATTATTTTCATTTTAAAAAAAAGAGAGAGAGAGAGAAAGCTCAGTTTTTAAGATATCGTTGTAGAACATTGTTGAACGTTGTAGCTTTTAGTATTATACTTCTACCAAAAAAAAAAAAAAAAAAAAAAATGTCTACATTTATTGTGGAAAATAGATTTAATGCATTTTAACAAATTATTTGTACTAAGTGAGTTTGTATAGGAAAATATAAATATAGAAGAAAGTTTTTTGATAGCTACAACATACTTCTTTTTGAAAGTTTCCTTCCTCAGTAAGAAAATACAAACTATATTTTAAAGCCTCATTACAGAGAGAGACAATTTGTTTTAATACCATA